>OY728130.1:1544252918-1545502918 GCA_963277665.1 Viscum album
ATTGATTCAAAACACAAAGGAAGACGATGAATTATCAAATATGGAATGGAGGGAGTTCAAAGAGATTTTCGTAGAAAAATAATTTTCTCGTGACCATCGAGCAGATATGGAAAGACAATTTCTGAGTCTGAGATAAAAGGAGGATGAGAATGTTGCAAAGTTTGAGGCTAACTTTACAATGTTAGCAAGTTATGCTGCAGATTATATACATAACCCAAGAAGTAAGATTGATCATTTCTTTGATGGGTTAAAACCATTTCTCCATCGAGCATTAGTTTCACAAACCTTCTTGTTGTACGAAGATATTGTCTCATGTGCTATCAAGATAGAAAAAGAATTCTCTAAGCCTTATGACTTTAAAGCAAAGAAAGAGAAGAAGAGATCTGCTGATCACTCTGGAAATGTAAATAATGGGAAGAAAGGAAAAGTTTAATATCCATCCTGTATTAAATGTGGGAAGAAACGCCCCGGTACTTTCTTGAAGGGAATGAGAATCTGTTACAAGTGTGGTGAAAAAGGCCACCAAGCTCATGATTGCAAGGGGAAGAAAGAAGCTACCGATGTTCAATGCTACAACTGCAGGGAGATGGGACATTATGCAAATGAATGTCCTAAGCGTCAGGGGAACTTACCTCAGAAAAGTCCAAGGTATCAAGGGCAAGCTTATGCTATAACTACTACTGAGGTTGAAGCTCTGAAAGACTTGGTGGCAGGTAATTTAATGGTTTCCTCAAGTTTATCCAATGCTTTATTTGATTCTGGATCATCACATTGTTTCATATCTTCCCAGTTTTCTAAGAAAATTAGATATTTTCAATTTGATTTAACAAGGGAGTTGTCAGTTAAAACTCCCAAGGGAAGAATCATTGTTACAAAGTTCTATGGATCCGTTCCCATTAGAGCACATAAATGTTCTTTATCTGCTAATCTCATCATCATATATATGATTGAATTTGATATAATCCTCAATATGTGTTGGATTTCAGACCATGATGCAAAACTTTATTGTAAGAAGAAGGAGGTTACTATTTTTGACGATGATGATAAGGAACACCTTATCTTTAGAGTGGAATCATCACCACATAATTCTTAACTAGATCCACCCCCAGTAGCTCAACTAAATTCAATTATTGGGGAGGAAGAGAATGAAATGACTGTGGGTGAGGAAAGGAATGTTCAAATAGAGTATGTACCAATTGTGAGAGAATATGTTGATGTGTTTCCAGAAGATTTACCTGTACATCCTCCAGAACGAGAAATTGATTTTTACATTGATTTAATTCCTAGTTCATGGCCTATATCAAAGACCCCTTATAGAATGGACACTGTGAAATTAGTTGGACTAAAGAAAAAATAGAGGAATTGAGTAATAAGGGATTTATTCGCCCTAGTGTATCTCCATGGGGATCCCCTGTCCTTTTTGTTAAGAAGAAAGATGGATCTATGAGGTTATGTATCGACTACAGGGAAATCAATGCTACTACAATAAAGAACAAGTGTCCCCTACCTTGCATTGATGATTTATTTGACCAAATGCATGGATCTCAATAATTTTCAAAGATTTAACTTCGATCTGGATACCATCAGTTGTGTGTGAAGAAGGAAGACATTCCAAAGACAACATTTCGAACCAGGTACGAGCATTATGAGTTTACAGTAATATTTTTTGGGATGACTAATGCACCCTCTGTATTAATGGATCTAATGAATAGAGTTTTCAAGGAATATCTCAATGATTTTGTGGTGGTATTTATTTATGATATCTTGGTATACTCCAAAAGCTATGAAGATCATGAAAATTACTTGCGCATTATCCTGAAGACTCTATGAAGACACGAATTATATGGGAAGTTTAGCAAGTGTGAATTCTGGCTTCAGGAGATTTCTTTTCTTGGACATATTGTCTCTAAAGATGGAATCTCTGTTGATCCTTCTAAGACCAAGGCAATACAAGAATGGCCTGCATCGATGAGTATAACAGAGGTACGCAGTTTTATTGGTTTATCAGGTTATTATCGACATTTCGTCTAGAACTTTGCCCGATTGGATAACCCATTAACGAAGCTCACACATAAAGGGGTTAAATTTGTTTGAAAAAATAGTGTGAATAATGTTTTTAATAACTAAAGAGAAGATTAGTCAATGATCCTATATTTACTCTACCATCGGGGAATGATGGGTTCGTTATTTATAATGATGCATCAAAGAAAGGACTTGGTTGTGTCCTTATGCAGAATGATAGGGTTATTTCCTATGCATCATGACAGCTAAAAATTCATGAACAAAACTATACTACTCATGATCTTGAGTTAGCTTCTGTAATATTTTCTTTGAAGATATGGAGACAAATGAAAGTTTGTCCCATCACAAGGGGATATTTGTCTGTATACTTTTCTTACTGGGAAACTAAGGATCGTTTGTACAATCACAAGTTTGTGGCGTTCTTGTTGTTAACTTTCTCTTGATCATGTTTTCTATCCCTCTCCATCAGAACACGACACTTAGTTTATCTTCCATATCCATGTTTTCATACATGGAATCCTAGTATGAGTTATCTTGGATGACCTTTGTACTCCTCTTTCATTCTTTTAAGGTGATAATTTTATTGAATATTTGTCCGATGTGGGACTTTCCATTATATTCCCAAGACCAATTTTAAAAAATTTGAGGACGAAATTATTTTAAGGAGGGGAGAATGTAACACCCCAAACTTCTACGGTACACTTCTCTTTGAATAATACAGTAGCGTGTGTTGTACGCAACTTCGAGTTCTAACACACACCACAACCAATCAAACTAATTATTATAAATAGTAATAACCAATTTTTAAAATTTTATAAATTTTATCTTTCAAAATGGACTTATTTTTTGGATTCAGAATATCAAAATTAGCTTAGGGTGGATTTTTGGTATTTTTCTGAAAACATTTAATTTTTGATGAATAGTGAGAAAACACTGAGTTATAGTTTAAAACCGAATTTTTATTTAAATAATTATTTATTATATTTAAATTTAATTAAGGTAAAAATAGATACATAAAACCTATATATGTTCAATGTAATTCATTAGAGTTAGTTTAGAATAATTTTAGATATATAAAAATTTTATTGAACTTTTCATCATCTTTTACCCACCTCCTAGGAGAATTTGGAAATTCACATAAAACATAATTTTACTGCTTCTGTGAGTGGAATTTCGAAAATCCGAGAGAAATGGTTAATATCAAGGAGTAAAATGTGGTTCAATAAGATAAAAATAATTTTTGGTGAATAATAGCTTTTTTACTTTTATTTTCCACAGTTAAAATAAATAGGGTAATTAAGGGTAAAAATGATATTAATATTACCCTAAAACATGTCCTAATTCTATTGGACAAGTGTATATCGACCAAAAACAACATTAGGAATAAAATATTATCATTTAGGTCCACTTGGATTAGATTAGGACATTTATTATTATTTAATTCAAAGAAGAGTTAAAAGAGTTAAAATCAAAGTTTAATAACTAAAACATTTTTAATATAGAGGTATACATAAGATAAATTAGATTATAAATATTAATTAGAAATCTAAAAATATTTCATACATAATGGTATTTTATTTATAATTTTTAGACATTAAATAATTTAATTTATTTATGACACAATAGTGATGAGTAATTACCTAATTAATGAAATATTATAATAATTGATATTATAAATATCAAAATAAATGTAATTTGAAGCTTTTTATGAATTCCACTAATTTTTTAGGTTAATATGACATATTAGGACTGGTTATCTAAATTTTTTTCTAAGTAATAATTCTGTTATGAAATTATCAAAAACAAAAAACCCAATAGTGTCAAAATTGACATAAAAGAGTTTTTAAAATAAATATTATATTATTAATTCGTATTCTATTCCAAAAAATTTAAGGTTTGGCCAAAGGACTTATATAATGATAGGTGTATCATTAATGGACCACTTGGGTGTCTCTTGGATATATATAGTATGTTTATTAACTATATAATATAAAAAAACAAAGAGACATGGTAAATGTCAAACTATTTAACTAAGAGTTAAATATAAATGATAAGGTTAATATAGTGACCCAAACCTGTTTAAAATCTATTGGTTGAAATTATTTCGACCCATCCCCACATTAAACTTTAAATAATCCACTTTAGAGCCATTATAAACCGAATATGAATTTATTATAAAATAATATTTCTAGCTTTTCCAAAGGTGCCCCTCACCCCTCTTATAAAAGGGCACTCCCCCTTCTCTCTAATTTACACCTTCAAATCCTCTTCGCTCGGAAAAACCCTACCCAAATATTTTCTCAACATTACTCACTTCGACCTAGAGGCATTAGTCTGATCAGAAAGCCATCCTAAGGATCCCTTTTGATCAAATCAAAAGGAAAAACCCGATTAAGCGGTAATGTTTTCACCACCCTCTTTCAAGTTCCTTTCTTCTTCAACTTATTCATTCTTTGTTATTTCCATTATAAAATAATAACTTCAGTATCTTCCATATACTATTATGTTATTATAAATATGTTACAACCATATTCAGTATTCTATCCATCTTTTGAATGACATGTCACCATATGTGGGTACGTACGGCTTACCGTCTCCCCATCGTGGTGTAATTGTTATTCAAAACATTATTATTTGGATGGGTATGAGAATGATGTGTAATTCATTTAAATAATAAATATACCATGATAATTATTATTTATATAAGATATAACATCCAATTATATATTATTTTAATATCAAAAGAATGATATTTTCGCTCATGCGTACGTACGAATTACCGTCTCCATGAACGTGATGAGATTCATTCCCCATCGTATCCATTCAAGACTAAATTCCATTTGATGATTAAAAATAATTTTTAGAGACATGATATAATTATGTATATGAATAATATACATCCCATCCATAACAAATATGACTCACATAACAAATAATATAAAGGAAAATGAATCCGTTAACACTCGAAATGATGATAATACTAAGATATTATTAATAATCAATGTTTAAAGATCATATATGATATAATATTAAGGTATATGATTATTGTATAATTTAATAACAATTATTTAACCATTATACATGAGGTCAACCTAACCTCAACCAAGGAAAAGTACAAGGTAAGGGTTCATTTCACAATCTCTTCATTATCCGAGGTTGTTTATACGTAATTATCTACTGGGACATCTTTATCATCGACATCCACGTTTCTTAAAAATGTATTTCAAATCATTCTTAATATCTTATAGACTATGGGTTAAAGTCATTTATACCCATGTTTGACTTTTTATAAGAGTTTTTTAAAGGATTCTTTCTGTCGTTTTCCAAACAAGGTCCTTTTTAACCTTTTCGACAAAATTAAGGTAAGAATGTTTTTTTAACATATATGGACGGTGTGACTATTTTACATCATTATAAAATCATTGAAGCTTCCCTTAAAAGCTTATAAGAATATTTTCAATGTAAATGTTCTATTTTATAATTATTTTACTTTTAAATGATTAAAAAAAAGAGATATTTCTCTCAAATAGTTTTGATTTCATCTATGTCAACATCCTTTGATGGATATTAAGCTTATTTGAAGTTTATTTATTATGATACAAAACTTCCATATTGTATTGAAGGTTTTGTGATATGTTTGACTGTGTATGTGTTATTTTTATACCATTCATGGTTTATGGAGAATGTATTGACATTTCGTATGCTAGTTTTAATACGAATGTTTATGTTTTGTTTAAACCTGTTCATACGAGGAATGCATTAGACTTAATAAGTGATGGGTGGAGCCCGCTATAGCTCCTTGATGCATTGGTAGGTCTCATGAGACAAAATAGTGTCTTGTCATAAGGCCTTGAAAAAAATATTATTTGTAGTCTTGGCACAAGGCCTTGACTATGTGGTTATGATATTCTGGCATTATGCATTCCATCATTATGAAAGTGGTTATTGATATTGGATGTGATTATTCGACTAGTAGAATATCCATGTGAATAAGTAAATGGAATTATTTCATTTTATTTCTGCCATATTTTGATGAAGTTCAAGTTTAAAAGGATTTTGTTTTAGTTATACATTGCCTTAAATGTTTATGATTATTTATGAAAGTTTCCGCTATATTGTTATCCTTACTGGGAATTTGAGCTCACCAATTTCTATGTTTTATTTTTCCCAGGATGTGAAAAAGTATTTTATGAATGAAATGCAGGGATAGTATAAGGGGATATGAGTGTGGAGACAATATTTTGTTGTAGTTTTCACTTTATAATGTAATGTAAACTTTATGAATGTATCTAGTGTTTCCAAGGCTACTAAACTAATCAGTCTTTAGAGATTTGATCTTTTGTGATCATTCTAATGTTATGTAATAATGCACCGACTCTGGGTAACTGGGGTCAGGGCATTACACCTCTCCCACCCATCCAATAGAATAGTTATTTTTGAACCCTATCTGAATGATTTTATTCACAATTTAGTAGTTTCCCTGCCAGACTCTCTTTATATGATCCTCAAGGTTTTGATGGAGGGGATTCTCCCTTCCTATATAGAGGGATCTTTAGATCTTGAATTTTTAGGAGGATATTTTCCAGATTTTGTGTACTTCCACATGTTGTTTTTGGTGGCTAGGTTTGGCCTCAATAATCTGTCTCTTTAGATGTTCTAGGACTTCATCGGGTCATGGTGGATAGCTTCTCCAACTCTAGTTTCTTCTCTGAATCAAACATATTTCTATGAGGTTGTCTCCTCCCTAAATGAATTTGTAAAGTCACAGTACAAAATATCCAAAACATTGGGAAAATTTCACTTCACCCTTTTCTAATTTTCGATAGAGGTTCACTTAGACTGAGACCTGTGCTTGGTGATGGTGTGGCTCAACATTCCTAGCCTTCCCTTCTTTTCCTCAACCTATCATTTGAATAGTGTATATGTGATGTTGGGGTCTCATTTATATGTTTGGATGAACATATTATCCACTTGTAATATGTCTTTGTAGATTGACTATGTGTCTAAGGGGACCTCTCCATGCCTTTGACATCATGCATCCTCTACGGAGCAGAGGGGTCAATATCTCAGTGGAAGAATATTTTATTTTCCTATCCTAGTTGGTTTTGATAGAAATTATTAATACATGTTTAATATTTATTAGGATTCAAGAAGAAATTATTCAGATTTAAGTTAGCTCACCCAATGTTAGCTTCATATATTTTTATTTTTTTTCACCTTTTAAGGGCATTTACAAGGTTTTCTTGACCTAGGTGGGTCCAACTTCTATGGTTGGGGACATATTTCATGGTTCATCCCCCACCCACACTTATCATCCTATTTTTATTTTATATTCTCCAATGTTAAACCCCCCAAGTATCCTCCCTCTGTAAAGGAGGGTTCCTACATGGAATTAGTGGTCATAAAATCATGACTTGTGACCACCCTAGAAAGGTTTGACCTCACCTTCCCCAATATCTTATTCCTTTTGCAATATGACCCCTACTCATATTAATGTGGTTGAGCCTCCAAATAAATCCCCCATGGTTCACAAGATGAGAGACCATTTCCTTCCAGATTATTTTCCTCTCCCTCTCTCGATTGGTTTTGATTCTCTATCTGACATTGCACCGCATTCTTTTGAGTTGGATGATCCATTTTAAGATACCAGTCCTCTCTCGACTCCTCCTAGGGGTGTCTTCATAATTTATTGATCCAAGAATGAATTTTCTTTTCCCAATTCCCAAAAAGTGTTCTTCAATGTCAAGCACACAAGAAAAGAATCCTCTCCCACTATGATTTCTCTCTATCTAGAATGAATGTGGACTAGGATCTCAGGTGAATATAAACTTCATCTTGAATGAGTTTCATAATAATAGGATCTATCTTGTAGATATTATTGGTCCAAAGGAAGATCCATCTTGGCATTCACTTGTTTCACAATGAATGGGTGTACAATATTGTATGCATGGAAAACCCTTAAACTGCCACATATTGATTTTTTTGTAGAAACATTATCAAAATAGAGAAGGTAAAAGTTTATGAATAATATATCACCACCAATGTTGGTTATGGATCTCATTATTATTTTATATCCTTTTTATATTCCATATGTGAAGTGTCTTCTTGGGAATTTTTATGGAATGATCTTGGTTCTTTCATACTGGGGGATGCATCTTGTGTCATTGTCAGTGACATAAATGTTATTTTGGACACTTTAGAGAAGAAATTTGGAGGAGTCTATACTAGGAAGTCTAGGAAATAATTTTCCTCCTTCACGAATCATACCATAATTTTGGATACGATCTTATCAAGATATACATATACTTTATGAAATAACCAGGAGAGGATAAATAATACCTAGTTATATCTCAAATATTTTTTGGCTAATATCCCAACCTTAAACTCTTACCTAAATACTAAGGTTTATCATCTAGTTCAAGACCTCTATTAACACTCCCCTCTCCACAATAATCTATAACCTAGATGATACATTTGTGGATTTGTTTTATTTTCCAAATAGTGGAATTAAAATCCCAACTATCATCATGTAGTATTAACCTCTTGAAACAAGAAGATGTAGGGATGGTTTTGGATCAAATTCCATATCAACCTTAGAAACTTGAAGGGGGGATTGAAAACATGGAATAATAACTGACCCTATCATTTTAATGATCTATATTATATAAAAATGGACATCTAGAAAGATTAAGGTAGTCATGAATATGGGTGGGATTATAAAACATTTGAAACTATTATTTATAAAAAGAACCGGTTAATAGAGATTCTCATAGATTAAGAGAGGGGGTTCCATGATTAGTCTAATGACACATTTCTTAAATAAAGAGACCATAATATTGAATATTTTCATGTTTTTAAAAGATAATAAGTGGGGAATCATCCATAACATTCACTTGGATTATGGATCCTTCAATAACAACCTCGAGGTGGTGAGAGTTGTGGCTTTGATCCATTTTAAATTCTTACTTCTAGACACTAACCCATTCATGAAGGAAGGTTGTCCAAGGTTCCATGAATCCCTATTAAATTATATCCTTGTAGTGGTAAAAGTGAAACCTAATTCATTATTATATATTATACCTAATGATAGGGAATGAAAGAAAGCATTTCTACCCCCCAACAAAGAAATTTCTAACAGACCTGATGGCTTCCTGGGGACATTTTATATGGTCTCTTTGAAATAGATTATGGGTGTTGGTGCTATTGTTTTAATGATCAAAAAATAATTTTTATTATGTTATTATTTCATTTTATATTATATGATAGAATTTTAAAATATAAATTAGATTGGTGGAAATCTGGTTATGTCTGGGAAAGACTCACCCTTGAAAATGAGTAACCTCCATACATGACTCCCCGTTGAGTATGAGTCACCACCAGACCGAGTCACCACCAAGGATAAATCACTATTGAGATTAAATTTTTTCTTGGTGTTTGAAACACATACCATCAGAGACAACTCATGAAAATTTGACAAATTATGGAGATGAGTCACCACCATGGTACAAAATTTGAAAAGTGTTGGAATGACCTACAACTAGAGGATGACTCGCCATTGGATCTTGGAACCTAAAATATTGGTTAACTATGGGAATGAATCACCATTATAGGATGAATCACCACTATATCTAATTTACCATTGCATATGACCTTCCTTGAGTGTAAATTTTTTTATAATTGTTGGGATGACCTACTGCAGAGATGAGTCACCATTGAGCATGACCTGCAGTTATCCAGACTCATTTTTAGCATTTATCACTACTACATTAAGTCACTATTATGATGTATCACCTCTATATATTGTCTCTCCAATCAAAGGATTCACCGAAAATATTTATGTTTATTTTGAATTAAATTTTTCTAACTGCTATATTATTGCATTTAATTTGGATCATTATTTTAATTATTATTATTAAAATATTTTAGAGATGAATTAAAGTATGTGTCAGTGAATAAGTACAAGGAGTATAAGATCTATATGATTCTTCCTATATGCTATTGTTAATAAAAGTAGCATATTTATCATGCGGATATACAGAAGAGGGAAAAATATACATAGTCACACACATAGAGAGAGCTACACATGTGAAGTGAGATTAAAATACATTGGAAGAACCTAAAGAGTGAAACTTACCGGGAGCTTACACACTTCAACATTGACTACACACAACTATGAGAAAGTGGAGCACATAAAACATTCTTCTCCCTTGTACAGTTAGAACAAAAATAGTTCATGCCACTCTGTTCTATAGCAGTTTTAAAAAACTCGACCCGAGATTCATTTCATGATAAAATCAAGGATTCATGAGCTATAAATCTTATCAGACAAAAAAACATCATCTTTTCTACACCATTACTTTCCATGTCTATTTATTTATTATTCATTATGAGAAGTGTGTGTTTAACCTATTTTTTTTACCATGCACACTGTATCATGTACCTAATCTGGAGGGTACTTGATATCTTATCAAACTACCTTTATTTATCTTTACCCACATGTTATGGAAGAGGTCCCCGTGTGGTCTATGTATTATGGAATAGGTCCTATATGGCATGGAAAAATTTTCTATTGTACACCAAATATAGGTTGTGGATCATAGATTATTATTATGTAATCTTCTTGGCAATGGGTGATTTCCAAATGGAGAGGATTAGGTCTATTCTTGTGATTGAAATACTTTTTTTTAATTGTGCTGTGTGTTTTTTTATTTTATTTATAATATATAAAGTTGTATTTATTTTTAGCTATAACAAAACCAAAAAATTTATAGTTAGTATTAATTAGTGTTAAAATAAGACATTTATTAAGTAAATTGATTTCAAAAGATAAAGTAGTTTTTAAATTGATTTAACTGAGACTTAATCACTCTCTGAGAAATATTTAGAAAGATCAAAACTTATATCAATCTACCAATTTGATTATCTGATATATTTAATTAAATTGGTGTATTTCATTTAAACCAATTTTTGAATGATATTTTTTTGGGGTACTCAATTCACCCCCTCTTGAGATACTCACTATGAGAAAAATTTTGTATCAAAGGTTTTTAAAACTTTCAATTTTGATTTTAGTTGTGTTTTAAATAACTTAAATTTCTATCAATTATAAATTTAATTCTTTAAATGGATAATATAAAACAAGGTTATACTACCAACAGACCTCATTTCTTTAATGGAAATAACTATTCTCAGAGAAATATAAATATGAAAATTCATTTTGAGAGTATGGTCTTTGAAATTTGTTCTGATATAGAGGACACCTATGGGTTATCTAAGATTCTTAGAAAAGATAGGGGCGATTATACTAGACTTTATTATACAAATATCTCCAAATTTATGAATTCCCTTTACTATTCCTTAGTAGATAAATATTTTAATAGGATATATTCTAGTAAAAATTCATATGAGATTTGGGATACTTTATCTATTTCACATGAAGGAACCATAAATGTGAAATAAATGAGACTGAATACCTATATAATCAAATATGATAGTTTTAATATGAAACCTAAGGAATTGAATTTTGATATATATATATCATAGGTTTAATGATATGGTTAATATAATGAGCTCCTTGGGAAATCTAGTGTCACACAAGTACCAAATCAAGAGACTACTAGGATGCCTTCCATAGAGATAAAGAGGGATATATGTGTTGATAAGGGAATCCTGTGACATCAGTAAATGGCCTTTCAAAGAATTTATTGGGTATTTGATGATGTATGAGGAAAGACATAAAGTTAACCATGCAGAGGATGATGAACCAAATAAAAAATCAATTACTTTCAAGTATACTACATATAAACATAATGAGAAATATAAGGTACAAGATAGAAGTTGTAGTGATGAGGAGTGACCACTAGATAATAATGAGGAAATGAAACACTTGTCTAGAAGGTTTAATAAATTTTACAAGAAAAATAAATTATTCAAAAATCCTTTCTATTAAGAAAAATACGATAGTAAAGGAACCTTATAAAAGGATTGTAAAATTTATAACCACTCAAATGACATTACCTGTTATGAATATAAGAGAAAAAGACATGTTAAGGCTGACTATACAATGTCAAATTATAAGAAGTGTGAGGAAAAAATAGAAAATATAAGAAAACTATGAAAGCTACATGGAGTTCCTCAAAATATAGATCTAGTGACTCTAATCCTACTCATGAAGAGAATTTTGACAGAGCCAATACATGATTCATGAAAAATGTCTTTGAGGTACCTGTTGTATCTATTGTACTTAATTTTGATAACTCTTAAAATGAAAATGATGATGAAATGTCTAAAGAAGAAATTTTTGAGTACTCTAATATGATTTAATACACTTTTAATGATCTTAAAAATAAATACAATCTTATGAAAAATAACATGCTTTATTTGTTAATATTATATCTGATATCACTATAGATAAAGATAATAATGATCAACTATTAAAGGAAAATATTGAACTGAAATTTTCAAATGTGAAACTAAATAGAGATATATAAAGATTTAAAAATGGTAAAGAAACACTTACTAAAATTTTAGGAAAAAAATTTCTCCAAAACATATTACTATTTTATGATACCAAACTAGACAAAGAATAATTTTTAAGAGAAAATTTGTTCCTAAGTATGAATCTAAAAATTATTCTTCTAGTTATTATTCAAAAGGACGAAATAAAGTTTTTATTTCAAAATATAAAAAATATACTTATAGTTAATCAAATGTGGGTTCCCAAGGCTTTAATCACTAACATATTTATACCCAAGAAAATATAGGTACCACAATCAATTCTGGTTTAATCTTTGTTTTGTAGGGAACCTGTTCGAAGAGATGTTAAAGGAATCTATGATACTTAGAAAATAGATATTCCATACATATTATAAGAGACGACTCATGTTTTAGGAACTTAATAAAGATAGATGGTGGTAATGTGACCTTTGGTAAAAATGATAAAAGAAATATCATCAACCATGGTCAAATTGGTAACACTAACTCAATATTAATTTCTAAAGTAATTTTTTTGATATTTTAAAATATAATTTTCTTTACATATCACAATTTTATAATGATGTTTTTCATTTAAATTATGAAAAAAAATTCATGTAATTTTTATTCCTAAAATTCTATAGATTTTAATTCATTGATAAATGAGAATGTGTATGCTATTAATCTTGATTCTTTGATTTCTAAAAATTTCTGGCTTAAGTGTATTTCATAGAGAATATTGGATTTCGCATAAGAGACTAGGCCATTGTAATACTCACTCACTTAAAAAGATATATAGAAAAGGTTTATTCATTGATCTAACCAAACATGAATTCTCAAATAAAAAAGTATATAACCCCTTTCAAAAAGGGAAACAACAGAAGATTTATTTTAAATTTAAGAAAGTAGTCTCCGCTTATCAACCTCTTAATTTGGTTCCCAAGAATTTCTTTGGACCCTATAGAGTTTTCAGTTTAAATGGTAATAATGATTTATATGTACTTGTAGATGAATTTTATAGGTATACCTTGAGTCTTATTTCAAGCTCAAAAAAGTAAATATTGTTCTTATTTTACCAAGTATTCTAAATCGGTAGAAAAACTAAGTGGACATAGAATTAAAACATTAATAAGTGACCATGGACATGAGTTTTAAAAGAAATATTTTGAATCATTTAGATTAAAAAATGGTTATAGTCATAACTACTCTTATCCTAGGACCCCTCAAAAGAATATAGTTGTAGAAAGAAGAAATAGAACACTTCAAGAGATATACCAAACTATTATTAATGAATATTACTTACCTTTCTACTTTTGGGTAGTGTCAGTGAATACAAATTGTTATATAATTAATAGAGTTTTAATTAGGCCTATTATAAAGAAAACCCCCTTATGAGATGTGTAATAATATAAATTCTAAGGTTAATTAACATAGGGATTTTGGTTGCAAAGTATTTATTCTGAACACTAAGGATAATCTTGACATGTTTTCCTCTAAAAGTGATGAAGGAATTTTCCAAAGATATTCTACATCTAGTAAATCTTATAGATATTTTAATAAAATAACAAAGACTGTGGAAGAGTATGTTAATATCAAATTTCATGAGACATATCCACATGAACATAAGACCTCTTTATAAAACCTTGAGTATTATTTATTAACTTTGAACTTAAATTCCAAACTTTTTTATTTTTTGTAAAACAATTAAAAAAATCATCTAGTTCTGAGGAACTTCTAGAACTCGAACCTGAGCCTATAAAAGATTCTAAGGTTTCCATACATAATTTTTCTAGAGTTGTTAGGATAATTAAAAACTATTATTTCGATGTTGTTGTTAGAGACCTAGATTTAGGTACACAAACTAGATATTCTCTAAGAAATCAGGTTGAACATAAAGCATTCTTATCACATCTTGAACCTAAGAACATAAATGATGCAATTAATGATGAATTTTGGGTAATGGATATGCTAGAAAAAATTAATCAATTTGAAAGATATAAATTGTGTGAACTTGTTGAAAGACCCAAAGAAACCTTGAATATAGGTGCAAAATTGGTGTTTAGAAACAAGGTTGATGAATCCGGCACTATAGTTAGAAATAAGGATAGAATAGTTGAAAAAGGGAATAATTCCAAAGAGGGTATAGATTATAAAGAGACCTTTTCACCTGTATCCTAACTTGAGGACATTACAATACTTATTTCCTATGAAACACATATATATTTCAAACTTTATCAAATGGATTTCAAAAGTGAATTCCTAAATGGGTATTTAATTGAGGATTTTTTTATTGAAACCCCAGGATTTCAAAACCCTAATTTTACAAATTATTTTTTAAAATTAACAAAAGATTTATATGGTTTAAAACAACCTCCTAGATCTTGGTATGATAGGCTAAACTCTTTTCATATTTCAAAAGTATTTTCAAAAGGTATAGTTGATCCTACCCTTTTTGTAAAAAAAATTCAAAAGAGGTTTTAGTTGTTAAAATTTATATAGTTGATATTTTTTTATATCCTAAAAACTATTAATGTACTAATTTATCAAAAATGATGAAAAATGAATTTTAAATGTGTTTAATGGGTGAACAAAAATTATTTCTTGGTTTTTAGAATTTTCAAAATAATAAAGGAATTATTTTCAATTAAATTAAATATACTAAATACATTTTAAAATGTTTTAATTTTGATAGAACTAAAAGTACTGATACTCCTATGAGTACCACCTGTGAGTTGGATCTTGGTGAATCTAGGGAATAATGGGATCAAACAAGTTATAGTTATATTATTGGAAGTCTTCTCTACTTGACTGCTAGATGACCTAACATAAGTTTTGTGTGAGTATGTATGATCATTTTCAAGAAAACCCAAAAGTGGCACACATTGTTACTGAAAAAGTTATTTTAAAATACCTTACATATATAGCTGATTTAGGATTGTTTTAACCAAGTGGACAAGAATTTTATTTATTTAGATATTAAGATGCTGATTTTGGTGGCTGTAAGTTAGATAGAAAAAGCACCTATCATGTCATATTTTGTGAAAGTCTCTTGTTTACTAGTGTAGTAAGAATAAAAATTCTATTGAATTGTCTAATATTGTACCAAAATACATAGCTACAAGTAGTTTCTATGCTTATATTTTTTTTATGAAACACACATTACTAGACTAAATATATAAGTTCTGACATTTCCCTATAAATGTGACAATAAAAGTGTGATAAATATTTCAAAAAACCATATATCTCACTCTAGAACAAAACATATTGATGTAAGACATCACTTTTTGAGAGACCATTTTCAAAAGGGTGATATAAATCTTGAATACTTTGGTACATAACATCAGCTTGAGAATAGTTTTACTAATCCTTTGAAATATGAAAGAATGAAAGATATCAAACATGAATTAGGTAT
Source organism: Viscum album (assembly GCA_963277665.1). Classification (NCBI taxonomy): domain Eukaryota; kingdom Viridiplantae; phylum Streptophyta; class Magnoliopsida; order Santalales; family Viscaceae; genus Viscum; species Viscum album. The sequence continues at coordinate 1,544,268,826 of OY728130.1, forward strand.
GATTAATTTTGGTTAAGCTTAATTTTATACAGAATTTCTGTAACACCCCGAGATTTTATGAAAAATATTCTTTTAATGTCTTATGTTGTACGCTACACCAAAAGAAGCTTTCACAACACGCATCCTTGACTTTCCTTCCATTACACGCAATCGCGACCTTCCAAGATAGCGTGTGTTGTACGCAACACCAAGTTTCTCTAAACAACGATATGCTATTAAGATATTATTAAAACTAGCCGTTATGAATAGTAATAACCACATTTTAAAATTTTAGAAATTTTATCTCTCAAAATGGACTTCATTTTTGGATTCGGAGTATCGAATTTAGCCTAAGGTGAAATTTTGGTACTTTTTGGATAACTTTCATATTCTGATGAATAGTGAAAATTAAAAAATTTTAATTAAAAACAACTTTTTTAATCGAAATAATTAATAGTGATAAATTATTAATTTGAGTGGTTTTAAAGTATATTTAGAATATATTTTTACAATTCAATACAATGTTGGTCATTGGATGTAATTTCACATTTAAACCAGTTATAAACAAGTGTCAATCTTTTGATAGTTATTATCTCTTAAAAACACGCCTTTTGTTTAGACGACGGGAATTAATTTTTAAATTAATTAATGCAAATGATATGTTTTGAATTTGATAAAATAGAAATCATTTTTGAGTTCATAATATCAAATATAGCTTAGGCCTAATTTTTGGTATTTTTCTGAAAACTTTCAATTTTTGATGAATAGTGAAACCACTAAGTGGTAGGTTAAAAACTGAATTTTGCATAAAACATAATTTTACCGCTTCTGTGAATGGAATTTCGAAAATCCGACAGACACGGTTAATATCAAGGACTAAAATTTGGTTCAATGAGATGAAAGTAATTTTTGGTGAATAGTAACTTTTGACTTTTTCTTACCACGGTTAAAGGTAAATAGGGTAATTAAGGGTGAAGATGATATTATTATTACCCTAACACATGTCCTAATTCTATTGGATAAGTGTAATTCAACCAAAAACAAACTTAGTAATAAAATATGACCATTTAGGCCCACTTGGATTAGATTAGGACATTTATTATTAATTTATTTAAAGAAGGGTTAAAAGAGTTAAAATCAAAGTTTATTTACTAAAACATTTTTAATATGGGGTTATACATAAGATAAATTCGACTATAAATATTCATTAGAAAGATAAAAAGATTTCCTAAATAATGGTATTTTATTTGTAATTTTTAGACATTAAATAATTTAATTTATTTATGACACAACGATGATGCAGTAATTATCTTATTAATGAAATATTGACATAATTGATGTTATAAATACCCAAATAAATATAATTTGAGACTTTTTATGAATTCCACTAATTTTCTAGGTTACTATGATATATTAGTGTTTATTTAATCAGCTTGGTTTGAACATATAATTCTGTTATGACTTTCACAAAAATCATATATCAAATAGTGTCAAAATTGACACAAAATAGTTTTTAAATCAAATATTATATTATTAATTGTTATTTTATTCCTAAAAATCTAAGGTTCGGCCAAATGAAATAGATAAGGATATATATATTAATAATAAACAATTTGGGGTTCTTTTGGCATGTTATAGTAAGTGTATTAACCATATAGTGTAAGAAAACAAAAAGACACGGTAAAAGTTAAATTATTTAACTTAGAGTTAAATCTAATTGATAAGGTTACAATAATAACCTAAACTTGTCTAAATCCTATTGGTTGATTGGATTTCGACCCATCCCCACTTTAGCTTCGAAATAATTCCCTTTGGAATTATTATAAACTGATTTTGACTTTAATATAAAATAATACTTTGAGATATTCCTAAGGTGCCCCTCTCCTCCCTTATAAAAGGACACCTCCTCCCCCTCCTCCTCACACCAATTTGAGCACTCAAGCTCGGCCAACCCATGCAAAAATCTCTTCTCCACTTCCCTAGAAACATCCTAGAGGTTCTGGTCTTCCTCAAAGACCAATTTTAGTGCCCTAAGAGGAGGTCTCAAAGAGGCGCTTCAAAGAAGAGGTAATTACCATTACCAATTCTTTCATCTTTATTTCTTCTTCCACTTCTTCTTCTTAGGTTGTTTCATTATGAAGTAATAACATCAGTATCACTCATATACTTATATGTTATTATAAGTATGAAACAACCCTATTTCACCATCTATCCATCCTACGGAAAAAGAAATCACCGCACATGCGTACGTACGGAATACCGTCTCCACGCCGTGGTGTAATCTATTTTCCACCACCACCTTACATGGATGGGTATAATGGTGTAAAGAATAAATATACATAGTTATTACAACATAATATTGATTCTGATATATTGTATAATCCACTCCAATTCAATTCAATATTTATGGAAATGATATCATCGCTCGTGCGTACGTACGGACTACCGTCTCCACGACGCGATGAGATTCATTCTCCATGTTAACCATTTAAGAATGATTATAAAGTATATATAAGAAATAATAATGAAATATATGACATTATAAAGCTACTAGATTTATGTATATATATATATGTATGTCATCTACTTACTTCCATTCAAGACAATAAGGAAAGGAAAACAGCGTTCATGCGTACGTACGGACTACCGTCTCCATGAACGGTGTTTTTCATTTAATTTATCTATCTATTATATATATATATATACTGAATATATATGATATATAAATCATATTTTATATTCTGGAAGTAAGTAAATCATGATATAAGTAATAATAATATCAAGAACAACAAATCAAAACACCTACGATAAATGAAACGATTTTTCCCAAAACGCTTCTTTAACATGGAATTTACAAAAGAACGGGTAATATAAAGTCATAAGTGAACCATATATGATATCATAACAATGAATATGATTCTGTAATAAGTCAGTGACATTATTTAAATCATTATACAGGAGGTTCGGACACATACGAAGCTAATCGGAACTAAGGTAAGGGAATATATCACAATCTCATTTTATCCGAGATTGTTTATACTTTGGTATTTACTGGGGTGTATTTTATCATCCACATCCATGTTTCATCAATATGTAATATTATTTCCATCCACGTACAATTGTTTAAATCCAATTTTACCCTTCTGTGAGTTTTTAGTAAAATAAATGAAAGGAATCTTTTGTCGTTTTTCGTACGAGGTACTTTTTGACTTTTCCGACAAAAGTACGAAGAGTATTTTTTAAACTTATACGGCATGAATGGATTTTTAAAACCTTATTTCTAAGAAGCATCCTTTACAAGTTTTCAAGTTTATTTTTAATCAACTTCTTTTAGTTTAATGTTTTATGACATGTTAAGAAAGGAAAAATGTTTTTGAAGAAGAAAGGATATTTTCCTCAAGAATGGAGTTCAAGTGTTTTATCAAAATTATTTTCCATCTAAGATAATAAAGGATTCTGTTTTTATCCCTATTATTACATTGATTTGATTATGCTGTGATGGAATTATTTTTATGAATTCCTTTATCTTATATGAATTGTTTTATGATGTCATGTTGTTTAAGAATTCCATTTTTATTACATGGGTTACGCTATGATGTATGGTTTATGATTATGTGGCACACATAAGAAAGGATTCATTATAAGATGGGTGGGACCTATATCTCCCTCCAATGCATTGGGTAAAGATTTTATATCTCATGAGATAGACATGGCTGGAACGGTAGGTTATAACGGTTCAGTGAAACAGGACTGGAACGAGGGTGACTCGGCTCAGAAAGGGACTTTGTCCACTAAGATAGTCTTGGCAATGAGTCATGACTAACAAGAAATGATTTTCCATGATTATGTGTGCATGCCACAAAGTTTCAAGTTTCATGTTAGGATTATGGGGATCTCATTTTCACTTCTATGATTTGTTCCATGTTAAGATATTATGATCTCTTTTACAGGTTATGATTTCCAAAATGTTATGTTCTTATGAATATGATGTGATTGATATTTCTTTTGTTTACCCTTTCTGAGCATTTGAGATCACCCTTTTATGTTTTCTTTTCCCCAGGATATAAAGAAAGGTTTTAGGTAAAAAAAGGGGGAAGATCTTTATGGGATATATTGAAGATCTTTCACCACGATTAGAAGATTACGTTCCGAGTTTCCAAAGACACTAAACTATTACGGTCCTTGTGTGTGTGTTTTTTTATGTAATAAGTATTCCGAAAAAGTAATGTAATGTCCATGTACGCCAGGCTTCGGGTCTCTACAGTTGGTATCAGAGGAAAGGTTTAGTCAACCTTTGGAAACTAGGACGCGAAAACGTTAGTGATATCCCTAGAGATATTTCTAAGGTATGTCTAGGGATGTCCCTAAGGATAAGTATACGTATAGGATATAGTCCTAGAACTATGGTAACGATATTAGACTAAACCAAAGTTGTTAGATATTGATGTTACTCCCCCTTTATTATGATTTTTGCCTCTCACACTATTCTTTTTGGGTTTTAGAAAATGGGTGGAAACAAGATGATTCACGATAATGGAGGATATGATGGGCAATGGAATGATATTCTTCATGAGCAACCAAATGAAATGGGATTTGGAAGTCCAAACATCATTATTATGCCGAATCAGCAATCTCATAATATGATCAATAAAGTAAAATTTGGTAAGTTTCCTGACTCGGCTAATAATAGAAAGATGGAGTTTCATGATGATCATAGAGGAAAGAAAGTTCAATTTCCCCTATGTAAATCATGTGGGAAGAGGCATCAAGGAGAATGTTTCAAAGGAACTGGAAGATGCTTTGGGTGTGGAAAAGAAGGACACAAAGCCAGTAAGTGCAAAGGAAAAGGTTCAGTTAACACCAGGGATGATGATAATGGTATTGCTACGACATCAACAATGGTTAAATGTTTTAAATGTGGAATGTACGGGCATTATGCAAACCAATTCCCTAAGGGAAAGTCTCATGAAGAGAATCAGTATGGTCGTATGGGTAGTATTTATGTTGATGATGATGAAGAGACTACAAATGATATGTGAGATGAAAGAATTTTTGAAGCTCGGTCAATGGTTTAAGAAGGTAGTGGAATGATTACATGTTTATCAAGTGTAATGTTGTATAAAGAATCTCATGGTACTATGGAATAAAGAGACATCTAAGGATTGATACATTTTTGTCTTTCCTTGAGTTTTGAAAGTGTGTGATTAATGCTACCAGTATCCATGAAAGGTTATTCAGATATTTTTGGAAATAAGATGATATGCGCATAATGAAGGGAAAACGAGAAAACAAAATGTTTAACAGTATTCATGAGCTCATGATTGATATAAGGACTAAGTGATATCATGGTTTGATTATAAAGAATTTTGAGGATTTTGGTATGTGGAAAGTGTTAACGTTTAACTGCATTCATGTTTTCACTAAGGTTCAATGGGTATTCAAGAGAATACATGATTAAGGACTTTGAATGTTTAGAATGTGACCAACAAGACATATCTTATGATATATGGGGATCAACGATGGTATTAAATCTCTGGTAATTGTTTTCACTATATTATGAGAGTGGACTGCAGTATTATGGGTAAGCCTAAAGATTGGAATGGATTATGTTGGACATAAGTTAGTATTGTTTAATGATAGAAGTTTTTTTCAATATTATTGATGGGATGTTATAGTAATATAGTTTTAGAAAAAGGACAACCTGCAGGACGGACGACAGCCCATCGCGTCGGACAAGGTTGTGGGAATCGAACCCACAACCGAAATGCGACTGGCCTTTATCGCCTACCACTGGCCTACAGGAAGTCCCTGTTTAGTAAAAACTAGTTTTATTATATTAAGCAGTATGATATATGAAGTATAAGTCCATTTTAGGAACCATATATGATTAATCTCACTATAGAATGACTTATGTATATTTAATAACTTTTGCTAACCTTTTGGTTAAGACAGATGGAATGACCCGTCATTCTATCACATGATCTGCTAACACTTCACAAATAACAAATTCAACTTCATTTATTTAAGAGATGAAGTGGAAATTGTTCAAGGCACGAACAACAGTGAGATTGTACCAAAATAAAGTAAGTATTTATTCTAATTCAAATTCTTCAACTTTAGGGAAACGATCTTGAAAACCAAAAATGTTGTCCTAGTGCTCTTATATCTGATTAATCAGATGGTACCTTAGATCGTCACAAATTTATGGATTTGTGATTGCTAGCTTTTCCATAGCCATGTTCTCTACCACTCTCCATCAGAACATGATGGTTAGATTTCTCTTCCATATCCATATTTTCACCTATGTGGAAACCCACTGATTAGTTTATTTGGGTAATCGTTACATTTCATACTTTAGTTTTTAAAGCCATGTTTTGGTATTCCTTTTTACGATGTGGGTTTCTATCAAAGAAAATTTCGAATAGTAGACCATTAATAACCCCGACGAATTTCGGGGGCGAAATTCATTTTAAGGGGGGTAGAATGTAACACCCCGAGATTTTATGAAAAATATTATTTTAATGTCTTATGTTGTACGCTACACCAAAATAAGCTTTCACAACACGCATCCTTGACTTTCCTTCCATTACACGCAATCGCGACCTTCCACGATAGCGTGTGTTGTACGCAACACCAAGTTTCGCTAAACAACGATATGCTATTAAGATATTATTAAAACTAGCCGTTATGAATAGTAATAACCACATTTTAAAATTTTAGAAATTTTATCTCTCAAAATGGACTTCATTTTTGGATTCGGAGTATCGAATTTAGCCTAAGGTGAAATTTTGGTACTTTTTGGATAACTTTCATATTCTGATGAATAGTGAAAATTACTAAATTTTAATTAAAAACAAATTTTTTAATCGAAATAATTAATAGTGATAAATTATTAATTTGAGTGGTTTTAAATTATATTTAGAATATATTTTTACAATTCAATACAATGTTGGTCATTGGATGTAATTTCACATTTAAACCAGTTATAAACAAGTGTCAATCTTTTGATAGTTATTATCTCTTAAAAACACGCCTTTTGTTTAGACGACGGGAATTAATTTTTAAATTAATTAATGAAACTGATATGTTTTGAATTTGATAAAATAGAAATCATTTTTGAGTTCATAATATCAAATATAGCTTAGGCCTAATTTTTGGTATTTTTCTGAAAACTTTCAATTTTTGATGAATAGTGAAACCACTAAGTGGTAGGTTAAAAACTGAATTTTGCATAAAACTTAATTTTACCGCTTCTGTGAATGGAATTTCGAAAATCCAACAGACACGGTTAATATCAAGGACTAAAATGTGGTTCAATGAGATGAAAATAATTTTTGGTGAATAGTAACTTTTGACTTTTTCTTACCACGGTTAAAGGTAAATAGGGTAATTAAGGGTGAAGATGATATTATTATTACCCTAACACATGTCCTAATTCTATTGGATAAGTGTAATTCGACCAAAAACAAACTTAGGAATAAAATATGACCATTTAGGCCCACTTGGATTAGATTATGACATTTATTATTAATTTATTTAAAGAAGGGTTAAAAGAGTTAAAATCAAAGTTTATTTACTAAAACATTTTTAATATGGGGTTATACATAAGATAAATTCGACTATAAATATTAATTAGAAATATAAAAAGATTTCCTACATAATGGTATTTTATTTGTAATTTTTAGACATTAAATAATTTAATTTATTTATGACACAACGATGATGTAGTAATTATCTTATTAATGAAATATTGACATAATTGATGTTATAAATACCCAAATAAATATAATTTGAGACTTTTTATGAATTACACTAATTTTATAGGTTACTATGATATATTAGTGTTGATTTAATCATCTTGGTTTGAACATATAATTCTTTTATGACTTTCACAAAAATCATATATCAAATAGTGTCAAAATTGACACAAAATAGTTTTTAAATCAAATATTATATTATTAATTGTTATTTTATTCCTAAAAATATAAGGTTCGGCCAAATGACATAGATAAGAATATATATATTAATAATAAACAATTTGGGGTTCGTTTGGCATGTTATAGTAAGTGTATTAACCATATAGTGTAAGAAAACAAAAAGACACGGTAAAAGTTAAATTATTTAACTTAGAGTTAAATCTAATTGATAAGGTTACAATAATAACCTAAACTTGTCTAAATTCTATTGGTTGATAGGATTTCGACCCATCCCCACTTTAGCTTCGAAATAAGACCCTTTGGAACCATTATAAACCGATTTTGACTTTAATATAAAATAATATTTTGAGATATTCCTAAGGTGCCCCTCTCCTCCCTTATAAAAGGACACCTCCTGCCCCTCCTCCTCACACCAATTTGAGCACTCAAGCTCGGCCAAACCCTGCCCAAATCTCTTCTCCACTTCCCTAGAAACATCCTAGAGGTTCTGGTCTTCCTCAAAGACAAATTTTAGTGCCCTAAGAGGAGGTCTCAAAGAGGCGCTTCAAAGAAGAGGTAATTACCGTTACCAATTCTTTCATCTTTATTTCTTCTTCCACTTCTTCTTCTTAGGTTGTTTCATTATGAAGTAATAACATCAGTATCACTCATATACTGATATGTTATTATAAGTATGAATCAACCCTATTTCACCATCTATCCATCCTACGGAAAAAGAAATCACCGCGCGTGCGTACGTACGAAATACCGTCTCCACGCCGTGGTGTAATCTATTTTCCACCACCACCTTACATGGATGGGTATAATGGTGTAAAGAATAACTATACATAGTTATTAAAACATAATACTGATTCTGATATATTGTATAATCCACTCCAATTAAATTCAATATTTATGGAAATGATATCATCGCTCGTGCGTACGTACGGACTACCTTCTCCACGACGCGATGAGATTCATTCTCCATGTTAACAATTTAAGAATGATTATAAAGTATATATAAGAAATAATAATGAATTATATGACATTATAAATCTACTGGATTTATGTATATATATATATATGTATGTCATCTACTTACTTCCATTCAAGACAATAAGGAAAGGAAAACAACGTTCATGCGTACGTACGGACTACCGTCTCCATGAACGGTGTTTTTCATTTCATTTATCTATCTATTATATATATATATATACTGAATATATATGATATATAAATCATATTTTATATTCTGGAAGTAAGTAAATCATGATATAAGTAATAATAATGTCAAGAACAACAAGTCAAAACACCTACGATAAATGAAATGATTTTACCCAAAACGCTTCTTTAACATGAAATTTACAAAAGAACGGGTAATATAAAGTCATAAGTGAACCATATATGATATCATAACAATGAATATGATTCTGTAATAAGTCAATGACATTATTTAAATCATTATACAGGAGGTTCGGACACATACGAAGCTAATCGGACCTAAGGTAAGGGAATATATCACAATCTCATTTTATCCGAGATTGTTTATACTTTGGTATTTAATGGGGTGTATTTTATCATCCACATCCATGTTTCCTCAATATGTAATATTATTTACATCCACGTAAAATTGTTTAAATCCAATTTTACCCTTCGGTGAGTTTTTAGTAAAATAAATGAAAGGAATCTTTTGTCGTTTTTCGTACGAGGTACTTTTTGACTTTTCCGACAAAAGTACGAAGAGTGTTTTTTAAACTTATACGGCATGAATGGATTTTTAAAACCTTATTTCTAAGAAGCATCCTTTACAAGTTTTCAAGTTTATTTTTAATCAACTTCTTTTAGTTTAATGTTTTATGACATGTTAAGAAAGGAACAATGTTTTTGAAGAAGAAAGGATATTTTCCTCAAGAATGGAGTTCAAGTGTTTTATCAAAATTATTTTCCATCTAAGATAATAAAGGATTCTGTTTTTATCCCTATTATTACATTGATTTGATTATGCTGTGATGGAATTATTTTTATGAATTCCTTTATCTTATATGAATTGTTTTATGATTTCATGTTGTTTAAGAATTCCATTTTTATTACATGGGTTACGCTATGATGTATGGTTTATGATTATGTGGCACACATAAGAAAGGATTCATTATAAGATGGGTGGGACCTATATCTCCCTCCAATGCATTGGGTAAAGATTTTATATCTCATGAGATAGACATGGCTGGAACGGTAGGTTATACCGGTTCAGTGAAACAGGACTGGAACGAGGGTGACTCGGTTCAGAAAGGGACTTTGTCCACTAAGATAGTCTTGGCAATGAGTCATGACTAACAAGAAATGATTTTCCATGATTATGTGTGCATGCCACAAAGTTTCAAGTTTCATGTTATGATTATGGGGATCTCATTTTCACTTCTATGATTTGTTCCATGTTAAGATATTATGATCTCTTTTGCAGGTTATGATTTCCAAAATGTTATGTTCTTATGAATATGATGTGATTGATATTTCTTTTGTTTACCCTTACTGAGCATTTGAGCTCACCCTTTTATGTTTTCTTTTCCCCAGGATATAAAGAAAGGTTTTAGGTAAAAAAAGGGGAAGATCTTTATGGGATATATTGAAGATCTTTCACCACGATTAGAAGATTATGTTCCGAGTTTCCAAAGACACTAAACTATTACGGTCCTTGTGTGTGTGTTTTTGTTATGTAATAAGTATTCCACAAAAGTAATGTAATGTCCATGTACGTCAGGCTTCGGGTCTCTACAATTTCCGTTTAGTTTTACTCACTCTTGTGTTTTTCTCTCCATTTCATTTTATCCACTCTTGAGTTTTACCCACCATTGAGCTTTACCCACCATTGGAATTACTCACCATTGGAATTACTCACTGTTGGAATTATTCACCGTTGGAATCATCCCACCTTTATCAAAATTTTAGCAGTTTTTTTAATTCGCCATTGCTAGTTTATTTATTTATTTAATTTTCAATTCAATTTAAGTATTTCTCAATAAAAAATTTCCAAATCCATAAAATTAAAAAATGATATAAATGAAATATTTTTATACTTCCAATGATCTCTATTTCACAAATTTCCCCTCACAACTTATTACAACCCTTTCTGTCCTAATCATCGACCTTACCTTGACTTTTCCCGAACCTTTAAGCTGATCACCATGGTTGGAGTAAAGAAAACTTTTTCTTCTTTTTTGGAGAAGTCGCATCCTTATAAGAAGTAGAAAAGTGAATCGATTCACTCTGAAGCTGTTGAATGAGTGAACTCCAAGATTTCTAAGCATATCATTATTCCTAAAAAATAAGTTAAGGAATAGTTATTTGTTTTAGGAAGATCTTTTGTGCTCATATTTCTACATGAATAGGGATGGGTAGAATGGTTTTCATCTAATTAGAGGAATTTCTATCTTGGGTTGGTGCATTGGTTTTATTAGTTCAATATATTAAGTTTCATGGATAATGAGTACTGGGAAAGAATTAATATAAATAGAATAAAAGTTGTTTTATATTCAAGGTAGTGGGATAAATGTTTAGAAGTTCTTCATTAAGGAGTTGAAAATGATGATCAAGTAACTATTATAGATGATAGTGAAGATTTTTTTATGACGATGATTTGGCCAAATTGACTGGTGATAGGATAATTTTAAGGCCAATTACTAATGAGTTAGATGGTGAATGTTTCCTTCTTTTTAGGTTTGTCCAGAACATTCATTGTCTGAGGAAATGTGACTTTTCCACCATGAGGTATCATGATGTCTATCTATTATTTCTTATTAAAATAAGAAAAACAGATTAATCTTTTTAGATACCATATATTCTACATGATGGAGATGTGAAGGTCATCTTCAAGATCAAATTCATTAATCTATCTGAAGTTCATTTATGATATGTTAGAAGCCAATGGTCTATTCGATGAAAGTGGAGAAAAATTAGTGGAATTTGGAGGATTTTGTATCACAAGTGTGATTTACAAGAGGATGAAAATTAGCTGGAACCCATGGAAGAAGCTATGAGTTGATGATAGTGATAGGATATATGATGATTTCAATCCAGATAATCATCCTTCAAGACTAAAGGATCTGGTGGACCCTAGCTTGGAGCCAGATAAAATAGTTGAATATTCTAATGAGAAAGAAGAGGCTACTACCTCAAGATATGATGAAGAATCTCTAGTGGATAAAGGATGTGATCCCGTACTACCACATATCCACCACACCTATTACCTATATTGCTCATAATCCACCTATTTGTCTCCCTATTAGAGAATATATCTTAAATGAAGGAAGTGAAGAAGAAAAATAATTTTTAGGTGGAGAGAAATTCAAAATCACTTAACATTACTTAGAAGATAATGGAAATAGTTAAAATGATGACGAGGATAAAGAAGAAGATGAAGGAGGATAAGATAAAGATAATTATGGAGATGGAGATGAAGATGATGATAATGATGGAGGTTCGGATGGTACTAGTGGACACATAAGAGATAAATATATGGTGATACCTTATGCACTTATATATTATCCTGGTTTATCTATCTCTATATCTGAGGATAGACCAAGACTTATAACAGTTCTGAACAGAAAAATAAGAGAAGAAAAAGAATCATAAACTGAGAGGGAGGAACCCCCAATTCTAGAGAGTTATCTAATTGATCCTACTATTGGTGGAGATCTCATTATTTCTGTTATTGCTGATCAATTAGTAGCTTGGTAGATGGAAGTCGAGCCTGTTATAGTTGATAAAATAGGTTGGGTATAGAGATTGGTTGTGTAGATGAATGTTGTACTTGTTGTGGTTGTTGCTGACTCCTTTTTTGATTAATCTCATTGTAAGTCTTATGTTAGTTGGATGGATCCAATGTTTGAGGAATGTGATATGTTTTCAGGTAAACATGGTAGACCTTCTCTTGGAGAGGTAAGGGATCCTGAAGGATCTTTAATTTATCAGATTCATGTAGTTCATGAGTTGGAGAGGTTTGATTCTAAGAGAGTTGCTGCACCTTTTTCCCCTTTAGTACCAGTTGATGTTGTTACCATAGGTAACTTAGATTCTTTTAAATAATACCTTATCTCTAAATTTGGTGTGTTGTAGAAAAATAAATCTTATTTGGTTACCAGTCTTAGTGATAAGGATGCAAGGAATTTTCTAGGGCTTGTGATTCAATGCATTCATCCCAATATGATGCTTTATGCTAGATAAGTATAAGTAGAGAATAAAAGGTTACTAATTAGATAGAGGTTATGATATCTACAGTGGAGTAGATGAAGTCTTGTTTTGTGCTTTACATGGATAATTTTCTAGAAAGGATTGAGAATATTTATTATATTGACTATTTATCAAGTTCTCATCCTCCAACTCCTATTGATTTTGAAATGATCAGATCTATTGTGAGAGAAGATCTTCGAGCTGCTTCAAGTGATATTCTTGACCTTCCTTAGGAGACTTTGAGAAAAAGTAGGCATAATAGGGACCATGTGCATATAATGGTTGGTGATTTATTAAATACATGAATACTAACCAATAGACCATCAAAAATGAAATAATGTATTATTTGTCTTTAATTTTTACTAAGCATGAGTTGAATGCTCATTTCAAGTACGTAGTTAAGGATCTCAGAATACCTCAAGTAACTCATTAGTTCAAAGAGTAAGTGAATCAGTTAAAAGTGATGACCCTTGTGTGAATTTTTTTTATGAAATAGAAGAATATTTTATTTAGTGTTGTGGAAAGAAGTGAAAATATCATCATGGACATCATTAATCCCATGAATCTGTTTTTTCATGTGTCTGGAACTACTGTAGTGTCTCAGGATTCCATAACAGTTACTTCCCATTTGACCCCTTGAGCTATTAATTCAGAGTTATCCAAGCCTAGTTAACTAGATATCCTAATATACCTTTTCCAGTTCATTTCCTTCCTTTCATTTTATCTCCTAGATAATTCGTGCAACACCTTAGGCCAATTATTATCAAAGATACTCATTATCTAAAATATATTTCTACAGCCATTCATGCAGTTACTTCAGGTTTTACTACTGATCCTTCAGCTTCAAACAAAGAGAAAGGAAAATCAACTTTTATTCCTTCCATACAACTTGAGAAATTTTTATGATTAAACTGTTTTTGTGGGGATGTTTTTGTGTGATGTTTTTGTTGAAAAATTTTGGTTGTACTTTCATTGAATTTTCTAATGGAACTTCTCTTATTATTCATATTTTTTTCATTATTTTTTTTATTTTTTTTACCTTTTGATTATACCAAAATGGGGAGAATAAATTATGGAATTTATTTATTTTATATAGTCAAATTAATTTTAACTTAGTCCTTTGATACTATATTGATATACTTTATGCTACCATATATGTTTAGTTTCTTTCTTGATATCATATTTTCTTTAATACCATTTCTTATTTGATTTATTTTGATACCCTATTTAGCTTATTTACCTTTGATTCCATGGTTTATAAAATTTCATGATGGGTGATCATTAAAAAGGGGGAGACTATTTTCACCCTTGTTTTAATGATAAAGAAATCTTGTTTATTATGTTATTAATGTGTTTTATGTTCTATGATATAATTTTACAATATAGGGTAGATTGGTGGAAATTTGGTTAAGTCTGGTAAAGAATCACCATTTAAGATGAGTCATCACCATACATGAATCATCATTGAGGATGAGTCACCACCAGCTCAAGTCACTGCAAGTGATAACTCACCAATGAGATGAAATTTTGGCTATGAATTGGAAACACCTACCATCAGAGATGACTAATAGAAATTTGACAATGTATGGAAATGAGTCATCTCCAGGTTGTAAAATTGGTAATGTTTTAAAATGACCTACCACCAGCGGATGACTCTATGTCAGATATTGAAACCTAAAAAATTAGCTAAGCATGGGAATGACTCAACATTAGAGGATGACTCCCTACAAGATCTGAATAACCATTGAAGATGAAATTCCATCAACATATAAATTTAGATAAGTGTTGGGATGACCTACCGCTGATATGTGGCAATGTTGAGCATGACCATCCATCATCCTAACACACCATTGGAATTTTTCACCGCCAATATAAGTCACCATTAGGATAAATCATCTCTAGATACTATCTCACTATTCAAAGGAGTCAACACCACTATTTCTATTTATTTTGAATTAAATATTTTTAATGGCTATATTATCAAATTTAATGAGGATAAATATTTTAATTATGTTATTAAACTATTAAATATATGCATTAAAATATGTTTCAATCAAGAAATATGAGGAGTAGAATATTCAGATGATTCTTCCTACATGATGCAGTTGATAGAAGTAATAGACTTCATCATGAAGATATATAGAAGAGGGATGTAATTTATGTATATAAACACAAAGATATATTCACACATGAAGTGAGATAAAAATACATTGGATGAACCTGTATAATTCCACTTACTGATAGATTACATGATTGATCACTAACTACACACTACTGTGAGAAAGTGGAGCACATCAAACATTCAGCTCCCTCCTAAAGTCAGAACAAAAAGAGTTTAGGACACTCTGTTCTAGAACAGTTTTTAGAAACTTGACTCGAGATTCATTTTAAGCTATAATATAGGAGTCATGAGATATAGAGACTATCACACAATAAAAACATCATCTTTTCTACACCCTGATTTTATCTATCTATTTATTTCATTTACATTGTGATTAGTGTGTATTTACTATTTTTTTTTTGAAAATGCAGACTATATCTTATACCTAAGATCGAAGATACTCAATATCTTCTCAAAATCCTTTTATTATTATTTACCCACATTTTTGTGTAAGAGGTCACTATGTGGCATGTGTATTGTTTTATTTCCATGGTTCTTTTGGAAGTGTTCATGTGTGGCATGGGAAACTTCTCTATTTTACACCAGATCTAGGTTGGGGATTAGATATTATTTTCATATAATTTTGTTGGCAGTGGGTGATTTCAAAGTGTAGAGTACTAAGTCTCTGCTTGAGACAAAAACCCTTGTATTTAATTCTATTGTGTGTTTTATTTTTTTTTGTTTCAAATTATTAAAACTGAATTTTTTTTACATTGTAAAAAAATAAAAAATTTGATAGTTATTATTAATAAGTGTTTAAATAATCTTTTGATTAAGTAAATTATTTTCAAAAGATAAAGTAGTTTTAAAATTATTTTAACTGAGATTTAATAAATCTTTGAGAAATAATTTAAAAGTTGAAAACTTATATCAATATGATATTTTGATTAACTGGGTTATTTTAATTAAATTTGGGTATTTATTTTAAACCTATTTTGATAGAGATTTTTATTGGGTACAAAATTAACCCTCCTCTTGAGATACTCACTTTGACTAACAAAGAGAGATATTATGGTGTATGTAAAGGAATTATTCAATCAGGGGAGGGGGATTGACATGGTTGGATTGTTCTACCACTGTGGTACTTATTCCAAAAGTGAAGTACCATTATCCTTAAGGCAATATAGTTAGCATCTGTAAATTCCCTTACAAGGCCCTTCATAGTGTTTTAAAAAGGAGGCTCTTAGTGTAGATATATATCTAGGAATCTGAGGAACATCATGGATTTATCAAGGGGTTTTCAATCCATGGTGCTATAGACATAGATCATTAAATGATAGGTGGTACCAATACAAAGATTGTATGCTCCAACATTGTAATAAAATTCGACATGGATTAAGCATATGACTGGATAAAGTGAAATTTTATTCACAAGGTAATAAATTTTATGAGATTCTATTTCAGGGTGATTTATTATCTCTTCAAATACTATATTTTAACTTGGTTCTCCTTTTTTACTTTTTGGGGAGGAGATGTGGCATATTCATATCTGTCTTGGGTTGAGGTAGCGCGACTTGTTATCTCCTAGTATCTTTATTTTGGTCTAGGATTCCCTTAGTATATACCTTTCTAATAGTCTACCCAGTGGAATTATCCTTACTTTCTGGTGAAGACCATAGTTCAGTGGATTTCCTCACACATTCTTTGTAGATGATACAACATTCTTTATTAATAGATGTTGAAAATCCATCTGAGTCTTCAATAATATCATAGAGTAATATTAAAGTTCGGGCAGACAACACATCAATCATGAGAAGATTAGTGTATTTATTTCAAAATCTTGTTTGGATATGCATTATTAAAGCATTGAAACTATAATGGGTATTTATAAGAGGTTCTTCCCCATGGAATACTTGGGAGCCCCAATCTCTTTTGGAATACTGTGCATCCAACACTTCAAGGGTGGTGGTTGATATGATCTCTAACCATATCAACAAGTAGAAGATTAATTTCCTTTATTTTAGAGGTAGGATAACCCTTGTAAAATGTATTATCATCTCCATACCCTTTCATATCCATTCTATTTTCAAAGTACCAAAGGAATTTCTGAGATATCATTAAATAATCATGCATTCCTTCATATGGGACACCCCCTTAGATGGGAGGTTCTTCTAGGATTCATGGTATTGGATATCTAAGACGATGAATAGAGGTATCAACCTGAGGAATATCAAGGGAATGATGCACTACTTACAATCCAAGATGCGATGAGAGGTCATCGAAGGTTTATCTATTTGGAAAAAAATAATCATGGGTAATTATGGTAAGGAAATGAACTTAAATAGAGGAAAAATATCAAGTTTATGGAAAAGTATCCTAGGGAATATTCACGAACTTCAACACTATACTCACTAGATCTTTAAATATATAGATATTAACTTCAGGATTCTCAATTGTTTAGGTGATACACTTGGAATCTTGAGATGATTGAATCCAAATATAACTTTGAAGAAGAATGGTATTTAACCACTCATTATACAAGATGTATTGAACAATGATCAATGTGAATTTTTTAATTACATCAGAATGAAAGATGAATAGGATGCATGAATTTTCATAGGCTCCATGTTGAGGGACTTCCCTGCCAAGGTGCATCATTATGTGATACTTGGTAACCAGGACCTTGATATATGAGGTAGCATTATCTAATGAAAGTAGATCTACCTAATGTATTAATTCATAGTTTAGAGAATCCACAATCACACAATATCAATATAATTTTATATTAAACATAAGTGTATAAAGTTAGTGTCTAAGTGTCTCTATTATCAGATCCCTAGTGAGGAATCTAATTCTCATCTATTTTTCCAAAGTGAGTGAGGAAATAAAGCATGTTTTTCCATTGGATTCAATAGTCTAGTTTATCAAGAGTTTGTAAGTGAGGAATTACTATATCTCTAGTTTAATGGTTTGTGTAACAACAATCATGAAAGGAAATAATGATTCCTCCTCTTAACTGTTGGATTCTAGTGCATTTGGGATCCAAGGAACAATCCCTGCCATGGAGGCTCCCCCATATAAAGGATATACCTGGTAGTAAGGATCAAATGTCTAGTAGTAGACCTTCCCTTCTTCTAAAATAGTGGGAGGATGAACCCTCCCTGAGTAAAATATTGGAAAGAAAAGACTTATTCCCATCCATCCAAAAACCTATTTTAGAGGTCCATTGGATTTTTGGCACCCTCTTAATAAAGATATCAAGATAAATATTGATGGGTCCTATAACCTCATCTTTATAGGGGGAAGGTATTATTCAGGACCCCAAGGGTTTAGTTATCTTTGCATGTAATTATTTATATAGGCAAGGAGACAAACTTCATATAGACACCTATGCCATACTTAACAGCCTTTAATTTTTTCAATATAACAACATTGTACTATCCGTAGTGGAAATTGATTTTACTATCATCCATAACTCCATCCAAGGCCATATCCCTAACCCTTATTCTATTAATTTCTAGATCTATAGATTAAATAACCTTATCAACAATGTGATTGAACTACTCTACACTTAGAATAACCGGGAACAAATTAGCTAATTATCTCAAATCATGGGATACCCTAGATAATACCCTTTTTCTTTCTCTAGTATTAGATCCCTTCCCCCTCGGTGTGTTGATCTTTTCATTGTGGATTCCCTCAGGTTACATTACTTTAGGACACCTTGAACCATTGTGTTACCTTTTCCCATTTCAATAAAATAAGATACTGATTGTTGTTGTTTTAAATTGTACTATATAGGATACTCCTTTGGTTGTAATCCATCATCATAATTTATAGTATATTGTAATTATAAGATATAAGATTCTTATATAGCAGGTAATCACATTATCCCTAAAACCATTCCACCACACACATTATATAACCTCATCATTAATGTAAAATAGAAATATGTTTAATTTAGAAATACATTTAAATGTTATATTTCTAAATTTTATAATTTAAATTTGATAAAATAAACCTCATTTTGGATTCTGAATTTCAAAATTAACTTAAGGCAAATTTATGGCATATTTTCTAGAAAAATTATTTTCAAAAAATTATTATTTTAAGAGTTATGTATTTTAACTAAATAAATTAAAGTACATATTTTAAATGATGACTTAGGTATAATAAAAAAAACAAAAAACAAATTTAATTAGTAATTTATAAGAAATATAAATAAAAAAATTTAATGTATAAAAATAAATATTTCTACAAAAGCAGTTTTTCCTATATATTATGTTTCAATTTAAAAGAAAATTATATCATATTTAGAAATTAAATTATATTAAATGGTGTCCATATTCAAAATAATCATTTCAAAATTTGGTATGTTGGGTTATCTTATATTTTTAGAAAAATAATAATTACTATGATGAATAATTATTTAAGGTTAATGGGGTAAAATGAGTAAATTAAGGTGTCTCAAAATTTTGATAACTAAAAATGATATACAGACCTTTTAGAAGAAATTTTTTAGGTAGTGAAGTCAATCCCACATTTCTCCCCAACATATATTTACCTATCCCTCCTAGATTTCTTGTAATTATACCCTTACCATTTACTATGATTATGTTTTCAAAGAAATTACCCTCTATTTCATCTATAAAAGGAAATCGCTTCCTCCAATTATCTCATTAAAATCAACTACAAAGACATTAATCACAAATTAACTCTTAATTATCCTATAAATAGTCACTGTAAGTATTTTATAAGGTTTTAAGGTCTCCCTACCAAGATTTAAGGAACAAAATTTTTAAGTTTAGGGTTCTGAACCTCTTTTTTACCTTTATTTTTTGCAATATTTCCATTTCCTTTTATTTTAAATAAGAAAAATTGTTATGATTCATTAATATAATGTCCATATTATCCCATTAATTATATATCCCCATTCCCTCACATTATAATTTCTTAATGAGATATTATGATTCTCAAACACTTATGAATCCATAAAACATCTTTAAATTTTTGTAAAGTACAAAGTGTGATTTCCTAAAAATAAATTCCATATATAGATAAAAAAGTTGATTAAGGATCTATAACTTATGTACCAAGGGGTAATAACCTTGAAAAAAGTTGGTTGGATATTTACTCAACCTTTACTTGATGCATAACTTGTGGGATTAACTGTATATCTGTTTTGGCACTCCTCAGGGATATGATTTTGATGACCAAAGATCTCTTTTTGAATCATACGGAAGGATTATTTACAACTAATATCCCTATACTAGGAATATAGTCTTTATAACTTATGTAACATCCCCACCAAAACCATTTGCTTGGGATGGGTAGGGGTGTTACTAACCATATGTGACATTATTGAGTGGAAAGTTCTACTTTCAACACTTTCTAACCACTGTTTTGGAAAATCATACGACACTTTCTTAAATATCATGTTTTACTAAATTTATACTTCCATATATTTTAGAATGTTTTTTATAAAACATATATTTTTATCATATGTTGAATTTTTTTTTAATCAAATGTTATTTGTTAATCGGCTGATCTTTTCTAATCAGGCGATCTTTTTTAATCAGACGATCATTGATAATCAGAAGAATATTTATAATTGTATGATCATTATAATTATATGGAACCTTATAATAATAGAAAAATGTACTTTTTGACATCATACAAGTGATTTTATATTTCATCAAATGAGGTTTTTATAATGTCTCACTAATAGAGTATAACTAAGTCTCACTAGGTGAAGTTCCATTTTATTAAACCGAAAGACATTAATTAGATGGAGGTAGAAATACTCTATGGATGAATCATTTTAAAAACTATAAAATGATTATTTTTATTTCACAGGATGATTAAAATATATCCTAAAAATAAACTAAGTTTACTTTTCTAGATGAATGATTTTATACTATTGTGATGATGCTACCAAAGAAACCATCATATGAAGTCTTCAAAATACATTCCAAGTGTATGAAGACTTTATCCAAGGCCATTGAAAATAGATCCAATAATTATGAAATATGACCATTGAAGATTTTTCTATAAATAGAGGTGTATTTGAGGAGGTGGTATTAGATAATTTTTTCAACTCAATCGATCTGAAGATTCTTCATAGATTTATATAACATATTTTTACTAGTATGCTCATTGAAATATTTAGAGTGTTGTCTATTTTAAGGCATCCATGTAAGGATTTTAAATGTATTAAAAACTTTTCTATTATTGTATTCACTATGATATATTTGGGTTGATTAGGGGATTCCATGGATAAGAAGATTTTTCATCTAATCATTGTGATTGAGGGTTTCCAGGGCTAAGAAGATAGAGTTATCGTGATCTTTGGGATTGAGGGATTTATTATTTGGGAAAGACTAAACATAGTGGTTAGGTTAAACCATGGATACCTTATGTCATGGTGACTTACTTCCTTGAAATTGAAGGTTAAGGTATTGATATTATTTTATAAATTTTTATGTTTTTATTTATAAATTTTAAAAGTTTTACTTATATTGTTTTTATAGGTTTCATTTACAATGTGAATATGTAAGGGAATTTTAACTTTGTTACAAACTTCTATTATTACTCAATTTATAAATAGTATCTAAATTAAGCCTATCTGATAAAAAATTTATACATTATATATAAATTTAATCTGATATAATAAAAATTGAGTTTAAGGAAATTTAATGTTTTATTGTAAAAACTACAATTCAACCCACCTCTTTTAGACATTTATATACTCTTATGATGCTAAAAAAATCCCAAATAAACCAAAGACTAGGGAATAATAAACTATTTCGGGATGATTTTCTATAATGAAAAAAACAACCCAACAAGATAAAATTTAAGCAACCAAACCAACTAAATGGTGTATGGGTAAAAACTATACAAATCAAAAGAAAACCAAATAAAAAATTTTATCAGTGTTTTAGTGATAAAGTATAACTCAAGACTGAAAGAAACCAAAGGATGTACTCATGTAGAAACATAACATGGAATCACTCTAATGACCCCAATATATAACTCAAGGATTTGAACACCAATATGATGATGTATCATTATGATGAACCACTACAAAAAAACAAGACCTTTTCTTTACTCATTTCATAAAGAACAATGTCTCCATATTCACCAAAGTGAATATACAGGTGGTGAGTAATCATACCCAGTAGAATTTGCCTAACAGACTTCCCAATATAAACTACTAGGACTATAAACAAGTTATCTAACAATTTAAATAAAATATATGGTAAGAATATCAAAATTGTTTACCATAAGAAAATATTTTAATAAAAAAATTAAACTAAATAATTTTTTTCATTATTTCATTCTTTACACTTGGAATAACCATCAATGTTTTTTGACACACACACATATAAATACTGTATGAAAATCCTAATAATCATGACTAGTTATCCATCCTTAACTGAGTCTTTATAGGTTGATTAATCCCATGTTTCATTTATTCAAGCATCAAACACCATGCCCCAAAAAAACAAGGACATATATGTAATATGAACAAACTCCACCATGTTTTCCAGGTTATCACACAAAAATTTATTTTAAATAAATTCAATATTTACATTAAAACATTTGATCAAAAATATTTATTACATCAAACAGAAAACCCTAATTTTAAAACAATAATTCAAGGGGGTTTTCAAAAAACCATTTAAATTATGATGTTTTATAGATCATAAATCAAAAGAGTTTTTATTTTCAGAAACCATCCAACACTTTCCTTTGAAAGAACAATAAAATAATTTAATAAAAGTAAGCATCCAAGTTCTCGAAAAGTGGATAATAGAAAGAATTGACCTATCTCTCAATGGTTGATGAAAAAAGAGAATGAAACTAAGAAAACTCTAGATTTGAGATTAAAACCTCTTTAATTAATTAAATACAATCAATATATCTTCAAAAGACATCATTAAAAATTTATACATGAGTAATAAAATAGATATAACATTTTGGGTTAGAGGAAATGAGAAGATCTAAGGAGAAAGGGAGAAAATGGAGACTTACCATTGAATACTGAGATCCAAGACACTTATATCCATCAAAATAATCCATTGGTTCAAAGGGAACCACCATTGATGATTTTGTATGGATAATATTTTGAGACCCTAATATACGAGAAGAAAAATTAGGGTTTCAAGGTGTCAAAACAAGTTAAACTATAATTTTTGAATATTTTAATTCATGTCTCATGGTTAGGAAACACTATTTTGTAAAATGTGTGTTATCTATGTTCATCATACTACCTCTAAATCTAATCTCACACAATTGTTTCACATATTTTAACAAACCATGTGCTAACCATGGGTTTTCACACAATCTTTAGTTACCCAGTTTCTCTTAGGAACTTCAAAAGTTTTGAAAAATCATGCTCTAACCATGATCCAACCCCAAAACTGTCATATGTCCTTACATGTCTTCGTAGATAAGGTTTATTGTTTCTCTTAACCGTGATCAAACAATGAACCCATAAAAAACTTACAAAACACACCAAAACTAGTAAAAACTATTGAAACTCAACCAAAGTATTATATAAATTCAAAAAATTTTATAAAGGATAAATTACCTAAAATTGGGGTGTTACATTTTCCCCACCATTAGAACTTTCATCCTTGAAAATATGGATATTTAAAGTTATTTGGAAAAGTAAGAGCCAATTATCTATCATTTTATTCTCATGTTCCCATGTATGCTCCTAAATGAGACCATGTTTCCATAAAACTCACACCAAACAGATACTCTTTCCATGGAACAAACTTTGTTGTTTTTCAATAATATTCATTAGCATTTGAAGTAAATTATCATCTGATATAAGATCAACATGGTCCCATAAAATCACATGGTAAAGATTAGTTTGGTACTTCTTTAAAATATATTTTTGAAAAAAATTATTTATGGATATAAGTCATGGTTGTAAATCCAAATGATAATCCATATCACTAATCCATTATAATATTTCAAAAGGTTCAATGTTTAGAGGAGATAATTTACCTTTTTTTACCCAAACTTTGATTCCCTATTATTAAAGATACTTTCAAGAACACATGATATCACACATCAAATGATAAATGTTGTTGATGATGATCCATATAATATTCTTGATGAATCTAATCCATTATAATCCATTTCATGATCATTTGAGTTTTCTTAGTCATCTCTTCAACAAGTGTAGGTCCCAATAGTGAAGTTCTTATAGTCTCTACACAAAAAAGTGGAGACCAATAAGTACATCTATAATATGATTTAAAAGGATCAATATGCATGGAGTCCTGATAGTTGTCATTTTACGAGAAATCCACTATCAGTATGTGATCCTCTAATTATCATTTGAAATCTACAAAAATTCTCAAACCATGTCTTCCAATATTTGGATCATCTGTTATGATTTTCCATCCATTTGAAGATAATAATCCAAAATCATGGAATAAGGACCCTACCTTAAAACATAAATAATCTTGAATTAATTTAATAATTCACATTGAGGATCTTTTTAGGTTTAGAGATTTATAGAGTTAAACCATAACTATTACATTTCAAAATATTACATCTCAAAAATAAAAAGTAGACACTCCTACCCAGTTTCCATTTTTTCCCAAAATAAAAACGCTTGAAAAAAAGAGTCATGTATAATTCCATGTTTAAGAGAGAATTACTTTTCCTTGATCCCATACTTGGCCCACTTCCACATTATGTCATGTGAAAAACATTTCAAAAACTTGGGATGAGCATAAAAAGCTCATTAAGGGACACACAAAGAAGAAAAACTGTTAGTTTTTCAATACAACAGGTAAACCATGAATAATTTATCATAAGTAATAATTTTTACCTATATGAAGTAGTAAATACTCTTCACTGAATAAATGATCATTACTTAACCTTTTGTAACCAAACTATGACCATAAAACCCATATAAAGAACACATAACATGTAAAGGTAACTTGGGACATAATCATACATAGATGGAATAACCATATAGTCAACTTACACACATATCACTAAATGGAATATCCATACAGCCGACTTCTATACCCAATGCATTGTAGGTTACAACGTAACCACCGGTCCTAGTATTCACGGCACCACCCGTCATTTGGTTTATCACATAACCACCCATCAAATGTCCATGTACCATATAAAATCATAACAAATAAAATAATTATAAAAAAAGAAAACATTTAAACATTTCAATCAAAATATATCATTTAAATATATTTAAATAAAAAATCCATTATCAAAAATCATTTTAAATTCCAAAATACGTAAAATAGTATATGGTATTTATTTTCTTCAAAAAACATTACCACTTGTCGAGGAAGCCAAAGATCAAATAATACTTGCGGCGGCGGAAAGGTCGTTGTCATCGCTTATATTAAAAGAAACATTAATTTTTGTCTTTTAGTAAAATGCTACGTAGAAAAATATTCCCTTTGAAAAGTCATGGGTGTTTATACAACGTATAAAAGAAAGTCATGTATTAAAACAAAATATTCCTCAATGAAAGGATATTGAGACGAAGTCCCTTACATCGTGTCTGATTTGACACAATCGTTGTTTAATCTCCTGAATAATAAACTAAAGTTAATTTATACTTTATTAAGAACCTTTTTAAAGTTTATTATTCCTTTTATATCACTTATTATCATGTTATAAATATTATGTAATCATTTTAGTTTAGAATGTTCATTTTGTCGATATTTGGTACTTGAGTCAAAAATGAACACCTTATATTACAAGTTGTCCATGTGGTCAATAGTCCATTATATCGAGAATGATAATCATTATTTAGATATGATATATATCATATATATCCTGTATATACATGTATTTATAATAATATATAACATTTAGAGGTAAGAAATTAAATGCACCGTTCATGGAGATGATAAGCCGTACGTATGCATGAAATCTAGTTTCATTTCTATTTCTTATTTAAATGGAAATAAAAAATAATGATACATAAGTATATTATAATTCCAATATAGTATCATATATAATATCATTAACTCCATCCTTTATACATCCCACATAAGGCATTAATGAATCAAATCACTTTGAGGGGGCGGTAGTCCGCACTTCCTCAAATGAGATTATCATATTTACCCACTATGGAAACCATAAAGGCTTGATATAATTGGGAAGTATATAAGCATAAGGAAATAATAAACATAATATATATCATATATAAATATAGTTCCATCATAATGTCCACCATGAGAGGTGGTAGGATAAAATCAAACAATCATCATTTCGTGAGGCGTTAGTTTACCATCCACAGAAACATTATGTTCTTCATCCATTAGATGGAGGTGTGTTTAAGTGTAGAGACTCGAAGATTTACGTAAATGAACATTACATTACTTTTGTGGAATACTTAGTACATAACAAAAACACACACACAAGGACCGTAATAGTTTAGTTTCTTTGGAAACTCGGAATATAATCTTCTAATCATGGTGAAAGATCTTCAAAATCTCCCATAAAGATCTTCCTTTTTTTTAAACCTAAAACCTTTTTTTATATCCTGGGGAAAACAAAACATAAAAGGGTGATCTCAAATGCTCATTAAGGGTAAACAAAAGAAAAATCAATCACATCATGAACATAACATTTTGGAAATCTTAACCTGCAAAAGAAATCATAATTTCATAACATGGGATAAATCATAGTAGTGAAATGTAATCCCAATAATCAGAACATAAAACATGAAACTTTTTGGCATACACACATAATCATATAGAATCATTTCTTATTAGTCAAGACTCATTTCCAAGACTATCTAAGTGGACAAAGTCCATTTCTGAACCGAGTTCACTCCTCGTTTCAGTCCTGTTTCACTGAACCGGTTTAACCTGCCGTTCCATCCATGTCTATCTCATGAGATATAAAATCTTTACCCAATGCATTGGAGGGAGATATAGGTCCCACCCATCTCATAATGATACCATTCTTATGTGTGCCACAAAATCATAAACCATACATCATCTCATAACCCATGTAATAAAAATGGGAATCTTAAACATCGTGACATCATAAAACAATTCATATAAGGTAAAGGAATTCATAAAAATATTTCCATCACAACATAATCAAATCCATGTAATAATAAGGATAGAAACAGAACCCTTTATTATCTTAGATGGAAAATAATTTTGATAAAACACTTGAACTCCATTCTTGAGGAAAATATCCTTTCTACTTCAAAAACACTTTTCATTTCTTAACATGTCATAAAATTCTAAACTAAAAGATTTTGTTTAAAAATAAACTTGAAAACATGTAAAGGATGCTTCTTGGAAATAATGTTTTAAAAATCCATTCATTCCGTATAAGTTAAAAACATTCTTCTCGTACTTTTGTCGGAAAAGTCAAAAAGTACCTCGTACGAAAAACGACAAAAGATTCCTTTCATATCTTTTACTATAAACTCACTAAAGGGTAAAAATGGATTTAAAAAATTGTATGTGGATGGAAATAATATTATATATTGAGGAAACATGGATGTGGATGATAAAATACACCCCAGTAAATACCAAAGTATAATCAATCTCGGATAAAAATGAGATTGTGATATTTCCCTTACCTTAGGTCCGATTTGCTTCGTAAGTGTCTGAACCTCCTGTATAATGATTTAAATAATGTCATTTACTTATTCCAGAATCATACTTTTTGTTATGATATCATATATTGTCATATTCTTAGCTTCTTATTAGTAATATTTCATTACTACTTGTTATTCGGGTGTTTATTACTTTTTGTTCTTATGAGTGTTTGTCGAAAAAATCATTATTATTATCTTTAGGTTATAGATAACCCATTTACAGAATGGTATTAGTGTAATATATATCATATTAATTCATTCAATTCATTTATATAATCATTATTAAAATGAAGATCATGTAGAACGAATCGCATCACATCGTGGAGACGGTATTCCATACGTATGCACGAGCGATGATATCGTTCCCATGATTGTGGAATTGTATTGGAGTGTATGTATACTATTTAAGAATCAATTCCACTTTACAATAATCATATATATTCATTACTTTCACCCTTATACCCATCCAAGTAAGTTGGGGGTGGAAAATAGATTACACCACGGCGTGGAGACGGTATTCCGTACGTACGCACGCGCGGTGATTTCGTTTTCGTTAGGATGGATAAGAGGTGAAATAGGGTTGTTTCATATTTATAATAACATATCAGTATATTAGTGATACTGATGTTATTACCTCATAATGAAACAACTAAAGAAGAGGGAGTATAAGAATAATGGAACTTGAAGAAAACGGTAGAAGGTATTACCTCTTTCTCGAAGTGCCTCCTTTAAACCTTCTCTTAAGGAACTAGAGTTGGTCTTTTGATAAGACCAGTACCTCTAGTAGGTTTTTAAGGAAGTGGGGAAGTGAAATGGTCAGGGTTTATCCGATCTTGAAGGCTCAAATTGGTGTGAGGAAGAGAGGGAGGAGGTGCCCTTTTATAAGGGAAGAGAGGGGCACCTTTGGAATAACTAAAACTATTATTTTATTATAAAGTCAAATTCGATTTTAAATAGTTGTAAATTAATTTATTTAGAAGTTAAGGTGGGTATGGGTCTCAATCCTCTCATCCAATGGAATTTAGACAAGTTTAGGTTCCTATTTTAACCTTATCATTTAGATTTAACATTAAGTTAAATAATTTTACTTTTACCGTGTCTTCTTGTGTTCTTATACTATAAGGTTAATAAACTTACTATAAGAAGCCAAAAGAACCCCAAGTTGTTTATTATTAATATATATAATCTTATATAAGTCATTTTTCTGATACATAGATTTTTAGGAATAAAATAACAATTACTAATATAATATTTGTTTTAAAAACCATTTTATGTCAATTTTGACACTATTTATTAATTGATTTTTCTGAAAATCATAATAGAATGATTAGTTCTAAAAAGGTTAATGAAATCAATACTAACATGTCATATTAACCTATAAAATTATTGGAATTCATAAAAAGTCTCAAATTATATTTATTTGGGTATTTATAACATCAATTATGACAATATTTAATTAATAAGATAATTTCTGCATTATCTTTGTGTCATAAATAAATTAAATTATTTAGAGTCTAAAAATTAAAAATAAAATATCATTATGTAGGAAATCTTTTTATCTTTCTAATGAATATTTATAGTCCAATTTATGTTATGTATTACCCTATATTAAAAATGAAATACTTATGAAACATTGATTTTAACTATTTTAACCCTTCTTTAAATAAATTAATAATAAATATCCTAATCTAATCCAAATGGGCCTAAATGGTCATATTTGATTCCTAAGGTTGTTTTTGGTATAATTAGACTTATCCAATAGAATTAGGACATTTTTTAGGGTAATAATAATATCATTTTTACCCATAATTACCTTATTTACTTTTAACCGTGGTAAATAAAAGTAAAACGTTACTATTCACCAAAAATTATTTTCATCTCATTGAACCACATTTTACTTACTGGAATCAACCGTGTCTCTTGTATTTTTGAAATTCCACTCACAGAAGAGGTAAAATTAAGTTTTATGAAAAATTCAGTTTTTTTAACTACCACTTAGCGGTTTCAGTATTCATCAAAAATTGAAAGTTTTGAGAAAAATACAAAAAATTAGGCCTAAGCTATATTAGATATTATGAACTCAAAAATTATGTCTATTTTACCAAATTCAAAACATATTAGTTTCATTAATTAATTTAAAAATTAATTCCCGTCGTCAAAACATATAGCGTGTTCTTAAGAGATAATAACTAACAAAAGATTGACACTTGTTTATGTCTGGTTTAAATGTGAAATTACATACAATGACCAACATTGTATTAAATTGTAAAAATATATTCTAAATATACTTTAAAACCACTCAAATTCATAATTTATCACTATTAATTATTTCGATTAAAAAGGTTGTTTTTAATTAAAATTTAGTAATTTTCACTATTCATCAGAAAATGAAAGTTATCCGAAAAGTACCAAAATTTCAGCCTATGCTAATTTCAATATTCCGAATCCAAAAATGAAGTCCATTTTGAAAAATAAAATTTACAAAATTTCAAAAAGTGGTTATTACTATGTATAACGGCTAGTTTTAATAATATTTTAATAGCATATCGTTGTTTAGTGAAACTCAATATTGCGTACTACACATGCTATCGAGGAAGGTCGCGATTGCGCGTAATGCAAGGCAAGTCAAGGATGTGTGTTGTGCAAGCTCATTTTGGTGTAGCGTACAACACAAGACATTAATGAAATTAAAAAGAATATTTTTCATAAAATCTCGAGGTGTTATATTCTACCCCCCTTAAAATGAATTTCACCCTCGAAATTCGTCGGGTTATAAATGGTTTACTACTCGAAAGTTTCTTTAATAGAAACCGACATCGTAAAAAGGAATACCAAAACCAATTTTTAAAAACAAAAGTACGAAACGTAACGCTTATCCAAATTAACTCATCACTGGGTTTCCACGTAGGAGAACATAAGTGAAAATATGGATATGGAAGAGAAATATAACCATCATGTTCTGATGGAGAGTGGTAGAGAACATGACTATGGAAAAGCCAGCAATCACAAAGCCCTAAATTTGTGACGATCTAAGGTACCATCTGATTCATAAGATATAAGAGCACTAGGACAACATTTTTGGTTTTCAAGATCATTTCCCTAAAGTTGATGAAATTGGAATTAGGGTAAATACTTTCGTGATTTTGGTATAGTCTCACCATTGGTCGTTCTTTGGACAATTTCCACTTCATCTCTTAAAGAAATGAAGTTGAATTTGTCATTCGTCATGTGTTAGAAGATCATGTGATAGAATGGGGGGTCATTCAATCGGTCTCAAACAAAAGGTTAGAAAAGTTATCAAAAAATACGCAAGTCCATATATAGTGAGATTAATCATATATGGTTCCTAAAATGGACTTATACTTATTATATTATACTGCTTAATATAATAAAACTAGTTTCTACTAAACAGGGACTTCCTGTAGGCCAGTGGTAGGCGATAAAGGCCAGTCGTACTTCGGTTGTGGGTTCGATTCCCACAGCCTTGTCCGATGCGATGGGCTGTCGCCCGTCCTGCAGGTTTTACTTTTTCTAAAACTACATTACTATAACATCACATAAATAATATCAAAAAAAGTTCTATCCTTAAACAATACTAACTTATGTCCAACATAATCCATTCCAATCTTTATGATTATCTAAAATACTTCGGTCCAAGCTCATAGTATAAAGAAAACGATTACTTGAAATGTCATCAACCAAACATGTGAATACCATCATTTATACCCCATATATCTTGTTGGTCACATTCCAGTTATGTGAATACCTTAACCATGTATTCTCTTAAAAGAATGAATACCCATTAAACCCAAGTGAAAACATGAATGCAGTTAAAAGTTAACACTTTCCACATACCAAAATCCAAAAATTCTATATACTCAATCCATGATATAACCTTCTCCTTATATCATTCATGAGCTCATGAATACTATCAAACATTTAATTTTCTCCTTATCCCTTCATTATGCGCATATCATCTATTTTCCAAAAATATCTGAATAACCTTTCATGGTTACTAATACCATTAATCATACACTTTCAGAACATAGGAAAGAAAACAGTGTAACAATCCTTAGATGTCTCTTTATTCCATAGTACCATGAGAAAATTACACTTGATAAACATGTAATCATTCCACTAATTTCTTAAACCATTGACCGAGCTTAAGCAATTCATTCATCTCACATATCATTTGTAGTCTCTTTATCATCATCAACATAAATACTACCCATAGGACCGTACTGATTCTCTTCATTAGACTTTACCTTAGGTCATTGGTTTGCATAATGCCCGTACATTCCACATTTGAAACATTTAACCATTGTTGATGTCGTAGCAATACCATTATCCTCATCCATGGTGTTAACTAAACCTTTTCCTTTGCACTTACTGGATTTGTGTCCTTCTTTTCCACACCCAAATCATCTTCCAGTTCCTTTGAAACAATCTCCCCGATGCCTCTTCCCACATGATTTACATGAGGGAAATTGAACTTTCTTTCCTCTATGATCATCTTGAAACTCCATCTTTCTCTTATTATCTAAGTCGGGATACTTACCAAAGTTGAGATTATTGATCATATTATGAGATTGCTGATTAGGCATAATAACGATGTTTGGCCTTCCAAATCCCGTTTCATTTGGTTTCTCATGAAGAATATCATTCCATTGTCCGTCATATCCTCCATTATCATGAATCTTCCTGTTTCCAGCCATTTTCTAAAACCCAAAAAGAATAGTGTGAGAGGCAAAAATAACGCTAGGGAAAACAACATAATAAAGGGGGAGTACCTTCAATATCTAACATCTAATGTTAAATTCTAAGATTGTTAGTGCAATTCTAGGACTATAACCTATGCATATACTTAACCTTAGAGACATCCATAGACATACCTTAGAAATACCTCTAGGGATCTCACTAACATTTTCGCATCCTAGTTTCCAAAGTTTGACTAAACATTTCCTCTGATACCAACTGTAGAGACCTGAAGCTTGACGTACATGAACATTACATTACTTTTACGGAATACTTAGTACATAACAAAAACACACAAACAAGAACCGTAATAGTTTAGTGTCTTTGGAAACTCCGAATATAATCTTCTAATCGTGGTGAAAGATATTCAACATCTCCCATAAAGATATTCCTTTTCTTTATACCTAAAACCTTTCTTTATATCCTGGGGAAAAGAAAACATAAAAGGGTGAGCTCAAATGCTCAGTAAGGGTAAACAAAATAAAAATCAATCACATCATGAACATAACATTTTGGAAATCTTAACCTGCAAAAGAAATCATAATTTCATAACATGGGATAAATCATAGTAGTGAAATGTAATCCCAATAATCATAACATAAAACATGAAACTTTGTGTCATACACACATAATCATAGAGAATCATTTCTTATTAGTTAAGACTCATTGCCAAGACTATCTTAGTGGAAAAAGTCCATTTCTGAACCGAGTTCACTCCTCGTTTCAGTCCTGTTTCACTAAACCGGTTTAACCTGCCGTTCCAGCCATGTCTATCTCATGAGATATAAAATCTTTACCCAATGCATTGGAGGGAGATATAGGTCCCACCCATCTCATAATGATACCATTCTTATGTGTGCCACAAAATCATAAACCATACATCATCGCATAACCCATGTAATAAAAATGGGAATCTTAAACATAGTGACATCATAAAACAATTCATATAAGGTAAATGAGTTCATAAAAATATTTCCATCACAACATAATCAAATCCATGTAATAATAGGGATCGAAACAGAACCCTTAATTATCTTAGATGGAAAATAAATTTGATAAAACACTTGAAATCCATTCTTGAGGAAAATATCCTTTCTACTTCAAAAACACTTTTCCTTTCTTAACATGTCATAAAATTCTAAAATAAAAGATGTTGTATAAAAATAAAAAAGAAAAAAATGTAAAGGAATCTTCTTGGAAATAATGTTTTAAAAATCCATTCATTCCGTATAAGTTAAAAAAAACATTCTTCTCGTACTTTTGTCGGAAAAGTCAAAAAGTACCTCATACGAAAAACAAAAAAAGATTCCTTTCATATCTTTTACTATAAACTCAAAAAAGGGTAAAAATAGATTTAAAAAATTGTAGGTGGATGGAAATAATATTACATATTGAGGAAACATGGATGTGGATGATAAAATACACCCCAATAAATACCAAAGTATAAACAATCTCAGATAAAAATGAGATTGTGATATTTCCCTTACCTTAGATCCGATTTGATTCTTAAGTGTCCTAACCTCCTGTATAATGATTTAAATAATATCATTGACTTATTCCAGAATCATAATTATTGTTATGATGTCATATATGGTCATATTCTTAGCTTCTTATTAGTAATATTTCATTACTACTTGTTATTCGGGTGTTTATTACTTTTTGTTCTTATACGTGTTTGTCGAATAAATTATTATTCTTATCTTTAGGTTATATATACATCATTTCAAGAATTGTATTAGTGTAATATATATAATATTCATTCATTCAATTCATTTATATAATCATTATGAAAATGAAGATCATGTAGAACGAATCGCATCACATCGTGGAGACGGTATTCCGTACGCACGCACGAGTGATGATATCGTTCCCATGATCGTGGAATTGTATTGGAGTGTATGTATACTATTTCAGAATCAATTCCACTTTACAATAATCATATATATTCATTACTTTAACCCTTATACCTATCCATGTAAGGTGGTGGTGGAAAATAGATTACACCACGGCGTGGAGACGGTATTCCGTACGTACGCACGCGCGGTGATTTCATTTTCCTTAGGATGGATAAGAGGTGAAATAGGGTTGTTTCATATTTATAATAACATATCATTATATGAGTGATACTGATGTTATTACCTCATAATGAAACAACTAAAGAAGTGGGAGTAGAGGAAGAATGAAACTTGAAGAAAACGGTAGAAGGTATTACCTCTTTCTCGAAGTGCCTCCTTTAAGCCTTCTCTTAAGGCACTAGAGTTGGTCTTTTGATAAGACCAGTACCTCTAGTAGGTTTATAAGGAAGTGGGGAAGTTAAATGGTCAGGGGTTGGCCATTCTTGAAGGCTAAAATTGGTGTGAGGAAGAGAGGGAGGAGGTTCCCTTTTATAAGGGAGGAGAGGGGCACCTTTGGAATAACTAAAACTATTATTTTATTATAAAGTCAAATTTGGTTTTAAATAGCTCCAAATTGATTTATTTTGAAGCTAAGGTGAGTATGGGTCGACATAATCTCATCCAATGGAATGTAGACAAGTTTAGGTTCCTATATTAACCTTATTATTTAGATTTAACATTAAGTTAAATAATTTTACTTTTACCGTGTCTTCTTGTGTTCTTATACTATAAGGTTAATAAACTTTCTATAAGCGGCCAAAAGAATCCCGAGTTGTTTATTATTAATATATATAGCCTTATATAAGTCATTTGGCCGAACCTTAGATTTTTAGGAATAAAATAACAATTACTAATATAATATTTGTTTTAAAAACCATTTTTTGTCAATTTTGACACTATTTAGTAATTGATTATTGTGAAAATTATAACAGAACTATTAGTTCGAAAATGGTTAATTAAATCAATACTAACATGTCATATTAACCTAAGAAATTAGTGTAATTCATAAAAAGTCTCAAATTATATTTATTTGGGTATTTATAACATCAATTATGACAATATTTCATTTATAAGATAATTACTGCATCATCATTGTGTTATAAATAAATTAAATTATTTAAAGTCTAAAAATTAAAAATAAAATATAATTATGTAGGAAATCTTTTTATCTTTCTAATGAATATTTATAGTCGAATTTATCTTATGTATAACCCTATATTAAAAATGAAATACTTATTAAACATTGATTTTAACTATTTTAACCCTTCTTTAAATAAATTAATAATAAATGTCCTAATCTAATCCAAGTGGGCCTAAATGGCCATCTTTTATTCCTAAGGTTGTTTTTGGTCGAATTAGACTTATCCAATAGAATTAGGACACGTGTTAGGGTAATAATAATATCATTTTTACCATTAATTACCTTATTTACTTTTAACCGTGGTAAATAAAAGTAAAAAGTTACTATTCACAAAAAATTATTTTCATCTCATTGAACCAAATTTTACTTAATAACATCAACCGTGTCTCTCGTATTTTTGAAATTCCACTCACAGAAGCGGTAAAATTATGTTTTATGAAAAATTCAGTTTTTTTAACTACCACTTAGTGGTTTCACTATTCATCAAAAATTGAAAGTTTTCAGAAAAATACCAAAAATTAGGCCTAAGATATATTTAATATTATGAACTCAAAAATTATGTCTATTTTACCAAATTCAAAACATATTAGTTTCATTAATTGATTTAAAAATTAATTCTCGTCATCAAAACATATAGCGTGTTCTTAAGAGATAATAACTATCAAAAGATTGACACTTGTTTATGTCTGGTTTAAATGTGAAATTACATCCAATGACCAACATTGCATTAAATTGTAAAAATATATTCTAAATATACTTTAAAACCACTCAAATTAATAGTTTATCACTATTAATTATTTTGATTAAAGAGGT
This sequence comes from Viscum album, assembly GCA_963277665.1. NCBI lineage: Eukaryota > Viridiplantae > Streptophyta > Magnoliopsida > Santalales > Viscaceae > Viscum > Viscum album. Next base: position 1,544,305,277 of record OY728130.1, read on the forward strand.
TGTTTTTAATTAAAATTTAGTAATTTTCACTATTCATTAGAAAATGAAAGTTATTCGAAAAGTACCAAAATTTCAGCCTACACTAATTTCAATATTCCGAATCCAAAAATGAAGTCCATTTTGAAAAATAAAATTTACAAAATTTCAAAAAGTGGTCATTACTATTCATAACGGCTAGTTTTAATAATATTTTAATAGCATATCGTTGTTTAGTGAAACTCGGTATTGCGTACTACACACGCTATCGAGGAAGGCCGCGATTGCGCGTAATGCAAGGCAAGTCAAGGATGTGTGTTGTGCAAGCTCCTTTTGGTGTAGCGTACAACACAAGACATTAATGAAATTGAAAAGAATATTTTTCATAAAATCTCGGGGTGTTACAGTAAGTGTAGTTCGAATCCTTCTCAAAACAACATCATAGTATATTTAGGATACTGTTGTTGTTACAAAAGAAAGGAATAAAAATATTTTAGGGGTTGGAGAAGTAAAATAAAAGAAAACAATTTAAGAGAAACTGTTACCTTTAATTTTAGTAACTCCCTTTGGTTTGAACCAAAGTACGTCTTGAAGTGCCTTCTGCCTAAGGTAAGGCTTTTAAGAGGAGGAGAGGGATATTGGGAGATTAATTGGGTAGATTTTGGATGAGCCAAATGGCTTGAGAGGTGTGAGGAATTGGTTAGAAGTGGTCTCCTTTTATAAGGGAGAGGAGGATCTCTTTAGGAAAGTGTGAAAATATTATTTTATAATATAATGATATTCGGTTTCTAAAGGTCCAAAAATCATTAAGGTCAAAGATAAGATGACTTATATTCGGAATAAAATCATCCAATCAGAATTGGACATGTTTTGGATAATATTTTAATCATTATAATGTTATTTATTTAAATCATTTATTAATGAGGTAAATACTGTATCATTATTGTTTCATAAAGAATTTAATTTATTTGATGTCTAAAAATTATAAAAAAATACTATCATGTAGGAAATAATTTTATATTCCCAATTAATATTTATATAAAAAAGATAATTTAAATAACCCCTTATAAAAATTAATTTACTAAAAGATATTTTATTTTGTCATTTTTGCCTTTACTTTAAGTTAATTAATTTAAATTGTCATTATCACTCCTAAGTGGCTCAATGGGGTCCCATAATCGGCCCAAAGATGCCCATAGTTATAAATGACTCAATCAATAAGGTTTGGACAAGTGTTAAGGTAATTTTGAATTATTATAATATTCTTTTAACCTTGAATTACCCTTTTTACCTTTAACTGCGGTAAATAAAAGTCAAAAGTTACTATTCAAAAAAAAATTATTTTCATCTTAATGAACCATATTTTACTTACTAATAACAACCATGTTTGTCAGATTTTTGAAATTCAATTCACAGAAGTGGTAAAATTTCATTTAAATGAAAAAGACAGTTTTTAACTACTAATAAGTGGTTTCACTATTCATCAATAATAGAAGTTTTTCAGAAAAATACCAAAAAATTTAGCTTAAGAAATATTTGATATTCTTAATTCAAAATTGATGTTTAGTTTTGAAAATTTAAAACATAGAAGTGGAATTAATTAATTTTAAAATTAATTCCTGTTGTTAAAACAAAAAGTGTGTTTTTAAAAAATAATAACTATCAAAAGATTGACACTTGTTTATGTCCAATTTTAAAGTGAAATTAATTTAAATGAACAATATTTAATTAAATTGTAAAAATATATTCTAATTACACTTTAAAACCAATTAAAAAGATAATCTAACCATATAAATAAATTAGATTAAAACATTGTTTTGAATTAAAATACAATATTTTCACTCTTCAATAAAAAATGAACTTTATCAGAAAAATTCAAAAAATTTACACAAAGTAAATTTTGATGTCCCCATTCTAAAGAAAGATTTTATTTGGTCAAATAGAATGTATTAAAGTGAAAAAAACTATATTTAAATAGGGTTCTCCATTAAAAGGCTGTAAATCGACTTTTTAATGTAAATTATGCTTAAAATTAGATTCATTCACAATTTAAGAGTCTAACTTTTATTGGATAAATGTAAAAACATTTAACAGAGATGTATAATAATATTTTAGTTAGTTTTGTTCATTCCCTCCAATACAAAATCTAGGAGTTAACTACCATTTAAAATAATAATATTCCATTATTAGTGTGTAACGTAAGATTTCAGAGAAACCTGTTGTTGCGTATCGGGTACTCTATCGAACATAGAAACCCCTTTAAATTAAAATTAATATTTAATTCTAAAATATTAATAAATATGAAAAATTTCTTATTCTTTATTTACCTGAGATGTTACATCTTTCCCCCCTTTTGGAAATTGCGTCCTCGCAATTTTATTCACTTATCAAATAAGTGGGGGTATTTATCCCTCCTAGCATTTTTAGATTACCACGTTGCCTTTTCAACCATATGGTTTTTTCACAAAACCTTTACCTTGTGAATTAAATTAATCCGCAACACTTTCTCTCTATAGTCAAGAATATGGACTGGTTGTTCTTCAAAAGGGAGATTCTCTTCCAACTGAACTTCCTATAGGCTCAAAACATGATATGGATCTGGTATATACTTTCTCAAAATGGAAACATGAAAAACACTGTGTACCTGGGATAAACTTAGAGGTAAAGACACTCTGTACACCACTGATCCAACTTTCTTTAGAATTTCATAAGGTCCAATGAACCTTAGACTCAACTTTCCCTTCATACCGAAATGCATCACACTTTTCCATGGAGAAACTTTGAGAAAGACATGATCACCTACCTGAAAAGAAAGATCTTGCATCCGGTTATCTGCTTAACTTTTTTGTATGCTCTGAGATGTTCTCATGTGATTCTGAATCAACTGAACTCTCTCCACCACCTCTTCTACCAATTCTAGTCCCATCAGCTTCCTTTCACCTTCTTCATCCCAAAAAGCTGGAGTTCGACAATGCTTTCCATATAATGTCTCAAATGGATCCATCTGTATAGTGGAATGAAAACTGTTATTATATGAAATTTATACCAAAGAAAGATGTTGGCCCCAACTTTCCTGGTAATCCAGTGAATAAGCACGTAGCATATCCTCCAAGGTCTGAATTGTTCGTTCTGACTTCCCATATGATTTAGGATGAAAAGATGTACTAAAATTTAATTCAGTACCCAATGAATTTTGAAGGCCTTTCTAAAATTTAGAAGTAAACCTGGGATCACGATCAGATACAATGGAGAGGGGAACTCCATGCAACCTAACTATCTCTTTAACATATAACCAAGAAATTTGATCTAGAGTCAAAGTATCTCGAATAGGAATGAAATGAGCAAATTTAGTCAATCGATCAACAATAACCTAGATTGCATTATTACCTCGAGATGTCTTTGGTAATCCCACAAAAAAGCCCATTGATATATTTTCCCATTTCCACTCTGGCACTGGTAACGACTGAAGTATCCATATCGGTAACATCTTCTTTTCTTTAACCTGCTGACAAGTCAAACACTTCACAATAAAATTAGAAATATCTCTTTTCATTCCATCCCACCAGTAATACTCCCGAAGATCTCTTTACATCTTTGTACTTCTAGAATGAACTAAAAAAGGGGAACTATGAGCTTCACATAACAACTCATTCTTCAACTGTGAATCACAAGGCACACATAATCTCTTTCCTAATCTCAAAACACAACCATTATCAATGTTAAAATCAGGCAACTTACCCTTCTGAACCAACTCTACCTTTTTATGCAACTCACTGTTTTCTTTCTATTCTTGCTTTATTTTATCCGATAGAGATGATTTTACTGACACCTGAAACAAAACAGAAGAATTTCCTACCCCAACAACCTCTATGACATAATTCATCAAATCAAAAACCAAAGGATCTCGTTCCAAATGTAGCATGGTAAATGAAGCATTACTTTTTCGACTCAAAACATCAGCCACTTTATTTGCTTTTCCCAGATGGTAATGGATCATGCAATCATAATCCTTGATTAATTTCAACCATCTCCTCTATCTCATGTTCAATTTTTTTGAGGGAATATATACTTCAAACTTTTCTGATTAGTATATATTTCATATTTTACTCCATAAAAATGATGCCTCCAAATTTTTAAAGAAAAAAATAGCAGCTAATTCCAAATCACGTGGAGGGTAATTTAACTCATGAGGTTTAGACTAACGTGAAGCATAAGCAATTACCTGACCATTCTGCATAAGGACACATCCAATTCCTTTCAACGAAGCATCCCTGTAGATAACAAACTCACCATTTTTGGAAGGTAGTGCCAAAATTGGAGCATTCACCAATCTTTTTTTTCAATTACTGAAAAAAATCATCACATTATTTTGTCCATATAAACTTAACACCTTTTTGAGTAAACTTAGTCATTGTACAAGAAAACTGTGAAAATTTTTCAACAAACCTCCGGTAATAACCTGCCAAACCAAGAAAACTACAGATCTTGGTTATATTTGTGGGTCTTGGCCTTCCTTCAACTAGTTTTTTTTAGTAGGATCAACAGTTATACCACTTTTTGAAACAATGTTACCAAGGAAAGAAATTTGTTGTAACCAAAACTCACACTTGCTAAATTTCCCAAACAGTTTATTTTCATTTAAGGTTTGAAATACAACCCTTAAATGAATTTAATGCTCCTCTTTACTTTCAGAATAAAATAAAATATCATCAATAAAATAGCCAACATTTTTCACCTGATCCAACTGAGCCATTACTATAACAAACTGTTCAATTCTGATTCTGACCATCTCAGGATGTTGATTTGGAAGGTCATTTACCTCTGTATGCCTTCCCACCACAAATTTCATGTCTCCTCTATGAAAAACCATTCTCAAAATAGAAATATATTAAGTGAAGCAACATTGTAATCTATAAATTCTATATCATTTCAATATTACCATAAATTAATTTATGAACATTTATTTAACATTACCTAACTCCCAAAGTTATCTAAACCGACATCTGATACCAACAATAAGGACCCGTCCTTAAAACATAAATAATCTATAATTATGTTAATAATTCACATTTAGGATCTTTTCAGCTTTAGAGTTTTAGAGATTTATACTATAATAATTACATTTAAAAATATTAAATCTCAAAAATACAAAGTAGACACTCCTACTCAGTTTCCATTTTTTCATAAAATAAAAATGCTTGAAAAAAAGTTTCATGTCTAATTCCATGTTTAAGAGAGAATGAATTCTCCTTGATCCCATACTTGGCCCTATTCCACTTTATGTCCTCTGAAAAACATTTCAAAAACTTGGGATGAGCATAAAAAGCTCAGTAAGGGATGCACAAAGAAGGAAAACTGTTAGTTTTTCTAGAGAATAGGTAAACCATGAATACATTATTATAAGTAATAATTTCACCTTTATGAAGTATTAAATACTCTTCACTGAATAAAAGATCATTACTTACCCTTTTGTAACCAAAATATTACCATAAAACCCATATAAAGAACACATATCATATAAAGGTAACTTGGGACATAAACATACATAAATGGAATAACCATACAATCGACTTCTACACATATCACTAAATGGAATAGCCATACGACCAAATTCCATACCCAATGAATTGGAGGTTAAAACGTAACCACCCGTCCTGGTATTCACGACACCACCCATCATTTGGTTTATCATGTAACCACCCATCAAATGTCCAAGTACCATTATAAAATCATAACACATAAAACAATTATAAAGGAAAGAAAACATTTCCACATTTCAATCAAAATATATCACTTAAATATATTGACATAACAAATCCATTATCAAAACCATTTTCAAAACCAAAATACATAAAATAGTATATGGTATTTATTTTCTTTTAAAAACATTACGACTTGTTGAAGAAGCCAAAGATCAAATAATACTCGCAGCGGTGGAAAGGTCATTGTCACCACTTACGTTAAAAGAAATATTTCTTTTTGTCATTTAGTAAACTTCTATGTAGAAAAATATTCCCTTTGAAAAGTCTAGGGTGTTTATACAGTGTATAAAATAAAGTCATGTATTAAAACAAAATATGCCTCAATGAAAGGAGATTGAGACGAAGACCCTTACCTCGTGTCCGACGTGACTCGATCGTTCTTTAATCTCCTGAATAATAAACTAAAGTTAATGTCTACTTGATTAAGAACCTTTTTAAGTTTATTATTCCTTTTATATCACTTATTACCATGTTATAAACATTATGTAATCACATAAGTTAATAATGTTCGTTTTGTCGATATTTGGTACTTGTGTCAAAAATGAACACCTTATATTACAAGTTATACATGTGGTCAATAGTCCATTATATCCAGAATGATATTCATTATTTAGATATCATATATATCATATATATCCAGTATATACATGTATTTATAATAGTTCATAACATTTAGAGGTAAGAACTAAAATGCACCGTTCATGGAGACGGTAAGCCGTACGTACGCATGAATGCTAATTTCATTTCTATTTATTATTTTAATAGAAATATAAAATAATGATACATATATATATTATAATTACAATATAATATAATATATAATTTCATTAACTCCATCCTTTATACATCACACATAAGGCATTAACGAATCACATCACTTTGAGGGGCCGGTAGTCCGCACTTCCTCAAATGAGATTATCGTATTTAGCCACTATAGAAACCATAAAGGCTTGATATAATTGGGATGTACAGAAGCATAAGGAAATCATAATCATAATATATATTATATATAATACAGTTCCCTCATAATGTCCACCATGAGAGGCGGTAGGATAAAATCGAACAATCATCATTTCGTGAGGCGTTAGTTTTCCATCCATAGAAACATTATGTTATTCATCCATTAGATGGAGGTGTGTATAAGTTTAGTTCGAATCCTTATCATAAAAAAATACTAGTATATTGAGGATACTGATGTTGTTACAAAATAAATGAATAAAAAGAGTTTAGGGGTTGGAGAATTAAAATAAAAGAAAACAATTTTAGAGAAACCGTTACCTTTAATTTGGGTAACTCCCGTTGGTTTGAACCAAAAGAATTCTTGAAGTAACTTCTGCATAAGGTAAGGATTCTAGGAGGAGGAGAGGGACGTATGGAGCTTAATTGGTCAGATTTTGGACGAACCAAATGGCTTGAGAGGTGTGAGGAATTGGTTTGAAGTGGTCTCCTTTTATATGGGAGAGGAGGGGCTCTTTAGGAAAGTGTGAAAATATTATTTTATAATATAATGCTATTCAGTTTCTAAAGGGCCAAAAATCATTAAGTCCAAAGATAAGATGACTCATATTGGAAATAAAATCATCCAATCAGAATTGAACATGTTTTGTATAATATTTTAATCATTATAATCTTATTTATTTAAATCATTTATTAATGAGGAAAATACTGTATCATTATTGTGTCATAAATAATTTAAGTTATTTGATGTATAAAAATTATAAAAAAATACTATAATGTAGGAAATATTATTACCTTTCAAATTAATATTTATATAAAAAACGATAATATATATAACCCCTTCTAAAAATTAATTTACTAAAAGATATTTACTTTTGTCATTTTTGCCTTTACTTTAAGTTAATTAATCTAAATTGTCATTATCACTCCCAAGTGGCTCAATGGGGTCCCAAAATAGACCCAAAGATGCCCATGGTAGAAATGACTCAAACAATAAGGTTTGGACAAGTGTTATGGTAATTTTGAATTATTATAACATTCTTTAACCTTGAATTACCCTATTCACTTTTAATTGCGGTAAATAAAAGTAAAAAGTTACCATTCACCAAAAAATTATTTTCATCTTAATAAACCATGTTTTACTTACTAATAACAACCATGTATGTCGGATTTTATAAATTCAATTCAAAGAAGTGGTAAAATCTCATTTAAATGAAAAAGTCAGTTTTTTAACTACTACTAAGTTGTTTCACTATTCATCAATAATTGATGTTTTTCAGAAAAATAACAAAAATTCAGCCTAAGCAATATTTTATATTCCGAATTCAAAATTGATGTCTATTTTTAAAAATTAAAAACATAGAAGTGGAATTAATTAATTTTAAAATTAATTCCTGTTGTTAAAACAAATAGTGTGTTTTTAAAAAACAATAACTATCAAAAGATTGCCACTTGTTTATGTCCAATTTCAAAGTGAAATTAATTCCAATGAAAAACATTGGATTAAATGGTAAAAATATATTATAATTACACTTTAAATCCAATTAAAAATATAATCTAACAATATAAATAAATTATATTAAAACATAGTTTTGAATTAAAATACAATATTTTCACTATTCAGTAAAAAATAATCGTTATCAGAAAAATTCCAAAAATTTACAAAAAGTAAATTTTGATGTCCCCATTATAAAGAAGGATTTTATTTGGTCAAATATAATGTATTAAAGTGACAAAAACTATATTTAAATAGGGTTTTCCATTAATAGGCGGTAAATCGACCTTTTAATGTAAATTATGCTTAAAATTAGATTCATTCACAATTTAAGCATCTAAATTTTATTGGATAAATGTAAAAACATTTAACAGACATGTGTAATCATATTGTAGTTAGTTTTTTTTATTCCCTCCAATACAATGGCTAGCAGTTAACTACCATTTAAAATAATAATATTATATTATTAGTGTGCAACGTAAGATTTCAAAGAAACCCATTGTTGCGTATCGGGTATGCTATCTAACATAGAAACCCCTTTAAAGTAAAATTAATATTTAATTCAAAAATATTAATAAATATGAAAAATTTCTTGTTCTTTATTTAACCAGGATGTTACACATGGTCAACTGGTTACTGAGGGATTAGGTTAAAGATTTCCAAATTTAAGAGGTAAAATGATTATCTTGATCAAATAAAATCAAAATTGGTATTCTATCTAATTTTATGATCTCTTGAATATTGAACTTCTCTACATCTTCCACCGTATTGGATTCATGAATAGGAATGAAGTGAGACAACATTCGGTGTCAATCCATAATAAATTATATGACATCATGTGTCTGCACCATTCTTGGTAAACTTGTAAAAAATATATAGCTATGTGATCTCATTTATAGATGGGTACAGGTAAATATTTCAATATAATAGATAAATGTTAATGCTTATCTTGGACTTTTTGACAAGTGAGGCATCTCAAGAAATACTCATCCACTTTCCTTTTCATGTTTCCTGAAAACAATGAGTCCAAAATTCCTCATACATATTTTAACTCCATGATCAAAAAACCATTTCTAGTAGTGATAAAATAAACGAAGTTTCCATGATAAAACTATGAAATGACAATTTGATCATGAAAAGGTAATATAATACTCCCATATTGCTTCCATCCATCACTGGTATCCCCACTATTATGTTTTAACATAATGTTTTGGAAAAAATAATTCAATCTTTGAGAATCCTTTAATTATTTAACCAAGTCAAGAATAAGAGTCACTTTCTAGAAAATTATTACTTTATTCTGATAACCACAACCCAAGTGGTTCTATACAATCATTCTCATTAATTTCCATTGATAATATGCTTATTTATATAAATAATTTTATAAATTTCAACACAATGATTCTACCATAGAATTACCTTTTCCATGTGTATAAACCAAGACAAAGTCAAACATCTGTAGATATTACATCCATTGTTTTGGAATCAGGTTCAAATTTCATTGTGAAAAGACATGTTTCATGCTTTTAGGGTATGTGAATATTGTTAATTTCTCATAAAAGAGATAATGAATCCATGTTTTCAAATAATAATCTTGTAAACCCAATTCCAAATCAATTTTCAGATTATTCCTTTCATGAATTCTGCACTGTTGAAATTTGTAAGCAACCACATGATGTCCCAGCATTATATCAAAACCTAGTCCCAATCTTGGTGCATCATAGAAAACATTATAACCCTTACCATGTTCTATAAATAAAATATTTTTTTTAAAGTTATAATTTATTTTATTTCCAAAATTTATCATTGAAAATACTCTCTCAAATAGAAAATAGTTACCATCCTCAAGAGAGATGTCATAGAAGATAAAATTCATGACAAGTCCTGAACAATGTGATGATAATAACCTACTATGCCCAAAAATATGTGTATCTCAAAAATATTTTCTAGTAGTTCCCAAGACACAATAGCTTCTATATTTTCAAGATATACCAATATAATTTTCTCAAAAAATGAATTGGTAAAGGAAATAAACTTCTCAAATCCAAAAAATACATTTATAGAATTTATCATACAACCGATACTCTCAAGAAATGATCAACACAAACTATAAATATTCCTCATTCTCTTTACGAGTTTGATAAGATAAAAAAATTTCATCCATGAATACCATAATGAAGAAGTATGAGTACTTTTAAAAGACACAATTCGTCAATTCCATGAAAATCACTAGGGAATTTGTAATACCAAAGGGCATGAACACATATTTATAATGACTATAATGAATCATGAAATAATTTTTTGTTATACAATCTACCTTAAAATAGAGTTGGTGATACACTGATTAGAGATCAATTTTAGAGAACTACTGGGCTCCCTTAAATTGATAAAAAGTCATCAATCTGAGGTAGTGGATATTTATTATTTATATTAACCTAATTCACATTATTATAATCAATACATAGTTATAAAAAACCATCCACATTATTTAAAAAATAAACAGGGTATTCTAAGGTGACATACTTGGTCTTATAAACCCTTTAATTTCCAATTCTTACAATTGGATCTTCAACTCCTTCAATTTCATCAGAGTTCATATATATAATGGAAGTGAAATAAGATTTTTCCTTGGAAGGAGTTCAGTCAAAATTACACTTCCCTTTTAGGTTTCTAATTAATTAAATCATCTAAAAACATTTGTAGATAATGAAAAACTAAGGTAAGAAAATTTCTTGTATAAATTATTCTATTAGTCCCCAAAGTGATTGTTGTTAATTAATAAGAAATTGTTCCAACAATTGGTGCCAAAGGTCCTATTTTTCTAGTCTTCACATCACAATATCCTTTAAAAAGTCATCCTATCTTATTAATAGATATAAAAATTTCTCATTATGCATAAAAATTAATATGGATATTAAAATAAACTAACCGATCCATTCCCATGATCATGTGAAATAAATACATGCCCAAAATTGAAAAATTACATTCAAACAAGACTCCATCGATTGTTATAGATCAAGTTTCACATTTAAATACTCTACACTCTCAATTCCCAATAGGTGTTTGGATTCTCATTACTTGTGAAATTTTATATATATTCAATTCTACATTATTAATGACAAATAAAAAAATAAAAATGTTTTTCACATCAGTATCAAAATGAAATTGCATAAGAGTCAAGTTAAGAAAAATAGTACCTCATACACTTGAAGGTCCTAATTGGTTTTCTATGATCATATTCTTAGTACCAAATATCAGCTTACTCACTTCCACTTGGTCCTTGTTTTCATGTTGTGATTTAACTTCTTGTGGAGTTGTGGTTTTCCAAGAACCACCCTGAATGACTTTTTTTAGGATAAGAACTATTCTAACAAGATCATCTTATCTAAGAATAAATTTTTTCAGATACAAAATTTTTATTTCCAAAAACTAAATTTTGGGGTGTTATAGAAATAAAACTGATGACATCCCATCTTATTATAGTTATGAAAAGATCTAGGTTGTGTTATAAAATCTCTCTTCGTATGATCAAATGAACCACATTGAAAAAACCCAAGATTTCTCTATGGCTATGGAGGAGAGTTAACTAATATAGTGGTTTGATTCTGAGATGGTATGCAACCTTGGAAACAAGTTTCAATCTTATTCTTGTTCCCATCATTAATGTTCCCACCTATCCCTTTGGATAAAAACATACTTCCTCCATTCATATTTCTAAACTTATCCATTTTTTACAGTATATCTATATTAACCATCTCTTTATATTCAGTAATACATAGAATATCCATCATAGAACAAATATTTGTTTGTATTTTAGACTCAAATATGTGTTCTTTCAAGGATACACTAGAAAATAATTCTAGAGAAAACAAAAATAAATTCATAAACATAGATACATATTCCTTCACTGATAGATTTTCATAATTTAAATTGAAGAACTCCGTCATTCTGGCTATATTAGAGGTGCAACGATAGAAGTTTTTGTTAAATAATTCTTCAAATTCCTCCCACATAAGGCCTTGTCCAAATTAAGCTTTGATATATATATATTCCACCATTTTTGTGCAACAAAATTAAGTACATATATTGGTAACTTAAATTTTAGATCAGCAGTGGTTCCATGAAAATTAGATACCAGGTTCATTTTTTCAAGCTACACCTCTTCCTTTTAAGGTTTTGAATCCCACTAAAGGATTCATGGATTTTTTTCTAAAACTATATAGAATTATATAATGGATGTGGTTCATAATTTTTATTTCAATTCTCATAATATTTAAAATACTAAATAATGCTCAGAAAAAAACTATTGGTTTGATATAAGGTTTAGGTGCAAGAAAAATTTTCATTGCCTCTTCTTGTAGGTTTCTATGAGGTCTAACCAATTAAATTTTTCTATAGTTAGAAAAAACCACTTGGTTATCACTTATTATCAATTAATTACTTAGTATATTTTAAATAGTTAGAAGAAAAAATAATCAAAACCAATTTCAAAAAATCCATAAAAATATTATAAACAATGACAACCTAGTGTAAAGTATCATAACTAACACATCATATGTGACAATCATCAGCTAAACACACGATGATGAGAAGAATATAAACCTAGAAGTATATTAAATTTTTTTTACCTAGACCACCTTTTAAAATAAATGTAATGAATACATTGGTAAGATACATCTTTTTATTCTATACGTATCAAGTTTCGACTTATTGTCTCCTTTTTACCATCCCAAAATGATAGACTGACTAAGATTTATACCATTCTTCAACACCCCTATCTTACCAATTTTCTTGGGATGGGTAGGAGGTACTACTAACCTTAAGTGAAATCACCAAGACACCAAAGGATAGAAATAAATTCCAATGGATTTGAAAAATATTTTGGTATGATTTTCAATTAATAAAAAACATAACATAACAAAGATAAAATGTGAAAAACCAAACCAATTATATTGTTCACAGGTAAGAATAATAAAAATAAAATGAAATAAAAACAAAAAATAATATTTAAGTAGTATGAAAAAAAGTATAACTCAAGAATCAATAAAAATAAATCACTTACTGACACAAAAAAATTAATGTGTATTAACTCCAATGACTCCAAGAGATAACTCTAAGATTTAAACACTAATATGAGGATGTATCATCATGGTACACCAATATAGAAAAAATGGTAACTTTACTTTAGCTATGTCATGAAGAAAAATGTTTGTATATACCCCCAAAGTGCATATACAGGGGTGAGTAATCATATATAGTAGGATTTCGAAAACTATACTCTTAATACATTACATTTGGACAATAAATAAGTTAGTGCATAATTTAAATAAAATAAAGTATGATAATACCAAAATAATTTACCACAATAAAATAGTTTAATCAATTTTTTTAAACTAAATCAATTTTTTGATTATTTTCTTATTTACACTTAGCATACCCATCCATTTTTCATGCACATACACACTCACACATGTTCATGCTGAATAAAAATCCAAATACTCTTGAGTGGTGATCTGTCCTTCACAAAGTATTTATAGGGTGGTATATCCCATGTTGAATTTCTAGTCTTGCACATAGCACCACGTACCAAACTACAAGTCCATGTATGAAATATTACCACATTCCACCGTGTATGAGAATTTCACACACACCAATTTATTAAATAAAATTAATTTTTTTCCTTTAAAAATTTCATCAAACATCTTTCTTACATCAACCCAAAACCATAATTTAAAAATCATAATTCAAGGGGTTCTTCCAAAAACCATTAAAATTACCATGTCTTAATCATGATAAATAAAAAGGGGTTTTTATTTTAATAAATAATGAAAAAATTTCCATATATAAGCCACGATAAAATTCATTAAAAAAAAAGACTTCATTTTTTAGAATGAGTGGAGATGCGAGAGATCCCATCATCCTCTACACTGGTGATGAAAATGGAGAATGAAACTTAGAAACCTCTACATATGAGATAAAAACATCTTTACTCTAATAAATCCAATCAAGATATCATAAAAACACATCATTAAACATAGATATATTAATACTATATTAAATATAACATTCTGGGTGAGAGGAGATGAGAAGATATAATTAGAAAGGAGACATTGAAGACTTAGCATTGATTTTGGAGATCCAACACACTTAGATCAATCAAAACTGGCCACTATATGAATTTTAACCATAGATAATTCATAGGTCAGGATAAAAGTTTGAGGGAGAAATATATAAGAAGAAACATTAGGGTATTGGGTTGTAGAACTGAGTTAAACTCAAATTTTTAGGGTTTTTAATGCATGTCACATAGTTAGGATAAATATTCAACTAACCATTCATATTAATCTACTGTAAAACTCCTCCTTTCATGGTTGGTTTTTATAGTTTTAAAAACCAAGTACCAACCATGATTTTACCCACTATCTTGAATTTCATCGTTTCTCTTAGGCACTCATATGGTTTGGGTAAACCATGCGCCAAATGTGCACATACCGAAAAATCCCCATAACCCCTTTCACAATTTTCTATATAATGTTCTCAATTTCCCCTAACCATTATCAACTATTAGTCCCATAAATACACTTCTAAAACACATCAAAACCATCCAAAAACTCCTAAAACTTAACCCAAGTATCATATAATTTCAAAATACATAATAAATGTGTAATGAAACTATGGGTGCTACAACATCCATGTTATCATTACTTTTATAAGGGTTATTTCCATTTCATTATGAATATATTATTATTTATAAGTTTATTTTGGGATATTAACCTAGATAACCATATTATACCATTGAATGAGTAAATATTGAAAAACTTTTGTATCCATTTTCTTATATAGGAAACTATTTATTAATTATCCATGATTTATGTATGAGATTCCTTATAGAACATTGTGATATATATATATATATATATATATATATATATATTTATCCATTATATTAATGTGATGGATTCATTGGAGTTGTTATGTGATGGGTGTGGCCCAAAATTATATATAACCTTGATGCATCGACATGTCTTTTAAGACATATTATATTTGGTAGTTTGTATAATATTTATCTATTTATGTATCAAGTCTTGTCATATGGCCTTACAAATATGTTTATATTGTTTTTAATTATGTATCTTATCATTATGAGATTATTCATTAATATATATATATATATATTTTATTTTTATGCTATCCATGGATATATTATGATCATTTATAAAATTATGTTTTATTCCTAAAATGTTATTTATAATATCATTATTCTATGATAGATTCCACTGAATGATACCCATTACTAGGTACCAATCACACCTATTTATTTTTTTCCATTTTCCTATGAAACAATGATGATTACTACATCTGACTATTCAATTTCAAAGAGAAATAACAGAAGTTTTTATGTATTAAAATTATGTATCCTATGTTTTCAGTGTAATGTAATATTTATTTATGTATTTAGTTTTCGGAGACTACTGAGATATTGGATCCTATTTATTGTGATAAACGTATCTATTCTAATTTATTAAAATAACCACCAAATCCAAGGTACCAAATTTGGGGTGTCATAGTTGACATGATATAAATTTTAGTGGAAACATTAGGAACTAGATTTAGTAGAACATAGTTAGAGAACATAACCCTATTATAAACATTTAAGAGGTTCTATAAATATTTATATATTACATGAAATTAGTTTTTAATAAATTTATATGAATTATATAAAATGATTTATAATTCATAGTTTTATTCATGAAATAATTAATTATATACCAATTTTTACAAATGACACTTAATGGAAGGAATAAGAACCATTCAAACACATGTAATAAATATAGATATTTCCCTCATGACTAAATAAATTAATATAGTATTGGATCAATGTATATTATGAATATATTAGGGTAATTAACTAATGTTGTGAAAAATCAACATACCGGAATTAAAAAACATATTGCAGCTCAACATAGTGTAATATTAGTGGATCATTTCATGTGGTCGATAAAATTGGATTTTAATGGAACCATTAATCAATTATTGTAAGAGAAATGGATCTAGTATTTATAGAAGATGTTATTTACCTATAGATGTAGAGAAATTTTGAAGGTTATCATGGTTATATACCGACTAAAGAGAGATGTTGATCAATGGGAGTATTTGATTCGAAACACCCCGAAGAAGCGATATATATAAATCATGGAGTGGAATGATTTGAAAGTGATATTCCTAGAGAAATATTTTCCATGTAAGAGAAAGTATGAAATGGAAACCCGATTTATGTATTTAAGACAAAATTAAGAGGATGTCATTGTTGAATATAAGGATAATTTTATATGGTTAGAAAGATATTCCATGAATTATGCATGCAAACATTAAAGCACAATTAATTGATTCATTGATGGATTAAAGAAAATTATTAAAATGTAATTATTATCTTAATCATTTTCATATTATGGGGATATTATGACAAGTTTCTTTATGAATGGGAAGGATTTCTCCAAGCCTTATACTTTCAATGGAAATAAATACAATAAAAGATCAATTGACTTCCATGTTGAAAGGAATTAGGGAAAGGGGGATAAAGGAAGGGTATAATTTCCATTATGAAATAAATATGTGAATAAACACCTAAATTAATTCTTTAAGGTAATGGGATATTTCTACAAGTGTGGAGATAAATTACATCAATATCATGAGCGAAATGGAAATAAAGAAGCCACAAATGTTCAATGCATTAATTGCATGGAGATGGGTCACTATTCAAATAAGTTCACCGTAAATCATGGGAATCCAACCTAAATAACAAAAAATGATAAAGGTAAAGCCTATGTGATCATAATACCAGAGTTTAAGGTCCCAAATGATTTCATCACATGTACTTGAATTTTGATATCAATGTTAACTAATAAATTATTTTGATTCTAGATCAGTGCACTCATTTATATCGATCATGTTTTATTATAAAATGGAATCATCCCCTAATTCATTAAAAATGGGTTTAAGTTAAAAATATTTGTGTCAATATTATTGAAGAAAAAATATACCACTTTATCACAATTAAAATAAATGTTGGTTTTTTAGTTGAAAACCTATTCTTGACTATGACATAATCCTTGGTGTCAAATGGATCTCAAAGTATAGTGTAAGACTTTATTATTGAGCAGAGAAGATTAGAATCTACAAGGATAGAATTGAATACCTTATTTTTTAAGTATAGTCTTATTCTTATAATTCATAAGTGTATCCAACACAAGTGGATCATATAAATGATGTTCTATAAGAATATGAATCAATGAATGATAAAAGTATCCCTTAAATATAGGATTTGAATATTTTTAAGGATTATATTGATGTATAACTAGAGTAATTTCTTGTATATCCATCTAATAATCAATTTTAATTTACCATCGATATTATCCCTAATGAAACATCCATATCTATGCCTCCTTGTAGAATGAATCTAGTGGTATTGGTGAGATTGAAGAAATAATTACAAGATTTCTCTGATAAGGTATTTATACATACTAGTGTTTCATTATAAAGAGAACCTATCTTATTTTTTAGAAGAAGTGTGATTATATGAGGTTATATATCTAATATATGGAAAGAAATTAAATTACTATAAATAACATGTATATTATTATTTATATTGATGATTTTATTTGATCAGTTAGAAGTGGATAATATTTATCAAAAATTGATCTTCCTTATGGTCATCATTAATTAAAATTAAATAAGAATGAAATAATAAATAATCCTTTTCCCAAGGTATATTCATTATGAGTTCATTGTAATTCCCTTTGGGATAACTAATGTACCCTCAGTTTTTAGGGATTTGATAAATAGAGTATTGAAGGATTATCTTGATTATTTTATTATAGTTTTCACTAATTATATCATAATATAATATAAGATCTACAAAGAGAATGGATATTATTTATTGATCATCCTTGACACACTAAATAAAAAGGAACTATATGGAAAATTTAGTAAGTGTGAATTTTGGCATCAATAAGTCACTTTGATTGGCTATATTGTCTCCAAGGATGGAATATCGGTTGACCCAAAAAAGAAAAAGGTTCTTAAGTAATATCCCATGAAAATAAATATAATAGAAATATGTAGTTACCTTGGATTATAAGGTAACTATTACTGAGTTGTTGAAATTATTTCCCAATTAGATAATTTATTAACCAAGTTGACACATAAAGGGGTCAAATTCACCTAGTTGAAGGAATGTGAGGAAATATATTAGGAACTAAAAATTAGACTATTCAATGAACGGGTATTGAATAACCATTGATAAATGAGGGATTTTATATATATAGTGATGCATCAAAGAAATAAATATAGTATATACTTTTGAAAAATGATATAATTGTAACTTATGAATTTTATCAATTGAAGACCCATGAGAAAAACAATCTAGCTCACAATATTGAGAAGAAAATTGTAATATTTTCATTGAAAATAGGGAAAAATTATATTTATAGTGAAATATGTGACATAAATACGGATCACAAAAATTCAAATTATAAATTCACTTAGAATTATATCAACATGAGAAAAATGTGATAGTTGAAATTACTCCATTACTATGGTTGTTCAATACAATACCAACCTGAGAATGAAAATAAGGATGATAATGAATTAATTATGAAGGATCATAGGGTCCTATATATGATGATGATGGAAAATTATCCAATATTTATGGACTTAGTAATAATGAATATGAATATTATTAAGTATGGGGATACATTATTCATTTTACAAGTAATTTCCCATCCATATTTTTTATAGAATATAAAGAAGATTCAAAAGGATGAAAATATTTTATAAAATAAGATTAAATCTATAGAATATGGGAGATTAAAAAACTTCACCTATAAATATGGTGTGTTAAAATTTAGAAGGGACTGTATATACCATTAATACATGATCTTAAGATGGAATTATTGGATGAAGAAAATAGCGTTAATTTCTGCATACTTCTTTGTAGAACGAAGATGTATGGAGACCTAAGGGAGTATTTTGGTAAAAACATGAATCCATAGATAGCTGACTATGTGTTAAAATATTTGGTATAACAATAATTAAAAGTTGAAATAAAAATCTCAAAGGGTTAAATAAAACCCATCAATATACTAATTTGGATGTTTGACTATTTCATAATTGACCATGTTACTAAAGTGCCTACTGCATCAAAGAATAATTATGTTATATGTTTCATTATTCATTGGATCACCAAGTATGTGGAATTCCTAATAAAAATGGAGGATTTACCCCTTGAATGTCTTTCATGACTCTATATCAATGAAACTATGAGGCTTCAAGGTACACATATATCAATTATATCTAATCTCGACCATTGTTTCATGTCTAAATTTTTGAGGAGTCTTCAAAAGGCTTTGAAAACATAGATAAACTTGATAAAAACTTTCCATCCTCAAATATATGGGTAGAATGAGAGAATAATCCAATCATTATAGGATATGTTAATTCCAACTTACTTCTAGGGAACATTAGACCATTGCCAACCTCTGGGGGAATTTTCATACAACAATATCTTCCATTCAAGTATATAAATGGAAACATGAGGCCTTGTATGGGAAAATATTTCATAATCCAAAGAACTAGGATAAATTTGGGGAAAGTAGGCTAGTTGGTCCATAACTAGTTGAAGAAAAATTTAAAAAGGTGAAACATATCCAAAAACAAATTAAGACAGCTCAAAGAAGAGAGAATTTGTGATGATAATAAATTAAAGGACTTGGAATATCAAGTAGAGGATCAATTATTTTTAAATGTTATCTATGGAAGGTAATTTTATGGATTTTTAAGTTGGGAAATTTATGTCATAGGTACATCTAGCCTTATGAAAATTTAAAGAGAATCAGATTGTTGTCTTACCATTCTTTATACCACACAACCGTTATTAATTACATAATGTCTTGTATGTTTCATTATTGATGATGTACACGCCATACCCAATGAACATACTAAATAATAATGAAATAGTATTAGAACCTAACTTGTATTATATTAAATAGTTTTTATAGATTATTAACACTATAGTGTAAGTAATGTTGAATTAGGAAATTATGCTTGAAAAAGTGCTTTTCAAATATAACAAGTTAATGGAAGAAATGTGGTTAAATAAAGAATAAATTATGAATAAATTACCACATTATTTTATGAGCCAAAATATATCAAAAATTTTAAGGAAGAAATTATTTATAGAGGGAAGAATGTAAGACCAATGATTATTTTATAGAAGCTAAACACTACATCCCTAAAACCATTAAACCACACACATTGTATTACCAAACAATTATAGTACAATAGAAAGTGTTTTATTTCATTAATTTATTTAAGAATAGTATTCAAAAATTTTATAATTTAAAATATATAAATAGGAATTGTTTTTGGATTATTAATATTGAAATTAGCTTAATGTTAATATTTGTTATTTTTTTAAAATGTTTATTTGAAAACAATTATTTGAAGTTTTAGGTATTTTATCTAAAAAAATTAAATTAAATATTTTAAATCATGGATAAAATAAAATAAAAATATATATTAACATTCATTTAATTATTAATTGATATGAAATAATAATAGAAATTCTTTAATTTATAAGAATTCAATTTTATACAAAAATGATTTTTATATATCTTATGTTTTAATTCAAAAATAATTCTTATCATATTTAGTAATTGAATTATATTAAATGAAGTATATATTTGGAATCATTACATTAAAATTTAGTAAAAGGAGTTATCATATATTTTTAGTAAGAGAATAATTACCATGTTAAATATTTAATCAATGTTAATTGGGGTCAAATGAGTAAATTAAAGTGGATCAAATTATTGATGATTAAAATGATACATACATATTGTAGAATATATTTTTAGTTAATAAATTCAATCTCACATGTCTAAGAAATATATATTTAACTAACTCAACTGGCTCCCATGTGATTCTATCTTTACCCTTCACTTATCTTATGTTTCCAAGTAAATGTCTATATTTTTCAACTATAAAAGGAGCTCACATCTACCAATTTTGTCATTACTATCCACTTAGAATTAATTGATCATGAATTATATATCTTTTAACTATATATAAATTATCTCCAAGAAGTTTTTTATTATTTAAGTGTCCTTATAAATATTTAAGAAAAAATATTCAATGTAAGCGTTCATAACCTTTTCTCTACCTTTATTTTTGTAATATTTCCATTTCCTTTTCTCCTAAATATGAAAAATTATTATGCTCAATTGATATGAATTACTAATCATAGAATAAAATATATATCACAATTCCCTATCATCATACAACCTTCATAAGTTGTTATAATGCTCAAATAATCTTTTAGCTATAAAATATCTTAAAATATTGTTAAAGTAAAGAGAGTGTGGTTTACTTGAAATGAAATCCATTTATAGATATGAAAAAGTTAATTTAGGATTTGTAATATATAAACATAGGGGTAATAATATTGAATAAGGGTTTTAGGAATTAAGTGTACCTTAAATTAGTGGACAACTAGTGGGGCTAACTGCACATCTGATTTGACACTCCTAGGAGTTATGCTTTGGATGACTCACAACCTCTTTATAAACCATAATGAAGGATTATTTTCTATTTATATCCTTAAACAATGAAATTACTCTTAACTAATTATTTTTTATCATTCCTTTGATAAGGATTATTTTCATTAAATTTTGGATATCCATATATCGGTGTTTATATATGATAAACTATTGATTACATAGCCATGCGTTATTTATGAGGTTATTTAGGTAAAATTATGATATGTATTATTTATCCATAATCTTCATATAAATGATGTATTGGACTTGTTATGTGATGGGTGGGGATTGAAATTACCTAGAGCTTTGATTCATCTATAGGTATCATGATACATATTAGCTTGAGTATTTGGAATTATCCTCACTTGTTTATGTGTGATATCTTGGAATAATGTATTTATAGTATGTTAATGATGTATATAATTATTAATTCCATCACTATGAGATTATTTGTTGATATCCATGTGTTTATTTATTGTTATGTTTTTCATGGATATATTATGATCATTTATATAATTACTAATTTTTTTATTCTTACCATATTATTTATTTCATTCTTATACTATAATAGCTTCCACTATACACTAACCCTTAATGAGAATCCAAGATAATACCTTTATCTATTGAACAAATTGTCTCTAAGGGACTTCTAGAATAAGAATAATGTTATTGCATTTAGAAAGGGTTCCCTTGGAGATAATTTTACTAGTAGATAATGGTCCATACTTTGGATGGCATATGGGTAATTTATTTTTTTAAATTTATTTTCACTTTCTTTAAAAATACTATTAACAATATTATTTTTATATGAATTTTTGATATAAATTCCTAGGTGGTCAATAATAAAAAGTCACGAGGTTTGTGGAATTTAGGGAAATATAGAGGCTCTACAAGCATGAATTGTATATCGACAAGAGAAGAAAATGAGGTTCTACTACTATGTTACACCTATCCATAATGAATGACCATTTTCATAGTATAAATTGCTAATTTTCTATTTAAACATTTCTATTTTAAGGTATTTGACTAAAGTGTAACTCCTATTTTTTTGGTCATTATATATTTATTTATGAATTATAAGGGGATGTTTATATGAGAGGGAGAAATGGAGTGGTAAAATGAGTAATTTTATCATATAATTATTGTGTGTATCATTTCAATTACTAAACATTTATTTTATATTATTTCATGTAGAATAATCTACTTTCTAGAGTTTTAGAGTAAATAGTTTCTCATATGTATTACTTTATATTATGGTTCATTATCTATAATTTTATGAATTGTTAGGGGTTATTTACTATATAAGGGTATGTTGGGTGGTTAAATGTGTATTTTTATTATATCAATACTGATATATTGATTTAATATAACAAAATTCACTTAATGTGTATGTTTTTAGGCTGAATTGATCAATTTCACATTAATAATCATAGAATTTTATTACGTGTTATTAAGGAAATAAAAGTTCCTCATTTGATATTAAAAATGGTATGATTGTTTTCTAAATCATGGTTTAAAGGTTATAATTTAGTTTTTAATTATCAGTATGGATTAATTAAGGTTTATTTATTATAATCATCCTAATGAGACAGAATGTAGTCCTAAAATAATTAAAAATCACTAATTAATGTTTAATTTTCAATTAAATTTGAATTGTGAATATCATAATAATATGAAAATATAAATGTAAAATGTGAATAATTTAAAATGTGGGGGAAAAATATTTAGGAAACTTTCCATTGTAGTAATTAGTGAGTTTTTTACTAAAAAATTTAAAAAACTTATAATTCAAATTATATGTAATATTATTTCAATTATTTTTATGAAATTAAATTTCTTAATATATTATTGGATTATAAAACTCCTTTATTATCTCTATAATATTCGGGTAATGGTTTGTCATGCAATCACCAGAACTAAGAACCTAAGCCCAACAGAATTTATATACAATGGACATCAAATCTATGAATGTTTTCCCTAGAATAAGTGTACCATAAGATATAAATTCTTACAACATACTCACCCTAAAAAGTATCCCTCATACATAATCATAAAATAATCAAAAATAGAGGAAAATGATATAATAATTAAACATTCTTAGAAAATGTGTCATATATACATATAAGAAACAATGCTACAACATTTTCCATGTACAACTCCACTACTTTATTTTTCACTAAGGTCCCACATACTTATATAGTAAGTATAAATATTTCAACCATAAATACAAAATCCCCTAAAAAGAAATTTCATGACGTATTAATTCCATTGTTGGTATTCCAAATCGGTGACCCAATCATCCATCATTTAAAGAAATTTCACCTATTCCTACCTATTGTTAGTAGACTGATCACAGTACCACCTTCTAGACAACCAAATATAGCATAACACTTCCCATCAAAATTAAAATCACTTATGATGGTTACAAAACCTCATAGATAGGTTATTTTTCAATTTTTTATACACTGAGCCAATACAACATTTAGTAAACTGAATCGAATGAACCGAATAATTAAACTGAAATAGACTTCACATCCTAATAATATTATAATTGAGGATTGTTTCTGGGAAACTTTTAAAACTATCCATCACTTAAGAAAATAAAATATACCTTTTTTCCTCAACAATTATTAGTGTTTACCAAATATTTCATTCTTCCAAGTCCTACTAATGTGAGATTCTGCCTTTGAATTTATTGAATTGTCAGTTTAGTGAACATGGCCACCCGATTTTGGGTCCTATAAATTTTTCCTAGATCTAAAAATTTGCCTTTAAGTATATTTATAATGAATTGGTACTTCAATTAAATATTATTTTTCTATTTATTGAACATGATATTCCGAGACTAACTGATCAGAGTCTGATTATCACATAATAAGATTTCACCCTTCTGACTTCTCTCTATCTCATTCAGAAACTACATCAATAAAAATATATCCTTTCATGATTCCATTGTTGATACATGATATAATTCTATTGTACTTGGATTAAATATTGTCTATGACTATGATATTTAAATGATCACTATTTTACTATAGACAAACAAAAAACCAGTTATACTTTTCCAAGCATATGAGTCTCTATTGAAGTCTACATCAACAAAACCATTCAATATACATTTATCCCCAAATAATTTAGAAGCATCTTATGATACTTTAAAGTATATAATGATCTAATTAATGGATTCCTAGAATTCCATTCTGAGGATTGACATATAGTGACTTAAAAATCCCACAGTAAAAGAATTCTAGTAGAATAAAAATCATTAAATGTGTAAAACATCCTACCATTAATGGAAATGGAATTTTCTCTATATATTGGACCTC
Source organism: Viscum album (assembly GCA_963277665.1). Lineage (NCBI taxonomy): Eukaryota > Viridiplantae > Streptophyta > Magnoliopsida > Santalales > Viscaceae > Viscum > Viscum album. Next base: position 1,544,330,388 of record OY728130.1, read on the forward strand.
ATATTCTATTCCTGGTGTCTATTCCTTGAAATAAATAATTTCAAGATATATGGGTTGATATGGGAATGAAATATATTTATTCTAGACTTTTCAATGGTTTAATCAATGTATTCCTTATGAGTTAATACTAATGTTTCATGTTTTCTATACCTCGATATCCCCATACCCAATATTTTCTTACCATGTCCAAGATCCTTTATTATGAATCTTTATACCAAATTATTCTTCATATCCTAAATCTATTTTACATATAGACCCACTGGTAACATGGAATCCATATAAAAATATTGTATAAGTAATATATTATTATTATATACCTTTTGATAACAATAATGGTTGTTGTTTCACCTTTTGAATCCTTCTTTAAATATAAATGATCCATACATCTAATTCTATTATATTGGCTCATTTTTTAGTTCATAGATAATTTTATCAACATTGTGAATAGAATTCTAGTTCTATTACTCCATAAAACCTACCAGTTGCTTCAGGTAAATTTCTTCCCCTAAAGACACGTGAAGGAAGAACATTTTTACATATATTTATTCTAAGAATGGTAATTTTGATTCCATAATTATTTATACAATCTGGATAATTTCATATTTATCTACTAGTGAGAATATCTCAGCTAAGTCAACTCCTTCATTTTATTTTAATACCTTTACCACTTGTTTCACTTTAAAATGATTCTTTCCATCAGATTCGTCTTTAAATAATAGAAACTATTCTTCGTAAGTGCCTATTTCCCATTTGGTAAACTAGTCATCTCCCATGTTTTATTTCACATTAATGAATTAATATCTACATTCACTTTTAAACTTTGTTGTTTTGAGTCATGAAGTATCTCTTCTTCCCCTAAACATTATGGTTCCCCTGTATCCATTAAAACTTGTAAAATCATGTCATCCCCAAATATTTGTACCATTATTATGAATTTATTTTATCTTCTCAACTGATTCAGGTGCTCTATTTTTTTTGTCTCTTATCTATATTCTAAAACCTTAACTTCTGGTTCTCCCACACAAGCATTAGTAGTGCTTATACATTCTGGAATATATTTTACTGGGCTTACCTCCGAATATTTAGTACCTTCATTTGATTTCTCAAAAGGTAATAAACATGTAGTTTATTTGATAAAATCAAATTGGACATTGATATTTGGATTATTTTTCTTAAATGTATTATATTCCATGTTTTTCCCTTACATAGAAGTTTTTCATTAAAGATAACATCTCGAATCCAGATGACCTGCATCTTATAATTATCTAATATTAAAAGTATATTTTTTATTTTTATACACAATAAGAATATACACTTTGTATTTTTTATCAAGATTATCTTAATCATTGGAATTAATATAAATATAAAATGACATTCAGATGACTTTAAGATGACTAACTTCTATACATTACCACAACTTCTCTAGATGTTCATACATAGTCTTAGATGCTAGAATCCAACTGAAAATGCATTCCATTGTGTTGAAAAAATCCACCCAAATTTCATTAGACATTATAAAGTGTATATGCATACTTTGATCCCTCTCAGTTAATGTATACTTTATCTATTTATCCATAATATTATTCCTTGGTGTTTTGGGAACCATTTTCTTAGACCTTATACCTTTTTTCTTACAATAGCCTCAAAAATGTTGTTTGGGGTATTCACCATTGTTGTGAGTACAAAAACATTTCAGCTTCTGAACACATTGTCTTTCTGTTATAGGATTACATTGAATTAAATACTTAAAAGTACTATACTTATGTTTCAAAAATTAAACCCAATATTTTTTAAGATCGTCATCAATAAATGTTATAATGTTAAGGGAACCTCTAAGGTATTGAACTTGGGTGGGGCCCTAAATGTATGAGTGGACCTCTTTCAACATGCATGATCTAGGTTTCTATATATAAATGTTTAAGGAAACTCTTTTATGTTTATCAAGAATAAAACATTTACACTTTTGAGTATCCATGTGATCATGATTTAGTATATATTTTTCTTACTAAGGTGCCTGAGCCTACAATTATAATCTTATGGATCATCATAAGTTATACTTTTTTCATGTTTAATTACATTTTAAATTTCAGTCAGATAAAGTGTTCCATCATTTACTCCTCATACCAAAAATATAGAACCTCAAGTTACTTTCTAAAATCCCTTAGAAAAATTGGTTTTATAACCCACCTCATATAGTTATATTACTAAAATAATATTATTTATATGACCAAGAATGTGTCTTAATTCTATGAAATTCAAGAATCCTCCATTATTTATTTGGATATTAAATTTTTCTTTTATAAAAACTTCCACAGATTTATAATCCATTAAATAAACTCTAAAAAACATCATAGATATATAATTATCCAAACATCTTTGTTCGCACATTCAATAAAAGGATACTACAGAGTAAAAAACCCCAAGATTTTACCAGAGCATGAATATTAAGCAAAACTTTCTTGATTACTTTAATAATATTAACTAGATTTTAACTTCCAAATGTTGAAATTATTTTGGGGATTTCCTTGTAACTTTTAGAATTATTTTTTATATGTCCTATCTTCTTATAAATCATACATATTGGTATAAGATTTGTTGAATTTCTATAAAATTTTTTTTTTCTTGATATTTATCTTCAAATAGGTTCTTTTGATATCTCCTATTGGGTGGATATCCTAATTATTTAGCATTAAGCACACTACCAGATGTTACATGGAATTCTCTCCACATGAGATCCTCATTCAGGGTATGGTTTTGAATATCCTCAACACTAAATTAGTCTTTCCTCATGAATTAATAAAAGTAATATCTATCACATACAAACTCTTTAAAAGAGATGACATAAGAAGAAGGACTTATACATCATCTAGGAATCACACATTCATATATTCTAAATTAGCTTAGATTTTATTGAATTTATTCAAATGATATTCTATTACCATTTATTCTGATAGCCTCAATCCAAATAAACATATAATCATGAACACTTTATAATAATTTTTAGGTGCTTTTCATAAATTTGCGTCAGTGTCACCATCAATTTTATTGTTGTCTTCTTCTCTTAGATTTTGAAGGTCGCATTCCATGCCAACAACATCCTTACCAATGTCAGTGACATTCTAACCAACCATTCCAATTTTCCCCTCAATTTCTCCATAAACCTACCAATTAATGGAATGTATAGGTACTTTTAAGTAATATGATTATCCGTTTTCATTCCCAATAAGAAAAAATCCTTTCCATCAAATATATAAATACTATACATACCTTAATTTAATTCTATACCATCCACTGATAGTAAAATTTCACAAAAAAAATAAAATCAATTCAAGATAGAGTGAAATATAAGATTCCTTTGAGTGTTTTAATTAAGAAATGAAGCATAATCTCTAATACCACTTTTTGGTGGAAAGGATAGTGACTTGATCACTGAAACTAAGAACCTTATTCTATTGGAAGTTCAACATATTGAAAAAAACCTATAGAAGTTCTCCATTGAATAAGTACATAAGAATATAAGAATCCCTGAACCCAACTCATTGTACAAATTTTTCCTCACTCACACGCAAACAAGAATTAAATATGATTGTGTAAAAGGACACACAGATTTAACATGATTTAGATAATGTGCTTAATGTGTACGAGAGAAACACTATTTCTACCTTTTAGATTTAAAACCAGTAATTACAAGGATTATAAAATAGATATATTAAGATACATGTAACCATAATGAAATTTGTAATAAAAAATATACAACTTGATTTCACACTGAGGTCCCACTTACTTATATAGTATGTATGAGTCAGTCAACTAATAATAAATTATCCCCCAAAAATATAGTTTACAAAGTATGATCTCGAAGTTTGGTATACCAAATTTGTGACCTCACTATCCCTCATTTTACTGGACTTTCACATGTTTTAACCTAAGATAGGAATATTGAGAACAATACCACCTTTTAACCAACTAAATCCAATACAAAACTACCCATTGAAAGTATAACAACTTCAATTATTCCACTAACTCCTTGAAAGATTCTACAACCACTATCTATACACAAATATAATCCTACTTTAGGTGAAATGAATTTGGTGAACTGAATCTGGGGAACTGAAACAAACTTCACATCACAACAAATAACTTCCTCTCAAGTCATATATAGTTATTTTTCGAATATAACTTTTTTTACCTTATATATTAATTTATTGATATTTATATTACTTTTTATTCATAGGATTCATCTAAAAGTAATAAAAAAATAATCGCATCATGAAATATATTCATAATCTTCCATGTAAATCCATGCTAGATCATTAAAATCATCGGTAATATATCATTTAAATTATATATATATTAATTTATTTTATTGAAATTTTATATAATTTTATATAAACAAAGGTGTTGAATATTTATTTTTATATGCTTTGATCTAATGTGTTTTATTCAAGTAAAAAATGAAAATAGAAATTATGCGAATAAGGAGAAACACGAAAAAAATATAACAATACTTTTATATTATTTTTAGTTTATTTACCTATCATATTTTACATTATCAACAATCTAATTTAATAAAATTTTGACATATTCTTAATAAGAATCTTTTAAATCGTGATTTGAAATGGAAGTGGGAATTTTTGGGTATGAAAATCATCTATATCAGGTCCTAGGTGAAGAGAACCCTAGAATGGTTCATCGTATATCAAGAAATACAATTATACCATTGATATATTTATATTTGGTATGTGATTAATCTAGAAGAATAAAACAAATATATGACTTCTTTGAGATAGTAATGTAAAATTTCGGACAATGTTATTGGAAAAATAAAAAATACCGAATAAAGAACTCATCAAAGTGATATCAATTGTATGTCATTCACTTCATTTAGAGAGTAACACAATGTTTTATATTTGTTAATAAATGATTAAATCAATTTAAGATGATTTTCATATGAATCATAGTAATGATGTTGGTGATGATTATGTTTCTATCAGTTGATGATGTTGGTAATGAGGTTGATAATGGTAGTACGAATACTAGTGTTGATGAAACTATAAGGAAAAAAAATACTTTCAGGATGTTTATTAGTGGTGGATTTTAAGAACTACAATTAATTAAAAAAATAAAGGATTTTATATGTTCAAATTGTTTTATTAGTGGTGGTTAACTAAAATCAACTTGTAATGAAAAAATAATGATGGTTTTTAAAGACAACCACTAATTTTTTTAACATTGGTTTTAATTAAAAACCCACTGTCTAAAACTATATCATAGGAAAAAACCCTTCCTCCTTCCTCTATCAAACAATTACCCTCCCCCATCACATGAACCTCTATGTTGTGTCATTCTTTCTAATTCTTTATAGTCCTTTTATCCCACCTCTTCCTTTGTGATGATCCTCCTCTATCGTAGCTGCACCATCCCCTCTCCACCACCTCATCCCATCTAATTTTTTAACAAGATATTATTATTCTCCATCATTTGTATCATAAACATATTCCCATTATCTATTTTTTTCTCCTAGGTATAAGGTAACTTCTAGAAATTTGTACTCTTATCTTGTATTTATCATTATCCGATTTCAACGGCCTCTATGAAATTTATGTAGGGATTTCAATTTAGGGATTTTCCTTGCTGAACTATAAAATTCGGATTTGATCATGAATTGTGGATTCATGAATTTTTATTCCTATCCTATTTTTAAATTTTCAATTTATTATTAATTTTATTAATTATATAATATGTATTTAATTTTTAATTGACTATCTAGGTAAAATTTATTGGCTTGGTTTTTGATTTTGAATTATTTTATTTTGATTCATTCATGAATTATATTTTATATTTTATTTATTTATTTATTTATTTATTTATTATAGATTAATCATTATTTTATTATTTCATATATATTTTTCTATATGTTATATGATATATTTAAATCTTAAAATGTGAAATCATAATATTGAAATCCTATAGGATATTGTTAATTGAATTACCCTAATACCCTATTCATACTACTCACTCATAATATCCTATTAATACAATCCACTTAAATTCCAAATAAATATTAAATCCCACTCTTAATACCCTAAATATTAATTCATACTCATAATAATCTTTTCTTACTACCCAATCAAAATTATTTTGAATATTCCTACTTGAATTACTAAACTTGTGATTATCCAATTATAAAACATCTAATGTTCATGTCAAACAATCAACTTGAGATATTTGTAAAAAATTCTAACAAAAACATAAATTTCAATGTATTTTTCAATTATAGACACCAGTATTACGATTTCTCACAAAATTGTTTTATATCTACCATTGGTGAATTTAAATTTATGGTTGGAAATATTTACCCACTCCAAAATAATCCAAGGGTAACTTTTTTTAAATATAATTATATTTATTTATTTTTCATTAGAGATTTCATGGGGATCAAATGAAACTTCTGAGGAGTCATAATAGTCTGAGAAGGTTTTTTCACAACTACCATCTTGATGGTATTGGAGGGTGAAATGAATTTATATGTAATTTATAATATTTTTTTAAAAAATTATTAAATTATTTATACGAATTCTACCCTTTTCATGTATGCGGTTCCTATAGATAATTTCATATGATTTTAGGGGCATACCTTTTCATAGTTAGCATGTGAGATGAAGTCTCTTTCCATCACGTGTCCTAATTTGTGGTACATTCTCATCACATGGAAGAATAGTATTTTTAATAACCAAGTAAAACCAAGTCAAAATAAATATTTATAGTTTAAATTATTTTATATTATTATAAAATATAAGTTAAATTATTTTTTCGTATCTATTTTAAGGTATGGCTAGGAGTATTCCTCTAGACATTTCATCTTTGATGAGAGTGGTACTAAATTTATTACATTTATTTTAATATATTTATATTATTATTATAATTTTTCTAAGTATATTTTTTATGTGTAATATGTAATTAAAACTAATTTATATTGAAAATTATATTTAAAATAGGGATTTGATGTGATGGTGGTTGTTAGTAGATATGAACATTAAGAGTATGGATAATCTGGGCGGTAACTATCTTAACTTATAGGGATAGAGTTGATGTGGGATCCCTTTATTCATGTGTTTTATTTTTTATTAGAAAACTTATACATATTTAATTTGTAGAATTTCATGAATGAAACAAAATTATTTATGTATTTAAAATTCTCAATGATATAATGTTTATAATTTTTTTTATCTTTTTATTTTTTTTGACTCTGGAATGTCCTGAATTCTCTTAGTTATAGATATATGTATATGTGAAATTATAGGGAGTAGCATATTCAGTGGCCCCAAATTACCAATTTACTATTTTTAGTACTTAGAAGAAATTTAAAATATTATAAAAAAATGATCACCTATTATTTAGTAGTAGTTAAAACCTCCAGTACCTACTAATAAATCACCTCTATGTGCTGGTATGAATTTATAAACCAAAGAGAAAATATTTTTTACCAGTTATAAGTGCCTTAAATATATATAGAAACATATAATTAAGGTATCCATTTTGAAGTATTTTCATAGTTGTCATAACAAATGCTAAATATTAAAATAATACCAGAATATAAATTGTTTCATTTATCATAGAGGTAGTTTACAAATCATAATCTATTAAAAATTCACAAAGTTTCTAAAAGACTATTTATAATAAAATAAATTTCTAATTAATTTTAAAATTGGTAAACCATGGTGTTTTGAGAATTTTATTTCAATTAATTAGTAGTGGTTTAAACCACTGCATAATTTGAATAAAAAACTATAGATTCCATTCTTATTAAAGTGAAATATGGAGGTCGGTGGTGAAACAACTAATGTTGGTGGGGATGACACAAATGTTAATGTAAAGGATGAAATTGTTGGTGAGGGTATGGGTAAGGGTAATGTTGTGTGACCTTATTGATAACTATTAGTATATGTGGTGACCTATAATTTTAGTTTAGTTGGGATTTATTATAAATGTATGAACTATTTTGTATTTTATATTTTATTGGTATAAAACGTATTAATCTTTTGGGTTTTATGGGAATTATAATTTTCAAAAATACAATGTGAAACCATTAAAATGGTTAAATATGACATTATTTGTAAATATATATAACCATTGATGGAACCATGTCAATAAAAATCCTATTGTAACTATTTTTATATAGAAGAAGGTATATTTATATAGTCTTATAAGACCATCAAAATAATCCTAATATATTTAATATAGGGGAAAAAGACCAAAAAACCATCGTACTAACCTTTGGAAATGGTTTCAAGTCTTACCAATATAATTTCTCCCAATGGTAGTTGGATATTAATGTTGTAGTGTTTCCTTGGGAAATTAAATAATTACCTTACTCAGGAATAATATCAATCACATATGATAATATAAATTTTCAATTCTTGTAACTCACTAAAAGGGTACATATCAAGGTTGGGAAAACATTAAAGAAAAATAATAAATATTATCCAAGATAAAAAACATTCACAAATATAACGGTAGTATAATTAAAATGTACCATATAAACTATTTCAGTTAAGGTAACATAAATATTGAAAAAAGATATATCCTTTTTAAAATATATACATTATATAGAGAAGATATATTGACACGATGATTTAAATTTTGTAATCTAATATAATAATAAGAGGTACAAAATCCCAAATAAAAATGAAATACTATATATTTTTTAATCATACTTTAAAAATGAGGCTATATTCAATATCCAAGTGTCTAATATTGTATTACCATCTATATCTTCCCAATTTATAAAATCATCATATAGTTACTGCCTTATCTAACTAGACTTCATGATTCCCTTTGCAAGGTATATAAATTTTTTTTAATTGATTGCATGAAAACTATATTAATATTTTATTGATATATAATGTGAGAAAAATAAATGAATGTTCAAAAGTTTTGAGAATAAAGGAATATAATGGAATAATTATTTAGATTATACGGTATATTTAGTGGGAATATATTCATTATATATTATCCTTGAGCCTATGATTTTTAAGGTAAAAATTTAATGATTTTAAAAGATAAATTATCATCCCTATATTTTATTCCATACCATCATTGAAACAAACATCCAAATAATGAAATATTTTTTTAAAATATCCATTGTATTTTATACTTTGCAAAACAATTGTTAACATTAATTAAATATCTCATTACATTCCTTAAAAAAACTCCTAAAAAATATCTATAAGAATAAAACTATAAATTTTTTGATAAAGCATAACACACATACAAAAAAAATATAATTGTTGTTGATTGAGTAAATAAATAAATAAATAATGGATTGAAGAGAGTTAAAAGAGAATACTTTATAATCAATTATATTTTTAACAAGTGTTAGGGTTTTGAAAGAGAGTGGATGTTAATTTTAATTTTTTTAATTACATCATACTCTTTATTGTAGTCGGTGAAAATTAATGTATAACCTCTTCAATTGTGATGGCATATATATAAATATTAACCATTAAAAATTTATATTGAAAGTTTAGAGTGGAATACATAAAATCCTAATGTGATATAATTCATGAAAAATAAATGATAGAACTTATACAAAATTAATAAATAATTATGAGTATTATAGTCATTTAAATATTTTTTATAATTTAATGTAAAAAATGATTAGAATATTTACAAAATAAAATAATTAAATGATGGAAATAATCAAATTATATTTTTTTATATTATAGAGGAAGTAATTTTTTTTATAATAAAACAAAACTAAAAAAAATATATCAATATAGTGGATTTTAAAAAATAGATTTTTCATAGAAGTGATGAGAAATATCTCTGGATAAAAATAAATAATAATATTACCAATAATGTCAAAAAAATATTTAAAAATGTTAAAAAATCAATTTCAAAATTATGTTGAATCTGGAGAAGATAAAAAGAATATATGATACCAAAAAATTTTCTAATGTAAAAATTTGAGGAAACTTTACCATTGATATTCAACCTAGTAAATGTTACATATAGTTTTAAAAACTTATAAGTCAACCATGCATAGCTAAAAGAATAATTTATGTATGTTCTAATAAATATAAGAACATATAAATGATCACAATGATAATATATTTATTATAAGTCCATGGATTAAAATAACATTTAGTGAAAAATAAAAAAAATACTTTGCATTCATTGATCAAATAAATTATACAAATATGTAGAACTAAACAAGTATGTAACTAAAGAAGTTTTGTTAATGAAAAACCCTTTTAATTTTTAAAAATAAATTTGAAAATATTGAGTGGTTTACTAAAAGCCATTCCTATCCTTAGAATATGAAATGATAAATAAATAGGAGATGAATTTAATATACCCTTTTAAACATAAAAACCCATTAAGTGGGCCAATAATAAAAATTACATTATAATAACATGGCCTAAATTATCAATCATTTGGACCTGAACTAGATTACCACATGGCCTCAAGTACATCCCCCGATAACCAAAGGTTGTCAAATAATGATAAGGGATAATAATACTTATTGGGGAATTTTTTTTCTCAAAGGGGAACCATATACATTAGACACAAATGTAATTTCATTTAAATAAAAAAACCATTTCTATAAAACAAACCATTTTAAAGTAAATAGAAACAAATAGCATGAAGTAGGAATAAAATAGTCATAGTTCCTTATACGACATGATGAACTAAAGTTGATGAAGCCTATAAAATGTAGATAACCCAACTCCTCTATTAATACATGACCAAACACCACCACATTCATCCTAATCATAGCACCTATGATCCATCCCAAATGATTATTAGTGCCTTTCCATTTCGAATATCACAACATAAGACATCTACACACACATCAATATCTATTATTAGCGATGCGTATTCAAATAACCTATATTATTTCCTTATATAACACCCATATGATCCCATGAAATTACAATTCAAAAAAATATACAATTAAAATCATGGAATTCCATTTATCATTTTTTTAAAATTAGTTTATAATACAATTTTAGAGAAATATATATCAATATATGAAATCAAATAATATTTTCCCCCAAAAAATGTAACCTTTACCATTTTCATCATAATATTTGAGCCAAAGGTTAGAAATAATTTTTTTGGGGGATACGATCAATGTGGAAAATTTACAAAAATACCAACATATGATCATATAATATAACCATTGCATGTTGTCACCCAACTGTGTGTTTTTTAATTTAATACCCCCACCATATTTAGCACACAAAATGGAACTTCTCTTACAATATAATTTCCCTTCCCTACCAACCATTCTTTACACTTATTGATTATTAATCATACATAATTCATTAATTTTTTTCAAAACCATTTTTATTCTACAAATAATTTTCAAAAAAACCCATCAAAATCCATTATCTTAAATTAAAATTATTAAATATACCCAAAATTAATAATTTCTATATTTTTAAAATTTAAAAATAAAGTCCCATGGTTTATCTCCAAACCCCTATAATACATGTTTTAAAATTCTAAAAAACAATAATATTTATAAAATAAATTTTAGAAAATAATTTGATAAATACACACTATAGAAAAATGTTCTAAAATCACATAAATCATAAACAACGAATCATAACATAGTGAATAATTAATAGGTATCACCCACCATAGAGAAAGAGTACCCAAAAATTCATAAATTTTTAGATCTGACATCAATGATCAATATATAAACCATAAAAATTTAGCAATATGAGATCATATTCACAAATTTAAAAATTATGGTACAATACACTATAATAAAATAATTTATATCCACCAAAAATAGTATAAATAATGAGATAAATAGAAATATAAAGTAAAGGGAAAAAAATATAAATTAAAGAATCATTGAAATCACCAATATATAACCATCAATTCAAGGATGATTCAATCAATTATTGATATAATCTGAATATTCAATAGTGGATAAGACCTAAAATATCTCTCAAGAATATCTAGGGTCTTCCAAAGTTGTAATAGGATGTTAATGAGTGTTTTAAGAGGATAATATATTATTTATATTTTTTAAATTTTTTCTTAAATGAATTGTTAGTTTACACAATCTAAGTGATTGTGTGTCTAACCACATAGGATTCCCAAGACTACTTTTAAGAATACGTGGCTAGTACATGAGGTATCTTTGACTGTGTTTCTAACTATTTTAAAATAACTACAAGACTTTTAGCCTTCAAAATATCTTCAACACTTTTATCCCACATAGTCTAAAAGTCTTTGTTCCAAACTTTTCACTTCTATCCACTTCTCTAAAACTATAAATTGTTAACTTAAAAAAACAAAAAAATCAATGGTTAAGTAGACTAACAAGCTTGTGGTGTTAAAAAAATCTCCACAATATGACTTTTCATACATAATAACCCATTAGAATATTTAAAAAAAATAATTTTGAAAATTTTTTCCACATGTGATCCAATATCTCCCAAGTCTCTTATTGAATCAGTTCATGGTACCAAATATCCATCACTAGTGGAGCACTATGTCCTCTCAAGATCCACCCATATCTATCAGAAATCCTCACTAGAATTTAAATAAAGTTATTATACTATAAAATATCTATTAAATTATAGATAAGGCCATGCAATAGATCAAGTCAGTACTTACTTTTTTTGAGAAACATGAAACTTGTCATGCATTATAACATACTTTGGCTGAAATTAAAAATTATCAAATAAACCAAAATACCTTAGTGAAAACCTACCTAGATTATAGATTCATTGTTGTACTAACCATGATGTCACAGATAATATTACTTTATCCCCATCCACAAACACTAATGATCATTATTGATAATGAACATAAAACTTTATCCTTGCATATGTTATATCTTATAGATTAAATAAACATGTTTTGTTTTCTATTACACCAAACTAGGTCCTAAGAGAGATATTTATGTCACTTCATTATAACATAATAGTGACCAACATAGTATTCCATAAAACACTTCAAATAGATCCATATGAATCAAATATTAATAGAAATTATTTTTGAAAAACTCCAGCAAGGAATCATGATGCACTAAAGTTCACCAAAAATATATCACAAAAACCCAAATCTTTCCCTCTAAAATCTATATAATTCATTATGATAACCTATATGTATAAGGGAGACATGGGGCACTCATATTCATAAAATTACCCAACAATTTCCATAATCCAGTATAAAATCACAAAGTAAATCATGGATATCAATCTTACATGAAAGATGATAGAATCAAATAAAGCACAACAACATCCTTTATATACAACTCAAGTCTTCTATCAAGAACATATTTTAAATAAGTAAGAAGTGGGGTAATTTTTTGAGTCAAACCATAGTCACCCATATAGTACCATGCTTTCATAGTGATCTAATTAAATTTTAACGGCCCCCGTTTTGTGTATTTAGTCATTTGAATATTTCCTTACATGTCTCTGGATTTTTCATCAGAGTGAATGCTGTTTTTGGTTGTCTTGTGAAACTAGAATTTATATATTAGAAATATTAATAAATATTAAAACAAAACCCATATAATTTTGGTATAAATGGTTTTCCTTTGGTTTTGGACCTTAGATGGTAAATTTAAGACCACGGTTGATTCCAGAATGTGTGGTTTATCCTAGGAATGACCTAAGGTTGGAAAGCATTGGACATTCAGTTGAGGCAACTGTTTGTGGGTAAATCAAGTGGCAGGTAGAGAATGAATTATTTTTTCTTCTTCATCACTGATAAATGAGTTATTCATCAATGATTTATATATAATGAAGTTAGGAATCACTATTTTTTAGTTTTATCCCTTTTTATTCAAGATTAATCATGGATTTCTTATCTGCATTCTTCTATCGATGATTATCATTCTTCGCATGAGCCTAATCATAATTTGTGTTATTTAAGTCATTTTATTATCATTATTTATTTTTATTAATTTATTTTATTATTTATGTAATAATTGGTTGATATCTCATATTCTAATGATGGAATGACCTTATTAATGTGATTTCCCCATCATTCTCCATGTTCTTTGTTATTGGATGATGGGGTCGTAGTTCAAAATTGTTTGGGTGGGTTAGAGAATAATCGATCCTTTGTATTCATAGAGATTGAGAAAATCATATATATTGATGATTTGTCTGAATTATTAATTTTTAGATGTGGGATGTGGATGTTTAGTTCATGGACTTAGGATTCAGAGTGGTGACGAGAGACATGACTATTCAATTTTGGGTAATCGTATTTTCAAAAAATGACTATAAAAAGTCAAATATCGAATTTCAATGATGGAAACTTTGATTTAAGGTTATCCAATGGTGTTATTTGTGGTGGTGAGAGAATATATAGAATATTTTTGAAGTCCATACTTTACTGCTTGTAGAAAACATGACTACACAGCCCCTGACTTAGAAGAACACACATAATTTAGTTCTCCCACTACGGTAGCTTGGGTTTTGAGTTAATATATATATCACACACAATGTATAGATATTATATGCCATGTGAACCTATGTTGGAGGCTCAGATTTTAGACTTGGTGTACATAGGCACGAGCATAGAAAGACATATGATCATGACCAGAGTACATAGGCATGGTCATGTACTCAAACATGATCAGTTTACATAGGTATAACTGGTATATATTAGAACGGGTCGGGAGGGCATGAGCATGCATCGAGTGGCTGATACATGTCATATAACACATGTATATGTCATGTATCATGACATGGATTCATTGGATATGTCTAGGGGAGAACACGACTTGGAAATGTGGTGAGATCACATGTCATGTGACCCTATGTACACACCATGTACTTCTTCTAGGAACATCTACCATCCATATCTCCTTCTTCAAGACTCATATTTTTTCCTGTGAGTAGCCTATAATGCGTTTATTACATATAACATAATGGTATTCATCATTATGTAATATCATATACAATTCTAGGTGTTTCATGAATAATTATTCTGTGTTTTATGTTTGACCGATGGAAATGATTGGTCAGGATTATCAAAGAGATGCCAAGCTTGGTATTCCCCTGTCACACCAGGGCACAAGTCCCCAATAATCTTTACATAGGTAGAGTGAATACTCCACCATACTATAACAGAACATTTTTAATATATCTATGTATTGAGACTCCCTCATCATCACGCTCCGACGATGAGTGGGTCCTCCATGGAAGTAAGTACTCCCTTAGCTGTAGAGTTCAGTAGCAAAGAGAGGACCCTCCACTCAGATACTTGTGTGGTTGCACATGATATTGGGAATTGAGATGGATATTTGGATATATAGGTATAATAATTATTCTTGGATAGAATATGGATATAGATATTCCATTTCTCTCTCGATTGGGATTCTTTATGAGAATATATTTTGGATTTTCATTTCCCTCTTGCAATGGGGTGAGTAGATTTATGTGGTATATTTCTATTTCTTCTTTTAGGGTTATTAATAAATCCTACTAGGTATGTATAATATTACCCCTACATGTAATTTTCACTTGTGTGTCAAATATTATGTAGATGAAAATAAGATCAATGAATAATTCAGTGGAGCATAGTGGTAATTAGGTGCATTGACCACTTTTAGTGGTTAAGCTTTGAGATTTAAGGAGGGGATCTCTCAGTTTTCATCTTTTTCTAATTATTGTCTTGTTGGGGATTCATTTATAGTTGGTCATGATTCCCATTTGATGGTCTAGATTTATATTTTCATACTCAAATGCATTCCCTAGTGGTTAATCCATGCCTGATTACACTCAAGATGTTACAGTCCTTTTAAAATACCTATCACATTTTCATGGAGATAGTTGTGTGTGTGCATAAAAGTATATTATGAAAGGGCCTCCAATATCAATATATGAATACTCAGTGCTTATATTCATCCACTATCCTATTAGAGGTAGGATTTGTGTTGTCACACATAGCTTTTCCACTAACCATGTGGGCCCTAGTTGGTAGGGTTATGACAGAGTGGAATCATATCATTTCACCCTCAGGTTGGTGTTGGAGTGGGACCCTTAGAGAGTATTGGTTGGGAATAAAGGGAAATGGCGTTGGAGTGTATCAAGTGTGTCCTTTAGGATAAGAAATCTAGTGTTGGTGTGGAAGCCAATATATCCATTCACTAGGACTCTAACAAACTACCTATCGACTCAGTATACCGAGACATTGGTTATAGGGAACCATTGGTACATAGATCATATAAAATTAAGTCCTTTGAATGTACTTATTGAGTCATCTACCCATATATATATATATATATATATATATATATTCCCATATAGCTATGTAACATCATGAACACTTTCAGGATGCCTCTTTGAAGATAACTAGTCAGGTTAACAATATAGGATCACGATGATGATTAGTTGATTGATATGTGTTTAGTTCAAGGGTCATCACATGTGGTGTTTCCTCTGGGTAGGTAGTGAGAAGTTCCACTACCTATAAATATTGAATAGTACCAGTATGTTGATCTAAATACGAATTCAAGATGAGAACACCTCCTGAGTTCCAGTGATAGAGACTACTAAGGTTTCATTATGATCCATATCTTCAGGTAGTGGATGATTGGATTGAGTTGATGGTCAAAGTCTTTAGGCTTGTTTGGAACCCAACCGATCATATGGTTGTGCTTATGGACAACCTTTTTCATGGACTAGCTGGCTACTAGTAGATTATGATAATGTATACCCATGAAGAGATAATGATTTCATGGACATAATTCTAGAATCTATTTAATGATGAATATTACCATTTTTCATACTCTTTATAAAGGTACAAGAGCTTATAGGGTTGTATAAGGGATATGTGATGGTTTTTGAGTACACAACGAGGCTCACTAACCTCATGCATTACTCCCTCAACATGGTGTACTCAGAAACCATCATATAACCCTTATAGGATGAGATTATCCCTTACATGGAAGAGAGATATCATGGATGAGTGAGTGGGATTTACAAGAAGGAAAATTCAACCCATTACCCATTAGTTGTTGATTTTTCTCCTTGGAGTAGCAAGATATTCTTGAATCTATCTTCCTTTAGTAGTAGAGAACCATGTGGATGTATTCCTAGAAGATGTTTTGGGAATAACTTCAAGGTGGGATATTGTCTTCTGTATTGACTTGCACCCTAGGGCCACACTAATATATTTTTTGGAATATCAGATGGCCCCTATAAAGCTTCAAGATATAAGGGTGTAGTTGGATGACCTTTGGGAGACAAGTTTTATCAGACCCAATGTGTCCCCTTGGGAAGCTCTATTTTTTGAAACAAGACATATGGGAGGTTGAGGCTTTTCATTGATTATCATCACCTGAGATAGGAAAAAATAAAGAAAAATACCCCTTTATGAGGATATATGATCTCTTTAACTAGTTTATAGGTGTGAATTGTTTCCCAATAATCAATATTAGGCCCGTCTACCACTGATTGAGTGTTCATGAGGACGATGTTCTGAATACGACGTTCTGATGTCTATATGGACTCTATGAGTTCTTGATGATGACTTCTGGTGTGATGAATGCACCCACTTTTTTTATCTATATTATAAAAAACATATTCTATCCACACATGGAATGATTTTTGGTTTTTTTCATTGATGATATATTCATTTAATCTATATTAGAGAAGAAGCATAGATAGCATTTTAGGATGGTCTTAGGCTTACTATAAGAGCACCGCCTTTATGGTAATATCTCTAAGTTCTAGTTTTGGACTTTTAAGGGTCAATATTTTGGGAATTTAATATTGTAGAGTGTTTTATCTATTAAACTAATGAATATTGATATGGTTCTTACTTGGGATCCACCCAAGATATTTATGGAGGTGAAACATTTTCTTTTTCTTGGTGGGAGAACTATATGATGTTTGTGAAAGAATTATCTAGGTTATCATATCCATTGACTATATTGACATTGAAATTAAATACATTTACTTAGATCGAGTAGAGTCATAGATCCTTCAAAGAGATAAGGAAGTGGTAGACAAGTGCTCATGTGCTGAGACTACTAGAGGTAGGAATTGAGTATGTAGTGTTTTGTGATACCTCTTGAGATGGGTTGTATTTCATGTTGATGAAAAGGTTTTAAGTGATCATATATGGGTCAATGTAGTTTATATCCCATGAGAGTAACTATGTAACTAATGACCTAGAGTTAGAAATGATATTTTTATAAAGATATAAATGCACCATCTTCTAGGTGAGAATTTAGTTTTTAACTTATACCGCTAGAGCCTCCAGAACATCTTTACCCAGAGTGACCTTGTTCTAATACAAAGAAATTAGTTAGAGTTACTTTAGGTATATGAACTCAATATAGTCTATACTTATGGAAAGGGAAACATTTTGGTAGATCCCCTTTGTAGGAAGTACTATTATTTCCTGGTGAAGGAGGCATCTGATCAATTAGATTCATTGCAATTGACCCTAGGGGAGGATAGGGGTGTAGTTGTTTCAGTCGATAGTAGTAAATCCACCAATTATTTAATGTGTGAGAGAG
Organism: Viscum album; assembly: GCA_963277665.1. Classification (NCBI taxonomy): domain Eukaryota; kingdom Viridiplantae; phylum Streptophyta; class Magnoliopsida; order Santalales; family Viscaceae; genus Viscum; species Viscum album. Next base: position 1,544,348,905 of record OY728130.1, read on the forward strand.
GATAAGTTTGGAGACATCATCCATGAGGTTATTCAAGACCATATATCCTCATGAGTTGCACCAAATAGATTTTATGAAGGTGTAGGATTTCATCCTTTTCCAGGAATGGATGACGATTCCAGTCATATTGCGATAGGATGAGAGAGTTTAACGCTTCCCCTTTAATAGTACATCCATGTGTGGATAATATATATAAGGATATTCATAGGTAGATTTGGAGGTACGGAATAAGGTGATGTGTTGTTGATTTCATCACTCAGTGTCTCATATTTCAGCATGTAATGATTGAGCAGTAGGTTCTGGAAGGTTTAAAGCATCTTCTTGAGATCCTGGAGTAGAAGTGGAATGGCATATCCATGGATTTTTTTGTTTGTTATTAAAAAATATATCAAGAGGATAAAATACTATCTATTTAATTTTTGAATGACCTATCGAGTTATCACAATTTGTTTCCATAAGGGATCAGATCTCAGTTGAGAGTTTGGAGTAATTGTATGTGTGGGAGATTTTTCAGCTCCATGGGGAGCCCTCGATGATTTTCTCTGACTGTGATGCTTGGTTCACATCATGGTTGTGGAGACACCTGAAGAAGGAATTTAAAACCTATTTTAGGATGAGTATAGTTTTTCACCCCTAGAAGGATGGGTAGTTCAGGGGGAAAATCCTTCTAATGAAGGATATGATGAGTGCCTATGTACTGGCCTTCGTAAAGAGTTCGGAGGATCACTTTCCATTAGAAAAGTTTTCTTATAATAATAACTATCACTCTAATATCATCATGGAACCATTCTAGGTCTTGTATGAGAGACCCTTTAGGTAGCCCTTATGATAGACTGAGATTGGCGAGACAACACTTATTGTGCCATATATGGTGTAGGCAATGATAGAGAATGTTCAGGTTATCCATGAGTGCATCAGGACAACCCCAAGAAGGCATAAATCTTATTCAAATTAATGATGTATACCCATTTAGTTTGATTATAGAGACCATGTTTTCCTTAGAGTCTCCCAAAAATGAGGTATGTGGAGAATTGATTGGGAAAGTAACCTATCCCCAAGGTTCATCGAGCATTTTGTGATCCTACTAAGGGTTGGAGAGGTTTCATACCACTTTGGCTTTCCTCAAAGTTTGATCGAGTTTATGAAGTATTCCATGTGTCGTAGTTGGGGAGATACGTGGACAAAAATATGCATGTTATTGATAAGGGAGAGATGAACATCAAGTATGGAGTCACCTTCATGAAGTACCTATTGGTGATGAAGTATCATCATGAGAGGATCCAACATAGAAAAAAAATTCCTTTAGTGTGTGTGATTTGTTAGCATGAGAGTGTGTAGGAGAGTTCTTGGGTGCATGAGAGCTAGATGTGGGCACAATACCACCAAACTTTTGTGTATGTTGGGATTTTTTGGGTAAAATCCTTAAAAGAGGGTAGAATGTAACAACTTCAGTTTTATGGATTTAGTCCTTTGAATATTTCAATATATATATCTATAGATTTTTTATTGGAGTCGTCATTTTGTTTGGGTGTTTCGGGACCCCAGAATTTATATATTAAAAATATTAATATATATTAATATAGGCATGTGATTCATTTAAGCATAAATGGATTTCCTAATTTTTGTAACATCAGATTAGAAATCTGAGAACATGGTTGATTCTGGGACGTGGGGTTTAACCTAGGCGTGACTTAATGTTGGTGGGTGTCGAACTTTCTTTTGAGGCAGTCATTTGTGGGTACGGTAAGTAAATAAATTAATAATATTTATTTATTTATTAAATTCTCCTAAAATTAGAAACCATATTTAAATACCATGTCATGTAAAATACCTAGGGTTAACCGATTAAACCTAAGATACTTGAGAGGAGGAGGAAATCATTCTTTGTTGGAGGATCAGGATCTGAGAATGATGATGATCAAATTGAAGTGAATTGAAAGGTAGGTAAATAAAACAATAAATATCTTTCTTCATCACTATATAAAATTTTATTCACCAATGATCAATCCATAATAAAGATATGGATTTTTATTTGGGGTTTCCTCTCTATTGATTAAATATTAAGCAAGAATTTATTATATATTTTCTTTCTCTAGTGATTATTGTTCTTCACATAATCATGATCATAAATTTTGTTATTGAACCTAAGATATTATCTTATGACTTTTTATTCCTAATTTTACTCATTAATTTGATCATTTTCCCGGACCTCACCGACCAATGATGAATTCACATCATTTTTGTGATTTCCACCACTCTTCTTTCTGTTCTTCATCAGTAGCCTATGGGGCCATTTTTCGACATTATCAGGGTGGGTTCGAGTGTGACTAAATCCATATATTCATGTAGGTTAGAAAAATGATGTAAAAATTAAGTTATTGGGGATTTATTGAGGTTAAATGTGGGATGTGGGTGTTTGTTTCATGGACTTGGGATCTAGAGCGGCGACTAGAGGCATTAAGGTTCAATTTTAGGTGATTGAATTTATGACTTATAGCCATTAGAGGATGGAGATCAACATTCACCATAGAGGAATTGGATTTTATTAGGTTAAATGGTGTGATTTGTGTTGGATTGGGCATACCTAGAGTCCTCATAAAGACTAGGCCTTACTGACTATGAAAAAACTGAATACACTATGTGAGGTCTGAAAGAACACACACTGTGTAGACCCATCTGTAATGGCTAGGGTTTTGTGTGATGATAATGGTCATTTTCCATTTATTTATCTAAAACATCATGTGACACTATAATGGAGACATGGAATATACTTTAGTATTACTAGGTCATGGGAACAACTAGGCATATGGGCACACCTAGAGTATATGGGGGTATACACTTACTCGGACATCGCTAGTTTACATAGAAACTTCCAATGTATATGGGAACATTCCAAGAGGAAATGAGAAGGAACCAGGTAGGAGAGACACACTGTGTACCACATGTACATGTTTTGTAGTATGATATGGATTCCCAATCCATGTCTAGGGGAGATCTTTGCTAGGAAACGAGGTGAGGTCACATTCCATGTAAACCCATGTACACATCATGTACTTTTCTTAGAAACTTTTTCCTTCTATATATCCTTCTTTGAGACTTGGATTTAGACCATGAGTATTCTTTCCTGAGTGTTTCTCCACATAAATGTGATGATATCCATATTTTTTTCATATAAGATATGATGTGGGTTGTTTCGAGTGTGATGTTTCTTTGTGTGATGCTTGATCGATGGTAGTGATCATGGAACATCATTAGAGAGATTCTAGGATTGGTAATCCCCTGTCATACTAGGGCATGAGTCCCCCATATAACATCACATTCAAAATTTCTTTTCATAATACCAACCTTTTTTTAATTAATGATGTAAGGATCTACAAAGATATGACCTAGGGTTCCTACTATAATGCATAAATTATTGTAAAAATAAAATACTAATTTGATGTGCTCAACAACATGATATAATTTTGGTTCCGTTGATGAAGATACAAGATCATTTCATCCATTTTATTTCCTTCCATTCTTTTTTATTTCTTAATATTTTCAATATTTCCCCTTCCTCCTTCCCTTTTTATTTTTTTTTTGTTTTTTTATCTTTTTGTTTGTTCGTTTGTTAATTTTGGGGCTTTAAATCTCTCCCCTCTCTCAAATTATATTGAATTAATTTTTATTAAATAATTTCATTATTATTAATTTTTTTATTCATATTCTATTAAAAATTACAAAAAAACTCTACTAATTATTTTCATGACCCTATTTGGAAAAGAAAACTGTTTGAAATAGACCTTGAAATTCATAAGACACTTTACTCACAAATTTGGTCATCTAAATTAGGAATGTCTGGTAACATTGGGGAACCCCTTTTTGAACCTCAAGTGGTCTTAAACTGATATTATAATGATCCAAATAAAACCCTAAAAAACATGGCTTCAAATAAACAGACCTTAAAATAACTAACCACCCCATATATGGAGTACCAACCTCTGTACATCTAATTCCATGAGGAAGTATCCAACTTTGAGTTAAGATCACGAATTATCCACCTCTTTCCAAAATTCCTTGTCCTTTCTGGGGAGGAACCTCAAACATATCTCAAGGATTTTCACATAGTGTGATCCACCATGCGACCCCAAAATGTGAATGAGGACCTCATTAAATTTCGGGACTTCCCTTTCTCCCATGACTGTGTAGCCAAAGAATAGTTATATTATCTTCCTAACACAATTTTTGGATGGAATGACCTCAAATGACTCTTTCTGAAGATGTTATTCCCAACCTCCTGAACTAAATCAATTATATATGAATTTTTTGGCATTAGAAAATCACAAGGAGAGACCCTTCATGAATATTAGGAATGATACAAAAGACCTCTATTTAAGTTTCCCCTAACCCCAAATTAGTGAAAAATTTATAATTCAATAATTCTATGACGAAAGTTTCCCCATGAATTGTGGTATAATAGATATTGCAGCTAGTGGTTACATAGTGGATAAAACTCATGCAACCACTCGTGACTTAATAAAAAGCATGGATATAAATGCACAAAAATTTAGTACATGAGAAATCGCACCAACCAAAGAATTCAAGAGGTAAGTCATTCATCCATAAAACTGAAGGTAGATAATAAAATTGATGAGATTCATACCATTTTAAGGAAATTAGCTCAAGTACAAGGTAATTCACACTCTTCTCCCATTCCATTTCATTATGGTATTTTTTTCTGATAACACTTTTTTTATGACCAATCCCATCAAATTCAGGATTCATATAAGTATAGTGAATCAATATTCCCTAGTCATCCTGTTCAGTAAGAATCTACCTTCAATAAAGTGAAATTTTGGTAAAATCAAAACCATGGGTGGAAGGAACAACCACAATACTGATGATGCGGAGACTCAAAATACCCTAAGAAGAATTGGTATCAATAAAGAAAAGGTATGAAAAATTTGTATCCTTCACTTTCTTGGAATAATACTCATTCTACCAAGTCTAAATCAAACCTCAAGGATATAGTGAATCACTTGGAAACCGAGATCCACCAGCTCCAATAGACCCCACAATCCGATATTAAAGACCTATAAACTCAGGTGGGAAAATTGGAAAACCCAATCTGTGGGATAAAGATGAAATTTTGTGGAAAAATACTATCTCAAACTCTTGATAATTCAAGATATGAGGGAAATGTTTGAGCAATCACAATCCATAGTGGTAAAGAAGTTTATTCTTCCATGGATTATACACAATAGGTAAGTCCCACACTGGAATACTATCTTTCTTTTCCCACAAAATATTCTAATGAACAAAAACTAAATGAAAAGGGTAAACAATATATTATTATTGATTCCCTAAGAAAAAATCCATTCCTCTTAACTTCCACCAAATACTCTAAAAAACTGATACATTTTTTGATAATGAGACTAATAATGAAATAATGGATACATATAAAAAGGTACAAGATAACATTATTTTATTTGATGCAGCTAAAAATATACATCTCTATGACTAATTTATTGAAGAAAATTTCACCCAAAAATGATAGATGAATGGGAATGAGAGATTCAACCTTGGAAGGAATGTCTTGGACTTGATACAACCAGCAATTCCATCCAAATTCAAGGATCTAGGAACTGTAATGATACCTTGCACTATAGGGGATGCCTTATTTTCTTATGTGATGCAAGATTTTGGGTTCTTTTATTAAAGTGATGCCTTAATAAATGTACTCTTCTTTGTAGGATAGAGTGCTTCAACCAATGGGAATCATCATGAAACTTATAAACTAGAGTAGAATACACCCATTAGGAGTGATCGAGGATGTCCTCATTAGAGTGAAGAATATCATCTTACCTGAATACTTCTACATTATTGATATGGAAGATACCCAAATACAATGAAATGCTTCTCTCATAATTGGTAGGACATTACTTAAAATATAAATGATGATCATAAACATTCACAACATTAAACATTCCATATATTTTGATTGTGAAAAGGTAGATTTCAACATACTTGATGCTATGAAATACCCCGTTGAAGATAAATCCACCAGTCCGGTCTATTCGATGGAAGTTCTCTCTTATGACACGCACACACAAAATTTTCACCTCGACCCATAATTTGATTCATTTAACACTTATTCACCATGGGATTATTTGATTTTTGATTCATTTTTTGAGTGTTGTGCAGGGTTAGAAAAGTGTAAAAAGTTTTCTTTAATTTATGAGCATATTCATTCTAAGGTACCTATAACCATCAATGATTCTATAAATCTAATTTCCAATGATTCTATTTCCTTAGAGAAAAAAATGAGCAGATAGATAGTTTCTTGGACCTTACTCCCCCTAAATCCCCTTACCCAATCAAAAAAACCACTGGTTTTGAAATTAAAACCACTTCTATCTAATTTCAAATATGTTTATCATGAGGGTATTGACCAATTACCAGTCATTATTTCCAATAAAATCTCTCCACAATAAGAATCAAAACTACTTAACCATTTGAGAGAGTGTAAAAAGGTGTTATGATGGACATTGGATTATATTACTGAGATTATCCTATCTATTTTCATGAACCATATACTTTTAGATAACAAGGCTAAACCTGAAATGCAAGCTTAATTCCAGTTGAATCCATCCCTCCTCGACATTGTTATAATGGATGTTAATAAAATGATTACTACTCGGATCATCTACCATATATCTAATAGTAAATGGGTTTGCCCAATTATAATTGTACCTAAAAAAATTGTAAAAAATTTACTATCAAATGAAAGGGATGAATTCATTCCAATATGTGTGAAAAATAGTTGGTCAGTCTATATTTACTATCATTGACTAAATCAACCCACGCAAAAGGATCATCTTCCACAATATTTCATTGACAATATGTTAGAGATATTGAATGGTAAGTCCCATTATTATTTTCTTTATGTATATTTGGGTTAACTTCAAATACATATATTCCTTAAGGATCAAGAAAAAACAACATTTACATGTTCTTTTGGCACATTTTTCTACAGAAGGATTCCTTTTGGTCTCTCTAATTATCCCAGTAATTTTCAATGATGTATGTTGATTATTTTTTCTGAGTACCTTTAGAATTTTATGTATGTTTTATAGATGATTTCATAGTTTATGGATCTTCCTTTTATGAATTTTTACCACCCCTAGTTTGTTTCCTACACTATTGCATTGAAAAATATCTCATATTAAACTATGAGAAATTCCATTTCATGGTTGAGTGAGGGATATTTCTTTGGTATGTTATTTAAATTGAAGGATTTCAAGTGAATGGATAAATAATTTAATTCATTTCATCCCTTCCATATCCAAAATGTGTTTTGAGGTGTGATCTTTCTTAAGCCATGCTGGTTTTTTTCACCGATTCATTAAAACATTTAGTAAGATTGTACTTACCTTGTCCTGGTTATTACAAAAATATTTTTAGTTTTTATTTGATAAAAACTGCGAGGATGCATTAAATACACTAAGTAGTGTCACATCACATCCCATCATCCAACCACAAAGGAGGGATCTCCCCTCCATACATATGTGTGACACCACTAACTTTTCAGTTGGGGTAGTTTTATAAAAAAGGGTTGAAAAGGCTCCTCATGTAATTGTGCATGCCTTGTGTACCCCTGAACCTAACCAATAAGACTACATGACCATTGAAAAATAACTTATTTCTTTTGTGTTTTCCTGGTAAAAATTTCTGTCATATCTTATTGGGTCAAAAATCATTTTGTTTTCTGATCATGTCGCCCTTCGTTTTCTTCTTAAGAAACATGAAGGTAATTCCCACCTCATAAAATGGATGCTCATCCTCTAAGAGTTTGAAATTGGGATTCAAGATAAGAGAGGAGTATAAAATGTCGTATATGAACACATTAGAAGAATTTCACAACCATTGGACCACCATGTTGACTCATCACTCCCCATTGGAGAATTATTTCCACATGAGATCCTTTGTGATCTTGTAGACCTTACCCCTTGGTATAAAACCATTTTGAATTTTCTAAAAGCATCTCGGGTCCCCAAAGATTTTACAAATTTAGAATTATATAGACTTAAGGACAATTGATAATTGAATATCTGGGATGACCCATAATTGTGGAGAAATTGTAGTGACCAGGTCATTCGTCGGTGTGTCCCTGACCACGAGTTCACTTCGGTTTTGAGCTTCTAACACACCTTGGATTGTGGGGGACACTTTGGATCCCAAAACACAGCTTGGAATGTCCTTAACATTGAATTTAATTGTCCGACATTGTATATATATTCCCATTGTTTTATGAGTCATTCACATGATGTAAATTCTAGAGGAATTTCTCTAAGAGGAATAAAATTCCCTAACAACCCATGTTATTTTGTGAAATCCTTGATGACTGTGGCATTGAATTCATGAGAAATTTTATAAATTCATTTGTATTTGTGTACATTTTACTATTCATTGACTACATCTATAAATGGTTGGAATAAAAGGCAAAAAGTACTAATAACTCTTTAGTGGTGGTTAAGTTTGGGAGGTCCCAGATTTTCAGTAGGTTTGGTTTCACTAGATTCATCATTAGTGCTCATGGTTCACACTTTTTCAATTGAAACATATAAAACTTTCTCCCTAATTATGGGGTTGTTAATTAAGTCTCCAAATTCTATAACCCCCAAACTTATAGATAAATAGAAATATCAAATCAAGAAGTTAGTTGAATCTGGTAAAAATGGTATAAACCAATAAAAAAGATTAGTGTTTTCACTTGGATGATGCACTTTGGGAATACCATACACCTTTTAAAACCTCATTTGGAATTTCACCATACATTATTATGTTTATAAAGGCTTTTCACCTTATGGTGGAGGTAGAGAAACATTCATGTTGGACTATTAAACAATGTAATATGAACCACTCAGATGAAAGTGAGTATAGGAAGTAATAGATTTAGGAGTTAGAATAAATTCGATATGATGCATGTGAGAAGTCCTAAATTTATTAAGAGAAGTAAAAGGAAATTCATGATGGGATGATTCATAAGTGGAAGTCTCATATTTTTAAGAATGTTCCCATGTACAATTCTAGGATAAAGCTCAACCTAGGTAAGTTTTGTTCCTGATGGCTTAGTCATTACACTATTACTATTGTTTACCCTTTTGAAAAAATACAAGTTTTTTCATGATTAGAGTGGATGAATTATTTCCATAAATGGGAAGATACTTAAAAAATTTTATGATTATTTTCCAAAGAATCTATTAGAGGAAATCCATCTTAAATAAATAACATACCTGTGAAACCCATTAGGTTGTATCCTTCCATCCAACATTCTCTTTCATTATAGTGTGGACACTATATACTCTGTGTGTGGGGGGTGGGGGGGGGGGGGTGTGGGTGGGTAAATTATTAGGTTAAATAGGATTTTCATCATATTTATTCTTTATTAACTTTTTCTCTTGCTGCATAGTGTTGATACTTTTCCCAAAAATTTTAGGTTCATTAGAATTTTCATCACCATTCTTCTTTCTTCTCTTTTTTTCTTTCTACATAGTGTTTTTGCATTTCCCCCTCCTTGATATTGAAAACCATATCCAAAATAATTTTTCATGCTTAAGTCGATTGTGGGTAAAATTCCATTATTTTTGAAAAAATGGGTTTCAAATGAATGTTGAAATGTAATTTTTTTTCTAAAATTTTCATTTTCAAGTAATTCTTATGTTTTTAATGGATTTTTGAAACCCATGCCTCATTAGAACTAACCTATATTTTAATCTGTTACCCAAGATACATTATATTCTATTTATTACATATTATTCCTTTAAATCACTTTCTTCAGATTCTCGAGTCAGGTAGAGAAACTTACACTTATCTTGATTCTATTTGATGTCATAAGATTCTAGTGTGTTAAATTCATCATAGAGGCAATAATTACTTGAAAATAACTTTTTACAATTAACCTTCATTTTTATCCACCTTAATATTTTACTATTCTTAATCCTTATAGTCCATAAAATGCCTGTTAGGTAGCCACATTATAGTCTAATTAATCCCTACCTACCCATCTCTTATGTATATTCTTGTTTTATTTTCAACATATGTGGGGGGGGGGGAGGGAGTTCCATGGGAATTCAAGGGAAAGATTCATATTAATGGGTGAGTGAAAGGGTGCCTACATTTGTTTTGGGCAGTGGGTAAACAATCCATAATATTTCATTAAATTATATATTTTTCCCTCTTTATCTCTGAAAAAAATTGTATATAAAAAATAATTGTTCTATACCTAGAAAAAATAAAACAAATAGAGAAAATAGGATGTTTACAAATTATTATAAATTATTTGGTTGTGACCCACATAAAAGGAATAAACGGGAGAGTGAGTTGGATGTGATACACTCTATGAGGGGTTGAGTGAGTAAATTAATTGTGAACACTTTCTGATTTTTTACACGCTTTTTACTTAATAGATTAAAATATTATCTTATGCCTCACACATTTAGACATAAAATCCTATAAATCCTTGAAACACAGAATAACCTAATGGAATTCCTCTTGAGTAGCACACTAGTTTCTACTAGTAGAAAACTTATAATCTTAGAAGACATATGGTAAGATCACATGAAATCTAGGAAATGAGCATAAATCCACCTTAAATATGTTCTTAGAGTGAAGAGAGACAATTTAAAGCTATGGTAGGTTGTGACATGTTTCATGGGTGAACAAATGAAATTGAAAAAAATTGAATGTGAAAGAAGAATAATGATAAGACAATTGATTTAATAAATGAGTCATGATGTATTTCATTTCAAAATAATTTATTATTTTTTCTCTCCTTTGATTTTGAAGTGGGACTTGAGTAGGATATTTGACTTTGAATAGCAGTAAAAATGTTTAGGTGTGGGGGTGTGATTACACCACTATTCACTATTTTATTTCACCCTTACACCACTATATTAAAATAGGTTTGTATTGAAAATTTGGAATAAAATAAAAAATTGAACTTCATGTATGATTGAATAATTTAATGTTTATTGTAACACCCTAAACCTATAAAAATAGATCTGGTGCATTACTTTATTATATTGTCATATATATAAGTAAATCGTGCCTTAAAGGACCAAATAGTTTAATAGTTTTGTAAGAAAAAATTACATACATGATACCCATATTACACTGGGAAATGAAAATAAATCATTAAAAAAATGAAAGCTCAACATCCTTGAAACTCATTCAAAGGATTCCTCTTCATAACTTGGGGAAATTAAACACAATAAGGGTGATATTAAATGCTTAATAAGGGTAAATATAGTGGAAGTAATAATGAATCATTGAGAATAAATCTATATAGAAATGTCAATAACTAAAAACATGTGATATTAATATAGCTGGATAAGACATAATCAATATGGTAAGGTAAATTATTGATAACAAATTCAATTTAATAAATAAATTGGAAATGAAATGCGTCCATAGATTTTATCATATGAAAATATCATGGATAATAATTATAATAAATGAAATATCTATAAATGAACTTTTTTAATTACAAGACGTTATGTCTAAGGCACACGAAAACCTATACCATCAAGGCCTTTCACAAGACGGTTTAAAAATACAAATGGAAAGAAGCATAATTTGTGAAACTTATTTTCCTCATGAGAACTTGTCGATGCATTGAGGCGATATATAATTTTTGGACCCCACCCATCAGATCCAGTCCAAATCATTCCTCATACCGAATAATAAAAATATACAATATTCTTTATCAAATAACTTTATTGATAAAAGAATAATTAGTTATCAATATTTCCCTAGATAATTAAATAACTATAAAAGTATAAAATGTACTTAAAAATGATATATTATTTATGATAGAATCATGATATCAAATGAAAAGGGTAAGTGTATAATATACATTAAAGTTAATTGGTTCATAAAAATGAATAAGTATCAATGGAATGTAAATTGAGATAAAACACCTTACCACTTTGTTATCATTTATTAAAAATGCCAGGCATTTATGATAGAAAATATTTTCCTAGAAAAGAACATTTTTAAAATTATAATGGAATCCTCATAACATTTGGGCATCATGGTGGATTAAAATTCCATTCATGTCAAATAAGTTATGAAAAAAATTCCTTTTACATTTGTAAGAAAAGTCACAAAGTACCTTGTTTTGGAAAATGATAAGAAAAATTCTTTTAAAGAAATTTGTAAAAAGTAAAAAGGTGTTAAAAATGAAATTTAAAAATAATTTATAAATAGTAAAAATAATTTATTTTTTTAGAAAACACTTACATTGTAGACAAATATTCTCTGACGGAGACTAAAACAAAAATATTCCCGAATAACTATGAGATTGTAAAATAACTCCTCACCGCTTTATAATCAGTAGAATAATATGCTGCATGAAAAAAAATAAATATATATGTATATTTAAATACCATAATATTTATAATAATAATCAAAAAAATAAATTCATGGGTAGTTTATATACCATATAAAAGAATCATGTAGTGTATATGGAATGCGTCCCATTGAAATAAAAGTGAGACAAAATCTGTTACCTTTCATTTCTTTTTGGAGTGAATGTCCATTAAACTCATGTATAGTCGTTTTAAAAATGTTAATTACTTACTAAATAACCATATTAATATTTATTATATCATATATGATCCTCTTATGATATATTATTTCCCATTTTTTATTAATCTTTCATTATTTTCACTATTTTGGGTGTTAATTGCCAAGCTTTTTAGCATGTTTTTACTTGTTACTTGTTGTTACTATTAATTAGATCATGATTTAATAATTTATATAATTTTAACCATGATTGAAATATAATATATATTCATTATATTTTTATTTATAATAATAAATAAAATTTGGAGATAGGAAATGAAATGCACCGTTCATGGAGATGGTAGTCCTAACGTACACAAGAGAACTACTTCCATTTCGTTTCCATATTAAAATAATGATGTGTATTATAATTATAGTATCTTATTTATTTCATATATGTAAAATAAGTTTTTTTAAAATCATCATTAAAACATTTTATGTATTGTGTGAAGGAATCATATTGTTTTGAGGAGGCGACAATGCACGTGTCCACAAATGAAGTTATCATATTACCATAAATTAGAAAGCATGAAAGTATGATTTATAAAAAGAATTATAGGATTATAAAGAAATTATCAATATCATATTTATCATACATAAACTATAAATCCATTATTATTTCTAGACATTAAAGGCTGTAAATGTAAGAACGAGTGACATCAGTTCGCGAGTTGGTAGTCCACCGTATACACAAATGATGATTGTGAATCCAATTTGATGGAAGTGTGTTTGAGTGAAGGTAAAACCATCAATATAAAAACATATTAGTGGATTTAATATACAGATGTTATTATATAAAAAATAAATAAAAATAAATAAATAGGTTTAAGGAAGAAATAAAACAAAAACATTCATTGATGAATGTTACCTCTTCTTTGGTTATCTCCATTTGATTTACACAAATAGAATTATTTGGTTTATTTTTTACCAAAGTAAGGATTATAGGATTAATATAGATAATTTTAGAGGATAAATTTTCAGGTTTTGTGGATATAGAAGGACCAATGTGGTGTGCGGAAGTGAGGGAGGAGGTTCCCTTTTATAATTGAGGTGAAGGTTATTTTGGAAACTCAGAAAATATAAAATTAATATAACTTAATTTTCTATTCAAAATGAATCCAAAGTGATTTATTTAAAATATAAGATGCGCATGGGAATAAATAATAACTAAAAATAATTTTTAGACAAGTTTAGGTCACATTATTACCCTTATATTTTGGTTTTAACCCTTAGTTAAACCCTTTAACACTTACTGTGACAACATGACTTTTCACTTTTTAAGGGTTAATATAGTTACTAAAATATGAAAAAAGAACCATAAATGGGTCATGGATCTCATTTTCATCCTTATATAAGTCATTTGGACAATTTTTATATATTTGTTTATTCTATATCATTTAAAAAAATATATTTTTTAAAAATACCTTTAATGTCAATTTTGACACTATTTATTTCTTGACTTTTTAAGAAATATACTTATACAATATAATTTAAAAAAAAAACTTTAATACATCTCTAATACTTCTAGGTCAACTATGAGATTAATTTTGGTTATTAATTACATCAAATTATATTTATTTTAATATTTTTAATAGTATTAATTTGATATGTCCATTAATTAAACAATTACTGCACATCATTGTGAAAGACTTTAATTTAATAATTTATTTCCTAAAAATTAAAAATAAATTATCATGATGAAGATAAATAATTTTTATTTATAATTACTATTTATAGTTTAATATTCACCCAGTATAACCCCATATTAAAAATATTTAACTTGTTAAAACAAAATATAACAAAATTTACTTTTCATTGAATAAAATACTATAAATGGATTAGAGGAATCCATGTAGTTCCAAGAGCAAAAAAATAATCCCAAGGATGGTTTTGGTCTAAAATAACTCATCCAATGATATTAGGACAATTTATAGGGTAATTATATAATATTATTTTTATATATAATTACCATATTTACCATTAACTATGGTAATAAAAATTACCAAAGTTTACTATTCATATTTTGTCCAAAAATAAAAGGGACCCAATTAATAAATTTGTATCTTATGATTTAAAATACGGAATATTTAAAAAAAATTAAAATGACGTAGTGACTAAAATTATTTTAAAATTAATCATGTAGATGGGGCGTGAAAGCACGTTTTTAAAGTGAAAACATTCAAAAGATTAAAAAAATTTCATATCCTTATTCAATGTGAAATTGTTTACAATGACCTAAATTATATGAAATGATATATAATTTATATAATTATGATTTAGAACTTATTAATAATAAAATTTAACAAAAAAATTATTTAAATGGAAAAAATGTTTTCAATTAAAATGCAATATTTAATCACTATTCATCAAAAAATTAAACTTATCAAAAGAATAACAAAAATACAACAAAAATAAATTTTTTATATTCTGATTTAAGAGGAGAAGTTTATTATTTACCACTAAAATTTATAAAAGTTTTAAAATTTAGATTTAAAATATGTTCACCAATGAAAAGAGACAAAATTGCCTTCTTAGAAAAATAATTCTTTTATGCATAAAATTGGATTTGTTCCTATATCATGTCTAGAAAAATAATAATATTAATTTTAAACATTAGGTTAAATATTATATTATATTATATTTATTTATTTATTATAATCCAAAAAGAGTTATTTTTTTTATTTCTTTGTATAAAATACACTTTTGAAAATTTAAATAGTTTTTCAAAATAACAAATCCTTTTATATTTATCAAGGATATTATTTTAATTGATACTTAATTGGCCAAAAAATAATTAATTATATATAATATTTAAAAAATATTTTCAAAAATCATTTAATATTATTCATTCCTTCCATTCTAATTAATATGTTATAACAGTAAGATTTAAATAATAATATTTAGTTGTTCGTTTATGCTCAGTGTTGCCTGTAATGCAAGATTTCAAAAAAAGTAATTTCAAAAAGGGAAATAACATAAAATATTGGGGTTTTTAAATTCTTCCCTCCTTCAATAAGTTTTCCTCACAATTTTAAGTTGCGCTTCAAAAATCAAATGTTGATACTTTAAAATTCCTTTGTGGAAATCCCACATAGGAAATTGGGTTAATAAAACATCCTCTAAATAATAGGGAAAGGTAAATGTAAAAGTCATCATAAAATTTGGCTTTTTAAAAGTAATACATTAGTGAGAAGTGAAAACATGGACATGAACATGGAAGAAAAATCTAACTATAATTTTTTGAGGGGAAGTGATAGATAAATGGTCATTTGAACGTCTACCATCACCAAACTATAAATATGTGATAGGTTAAAGAGGCCGTTGATTTCCTCATAATAAAATTAAACAAGTTTTTTATTCGAAAATATTTTTACTATAATTGAGGAATTATATTAAAACCTATAATAAGAACATGAGAATACACACTTAATTTACAAGTATAGTTTCATCCTTTAAAAAACTCTTCCTTTTCTCTAATCGATGATTATTTGAGAATAATATTCATGAATGATGCACTAGAATAAAATTCTACAGATCAAAAAAATAAAAAAATGTATAACTATATATTCCTCTTATCTATAAAAAGTAACCAAACCAAAATGTTTAGGATAATATAGGATAATTCATCAAAAATAATAAACCTTTATATGATGAAACAACATTAATCTCAAAAAATAAAAATTAAAACTAAAAGTTTCACATAGATCATTCGTAAAATAACAATCCATCCCCTAAAATTTTATAGACTTATATTGAGACTAAAAAATCAGAATTATTTGATCATATAGTAGTCAAAATAACATTAATTACTCTTAATGACTTATAATAAAAAATTTATTTCCTAAATAACATAATCTCCAAGATATGATAACCACTTCCATAAATTACTAACATTACCATAAGTCCCAAATAAAATAATATTTGAATATAAAATTCAATCCAAAATTTATTCTTTAAAATATTATGTTTAACTTAATATTATAAGATTCAAAAAATATCGAGTATCTTTTAAAATAACATTAATCACATAATCACCAAATCATTTTCCAATCTCAAGGTTGTCTATTTGATAAAAAAATGTCCCTAAAATCAAAATAACATTTATCCATTAGATATTTTATCTAAAAAAATTCATAATAACAAAGACTTCATGTAAACTAGTGGTAGGTGCTGCACCCTTGTCTCCCTTCGGTTGTGGGTTCGAACCCTATGACATTACTAGACGCAATGGGTTGTCGCCCATCATTAGGGTTTTCCTTTTTTATAAAACATTATTAATATAACTTCAAAAATAAATATGATGGACAAAAATGATATAAGGATAGTCACTAAATATATTTTTCACTAAATTTTTTAATAAAAACCCAATGCATAAATACATCATCCATTTATTTCAACATTGTTCCTTCCTTGATATAGATTTTATCATATATGTTAGGTCCACAAGGCTGAATACCCTGAGAGGGGGGGTGAATCAGGGTATGACTAATTTAAACTTAAAGCCCGTTCTGATCTTGTTTTGCTGTTAAGAGAAAAACTCTCCCCTCTCTTTCCTGTTGCACAATATAAACAGAAAATAAAGAAAGAACATGACAAATCAATTTTACTTGGTTCACTGCTAAGGGCTACGTCCAAGGAGCATACGCCGACAGGTTGCCGCCCGTACCAATTTCACTAAACTTCACTAGCTGTGGATTACAAGGTTTGGGCTAGATCACTTCTAATCCCAAGTTCACTGCCTTTACAAGTTTAGGGTCAACTCACTGCTTTCCCAAGGGTCACTCCCTGTTTCTCTATCTCTGGCTCACTGCCGGTGGAGAGGATCACCTTATTTCTCTTCCTTTTCTCACTGCTCTTGGAAGTAATCCACTCACAGTTTATAGACCTGTAGGTCTCTTCATTTTCATTAAAGAATGAATCTTCCTCTGTATGTAGATGCTCTATTAAAGTACACCTTTCACCCGTAGATGAATATCTCTTAGAACCGAAGGTATCGAGCAATCTTCCAGCTTCCACACGGCCCCAAAATAAGGCCGGGGAATCAACCTTACTTGGCGTGCAAGTCTACCTCGGCAGGCAAGTATCGGCGCGCAAGTCACAACTGGAACACAAGTCCTCCTTAGACACTTGCGCGACACAAGCTTATCCAACTCCAAACTTGCGCGACTCACTTCCTTCCTCGCCTAAACCACCTCAGGCACACAACCAACACTTGGCGCACAACTTCCAAAATAGGCGCGCAAGTCCCACTCGCGCGAAACACCACCACTTGCGAGACCACCACACTAGCATGACGGGAGCTCTGAATCTTCAAAGTGTTGAACTCTAGTAAGAAATGAGGAGGGGTGGTCCAGTATTTATAGGCAAATTGACCACCCTGCATGATGGCGCGCAAGTCACCTGCGTGACCCAGTCTCGACGCGCAAGTATTCTGTCCTTCTAGACACTTGCACGACCAACTCCCAAACTTGTGCAAACCTATTTCCTTTTCTATATTTTGATCTTCTGATCTTGAAAAACATATGGTGTGCAAGTTTCCTATACTACAATTCCTTGGCGCGCAAGTCCCTTTTCCAAAAACACATTCATTTATTTGTCAATTTTCAGGCCCAAAAATTTGGCAAACACTAGAAAACGGCGCCACCTTGTATCTATTCTTCTTGTACCACCTCCAGACCGTCCATTCCATTATCTACGTTCTTGAATCAAACATGGGTCATTGACCACAGCTCTTGAACTCGACATTCCACCATGAAACCCCCTTTTTCATTAAATTTATATGTCATGGTTTGCATTGTCAACAATCACAACACGGATGTTCACTTTGTCAACAAACACAATCACCTCAAGATACTTCAATGATGCCTTGAAGTATTTTTTCCCAACAATCTCCCCCTTTGGGTTTGTTGAAAAATCTTCCATAAAAAAGATACATCATTAATTCTTCCGCTACCATTCGCCTTTTGCGATTCTGAGAGCGATCAAGGATTTAATCAACACATACCCTAAGCCACCATGAGCAATGCTCGGCATGAGAAACAAGAGTAAATGAAAAGTTCATCAATAAATCCCTTCATCTGTAACTCCCACTGTTGACACCAAACTGATACCCATTTGTACTAAACTGATACCAATTGTTGAAGGACTTTTTGGAATACCAATGTCTGGTTTGGAAATATTCTTACCACTCTCAAACAAAACTCTTCTGCTTTTATCACGATCCTCAACTGTCGTGATATCTATTCTTTGATCGATCACTTCTAGCATCGTCAGATTTAAAAATCTCACCTTTATCATTTCTCCCCCTATCTAGCTGCTCCACTTGTCAGCTTCTCCCCATATTTGTCATGATTTCTCAAATAGGGACACTGTCTCCCCCTTGAACAATCACTATTTTCTCCCCCTTTTTCAATGAACCCAAAGTTTACTCCTTTGTAGTCCGTAACAGAGTAGAGAAATCATATCAGCACATTAGGGAAAAACAACTCATACCTTAGGGAGGGGGGTGGGTGGTTCCACATCCACACTATTTCAAGTGCGGGGAATCGACTGAACTCCCAAAGCCAGTCGATGCCTCTCAAAAGCTTCCTTGGGTAAGGCCTTTGTCAGAATGTCTGCAACCAGTAGCTCTATAGGCACATACTCCAACTTCAGGATTCCCTGCTCAACCTTCTCCTTAATAAAATGATACTTTATCTCAATGTGCTTTGTCCTTGAGTGATGGACGGGATTTTGCTGAGATTTATAGCACTTGAGTTATCACACTGGATTCCGATCGGAGATTTCACTTCAACTCCCATATCTTCAAGCTGCTGCTTCATCCACAATAACTATGTGCATGCTTGAGTGGCCGCAATATACTCAGCTTCTGCAGTGATCAATGAAATTCAATCTTGCTTCTTGCTTATCCAAGAAATAAACAATCCACCAAGATAGAATGAACCACCTAATGTTGATTTTCTATCATCTGCTGAACCGGCCCAGTCTGCATCAGTATATCCCAAAACTCTGTCTGAGATTTTTTAGTATATGTCAAGCCGAAATCCACTATTCCCTAGATATACCGAAGTATTCTTTTCACTGAAATCAAGTGGCTTTCCTTGGGATTACTCTGATATCTCGCTTCTTGGAATGTGTCGAAAACAATATCAGGCCTTTTGTGGTTATGTAGAACAAACTTCCAATAATTTTCCTGTATTCTATGATATTAACTGCCTTTCCATCCTCATCTTTTGATAATTTCAACCGGGTAGCTACTGGAGTCTTCATCTCCTTAGAATTCTCTATTCTAAACCTTCTCAGAACCTCCTTGGCATATTTATATTGAGAAATGAGTGTTCTATTCCTTACTTGTGTCACCTGTAGACCAAGGAAAACGTTATCTCTCCAATCATTGACATTTCAAACTCATTTTTCATGAATTCGAAAAACTGTCTACACTGAGCTTCATCTGATCCACCAAATATTATGTCATCGACATAGACCAGCACAATCATCCTTTGATTACCATTTTTGTTGAAATAGAGATTGTAATCAACTCCACCACGCAGGAAACCAAGCTTCTTCAAGTACTGATCAAGCCTTGAGTACCATGCTCTTGGTGCTTGTTTCAGCCCATACAATGCCTTCTTCAACCTACAAACTTTGTTCTCATCCTCACGAATAAGAAAACCATCTGACTGTTCAATGTACACCTATTATTCTAGAACCCCATTTAGAAATGTAGATTTGACGTCCATTTGGAACACTTTGAACTTTCTTTGCACTTCTATGACAAAAAATAATATGATTTTCTCCAGCCTTGTAACCGGTGAAAATGTCTCTTCTACATCTATTCCCTATATCTGGGAGTATCCCTTGCACACTATCCGCGCTTTGTTTCGAATCAAATTTCCTTCTTCATTCATCTTGTTGTGATAGACCCATTTAGTCTTGATGACATTCTTGTCTGCTCACCTCAAAACAATCTCCTATGTTTGGTTCTTCTCTATCTGATCAATCTCTTCATTGATAGCCTAAACCTAGTTTTCATATTCAGCTGCATTGGAAAAACATTTCAGCTCCACCTGAGAAAAAAACGATATTTGCTGTAATGATTTAATTCTTCGAGTCTAAACTGGAGTTGTCTGATCACCAATAATATTTTTTCTATCAATTTCAGCTTGACTCTTTGGCTTCCTTGCAGACACAGACTTGACACTTTCTTGTTCATCATCAATATCTCCTCCTGAGTCAGCCTATGCCACTTCTACTCCCCCTGTTTCACTTACCTCATCATCACTTTCATCCAAAAACTTTTCACTTGGTCGTTGAGTATACTGTTCATTTTCGACTATAGTGACATCATTTATCTCAACAATTTTTCCCAGCCTTTTGTTCAAGCATTTATATTCCTTACTTTTCCCTGAGTAGCCAAAGAATATCCCCTCATCTCCTCATGCCTCAAACTTCCTGTGATTTTATTTGTTGAGAATGAAGAATTTACTTCCAAAGATTCGAAATTATTTCAATGTTGGATTATTTCCGTACCACAGTTCATATGGAGTCTTCCCTTGCTTTGGACACAACAGAGACCTGTTCAAAACATAGAAAAATGCCAAAACTGCATCCTTCCAAAATTTCTTTGGTAGGTCCTTATCAATAAGAATCGTTCTGGCCATGTTTTTGATGATCTTATTTCTCCTTTCAACCACTCTATTCTGTTGGGAAGTTCTCACTGATGGAACTTGATGCCTTATCCCATGTTTCTCGAGATATTCTTCCACTTGACTGTTTGTGAATTTTGTACCGTTATCTGTACGGAACTTCAAAATTTTCTGCCTAAGAATCCTTTCTGATTCCCTCCTGTACTGCTTTATGCAACTGAACACCTCTGTCTTATGGGTAATGACAAATACCTATTCCATTCTGCTATAATAATCAATGAAAAGAACATAGTACCTTTGACCATTTATAGCTCGTGGTGAGATAGGTCCACATACATCAGCATGCACCAATTCGAGAACTCAAGTTGTTTTTTGTTCCTTTGGCCTGTATATCTTTATAATGATCTTCCCTTGTTAAAAAGCGTCACACATATTAGTGAGATCACGTGATATTTTGGGAAGGTCTCTAGCAGCATCACACTTTACTAGATCTTCCATGGATGGTTGATATAGATGACCAAGTCGCTTATGCCATAGCTGGTTTTCTTCATCTCTGGATAAAAAGCATGAATCTTCTTCCCCACCTACCAGGTAAAGATTTCCCTTTGTTTGTTTTCCCAATAGAATGACTACTCCATATTTTCCTTTAATAATGCATATGTTCTTGGTAAATCAGATAGAGTGCCCAGAGTCACATAGTTGACTGACAGTAAGAAAGTTATGACTGAGACCCTCTACTACCAAGACATCAGCATGTCTCATTTCTTTGCCCCCAAACTTGGCTTTCCCTGCGCCAACAATCTTCAGGTCTTCATCGTTTCCAAATTTGACAACTCCTTCTTTGTCATATTTTTTTCCTGTAACAAGATCTTAATTACCCGTCATGTGAGATGTGCAACCACTATCAAGGATCCACACACCAGAGCGATCTGATTCTTTAAGGGAAATCTCTACCACCAAGGCCTTCTCAATTTTCTTCTTCTTAGTCCATACTTTTTCTTTCATACTTGGCATGGATTGAGACTTTTGTTCTTTCTCAGATTATGATGGACCAGCCTCATCTTGCAAAGCCGCAAATCAATTCTGCATTTTTAACTCACTTGTCAGTTTATCGATCTGCTGCTTGCTAACATTTTGATTCTACTTTGGAACATTTCTCTGAATGGTCGAAGTGCAGTACCTAGCCATGTGCCCAAATCCTCCGCACCAAAAATAGTTTCCTTCGAATTATGCTCTAGAAAACCGTTCTCTGTTTGGCTGCCATCTCGGTTCTTGTTCCCTTCGATATCTTTTGTCTATAGAACACACATACTGTGAATGTCCCATCTTTCCACAACAATAACACCTGATATAAGGTGCATTTCTTCGTGTTACTTCAGCACTATGGGTTTCCCCTTGAGATCTCTGAATATTCTGATTTTGATTTGTGCCCAAATCCACCTTCAATCTCAGGATGGGTGCTTGCGGTCTGACTTCAATTTCCACATATTTTTGTTTTTGATTAAGCCATGAATCAGCTTTAACTTCTGAGCTCAATTGCTGCTTCTTTCCTACTCAACTACTAGGATCTTCTTTCTTCTTTCTTGTCTTTGTAACAACCTTCTTTCCCAAAAATGTGTTGGGATTCAAAGGTTTTTCCTGGTCTTTAACTTTTCTCCGCAGAACGACAACTTCCTCTTCAAGCTATTCGATACGCTTTATGTGATATTTCACTTTTCTATTCAAGCAATCGATATCCCTTTTTTGTTCTTCAATCTTTAGCTTATGCTCATCAACCTTTTCTGTGCGCTCTGACATGGAAGACTTAAGATTTTCAATTTCTTTCACCAGCTCAGACTTCTCTTCTTCTTACTGTTTCATGTAGAGTTTGGCATCATGTACCACTTTGTTGGATTTCTTTGTTTTTTCTCTCCAAACATCTATCTCTTCAAGAGCTGCTTCTAATTCAGATTCCATGTCAAATCTCCCTTCAATTTTTTCTTCTTCCTCATCAGTTTAGGTTTGTTTCTTTTCTTGAGCACTACTGACAATATCCACCATTGCATTTTTTCCATGATCTTTTCAGTTTTCTATCTCTTCAATTTCTCTACCCTCAGACTCATCTGAATTATCTATTTCTTATAAAAGAATATTATTCTTCTTAAAGAAATTTCTCTTGAACTGCTTCTTCCCTTTCACATAGGATGAAGATTTTTTCTTGGGAATTTCAACATCATCTTCATCATTTTATTCTTGAAACTATTTGGGGAACCTTGCAGCAAGATAACAAACTTTTCCACATCTAAAGCAAGCAAGTGGAAGCTTCCCTTTGAACTTTCCCTTTCCTCTTTGAATATTTGAGGAGAGGAATGACATTACCTCATCTTTCTATTCTTCTTCTTAAGAATCTTCAATGGTAAGATTCTTCATGGCCTTAAATACCACCTCTTTGGACTTCCCCTTTTCCAAAACCTCATTATCATCGTTCCTCATTTCATATGCAACCAAGGTACTATGCAAATTGTCCAGTGTCATCTCTTTTGGATCTTTATATTCTAGTACTGAAACTTTCAGATTGAGACGAGGTGGAAGTTTCCTCAAGATGCGATTTACGATCTTTATGTCTTCAATGACTTCTCCAAGACCTCACATATCCTCCACAAAAATGTTTACCCTGTTAAAGAATGCATCAACAGACTCATTCGGGTTCATTTTCAGATCTTCATATTTGTTCCACAACACCTACAGCTTTGCCTCTCTGACATTTGTATCCCCTTCATATATATTCAAAAGCTTTTCCCACATGGCATGTGACGTTTTTCATGACACCACCTTCATGTAGATGGGATTGGAAAAGGCTCCACCTAAGGCATTGATTACTTTGGAATCAGCTTCCAACTCTCTATGCTTAGCTTCTGATAATGCACCACTATTAATATCAGCTGTGATACCGTGCATAGCTGCTGAAAACACATCCATTCTCAAGGATCGGAAATAGTGTTACATTCAATTCTTCCATATCTAAAAATTAAAGCCATCGAAGATCATAACCCCTTTATGATTAGTGACCTCCATTGAGAGAAGATCTAATATCAACCTCCGCCCTCTGATACCAATTA
This sequence comes from Viscum album, assembly GCA_963277665.1. Lineage (NCBI taxonomy): Eukaryota > Viridiplantae > Streptophyta > Magnoliopsida > Santalales > Viscaceae > Viscum > Viscum album. The sequence goes on from OY728130.1 coordinate 1,544,373,254, forward strand.
TTAGGTCCACAAGGCTGAATACCCTGAGAGGGGGGGGGGGGGTGAATCAAGGTATGACTAATTTAAACTTAAAGCCCATTCTGATCTTGTTTCGCTGTTAAGAAAAACACTCTTCTCTCTCTTTCCTGTTGCACAATATAAACAGAAAATAAAGAAAGCACATGACACAACAATTTTACTTGGTTCACCGCTAAGGGCTACGTCCAAGGAGCATACGCCGACAGGTTTCTGGCCGTATCAATTCCACTAAACTTCACTAGCTGTGGATTACAAGGTTCGGACTAGATCACTTCTAAGACTAAGCTCACTGCCTTTACAGGTTTAGGGTCAGCTCACTGCTTTCCCAAGGGTCACTCCCAATTTCTCTCTCTCTGGATCACTACCGGTGGAGAGGATCACCTTCTTTCTCTTCCTTTGCTCACTGCTCTTGGAAGGAATCCACTCATAGTTTATAGACCTGTAGGTCTCTTCATTTTCATGAATGAATGCATCTTCCTATGTATGTAGATGATCTATTGAAGTAAAACTTTCACCCGTAGATGAATATCTCTTTGCACCGAAGGTATCGGTCAATCTTCCAGCTTCCACGCGGCCCCAAAATAAGGCCGGGGAATCAACCTTACTTGGCGCGCAAGTCTACCTCGGCACGCAAGCATCGACACGCAAGTCATAACTGGTGTGCAAGTCCTCCTCAGAAACTTGCATGACACAAGCTTATCCAACTCCAAACTTGCGCGACTCACTTCCTTCCTCGCCTAAACCACCTCAGGCGCACAACCAACACTTGGCGCACAACTTCCAAAACTGGCGTGCACGTCCCACTCACGCGACACACCACCACTTGCGCGAACACCACACCTCCGCGACAGGAGCTCTGAATATTCAAAGTTTTGAAGTCCGGTAAGAAATGAGGAGGGGTGGTCCAGTATTTATAGGCAAATTTACCACCCTGCGCGACAGCGCGCAAGTCACCTGCGCGACCCAGTCTCGATGCGCAATTCTTCTGTCCTCCTACACACTTGCGCGACCAACTCCCAAACTTGCTCAAACCTATTTCCTTTTCCATATTTTGATCTTATGATCTTGAAAAACATATGGCGCGAAAGTTTCCTATACTCTAAGTCCTCAGCACGCAAGTCCCTTTTCCAAAAACACTTTTCTTTATTTGTCAACTTTCAGGCCCAAAAATTTGGCAAATACTGGAAAATGGCGCCCCCTTGTATTTGTTCTTCGTCTACCACATCCAGATCGTTCATTCCATTATCGACGTTCTTGAATCAAACATGGGTCATTGACCACAACTCTTGAACTCGACATTCCACCATGAAACCCCTTTTGTGAAGAAATTTGTATGTCATGGTTTGCATTGTCCACAATCACAACATGGATGTTCACTTTGTCAACAATCACAATCACCTAAAAAATACTTCAATGATGCCTTGAGGTATTTTTTTTCCAAAAATATATAAGTGGTAATTGTCTGGAGTAATTCCCATGTTACCCACATTTGTTAAAATAGACTACAAATGGATTCTTAGTATGAGTTTTATTTCCTTCCATCATACTCTTAATTTTTCCTCAAAAATTATTTTCTTTATATATTTATTTCCCACACAAAAATCATTTCTCTATTCTGTTGAGAAACATTCCTGGGTGTGCCCATCCAAAATTCTTACATGATTGAAATCAAGCCTTCTTTTCTCTATGTTCTCCACCACAGAAGCTCTTATAAAGACACATCATTCCCTTTTTTGATGAGTTCCGTTGTTAGATAAGGTATTTTTAGTTAACCATATTTCATGAAAACTTATTTTTTATGAACATGATATCTTTAAATCCTATTGAAGTTCTATTTGGTTGCTTATATCCACCACATCATCCATCATGTTTAATGTTAACATGAATTCTTCAGCTTCCATCCATTTACTAAAACTATAAATTATAGTGTGAGTGACAATATCCATGCTGAGAAAATCATATAATCATTTATAGAATTTCATGACACCTTAGTTTCAATCTAAAACACTTTAGGTATAACATAGGTTATTTTTTTCATATATTCAAATCCATCATAATGGTTTGTAAATAAAATGAGAATTATCTTATGAATATATCCCAGGACTGTCAAACCATGTGCACAGTAAGACACTTTGTTGTGTACCATGTTACTCTCGAGTCAGGCCTGACGAACCTTTTCAATTTTTACCCCTATATACATTTACAAAAAATCCACATCCACTTGTAGTATCTAGAAATGAATGTATTACTAGGAAAAGTACATAATGTATATCTAACTAACAATTTTGGATGTTCTTCTATAAATACCCTCAAACTCTATCTTAGGGAAATGTTATCCATTTTATATTGTCATAAATCTAGTTTAAATGTTTTCGACTATGCTATCTATGATACAAACTGTAACGCCTTGACACCAAAATCCTGAAGCTGGTGCATTACATTATTACATTTTCAAAGATATAAGAAAATTGTGTTCCAAAGTACTAACCAGTTTAATAGATTTGAAATAATATATTACATAAATGATACCCATATTACATTGGGAAAATAAAATAATCATAATGAAAATGAAATCTCAGCATCCTTGAAACTCATTAAAAGGATTCCTCTTCATAAACTAGTGAGAGGAATCCTAATAAGGGTGACCTAAAATGATTATTATGGGTAAATAAAGTGGAAGAAATAATGAATCATTGAGAATAAATTTAAATGTAAATGTAAATAACTTAAAACACATTCCATTAAATTAAATAGATACACAATAATCAATATCAAAAGCTAAATAACTGATAACACATTCCATTTAATCAATAGAATGAAAAAAAATGAATCCAAATATTTTATCATATGAAAATATCATGGAAAATAATAATAATAACTGAAATATCTATTACGGAAAATCTTATTTATTGGACATCATGTCTAAGGCACAAGAAAACCAATACCATCAAGACGTTTCGCAAGATGGTTTAAAAATATAGGTAGATACCTGGTTAATTTTCCCAGCTTATTTATCTCATGAGAACATATCGATGCATCGTGGGGATATATAAATTACGATCCCAAACCATAATTTCCAGTTCATATCATTCCTCATATTGAATAATAAAAATAAATAATATTCGATATTAAATAACCGTAATTAATAAAGAATACTTGTTTATCAGTATTTCCCCATAAAATTAAATAACTGTCAAAGTATACACCATATATAAAAATTAAATAACTATCAATGTATACATCATATATAGAAACAAATAAGTCTTAATCGAATGTAAATTGGGATGAAATCCCTTACCAAATTGTAATAATTTATTTAAAAGGTTGTACCTTTATAAAAGAAAATATTTTATTTGAATATATACTTGAAAATTTATAAAGGAAGATTCAAAACATTTGGGTGTTATAAAATAGGAAAATTTCATTCATGACGTATAAGTTAAAAAACATTCTTTTTTTACTTTTGTATGAAAGGTCATAAAGTTCCTAATTTTGTAAAATGATAGGAATAATCCTTTAAAATAATTTTTTAAAAAGTAAAAAGGGTTTAAAAATGAAATTAAAAAATAATTGGAGAATAGTAAAAACATTTTGGATTTTTTAGAAAACACTAACATGAAGAAGAAATATTCCCTAAAGGAGACTTAAACAAAAACAGTCCTCAATAATGGTGAGATTGTGAAATAACTCCTTACCATAGTATAATCAGTAGAATCATATTTCACATGAAAGAAGGAAAATTATATGGATATTAAAATACCATAATATCCAAAATAATAATCATAAAATGCATTCATGGTCATTTTATACACTATACAAAATAATCAAATAGTGTATCAGGCATGTGTCCCACAGAAATAAAAGCGAGACAAAAATCCCTTACCTTGTATCTACTTTTGTTGTGAATATCCTTTAAAATACTGTACAATGGTTTTAATAATGTTATTATCTTATTTCAGAACCATATTAATATTTATGATATCATATATGATTATCTAATAATACCTTATTACCCATTTTTTTACAAATCTTTTATTATTTTTACTATTTTAGTTATTAATTGTCTAGTCTTTCGAGTATGTTTTGAATTTTTACTTGTTATTCCTATTAATTATATAACTATTTAACAATATATCTAATTAATACATGATTTAAATATAAAAAATATTAAATATATTTTTGTTTATAATAATCTATAAAATTTGGAGATAGGAAATGAAATGTACTGTTCATGGAGGTGGTATGCCATATGTACACAAGAACACTACTTCCATTTATTTTTCATATTAAAAGAATGATGTAGAATATAATTAAAGAATAATATTTATGACATATATGTTACATATTTTTACTAAAATAATTCCTAATAGTTTCCATGTATAGTGTGAACGAATCACATCATTTTGAGAAAGCGATAGTCCACACATCCCTAAACGAAGTTATCGTATTACCATAAAATGGAATGCATAAAGGTATGAGTTATATAATAATTAAATAAGAATAAGTACATCATAAATATCATATATATGATAAATAAACTATAAATCCATCATTTTTTCATCCATTAAAGGTGGTAAATGGAAGAACAAATGACATCGGTTCACAAGAAGGTAGTCAATCAAACACACAAACAATGATTGTGTATCCCATTTGATGGAAGTGTGTGTGTAGGTAAAAATAATAATATAAAAACATATTATTATATTAAATATACTAATTTCATTATAAAATCATGAAATAAAATTAATTGAATATGTTTATGGAAGAAATAAAACAAAAATGTTAGTTAATGAACATTACCTCTTTCTTGGGGTTCTTATTTCGATTTGCATAAAAAGAAATCTTTGGTTGGATTTATGTGTGAATTAAGGACTATAGGATTAATATTATGTATTTGGGAGGAGAAATGGTTATGTTATGATCCAAATATAAGGCTTAATGTTGTGTGAGGAAGTGAGGGTGGAGGTTCTCTTTTATAATTGAGGTGATGGGTTATTTTGGAAACTCAGAAAATATTAAATTAATATAAATTAATTTTCAATTAAAAATAACTAAAGCGAGTTATTAATAATATAATATGTGTATGAGTATAAATTCTCTCAACCAATATTTTTTTTGACAAGTTTAGGTCGCACTCGCACCCTAATTTTTTTTATCTTTAACCCTTAGTTAAACTGTTTAACCCTTACCATGACAACATGTATTTTCACTCTTAAGGGTTAATATATTATCTATAAGATGCCAAAAGAACCATAAATGAGTCATGTATGATAGTTAGAAACTAATCCCAATAATTTTTTAAAAAATTATATTTTTATTATGTTTATATCATTTAATAAAATATTATTTATTTTAAAATATCACCAATAACAATTTTGGAACTATTCATTTCTTGATTTTTTTAAATATCAATACATACAATAACATCAAAACAAAACTTTTAATATATTCCTAATATATATAGTTAATCTATAAAATTTATGGAGGATATTAATTATATAAAATTATATTTATTTTAATATTTTTAATAACATTAATTTGATACGTCCAATAATTAAACAATTACGACATCATAATTATAAAAGCATTTAATTTAATTATTTATTTCCTAAAAATTAAAAATAAACTATCATGATTAATATTGAAATATAATCTTTCCAATTATTATTTATAGTAGAATAAAACCCCTATATAACCACATATATAAAATATTTAACTTTTTAAAATAAAAGTATGACAATATTAACTTTTCTTTGAATAAAATACTATAAATGGATTAAAGTCATCTAAGTGGTTAAAATGGAACAAAAAATAGGCCAAAAGATGATTTTTTCGACCATCACTCATCCAATGAAATTAGGGCGAGTGTTAGGGTAATTGTATAATATTATTTTTACGCTTCATTATCTTATTTTCCATTAATCGTGATAATAAAAATTACCAAAGTTTGCTATTTGTATCATGTACAAAAATAAAAGGGACATAATTAATAAATCTATACCTTGTTATTCAAAATATGGAATCATTTTCTAAAAATTTTAAACAGATAATCAGCTAAGGTTAACTTAAAATTAACCCCATAGACGAGGTGTGGAAGAAGATTTTTAATGTAAAAATGTTCAATAGATTGAATTTTTTAATATCCTTATTCATTGTAAAATCAATTCCAATGACATAATTTAGATTAAATGATAAAAAAATTATCTAATTATAATTAAAATCTATTTAAAAATATAATTTAATGTTATAAATTATTTAGGTGAAAAAACTGTTTTCAATTAAAATGAAATATTTTACCACTAATCATCAAAAAAAGAAACTTATTAGAGAAACAACCAAAAATAAAAAAAATTAAATGTTTATACTATGATTTAAAATTAGAAATTTATTTTTTGAAATAAAATATATAAAATTTTCAAAATTTTGATTTAAAATATGTTTTCCAACAAGATGTGATAAAACTGCATTTTTTTAAAATACTTCTTATGCGTAAAATCGCAGTTGTTTCTATGACATGTATAGAAAACTAATAATACGAATTTTAAAAATTATATTGAATATATATTTATATATATAATCCAACATTTTTTATTTTTTTATTTCTTGGTATAAAACACACTGGTGCATATTTAAATAGTTTTTTAGAATAATAATTCCTTTCATATTTAAAAATGGTTTTATTTTCATTGATAAATAAAATGGTCACTGAATAATTAATTATTTATAATATGAAAAAGTATTTTCATAATTTATTTAATATTTTTCATTCCCTCCATTATAATGGCTAGGTCAAAATGGTAACCTTTAAATAATAATATTTAGTTGTTCGTCTAAGCACAATGTTGCATGCAACATAAGATTTCAGAAAGAGTAACTTCAAAAATAGAAATACCATAAAATATGATGGTGTTGCACTTATCACTGTTAAAAAGGGTAATTTCACTTGTTTTGATGATTTGATTGTAGGTGGGGGTGATTTGGATGGCTCAGAATGGAGTTAATTAAAAATTGGACAAACTACTATGGAATCCAAGCACATATTTGGACTCAACCAAACACTACACCTAATCCATGAATCCAATTGGGTTTAAATTTTGTGGAGTGATCAAAAATTCATTGGGATAAATATTTATCAATGAAAAGAATCCAAAATCATCAATTAATGGCCCCAAACAAACTAATCTTTCTAAGAAAACGAATCTGCATGATGTCAAAAGGTTGGTTCTATATTTTGGATATATATCACATTTTATACATTATCTAGATAAAAAATTTTCCACGGATAGAGATAATAGGTTGGAAAATAATTTTTATCTTTTTTACAAGTTGTGGTATGGAATTTTACTAGCCAGAAACCATGGGCCAAATGATATCTTGAATTTAGGGTTCCCAAAACTACCTCCCATTTTGGGTATAAATGGGAACCTTGGGAATCTCATTTAAGAGTTCGACCAGTAAGCAAAGATCTACTATTTTGGAGACCCAAAGGAGTTATCTCTTGTTTCCTATAAGTTCTGGTGGCTATGGGAAGTTATACTTCAAAATCTATGTATTCCTCCTTTTCCAAGGTCTTCTAAACTCCTTGTGATCACCTTTAAAAGAATGTGATGTAATCCCAAGCTACTTGTTTATAATATTTGAATTATATTTTTAATTCCAGTTTATATGTATTTTTATATTAGTCCTATCTTATTATTTAATTGGTTTATGTATTGGTATGTTATTCGAAAACTCATATAATCATGTTTGGGGGTACGAATTCATGTGATGTTTCGCAAACCATTCACAACTTCTTCTTTCCCCATTAAATTATAGTGTTTGTGTGGTTCATATTGGTAAATTGAACTCTAATAAAAAATTAAATGTCCATGTAAATATATTTCATTATAGAAAACTTAAATAACATGCATTCCTTGAAAACATTTCAATTTCTTCTTATATTTCCTCGATGAGTTTTGGTTATGAAGTCGGACACAAAGCACCCTATCATCGACGGTAGTCAGTGAGTCATTTTATGTTTTCGAACAAAACTTATGTGGTATTATAGTATAAAATAATTAAAATTACGGTTATATATTTTACAAACTAGGTATTAAAATATCTATAACCTATCTCTTGAAGCGACGAAGGAGAGAATAATGGTATTTCCATGGGTTGATGATACTTAATTAATTTTGTTAATTTATGATTTTTTATTACTTTCATTTTTTATATTAGATTATTAAATCATCAAACCCCAAGTTTTATAAAATAAAATTACCATTTTATTTTCATAATCACAACCTTATATTTTAATTATTGATCTAAGGGTCCGTTGAGAGATGACCAAGGGTTCTTGCTATACTACAGAAATTCTAGTAAAACTAAACAACTAATTTGATGTGTAAGATAACACGATCAATCCCTCAGTTTAGAAAATGGGATATAAATGTTAAATTTAAAATAATATTTGGATTTTTTTAATTGGGTTTTAAATCATTATTTTCAATCATTTATATTATTTTGTTTTCAAAATTTTTTTTATCATTGGATTTGGAAAATTAATAATTAATTATACTTATTTTCCTTTATAGATTTCATTTGGAAAAAATATTTTCTAAATTATATTAAAAAAATAATTTATGAAATGTTTTAGAAATTTAATTCGACATATACTTTAGATAAATCATACTTAGCATGTTTATCTCACACCATATATACACACCTGTATGTGTGTTTGTGTATAGCTCTTATATTTTTAAACAAGTTACCCTATTTTTTCTCAGATTGGATAATGTCTATGTAGTATATTGATAGATGTTTTGGAAGTGGCGAGTAACCATGGGTCACATAGATATGTTGTGGTGATATACAGGGTATCATATTTTTTCATGGATTGTTTAGATATAGTCCAATTAACCATACATTTATTTTTAATTTTTAGGTTACCTTTTATGGACGCTGTTTTGTATTATGGATGAGGTTGTATTCATATTTCAAAGTAAGTTCAGATTATTAAATTTATTATGAAATGTTTGGTTGGTATTGTTATTTGGAATTATTTTTGTTAATGTGCATGAACGTTCAATTTATAGGATCACTATGTTAGATTATATGTTATTTTTTTCTACTTATATATTTTTATTTGAGTGTAAAACTATTCCTAGTTGGTTATAGTGTAATGTCAAATGATTATTTCCATCTCATGATGATATAGAACATGATTTGGTCCTTGTGGAGGATCAGTTATGGTGAAATTTTGGGTTTTCTTAGGCTTATTTTAGAAAAATTATTTCAATGATACCTCTTTTAATTTAGGTGTGTCCTGGTAGTACAGATATAGGACTAATAACACAATATATAGGTCATGAGTGGGTTCTATATCACCACCACTCATTAAAAATATTTAGTTTCTATGAGTATTTAGTATTTGAGTCTTGAATTTGAATATTTTATTATTATTTTGGATGTATTCTAAACACTATTGAGTTATATCAAATACTTGGTGGGTTCGTTGAGTTTCGGTATGTAAGTGGAAGAGACCCAAAGGTTTATGGTTAATTTACAAGGTCTATAAAATAGTGTGCATAGTTCTATAAAATTTATAGAGGCTATCACATGGTTAATTTTATGGTCATCCAAACCACGCATAGTTCTACACCCCTCTTGAATTTACTAATTAAACCCATTTTGATTCCTAAGTTCCCATAAAGTGATATTGATTTATTAGACATTGATCAAAGAGGGTTTTGTGATGTGTTCATTTTGTTTGAATTTGTATTTTAAAACCTATTTTTGTGTGAAAAAAGATTTCATGAAATATTTATTTTTTTAAAAATAGTATTTTAGTTCATTTGAAAAATGATTTTGAACTTCATGTAGCATGTTTTCAAATGTTATTCATTTTATAATGAATATAAACCAGGATTATGAATTAAAAATGTATTTTTTGAAAATAGTTTGAATTTCAGGGTATAGAGGTTAGTATTTTAAACTCATGGTAGAGTTATAAAATTATATTTTCTCTAGTATTACAAATGCGGTGGAATGTTTTCTAGGTTCACGTGATTTTGTGAAATGATTTTTTTTAGTATTCATCAAATTTTTGTGATTAAAAAAAGGAATTTTTCTAGTTTGTTTTACTTTGGTGATTTATGATTTTGGGTTTAAAACCTTGGTTGTATTTGGATTTGGTAATTTCATTTTAAAGCATGAATTGGTTTAGTTTACATTTCATGATATTTTGATATGCCTCCTAGAATTTTCTCAATGGAATGTGGGAATTTTGTCTCTAGGGATGATCCTCATAGTGATTCGTCTCATTATCTAAGTGTGATTCTTTTTATTATTGACTCTATCTTGAGTAAATTAGTTTATCTGGGATTTCTTATACTCTTACACCGCATCCAAGTGTTTCAGAATTGTCATCCATTTCATTTATATACTGATAATGGTCTAATTGAGGTGATGCAATGTTTAGAGAGTATTGAGGTAATCTTAAATTTTTTGGAAACTCATGAGCCCTTGAATGTTATAGATTTTGTAGTCTTATTTAAAGGATTGATATGATTATGGTGGGGAATAGTTTTCCCTTCTCAGTTGTGAGAAAACATATCTTAGGATTTCGTTAATACTATGTTTATTTAGTGTAATTATACTAAGAAAATGAAGTTGTATAAATCCATTGAACTAATGAGCCTTCATTAGGGTGAATGAATAGTGATTTTGAGTATATATAATTTTTTAGATTTGGTATTATTTTCCACCGATCTAGTCACTGATGAATTTCTAAAAGATCATTTATTTGAGGGTGGTCTTCAACTTGATCTCAAATTAGTTTTATTTTAAATTTAGCATAAAATTTTATAAGGATGTGGTTTCGAATAACCTTTTTAATGGAAGTTAATCAAATGATACAACTTGTGATAGTTGATTCCTTGAGTCCACCTACTTATGTCAATGATGGCCATTTTTCTCAGAGCTTTTTTGATTCTTGTATAAATAATATATCTATTTTATTTTTATAGTTTAAATAACATAATAATTATAAGAACAATTTCTTGAGATATTTGAAGACCAATATTCAATGTGGTCATTTAGGTCATCTTTGATAATTTTTAAGCCGTGTTATTGATGAAAGTGAAATGAAATTTGGATGTAGTCCAAATGTAGATGATCATTTGTTCTTTGGATTAATGTTCAATGATTTTATATTAGGATGATTATTTTGAGGTAATTTTTATTTAGTTTTTTTATTTAGGGTATCATTTTTTATAACTTTATAAGGACTTGATTAATTATATGATTATCATAGGTTGATGTTGGTTATTTTTTGTTATGATCATGTCTATTTGATTGTTTATGCTTACTATGGTTTATATATGTGATGTTATCCATGTGATGAGATTTATATTTTGAATTACATGGATACATAAAAGGTTGATTGGGATGAGTGTTATGCCATTTTGGATTATGAACTATCGAGAACCTTTATTAGAGACTGTATCCAATTTAGGTTTCTGTTAGGTTCAACATGGGATATTATTCCTGGAGCGATGTTCCATGTTATTTTTCTTTAGCTACATGACCTGTGGTTAGAGATCATGTTGTTAATATTGAGGTATTATTTGATTTATATCTCTTTTCAAATCCTACATTATAGGATATTGATGAATTTTTGAACATTGATTTTGTAATTTTGGGTATCCTTTTGGTTAGAGCCTCCTTTAAAAAAATATAAATCAGTTTCCTGAGAAATTATGTATGTTTGGTTGATAATTATCATTCCACTTGGTGATTTTAGGAAATATGGTTTCTTTGGTAATACTATATCATAAGAGTGTTACCCTCTATATCACAGTTTTAAATCAATTCAAAATAGTTGGGAGACCTATTATAGGGCTCTATCATATTTGGGATTTGAGTTTCATGATGATTATTTGGATTATGTTTGAAGTTATTGGGTAATGCTAGAGGATTAATTTGATTTATTTTGAGGATTTATGTATTGTTCTAGTTTTCCATTCTCTTTGAAAATCTATGTTTTCTCAACTGTCCCGCTTCATGTATCAGGATGAAAGTGGGTGGTAATGTGGGATTATGGTTTATATAAACTGGTCATTCTAAAATGGATAGGATGTTCTTTCATGAGGTAGATCATTTATATCCACTTAATTGTTTGATTTTATTAGTGTACCATTGAAACCTTAATTGGATGAAGTGGTTTGGTTATTATTGATTTCCACCTTTCCTTATGATAATCTAGGGGTGGAGAGTGGCATAATGTAGAGAATTGTAAAATCCCCATGCCACCATTGAATAAAATATTATTTAGTTATGGATTCTTTGGATTTTTTTTTATTTTTATATTTTAACATTGAATTTTATATATTCTTCTCTATTTCATAAAAACCACATTGTTAGGGGAAACTATGTGGATGACCCTTACATTTGGGGAAGAAACCATGTAGATGACTTTCGTAATGACCTATATTTTTTATCCTTAATTAAATATTGTGTTCAAAGATTTTCTCTACATGAAAAAATAAAACCAAACCAATGTATATCCTCATAGGGTATCCATAGAATTAGAAATTATAAATAGTGGTAATAGTATAATATATATATATATATATGATTAGAAAAATTCCTTGAACATCGAACTAAATTAGTACAACTAAGGGACTAATAGAATCTCTTATTATTCCTAACATTTATTTTATAACATAAATATTTTTCAAGGTTTGATATATTTATGATTAACACTGATTTTATAACAATTTTTAATATTCAAAAAAATTATTTCTAATAAAACAATTTTCAAGATATTTCATGGTTTTATTTTTAAGTAAAATTTCTTCATTTTAGGATGTTTCTTTGAAAAAAATAACATAATTGATGGATTTATAATGGTTATATTATCTTAATATGAATTTTATATTTTCTCTATAAATATTTATTTTTAGGTGAATAGTGAGAAATATCCTTTTTATCAATAACATGTCTTTATGAAATTATTATTATTATCCTAAAATTAAAATTTATGAAATATTTTTATAAGAAAAAATATCTTTTTTATAAGTTACTATAAAATTTAAAAAATGTTGGTTTTAATTAATTGACCCCTATTTTATATTTTAAAATTTAAGTTATATTTTTTTAAAATAATACATTATACATTGAGTATTTTAAAATTAAATTTTATCATTTTTAGAAATTGAATAAAATAATTGAATTAAAATTTTGAATTATTATAAAAAACTTATATAATTAGTACCATTTTGTTGTTATTCATAAATGTCAAATTGACCATGTAAAAACTAGTTACTATGGTAAATACTAAAATGGTGAAAGTGAGTAACCTTAGAAGTGAAGGGAGTAACAGTATAAAACATGTTTATTTTTGAATTCTGACGTTTGGGATTAACCTTATCTTCTCTATAGTCCATTATTTATAAATTCTGGATCCCCTTTCATTGATATCGACTACCCATTATCAAATATTTTGGGTTTTTATATAAATTTTAGTACTTAACACATATAAAAAGGGGAAATCATCTCCTCACTTCCCCTTACACCAAAGACTATTAATTTCATCCCAATATCGGACCAACCCTCTCTTACACACTCCCAGAATCCTTAATTAGGTTTTTATATTCTCAAATATCATTATCCAAAGGTTTAATCCCCTCTATACAGGAGATAATCAATTAAGCGAGGTAAAGGATTCTAACGTCTCGTTCTATTTTCTATTAATTTATATTGTTTTGGTCTTCCTAAAATTTCATTTCACATTATTTAAATGATAGAATCAGTATTTTATTATACTTTTTTATTATTATAATGATGGTAAAATCATTAGTCACTCTCCCATTTTCTATTAATAGAAACTAAAATGTTAATTGTGCACTATGTGGACTACAACGTCCACGAATAAACATGTTTCATTTTCCATGACACTCAAGCATTGATGGTTTTAGTTTATGGTTAATGTGTATATATGATATATATATGAAATATATATCATTAATTTGGTTCATTTTTTATAACAAAATAATTAGTGATCATTATAAGGCAATCTATCAATATCATTTAACAAACCAAAACTAATTCATCACGATTTTTGTTTTCGTAAAACCCAACAAAAGACCTAATTAATGGTATTATAACATTGTAATTATTTATAAAAACTAATTTATAGTACCATTAATTTTTTTAAATGACTATATTTTATATATAAAGTAATATAGACACTTCTTTTACTAACATAGTTGAAAATCGTCAATATTATTATCATCCGATGTTGAAAAGGGATTAGAAAAATCTAATACATGAATATAATTTTTTTAATAATGATTATAAATAAAAATTTATATGAATATACTTCTAAAATAGGTAATTAATATTTTTATATTTATGATATAGAAGATTAAAAAACTACCATGGAAATCAAGAGTAAAAATTATGGATGTGGTAACTCAAACTCTTTTATTTGAGTTATACAATTTCTTATTAAAAATTGTTTTACAAGAATTTCCTTTAAAATGGTGTTATCTTTTTTATTTATAATAAAATATATTTTTTGAACAATATTCATTTTTATTAAGGGTTTTCCTATAATTTTTCTTAAAAAAATGAGGCTTTTTGAAAATAGATTTATAACCATGACATTCACAATAATGAATACAAGATATTTTCAAAAATATATTTTAATGAATATATTTTCATTATATTCAAATTATATATCTCCAATGGAGTTATGCTTCATGTTTCACAACATATTTTATTTAATTATGCCATTATTTTGGGGTGATCAAGTTTTTAATATAAATGGATTTAATTTATGATGTTATTTAGATATTTTATGAAACTAATATTATTTTTATGAGTTATTTATAAAAATTGAATGATTTATATTTGAAATTTTTATGAAATCCATTTTATTTTCTTGGTTTCTTTATATAATTATTTTGAAATTTCATAGAACTCATTTTATTTATATGGGTTACTTTATGATATGATAATTTTTTTAAGTAGAATAAAAATGTACTAATTATGAGCCAGATGGTACCTATATCAATCTATATTTCATTTGGTAAAGTATTATATCTCATGTATTATGAATGAAATATGAACATATTATCGAGTAACTATGGTAAAATAGGGCGAGTATGGTGGTCTTTACCTCTTATCATAAGTTAATGTGTGAACATGTTAGAGAGTAGATAGGTTCATAAAAGGTGAGTGTGATGACATTTATCTATAATCAAAATTTTATGTGTGAATGGGTTGGTTAGTATCCATGCCCATAATATAAGAAATCCTATGTTTATAATTTTTCTACATTCGTCCCTACTTTCCATGGATCATTTTATATAACTCATCTTTTTTTCCCATTCCATGGAATTTTTTTATTATTTGATATGCTATGTTAATATTTTATTCTTATAGTTAACACATATTTATTTATATCATGTTAAATTAGATATTTTTTAATATTCTTCCTTTTTTATATGTTTAAGATATAACAATTATGGAATCTTTTATGTTATCCCTTAATGAGATTTTGACATAATCCCTTATTATGTTTTCCCTTTCATATGATTTGAAAGGTATTATATCTCATGGAATGTCAATGAGTGGATTTAGATTATGTATAAATGTTCATGGAATTTGAAATTTGAATTTTTATGTTTTTAGTCTCCAAGACACTAAACCTTTAAGTCCTTGATAACGAGATTGATATACGTGAGACGTTACTCTCAGGAGAAAGGAAAGAAAACCCTAACACTGTCGATCAAGAGTTCCAAGATGAGAGAACGTTCAAAAATGTGTTCATGGGTATAATTCCTTGTGCAGACTCAATGGACTCCAGCAACCTTGCTCCAAAATAATATAGACATAGAGGTATATCGACAATTTATTTCTCCAAAGATGAGGTACTGGATCTTTCTTTGGAACTTTTATTTGTTCTTGTAGGTCATTTTATAAAAAATCTCCCTTCTTTGTTCTTCTTACAAAAAACTCTTGAGAACATTAGCTTTACAAACTTTCACATTGGGATTCTGAATTCCTTTCATGTCATGTTTTTATTTACCTCGGATTATGATTATTATAGATTTTGGATTCAAGGCTCTTGGTCCTTTGGGGGGTCTTCTATGAAAATCTATAATTGGTATCCAGATTTTGAAATTAGATCTGAGCCCCCTATTGTTCCTATCTAGATTGGGTTTCTAGGGTTACCTCTGCATTTTTTCAAGCAGTGTACTCTTTCAGAAATTTCTAATCTTTTTGGAACTTCGATTAGAATAGACACTGCTACCTTAAATCTATCTAGACCCTTAGTAGCAAGAATTTTCAGTGAGGTTGACATCTCGCATGATCTGCCACCCCGATTCTGGCTTCAAAAGAGAGATAAAGGATTCATTCAAAAAGTGGTATTTTAAAATGTTCCTCTCAACTGTAAGTGCTGCTATAAAATTGGTCATTCGATGGAGTAATGTGAGTCTCAGAGATTAGAACCCCCTCATCCTCATTGAAAATCAGTTTGGGTGAAAAATATGGTTTAAAAATAATCTCAGATACTCTTATATCAGGTCCTGTTGATGACACCTTGACAAAAACAATGGATGTCCCCGGGACTTATAAGGAGATATCTGCACCTAGGGACAATTTTCTTCCTAGGGGGGATCAAGATAATACTCCTATGGAAATGGGTGGGCATCTTACCAAAGAGACTTCACCCATAGTTGTGGTTGCTAGTATTTATCACAGTCCCTTCCCCCCTCTTGAGGTAGTGTCGAATGTGCAAATGAATGATGGAACTCAGAAGGATTCTGATAATGAGATGTGAAATTCTTCTGAAAGTAATTATTCACCAAATGAAGAGGAAGACAAATCTACTCACATTGTGGCAGATTATCTGAGAACCATGGATAGGAAACGTAAAAACCCAATATTGGATGCAAATAGGTTCATTACCCCCAATCCCAAAAAACGAGTAAACGTAGGGATTATTCCCAAGTTGAAAGAACTATAGTTACTTGATCCTTGGACGTTTCAAGAAGGGAAGTTTCTGTTGATCCTTTTAGAAGGGAAACCAATGAATCTAATCAGGTTAAACCTCTCAGGGAAATTTCACTTGAAGTGATTTCATCCCCTGACACATCTCAACATGTTGAGGTCTCACAACAGCATGAAGGGGTAGAAATGCAGAATGTACCTTGTTGTCAAGACCTTGAATCTTTGGAGAAGCTTCAAGAGGAAATCTTTTATAAATATTTTCGAATAGGGGAGATCTCAAAGAAAAATTACCTTGCCGTTAAGCAGGATATCTTCAATGAAAGATTGAATAGGAAGTTTAAAAAAACTCCCTAATTCATCTTTGATGTTTTTTTGGCCTCTGAATTGCTGGATTTGGTATTTTCTGATTGCTGTAGATGATTTTGTTTTTACTGGTGCTTAATGACATTGACTATATTAATGATTGGGCTGTCTTGATCAGTTGATGGATTTTGAATATGTTTTAGAGTTTTCTTTTCTATCTATATTTGAAAATCATAGAGTTTCTACTTCTATTTGCACCATGTTTAGCTGGTCCCCTATGCCTTTGGTTTGGTTTCCCTGTTCTGTCCAGATTGGCTTCTGGATAGTTTCACATATTTTGTTTGGATCTTGGTTTGAGAAGGATACCCTGAGATTTTTTTGAATGTTTTTTCATGGATGGATGATCTATCTTTTGTGAAGACTTATTGAGCAGGTTTCTCATTTTCTTATTTGTTCAATTGGATCTATTTTATTGTGGTTTGACATCTAGATGGACAAATTTTATTTGGTTTTCCTTGAGATTGAGATATGTGGTTTGGTGAACGGTTATTCCACTCTTTTGAGGTTTCTAATGTCTTAAACACGGTGGGATCATCCTTTAGCACATGTAATGAATATCTTTAGGTCTACTGATTAGATACTCCCTCAGATATAGAACTGCCAGCCTATCCCATGGATTCTTGACATACTTGCAGCAGGACTGAAAGATTAGTGTATGTCAGTAGGGCTGCTCTTTTTAGGTCTTCATAAGGGCTATCTATCTTTATTTCTCTTTGTTTTACAATGTATTTTTTATTTTTTTCTTTAGATTTTATAGGGTGTAAGTGCATTACACCTATATATTTCCATGTATCCCCCGTTTTTTATTTAATAAATTTCTTTTACATGAACTGGGAAACCATTTCATGTCTACTTTCAAAAAAAAAAAACCTTTAAGTCCTTGAGTTGTGAAACCATTTATGGGATATAATAATTAAATCATTGTATTAATGTATTATTTATATATGTTTATCTTGGGTCACATTAGTTGGTATCAAAGAAAAGGTTTAGTTATTTTGGAGACTGTTGACGCTCCTTTCGTCACAGAATCTAAAGATCGGAAAAGGGGAATATCTGAGCATAAAGTGATTCATCCTTTGAAAGAAACATCAAAAATCGACAAAGGCATGAACAAAGGATCGACAGCAACTGCACTGCGCAAGTTTTATCACTATCGCGCAAGTACACTTGCGCGACACCCTTGGTCGCGCAGGTGACTTGCGCGACCTAAGTGGTAACCGCCCAGTAACCGCCCGGGGTCTTCTCCTGCCTATAAATAGACCCTGTGGGCCCCCCATTCGAGAGGATCTTTTTTCCAGAAACTCGGATCGAAGCTCCCGACGCCCAAGTCTCTTCTCAAAGCTTCCAGAACACTTCTAAGGTAATTTCTTACCTAGAATGGAAGATCTAAAGAGAAGAAGGAAGGCCTAAGTGTTGAAACTTATCGAACACTTGCGCGCCGACTTAATTCCTTCAATATAACTTGCGCGTCCATTCTCTGGAAGAACCTCAAGAGGATGGTAAAGGGTTTAATAAAGAGTCGCTCAAGCATTTCAATGTTGGTTGAAAATCGCGCAAGTACCCTCCATGTCGCGCAAGTATACTTGCGCGACCAATACTTGCGCGCCGCCGCAGGACTTGCGCGCCTTGCAAGACTTGCGCGCCCCTATCTTTTTGGGTGCCCATCTTGCCCATTTTACCCCTCTTAATCCATTTCACCTTTCCTTTTCAAGATTCAGTCTTCAAGACACTCTTCAAAGCCATTTATGGCATGATTTCTTGATTTGACTTTCCTATCTGAAAGGAATTCTGTGAAATCTCTCTTAAAGTCTAGTGATGTAAATATCCTTATGTCACTAAAATACGGAGAGTTCATTCATTCAACCTCATCCTTTAAAATGAGAGAATCTTAACCTGTGTCTCCTTTTCAGGAATAATCCCCAGTTATAAAACCTTTGATCTGGGCATCTTCCTCAGGAGTAAGCCCCAATCAAAGTCCTCTAATCTTGGGCATCTTTCTTAAGAATAAGCCCCAAACTCAAATATGGGCATCCTCCTCAGGAGTAAGCCCCAAACCTTAATCCCTAAACTGAGTCTCCTTTTCAGGAATAAGACTCAGTCATGACCTTGGGCTTCCTTTTCAGGAGTAAGACCCAAATCCCTTAACCTGGGTCTCCGTTTCAGGAATAAGACTCAGTCATAACCTTGGGCTTCCTTCTCAGGAGTAAGCCCCAAGTCCTTTAACCTGGGTCTCCTTTTCAGGAATAAGACTCAGTCATAACCTTGGGCTTCCTTTTCAGGATTAAGCCCCAAGTCCCCTTAAACTTCTCTTAACCAGTCATAAATTACCTTTGATTTGGGTTTCCTTTTCAGGAATAAAACCCAATCATAAGTCCCCTCCTAACTTGGGCATCCTCCTTAGGAGTAAGCCCCAATATTAGAGTATTCAAATCTCCATGAAGCACATATAACTTTGTGGACCCTGTTCTTGGATTTTCTCCCTAAAAGTAAATCCTATACCTTCGTCTATCTGGGAAGTCATCTATACATAAGCCCCAAAACAAATTCTTATGATTGCATCTTTTATGGCACAATTGTCTAAATTTTACCAATACCTCTTGTTTCTCACACCGAGCATGACTCACGTGAGCTTAGAGTGTAAAAGTAATTATGACATTCATCTTTGAGCCATCAATCATAAACATCATATCCCATTCCTCGAACTACGTGGGTTCTGATTCCTTTTCCAAAACAAAGGATACGTAGGTAGCCCATTTATGGGTTCGATCCCAACTTTGAAATAATCTATGTCCTTCTGAATGACGATAAACTTCAAATGCCCCACTGAGTGGCTTTAAAACCAGCCTTGTCATCAAAATGACCAAGAGACTTTTATATAAATGTTTTTGAAGGATACCATTGACCAAGAATCTCTAAACAAATATAGATGATTCTATATTGATGAAGAACCTCGAATACATATAAAAGATTCTCTAAATTTCTTGCATATTTAATCATTGATTGTTAAAACTAAAGGAAAGCACATTTTATACTTGGTAATGTAATAAGGATTCACAAACATAACTTAAATCTATAATGAGAGTCCCAGAGTAGACAATAATTCCCCTCAAAAAGGTGTGATGAGTCCGACCTCCCATCCTCTCGACCAATGCAAATTCCCAAGCCTCATTAGCCCACAAGATAATGAGCGCCTGCCTTTGGAAAGTAGGTCCAAATGGATGTGGAATCATTGGATGTTTCCGGTTCTACGAACAAACCCGTTAGAAACCGATCAGAACGTTTGAATCTCCCGTCCAGGAGGTCATCCCCAGATTCCGCGCGAAACAAAAATGGTGAACCCGACGTGAATCCTTAACCAAGTTAAAGTGATGTTCTTCTTATCTGTTAGGCCCCTTGGGCCAACAAGGCAATCATTGACATATGATCATCCAAAAGATGCAGTAGCCGGATTCATCTTGATTATGTCTGTTACATGGAACAGGAACTCTTTTTTCAAGATCTTCTGCAAAAATGGATTTCCTTAAATTCACCCCCGTGAATACTGTTGCTGGGAACACCTCTACTGTGAGGTCTGCTGCTGTGAAAACCAATGCTGCTACTCCTGCTGGAACGTCATCCGCTCTGAGGATGACATCATCAACTCAGCGTCTTCAACGCTGTGTTTCTAATGCACTGGTTAAGGAGTACCGTCGCAACGGTACTATCCCAACTCTGGAGGCCGCTCGTCAAGCCCTCCAAGTTAACAATTCTACCTGGTCGTCCGGACAACGGTGGCCAGCAATCAAGAAGCAGGTGGTGCTGACTACCGTCTTCAACCGTTTCGGGTCGTTATCCCCAGAATGCAATTTCCATTCACTCCCTTACTCCGAGGAAGTAAATGAGCAGGTCCCTCGGGGCCTTAATTCAAAAAGACAGGAGTCCTTCCCGAGGGCTCCCATCAACAATCGCCGCCAGACTCGTGCGGTAGTGCACCCTCAACATGATGAGTGTACCGACTCCAGGCATTCAGCTCAGGTTCCTCGAACCCGAGCAGGCAAGATGAACCGCCAGAGACGGAATCCAGTTAACAATATGCAGGTTGTCATCCCTGCCATCTCCGGAGAAGTCCACCAACCTAACTTGGTGGCAAACAACGAACAGGCACACACACCTACCCGTTTTAATTCAGCTGTCCAGCAGACTCGTCTAGCAGCATCAAGCCGATCCCGCCAAGCAATTCCGGCGGAGTACCATAGGCAGGAACATACACCTGCTTATACATCACCAGTTAGTCAGCAGGCTCGTCTGACTACATATGATGGATCTCGTCAACCGCGTTTGGCGAAGTGTAATCAGCAGGCACATACACCTGCTAATACTAATCAGGCCTACCAACAGTCTCGCTTGGTAGCGCACGGAGAAGTCAGTCGGAAAGTCACGACGACAAACAGGGGGCAGACTAAACTCTCTGCCTCCACACTTGAGTACTGTCAGGATTCACTGACAGGAAAAGGAGGATAGGAGCAGGCACATACACCTACTCCAAGCCCGGAATGGACGTATATCCCTGTTCCGGCGGCTGAAGTCACCAAACATATTTTGTCAATGGTGAAAGAGCAGAAGCAAATTCCTGCTCATATTCTGGATGCTTGCCAGGATATCATAACAACTTCAGCATCATCTCAGGGACATACACATAAATCTATCCCTAGCAGTGGAGTGACACATCAACAATTCACTCCGGAACAGACACACACATCTGTTCCAGTCCAAGAGGGTTATGGGGCATACTCCCCCATATCATATGGACAACCAAGTCAGGCACATACACCTGATTTGAGCGATGATCGTCAGCCTAACCTGACCATCTTTCCTGATCAGGCACATACACCTGCTCAGAGCAATCACTTTCGTCATCAAGTGGTTTCTAAAGCGAGTAAGAAGGCATCTAAGAAAAAGATCCGCCCAGCACAGTCAGGAGATCAAAGGCAAATCTATAACCAGGCCTTGCTCGATGATGGAGTTCTTGAAGCCCTCAGACATTTATCTGTCGGAATTCAAGATTCTACTCCCTCAGTTCCCAGTAACATGAACATTAATTCTGAAGGTCTTCAGCAGACACTTCCTCATGAAGACTTGCTTCATGAAAATTCGGTCAATCTTGAAGTTTCTTCTTCAGATGAGAGCCACAGGAACCCTCTGTGTGGTCAGAAGGACAAGGAGCAAGATATTTCATCTTTTGCTGTAACCCATCATGATGGTCCTCCTCATGATGATGAACTTCGCTGCGAAAGTCCTCTCCGCAGTAGTGATTCACGTTGTCTCGAAAATTCTTTAGAAGGCAATGTAGTGACGAGAAAGCCCTCCTATCTCGAGGCACTTGAAAACGTAAAACCAGTCATGTCTGATGCTTTACTATCGGCAGGTGAAACTCTTTCTCCATCAGAAGATAGCCTGGGGTTCAGGTTATTCTCCGAACCTTCCCTGGGTCATTTATCTTCCAGCATGAATAGTGATTCCTCTACCAATCTTGTTGAATCCGATGAAGCAACAAGGAAACACCAACTCTGGTCCAAACAGGTAGAAGAATCTTCATTTAATGATAAAGAGGAAATGCTGAACATGAGGAAAAAACTGGGAAAAGGTGAAGTACCAGTCATGTTTTGGCCTTTGGCTGACTCCCAGTACGACATTCCAAAGATGTTGACGGATGATGGAATCCATGATATTCGTCTCAACATATGGAAAACTCTTTGTCAATTAAAGAAGAAGGTATTATCTTACGATGAATATGAAAATCATCTTAAGATAATAGAAGGGTTACAACGCCAGATTGATTTGGCATCTCTATCTGTCTCTCGGTATCCGAAGGCTGAAAAGCAACAGAGAACCCTTCAACGTTCATGCCTTGGCGCACTAAGAAGATTGCATCAGTTAATTTCCAATGCTCCATCTAATGTTCATATCAGAGGATGGGGTGTTCACGGAGCACTACATTTCACAGTGCTTTCCGGTCAGCAGAGCCCGCCGAAAATGGTCTCATGCAATGTTATTGCCCATGGCCGACCACAGTAAATGGGCTTTGTTCATAATCAAAAGCTTGCTCGAGATCAAGCTTCAACAAGTTCCTCTCAAAATCAAGTATATAGAGAACAGGTTGTTGGATTGCTCCTACATCAAGCAGGCGAGAATATTGCACAAGCCTCTCATCTGGAGCAAACACGTCATCAAATGACAGAAGTTTCGGAAATCATCCAACGGTCTGTTGAACCAGGTGATAAAAGTGGATACAGGTTAATGCATCCAGCTAATTTCCGAACTAAGATTCGCAAGATCAAGAGAGATTTCAAAAAGATCTCAGACATAGCATGTCAAGAGACACCCCAGCTTTCCAGAATGGGGACTTCTCTAACCCAACCCTTAGAATCAACGAATGGGATTCGAGGAGTTGAGCGAAAGCAACAGGAACACCCCCAGTCCACCGGACTGGGGACTTTTTCAAATCTTCAATCCCTCCCTCAGAGAAAGTCAGTATTCTCTCGATTAGGGAATAAGCCTCAAGAGGAACGAAGAGCCAAGATGTCAGGAGATTCTATCCAAGTGACGGTTCTCCAAGAAATTCCTGAGGGATCAAGTCAACGGAATGCCATGTCTTATCATGGATATAGAAGGAGACAATATCACAGAAATGCTGATAGAAAGGATTCCATGCAATATGCATCCATTAATGTCATCAATGCCGTTGCTGCTGATTCACCAGATGAGGCTCAATCAGAGGGATCAGACGAAGAGGTTCCTGCTCAAGAAGTCGCGCATGCAGACCTAAATGAAGAAGGTGTGCGCACACGTAATCAAAGGCTTACCCAAAATCTGGGTATTCCTTCAAGTAACCCACTTCCCCTCTCCGAAAAGGATCCAATAAGGGGAAAAGAAAGAATCAAGTTACTTCTCACCCTTCCTCTGAAGGAGGTCAATCGCTCTCATTAGAGCAAAGATTTGCACAACAGGAGGAAGAAATGAAAGAATTAAGAAGGTTGAATGCAGAACTACTTAAGAGTAGTCTTCTTCTTATGAATGCTAAAGTCCGACAGCCGAAGGAATTTGTTGTAACTACTGAGATGGATCAAGAATATCCTCCTTTGTCAGTACACCCACAGAGGTCTAATCCTACGGGTCAAACGCAACAATGGTTGGCAGCACTACCATCAGTTGCAGCACCAACCACCACGTCTGTCCAAGCTCCATTCATTGCACCTACCCAAAACCAAGTTCAACCTGACGTTTCTCAAAAGTTAATAACTACTATTGAGTCATTAACAGCTCGGTTAGAAACTATGGAAGGGAAACGGGCGCAAGTTCAACCTGAAAAGAAAGTTTATCCTGAATGGGTAGATTCAATTTCTCCTCCATCCAGTTTTGGAAACCCTATTTTCCCTACTTTCAATGGATCAGGCGACCCTGAACAACATTTGACGCATTACGTATCTTGTTGTGATCCTATGATGGGAACTCCAGAGCAGCAAGAAGCAGTGAAACTCAGATGCTTCGTGCGAACCTTGCAAGGACCAGCTTTTGTCTGGTATACAAGCTTGAAATCCCGGTCAGTCATCGGATGGGAGGATCTTCGTCAAAAATTCCTTCTTCAGTCTAGCTCAACTTTTCCAAAAACGACAGTTTTCGATCTTACAAACTGCAAGCAAAGGGAGAATGAAAGAGTCTCTGATTTCATTGCTCGTTGGAAGGGATTAACGTATTCCTTGAGTTTATCACTCCCTCAAGAGGAATTGTTGCCAATCTGTGTGGCAAATTTGCGTGACGAATTACGCACGCCATTGATCCCTGTGAAATACACAGGAGGGTTTCGAGACCTTACTTCAATCGCTGAACAGATTGAAGATTCCCTTATACAGGCTAAGGTTAAATCTCGTGTAATTCCATCAGCTCCAGGAAGAAGAATGGGTAATGCAGAAACTGCTACAGTTATGCTTAAACAAGCACCTGTACCTATTTCTACTTCAAAACCTTCATCTTCTCAAAGAGCTCCACCTCCTGAACGCCAACAACAAAGGCTGTTTCGTCCAAATGATCAAAAAGATCAACGACGAAAACAATTTGAGGATATGAAGAGTAAAACGTACTCTTTCCGAAGTGAGCAAGTTCCTGGTTACTTCATTTCAGCTCTGGAAAATAATTTGGTTCAATTACCAGTGCCGAAGTGGCCAAACAAGGAAGGAGATGAAGACCGTCCCAATTATTTTCCCTTTCATCAAATGTTGGGGCATCCCATCCAGGAGTGTTTTGTCTTTAAAGACCTCCTGCAAAATATGGTCGACTTGGGACAAGTCAAATTGAAGGGTTCTTCAGCTCATGTAGTGTGTATTACCGCTACAGATCCAGAGGAAGGAGGCGAGTGGCAGGAAGTTAAAAGCAAAACTGCGAAAAAATATGATGATTGGATGGTCAGAAAGACAATCAATCGGACCCATTCCATTTTGCGAACACAATTGAAGAAGCCAATTGTGTCTCCTACAAAATCTGCAGTAAAGCCTCAATCAAAGGACAAATCCTCAAAAGGGCAGCACAATTCAAAGAAGAAAGAGGAATCAGGAGAAGATGAGTATGCATCAAAGCCTAAATTGTCTTTGACTCTGGCAGATTTCATGCCATCTACTTCAAAGCCATGGGCACCGTCCCACCAAATGGCACAGCCTAAACAGGCTAACCAAGCAGAGTCTTTATCAGACGAAGAGTTAATCTTTGGTTCTGTTAATATGATTCAATTAACAGATTCATATTCCAGTCTTGATGAGCCTGAATTCCCTGTATCAAATAAGGGAACCCGAGGAAGTTCTAGAGGTTCAGGATATAGGGGAAGACGTGGATCTTTCCGAAGCCACTACTCTAATTCTACCCCTGCTAGCACTGTATATGCAGCAGAAACTCTTGGTAGAGCCCTTCAGCGAGCTCAAAAAGAACAAGCAAGTTCTTCTGCAAATGGCCAACTCAGCTTCGGCACAGTTATTTTGGAAGACCGATTAAAGGTTCCATCATCTTTATCTCATCAAGCAAATGGATCTAATCAGTCTAATTTTCCAAAACCAAGGATGTTGCCAACTTCAATACAAGATGCATCAGCTTCCAAAGCATCTGCTTCCAAGGTACCTGCTAAACCGCATATTCCCATTGGGAAACGCAGGCCTCTAGATCAAAAGTATGATATATTGAAACACTTGGCCCAAGTACCAGCCAAATTATCAATTTTGGATGCTTTGAATCTATCAAAAGATCTTCGGGAAGCACTCATCGAAGCTTTGTCAAGTCCTCAGGAGTTTGAAGCTGAAATTGCTGCAGCTGAAATTTATCACATAGAGAATAATCCTGCAGAATGCCATGCAGTGATATCTTTTACAGATAAAGATGAAGATGATGTTGTGCATGGGCACATAAAACCTTTGTACCTATCTGGCAAAGTCAATGGTATAGATGTTCGAAGAGCTTTTATTGACAATGGTTCAGGAGTCAACCTCATGCCCATTCGCACACTTCGTCGATTGGGCCTCACAGAATCTGATTTATCTCCTTCTACCATGATGTTCCAAGGGTATGATAAAAATGAACAAGAACCACTAGGAGAAGTTACGCTCAGAACTCAGTTTGGAGATCTTGTTTCCAATTCGGATTTTATGATTGTTGATCAGGACTCAGCTTTCAATATCTTGCTTGGAAGACCCTGGCTACATCAGCATGCAGCTATTCCGTCATCATACCATAAATGTCTCAAATACTGTTATGATGGTCAAGTTGGAACATTGTATGGTGATAAGGCCCCGTTCAAGACATGTGAGTCTCAATACATTGAGGCGGAATTTTATCACATGAAGGGAAGAGAAAAATCTACAATGAAGGAAATTACCAAAGTTAATGCTCCATATGGTTTGGAAAAAATTCCAATAAATCCATTTTCACATGTGAGTACAGATTATGTGTTACCTATCAGTCAAATTGACAAAATAGGCCCAAATCAAAATACTCTTATGGAAAGATCCATAATGTCAATTACGGCAATCGAGCCAGACAACATGGGAGAAATTGGTAACTTACCAAGCAGTGATGAAAGCATAAGTGGTGACGTTTTCATTTCGTCTTCTGAAATCCAACAAGTCTATACTTCGCAAATCAGGCCAGAAGAAGTTATAGCAACACCAGAGGTGAATATTGATGTCGATTCTCAATTCATCATCTCCTCTTTATTTCCCAAAGAAGACCCTTTATCATCAATAGGGTCGGAAATGGAAGCTTCTTCTTCAAAATGTGAAAATTTTGACATCTCTTATGATCATGAGAATTTCGTTTTTTCATCTACTTTGCAAGTAGAAACGGAAGAAATAACACATGATGAAGAGGAAGAGGAAGATCTTAGAGATGCTCCTCCAGCATTTGAAGAGGGTATCTCTACCACTGTGGGTGAACTCAGAGAAGTAAATCTGGGTACAGAGAAAGATCCACGCCCCACTTTAATTAGTGCGGCCATGACCCTTGAAGAACAAGAGATGTATATTTCTTTTCTAAAGCAAAATAAAGATATTTTTGCTTGGAATTATACAGAGATGCCTAGCCTTGATCCTGATGTTGCCACCCATCATTTGGGTTTGCCAAAAGAACATCGAGGATTCAAGCAAGCCGCGAGAAGAACACACCCAACCTATGCTTCCAAAATCGAGGCTGAAGTGGATAAGCTTATCAAAGCTAACTCCGTCAGAGAAGTTCAATATCCCAAGTGGTTGGCTAATATTGTCCCTGTAAAAAAGAAGAACGGACAAATTAGGGTTTGCATCGATTTTAGAGATCTTAATCGGTATTGTCCCAAAGATGATTTTCCAATTCCGATTACAGAACTCTTAATTGATGCGACGGCTGGCTATGAAGTACTTTCTTTCATGGATGGATATTCTGGATATAATCAGATCCGAATGGCCCTAGAAGATGAGGAATATACAGCCTTCAGAGCTCCTCAAGGTGTGTTTTGTTACCGGGTGATGCCCTTTGGTTTAAAGAATGCAGGTGCAACATATCAACGCGCCATGCATCGTATCTTCAAACCTTTTCTAGGGAAATTTGTTGAATGCTATGTAGATGATTTGGTGGTTAAATCCAAACAACGTTTTGATCACTTGGCTGATTTGGAAGTCATATTCCACAAGCTTCGACAACATAATTTGAAGATGAACCCTTTAAAATGTGCTTTTGGGGTAACCTCAGGAAAATTCCTCGGCTTTGTTGTACGCCATCGTGGTATTGAAGTCGATCCTGAGAAGACCAAATCAATCCTTGGTATGTCACCTCCTCAGAATTTGAAAGAATTAAGAGGACTTCAAGGACACTTAGCCTATATTCGGCGTTTCATCGCCAATTTGGCAGGCAAAAGTTTACCCTTTACCAAATTATTGAAGAAAGGAGTCACTTACCAGTGGACTAAAGAATGTCAAGAAGCATTTGATGTTCTCAAGAAATACCTCTTGAGTCCACCAGTACTCATGCCACCTGTTGAGGGTAGGCCTCTTATCCTCTATGTGACAACTTTAGAGCGATCATTGGGTGCCTTTCTCGCTCAAAAGAATGATGCTGGGAATGAAAATAGTCTCTACTATCTCAGTAGAACTATGCTTGAAGCAGAAACCCGGTATTCGAGTATTGAAAAATGCTGCCTAGCATTAATCTTTGCAGTTCAGAAACTGAGACACTACCTGCAACATCACGAGGTCCAATTGGTATCTCGTAATAATCCACTCAAATTCATCCTTAGTCGTCCAATGCTTACAGGACGTCTGGCAAGGTGGGCGGTTATTCTACAGCAGTTCGACATCCAGTATGTGTCTCAAAAGGCAATTAAGGGCCAAGCTCTGGCTGATTTCCTAGCTGAACACCCTTCAGTGGAAGACACGTATTCAGATATCGAACTCCCTGATGAGGAAGTTTTTTCTATTCAAGAGAGTCCTCAAACATGGGAAATGTATTTTAATGGTGCTTCTAGAAGTCCAACAGGGAAGAAAATGGAAAATCCTAAATTCAACAAAGTTGGTTTAGGAATTGTGCTCATTTCTCCAGATAAGGCAGTGTTACCTTATTCCTTTTTGTTGTGGGAAGGTGGTACCAATAATGAAGCTGAATACCAAGCTCTCATTACAGGCTTGGAGTTAGCGCTTCAAGGACAAGTGAATCACTTAAAGGTGAAAGGTGATTCAGACCTGGTAATCAAACAAATCAATGGGGATTATGCCATCAGAAAAGAAGAATTAATCCCTTTGTATGATTACGTCAGAGAGTTAATGTCGGAATTCCCTACAGAACCGACATTTTCTTATGTCCTAAGATCACAAAATGCTCAAGCTGATGCACTGGCTAATATATCCACAGCTTTAGCAGATCCAAATCGGGACGAGACAACCATCTGTATTGCCCACCGTCGTGCAATTTCACCTTATGTTCAAGTCAGAACAGAGGAAATTAATGAAATTAGTCCCATTCCTGAACTGTATGGCCATACTACAGGATGGATGTCACCTATCAAGAAATACCTTCAAAATGGAACACTTCCACCTGATAGAGCCGAGAAAGAACAAATTCGGCGACGTGTGGTCAATTTTACTCTTTATGATGGTCCAAACCACCTCGAGAAAATTCTCTACAAACGTGGTTTTGATGGAGTTCTCTTCAGATGTATTGATGGTGAAGAGACAATGGCTGTCATAAAATAAGTGCATGCAGGAGTCTGTGGTGCCCACCAGTCTGGACATAGATTGTCTGATCAAATTCGAAGGCTTGGATACTTCTGGCCTTCAATGATACAAGATTGTGTTAATTTCACAAAGAAGTGTCATTCATGCCAAGTATATTCCAACTTCATTCATAAACCTCCAGAGTTGCTTCATACAACTAAATACTCATGGCCATTTTCCACATGGGGAATGGATGTGGTGGGACCTTACCCTTCAGCTACGGCCAAGCAGTTTAAGTACATTCTTACTGCTACTGATTTCTTTTCCAAATGGGCAGAGGCAGTACCTCTCAAAGAAGTCAGTTCTAAATGCATTGTTAGCTTCATCAAGTCTAACATCATTACTAGATTTGGTGTCCCTCATACCATATTGACGGATAACGGCACCAACTTCTGTTCTTCTGAGGTAAAGAAATTGTATCAAGAATACAACATTAAGTCCAACCATTCATCTCGATATCATGCAGCGGCTAATGGCCAGATAGAGGCCTTCAACAAGACTCTTTCAAATATACTGCAAAAGATGGTGGATAAAAATAAGAGGTCATGGCCTGATAAACTCTATCATGCTTTATGGGCTTATTGGACTACCACTCGCAATGCAACGCGGTCTACTCCATATTCATTGGTATATGGAACAGAAGCAGTCTTGCCAATTGAAGTTCAATTTCCCTCACTCAGAATATCCATTTGTGATCAGTTATCAACATATGAGCAATCCCAAAAGCGGTTGAATGAATTGGAACAGTTAGATGAGAAAAGATTGTGCACTTTGCACCACTTGGAAATCTATCAGAATCGAATAGCACGAGCTTTTAACAAAAAATTTCGTCTTCGTTCATTCATTCAGGGAGAATTGGTATTGGTTCTCAGAACACCAATGATACCAGGAAAGAAGCCTCCCAAGCTTGAACCAAAATGGGAAGGACCTTATTCAATACATAAGGTCTACTCCAATGGAGCGTATTCTCTGATCTCAATGGATGGAGAACACATCACGACTCCAACTAATGCCAGATTTCTGAAGAAGTATTTTGTATAAACACAAAATATTGTTCCCAGAACCAAGACTCTTACATTTTGGTTCATACAAACAATGGTCCAGTATGACCTTAAACTGCAACTTCGTCCAACATGACGTTAAACTGTGTCACCTTCAATGTCCGAGATGACATTAAACTATATTTTGTCTGAGATGACATTAAACTATATTGTGTCCTAGCAACATGACATTAAACTGTGTGGCACTTTCATCGTCCAGCATGATGTTAAACTGTAAAAAGTCCCCAGAACTGATATCCTCATATTGGTTCACCTTAGTCCTAGCTACATGACTTTAAACTGTACAGCACCAGTTCGTCCTTGCTATATGATGTTAAAATATACAACGATGGTCCAGTATGACTTTAAACTGAAACTTCGTCCCACACGACATTAAACTGTGAAAAAGTTCCCTAAACCGTCCAGTATGACCTTAAACTGCATCATCCCTGGTCCATGTATATGACCATAAACTATTTGCAAATCCCTTATGTCCAGCAAGACGTTAAACTGTGACGTCCTAAATTACATGACGCTAAACTGTATAAAAGTCCCTCACGTCCGGAAAGACGTTAAACTATATAATCATCAAAGGTCCAACATGAAATTAAACTGCACCATCCACGGTCCATGCATATGACCTTAAACTATTCTCACTTTCGTCCGACATGACGTTAAAATGGTACACTCTTTTGTCCTTACTGCATGACATTAAACTGCATAGTCCCCCTTTTCGTCCAATATGACGTTAAACTATATTGTCCCCATCGTCTTAACTACATGACGCTAAACTGTACAGAAAGTCCCTTTTTTTTATGTCCTACATGAAATTAAACTATACATCGTTAAGGTTGTTATTACCTCTTGTTTCTCACACCGAGTATGACTCACGTGAGCTTAGAGCGAACATCAACCATAACACTCCCTTTGGGCCACTAACCATGTGTAAGTCCCAACAATATTTGTTTTATTAGATCATTGTCCACAAGAACAACTTGATCATTGATTCATTCTTTAATTGAACTACACGGACTTTGATCCTTGCCCTCCAGGCTGGGTATGTAGGCAACCTCCCAAAGGTTCAAGCCCAAAAACAATCTCTGCACATTGGTTCACCACCATCTCATATGATGATGATTTGTGAAACCACCCCTGGAATCAATATCTTTACGTTGATTCACTTTCGTCCTTGTTATATGACGTTAAACTATACAACACTTTTGTCCGGTACGACAATAAACTACAATATTCTTTGATTTCCTCATTTGAGAAGGAACCATTATTAACATTGATTCTTTTTCAATCATGGTTTTCATTTTCAAAAGACTACGTACATACATGGTAATGCCTAAACTTTTTATCTTAGGTTAAAACCATCATTGCACTAAAGTCCCCTTTCACCCTTCACATGTACGAACCAAATTTGTACAAAGGGTAGTTCTAGAACTACGTGGACTTGATTCCCATCCTTATGGGATACGTAGGAACATTCGAGTGTCCCTCGAATCCAGTCCCAAGTCTTTTGGGCCTAACCCCAAATTTCACTTTCAGTCCCTTGGGTGAAAAGTCTTCATGAAAACACACACTGTGTATTCATTATTACGGTCTGAATTCTATGACCCTAAACTAAGATCACTCATAATTTCGTCCTGCACGACATTAAACTGCATTTCAAGAACTACGTATGGCTTGATTCTCATTCTTATGAGATACGTAGTGAAGTCCAAAATTTCAATTTAGGACCCAGCCACAACATGATTATGGTTATCATTGACCTATGTATCTCTATATACATTGGACAATACCCATCATTATGTGTTATAATCCAAACCTTAAATATTTTCGGATCTTCATAACCCTTTTCATGACTTCTAGTCACAAAAATGTCAAACTTCTGAGAATTCTTTTGCCTGACTATGCAGCACGTGCCCATAGGTGGCCTTGCATAAACAATCCACATAACAGACTTGTCAGCCAAAAGATGCTATTTTATTTAACTATGCAGCCAATGCCCATAGGTGGCCCTGCATATTTCAACCCCCTAACGGGTTTTGTTAAATAATAGTAACTTAATTCTTGGGAAGAATGCCTCTTTTGTCCTTATTTGTCTTAAACGACAGTATGTAGGGATCTGCAAAAAATAGCCATCCTTAACATATTTGTCCCATATCCTTTTTCATGATCTGAAAGTATTCATGTCTATGGTTTATTCTTCTTCCCTACGTTTGGGTCAGACCTTCGTAGGAGTGATATTCATCCAGTTCTTCGATATTCTTGTTCGGAAATATCTTCTCCATATTCAAGTACCTCTTTCCATACAACAAACTCTATACTTTAGAAAATTTGAATCTCCA
This sequence comes from Viscum album, assembly GCA_963277665.1. Lineage (NCBI taxonomy): Eukaryota > Viridiplantae > Streptophyta > Magnoliopsida > Santalales > Viscaceae > Viscum > Viscum album. The sequence continues at coordinate 1,544,406,785 of OY728130.1, forward strand.
TAAACTTTCACTGGCTTTTTGCACTAGGAAAGTAAATTTCTGGGAGTTCTTTTGCCTGACTATGCAGCACATGCCCATAGGTGGCCTTGCATAAACAGTCCACATAACAGACTTGTCAGCCAAAAGATGCTATTTATTTGACCATGCAGCCAATGCCCATAGGTGGCCCTGCATATTTCAACCCCCTAACGGGTTTTGTTAAATAATAGTAACTTCATTCTTGGAAACTACTTCTTTTAATGCCTTTTTAGCTCTTTTTCATATCATTCCTCAGATTCAAATATTCTTAAGCCATAGTTTACATATTTTCCCTCATACTTGAGTATGGTAGTATGTTTTCAGATGAACTTTCAAGGAATTGTGTCAATTCTAATCCATTTCGGTCAAAGCTATTTCGACCTTAAACATTATCCCCATTATGTCCGGCATGCATGACTTTAAACTGCCCACAAAAGACAAAGGAACTCTGAATAAAAGTCAAGTTCCAGCACACTTGCGCTCTGCCTTCTGTTCCCTGAAGACTTGCACGCCCCCTTTTCCTTTGGATGGATTCAATTTCCTCAGAGTCAAATCCTCATTTCTTTCCGGATCCAACTCTGAGGGGGGACTTTTGTTGACGCTCCTTTCATCACAGAATCTAAAGATCGGAAAAGGGGAATATCTGAGCATAAAGTGATTCATCCTTTGAAAGAAACATCAAAAATCGACAAAGGCATGAACAAAGGATCGACAGCAACTGCACCGCGCAAGTTTTATCACTATCGCGCAAGTACACTTGCGCGACACCCTTGGTCGCGCAGGTGACTTGCACGACCTAAGTGGTAACCGCCCAGTAACCGCCCGGGGTCTTCTCCTGCCTATAAATAGACCCTGTGGGCCCCCCATTCGAGAGGATCTTTTTTCCAGAAACTCGGATCGAAGCTCCCGACGCCCAAGTCTCTTCTCAAAGCTTCCAGAACACTTCTAAGGTAATTTCTTACCTAGAATGGAAGATCTAAAGAGAAGAAGGAAGGCCTAAGTGTTGAAACTTATCAAACACTTGCGCGCCGACTTAATTCCTTCAATATAACTTGCGCGTCCATTCTCTAGAAGAACCTCAAGAGGATGGTAAAGGGTTTAATAAAGAGTCGCTCAAGCATTTCAATGTTGGTTGAAAATCACGCAAGTACCCTCCATGTCGCGCAAGTATACTTGCGCGACCAATACTTGCGCGCCGCCGCAGGACTTGCGCGCCTTACAAGACTTGCGCGCCCCTATCTTTTTGGGTGCCCATCTTGCCCATTTTACCCCTCTTAAGCCATTTCACCTTTCCTTTTCAAGATTCAGTCTTCAAGACACTCTTCAAAGCCATTTATGGCATGATTTCTTGATTTGACTTTCCTATCTGAAAGGAATTCTGTGAAATCTCTCTTAAAGTCTAGTGATGTAAATATCCTTATGTCACTAAAATACGGAGAGTTCATTCATTCAACCTCATCCTTTAAAATGAGAGAATCTTAACCTGGGTCTCCTTTTCAGGAATAATCCCCAGTTATAAAACCTTTGATCTGGGCATCTTCCTCAGGAGTAAGCCCCAATCAAAGTCCTCTAATCTTGGGAATCTTTCTTAAGAATAAGCCCCAACCTCAAATATGGGCATCCTCCTCAGGAGTAAGCCCCAAACCTTAATCCCTAAACTGATTCTCCTTTTCAGGAATAAGACTCAGTCATGACCTTGGGCTTCCTTTTCAGGAGTAAGCCCCAAATCCCTTAACCTGGGTCTCCGTTTCAGGAATAAGACTCAGTCATAACCTTGGGCTTCCTTTTCAGGAGTAAGCCCCAAGTCCTTTAACCTAGGTCTCCTTTTCAGGAATAATACTCAGTCATAACCTTGGGCTTCCTTTTCAGGAGTAAGCCCCAAGTCCCCTTAAACTTCTCTTAACCAGTCATAAATTACCTTTGATTTGGGTTTCCTTTTCAGGAATAAAACCCAATCATAAGTCCCCTCCTAACTTGGGCATCCTCCTTAGGAGTAAGCCCCAATATTAGAGTATTCAAATCTCCATGAAGCACATATAACTTTGTGGACCCTGTTCTTGGATTTTCTCCCTAAAAGTAAATCCTAAACCTTCATCTATCTGGGCAGTCATCTATACATAAGCCCCAAAACAAATTCTTATGATTGCATCTTTTATGGCACAATTGTCTAAATTTTACCAATACCTCTTGTTTCTCACACCGAGCATGACTCACGTGAGCTTAGAGTGTAAAAGTAATTATGACATTCATCTTTGAGCCATCAATCATAAACATCATATCCCATTCCTCGAACTACGTGGGTTCGGATTCCTTTTCCAAAACAAAGGATACGTAGGTAGCCCATTTATGGGTTCGATCCCAACTTTGAAATAATCTATGTCCTTCTGAATGACGATAAACTTCAAATGCCCCACTGAGTGGCTTTAAAACCAGCCTGGTCATCAAAATGATCAAGAGACTTTTATATAAATGTTTTTGAAGGATACCATTGACCAAGAATCTCTAAACAAATATAGATGATTCTATATTGATGAAGAACCTCGAATACATATAAAAGATTCTCTAAATTTCTTGCATATTTAATCATTGATTGTTAAAACTAAAGGAAAGCACATTTTATACTTGGTAATGTAATAAGGATTCACGAACATAACTTAAATCTATAAAGAGAGTCCCTGAGTAGACAATAATTCCCCTCAAAAAGGTGTGATGAGTCCGACCTCCCATCCTCTCGACCAATGCAAATTCCCAAGCCTCATTATCCCACAAGCTAATGAGCGACTGCCTTTGGAAAGTAGGTCCAAACGGATGTGGAATCATTGGATGTTTCCGGTTCTACGAACAAACCCGTTAGAAACCGATCGGAACGTTTGAATCTCCCATCCAGGAGGTCATCCCCGGATTCCGCGCGAAACAGAGACTAAGAAGAGAAAAATTTTGTGAGAACCCTTATGATAAGCCTATATGTGGGAGAATACCCTATGTTATGGAAAATAAAAAAGTATGGTTTTCCTAGATTTATTTCCATGTATGGATTCTACAATTAGATGTGGTTTTGGAATATATACATATAAGGTAAATAACCATAAAATTATTTGGTCATGTATATCTCATCCATCGTTACGGTGCATGATGAATGAGACCTTACTGCACACTTGGTTTGACACTATTGAGGGATATGATAAAGTTTATTCTCATTTTCTTCATGAATGATTATGAAGGATTTGGTTACTATTTTTAATATTATGGTTATGGAAAATATATTAGGGAAATAATAATGGATAACCTATATTAAAACTGAGTGAGTTTTTATGTAGGAATATACTCATTATTTTTGAGTTATTTCTTATATGATTATATTTTTATACTTTATCCTTTTAATAATTTATGTTTCCTAGCCATGAACATCCCCCTATAAAGTATATGGCTTGAAAAGGAATAAATTGGGATAATGATGGATGAGATCGATAATATTTTTATTGTCTAAATGATATGGGAACTAGAGTCCAGAATATCATGGAAGTGCTCACTCAAATCTCTCATGTTATGAATAATAACATGAAAAATTTAAAAGCACACCAAGAAGGGAGAAAATTGTTATTGAATATTTTATGCATCAATACCCACCATTCACTAATAGGATTTAAAACACATTTATTATTGAGAAATGGATTAATGTGTTGGAGAATATATTTCATGTCCATTAATACTCAAAGAATGAGTGGGTCATTTTGGTTGTCTGTCGTCTAGAAGGTGAAGCGGACCGATGGTGGAATCTCATTAGGAAAATAATGAAAAGGGAGGAATTTGATTATATGAATTATGGGAAATTCAATAGAAAATTCTTCCCTAAATATTTCTATTGGAATATTCACACTATGATGTAATGAGATTTCCTTTAATTGAATGAAAAAAAGATTACTTGATTGGATCTTATGAGGAAAACATTATGAGACCTAAAACATATGCCACAAATTCCATCTCTAGAACTAAAAAGATGATTTATTGAATATTTGGTTTATTAAAACCCAATATTTAGAATGAATTTTCTTTAAATTAATTATAATAAATAAAGAATTTGTTCGATGTTCTCTTATGTTTTTAATGGAGTATGGAAACCCATATGATTTTGTATAAAGGAAAATAAATATTGAGTACCATAGACTCCCTAATAAGTATCCTTATGGGGGTAAGAAAGTCTAAATAGCCACATTAAAAATATATGTGAGGAATAACCTAGATAATTTCCTTAGACATTCTGGTATGTGTACCAAGTATGATAAATTAGGTCACCAAACTTGTAGCTGATGAAGTAATAAAATGATGGAGAATAAAACCAGTGAGGGGAATAAGGACCAAATTAATTCTCTAATCACACTTCAATGCTTCAATCACCAAGAGTATGGGAAATATGTGAATCAATTCCCTAACCCTATAGGTACTAATGGAATAGGTAATAAAATACTCTTAAACCAATTGAGTGAGCAGGAGGGGGGGGGGCATATGAAATCACTACCGTAGAGGTGGACCACAAAAAAGTGGTTAAATGTGAACTCATTCTCCAATATAAAACCATTAATTCCTTATTTGATTCAAGTTCCCTACATTACTTTATTTATTTTAATTATACTAAGAATTTGGATTCACTACATAAAACATTAAACATATTTCTATATGGGAAAATGTCTACTAAACCACTAAAAGAAATTAAGATGTGAAAATATTATCCAAACAATAATTATAGGGAGATAATTCCATTGTATATTCTTATTCTTCATATAGTTCAACTTTACATAATTATAGCTATAGACTATCTTTACTTATATAAATCTCAGATCAATTATCAAAAAAGAGAAATATAATTTTATATCCATAATTATACAATTATTAGGTATCAATGAAAGGATGTTTCTTCTTATTAATAAGTGATTTATATAATATGCGTCATGATACTAAGAAATAAGTTGTTCTTAGACCATAATATCATCAAGGAAGTCAAAATTCGAAACATGCTTATTGTGAGGTATTATTCCAATGTACTTCTCGATGAATTTATCTATCTTTCCCAAGAATGTGAGGTAAAATTAATAATAAAACTCAGATATAGATCATTTTATATCAAAAACAATCCCTGTATAATGGATTCCATTGAATTATAGGAATTTAAGAATCAATCATAAGTGAATCTTGATAAGGTATTTATAGAGCCTAGTACATCACCATGGGGTGAACCATTCCTCTTTGTGAAAATAAGGATGGATCAATTTATATTTTCATTGATTATTGTGATATAAAAAAATCATAATAAAAAGAAAGTATCCATTATCCTATTTTTCTGACATGTTCTACTAACTTAGATAATCTCAATTCTTTTCAATGATCGACCTCTAGTATAGATATCATCAACTGAGGGTAAAAAGTGAGGATATTTCAAAGAAAAAATTCTAGAAAAGGTATAAAAACAATGATTTTAAATTAATATCTAGTTTACTTACTAATGATCCCGCTATATTCATGGATCTTATGAATAGAGAATTTAGATATCACGTAGAACATTTTTTGTAAGTCTTTATAGATGATATACTTATATATATTTCAAAAGCAAGGGAGAGTATAAAAATCTCCTAAAGAATGTGTTTAAGACCCTGAGGAAGGATAGATTGTTATATTTACTTATAAAATTTAGTTTCTAGAAAAAAAATCATTGGTCATTTCATGACAAGAGACAATATATTTATAGATTCATCAAATACTGAGGATACTGGGAAATGTCCTAGAACATCCACAGTGATTGAAATCCATATTTCTAAAGGATTAGATAGATATTATCGATTATTTATGGGAATATTCTCATGGTTATCAAATACATTGACTAATTTAATATGTAAAAGAGTTAACTTCATATAGATAGAATAATGAGAGGAAATCTCCAACGTGTTTAAGGAAAATTCGGTCTCTGTACATGTACATACATTACACTTTAGCGGTGAAGGGTTTGTAATTTATAATGATGAATCATTAAAAGTATTTGGATATTTCCTCATAAAAAATGAAAATGTAATTACATATACCTCATTAAAATTATTTAATCTTGAGAAAAATTACCCAATACATGATTTGGGGTTAGTGGAGGTGACTGTTATAGTGAAAATTTAGTGATATTACCTTTATGGTGAGAAGTGTGATATATACACTAATCATAAGAGATTGAAATATCTCCTCATGAAGAAGTAGCTAATAATTATCCAAAAGAGATGGATAGATCTAATCAATGATGATGACTTCTCAATGCATTGCAACCTTGGAAAGTAAAACAAAGTGGTTGAGGATATATGTATAAATGGTCATGCTATAGTATAAATTTTGAGGATTTAAAAAGACCCAATCCTCATGGATAGGAAAAAGGTGAATGTTGAATTCATAATTTAAGGGGAGAAATATTAATTTTCCTATGATTGTGCTAAAACCTCTATTCATCTAAGGATCAAAGAACCCAAGAAGATTGAGGTGGAGCTAAAAAATAAGATCGATAATACTAAAAAGTTTAAAATTAATAAATAAGGTATTTTATATTTTGGAGATTTGATATGTGTCCCATATATACCGGCACTAAATAAGAAGATTTTGGATTATACAAATTTCTCATATCGACTACTGACCCTTAATTCACTAACTTTGATTTTCCTCATCCTATAAGTATCATATTCAAGAGAAGGATGACTCATGTCTTAGTGAACCAAGAGGTAGTTGATGAAATGTACAACTTGTGAAGGTACTCAATAATTTTGAGTTTCCAGGTTCAAAAAGTTGAGAGACCCTAGAAATTTCATTACCGTATGCGTAAGATTACAAGACTATGTGGATTTGGTGATTGGAAAATGATTGTAATGGTAATGGGGTATTATCATGTTACCTTCCCATATTATGACCCTAAATGGAGAGCTTGGAGTCTTGGATCACATTCCTTATAGCCTGGTTTCATAATAATCAAAGAGTGGGATAAGAATTTTGACATGAACATGGTAAGAAATACACATGTGCAAGCTTTGATCCATATCTGAAAACTAAATTATATCTATTAGAACCCATGCATTTTATGGGAAATTACCTTGATCTTGGAAAACCCTAATTAATGGATAGAAAAAAATGAAAAACCAAGGTTTAGTAATTAAGTGAGAATAATTGTTGAAGTTGAAATGTCTAGTATGCTTATGTATGAAATAATCCAATCTACAAGGGATGAAAATATCAATTTTCTGATCCATTATGAAAGGAAACCAAATTTCTGCATGAATTTCATGTTCTTTGGCCATATTTCCTCAAAATGTAATAGGTCCAGGGAGTGTTCCTTATATAATATGAAGGTACATGATGACTCTAACTGCTGAAGGAATAAGAGAACATAGAATATTTTAATCCCTAACCTGAAGAGCAAGGAAATTTATGGACCATGTAATGTGGATAAGACAGGGGATATCCCTATGGACTACAAGTAGGAAACTAGGAAACCTACTCCATTGGGAACTTATAGAATGTCTTCTAATGGTCCTACTAAATATGGGAACACTAAGACTACTTCTTAGAGTATAGGCTTGCCTCTAGAGGGATCACTTTAGAACAATGGCCCGAATAAGGATAATATATCATTATCTAATAGGGATATAACTACCAAATGGCACATATTGGATGGGAAATTATCCTCATAGGTACCTTTCCTTGATGTTATGTGTAGATATAAGGTGGATAAGGTAACTTTCCTTGTGCAGTATAACCTAAAGGATGTAATAAAAGATGAACATTTTAGGCCACACCTCAATTAGGTCCTCTTTCTAACAGGACTTCAAGAAGTCACTGTTACTGAGGAAGAATCTAAGGAGGTGGAAACTGAGAAGGAGTTCCCATAGGCATGTACTTATCATGATCCAGTGGAAAAATATTCTGATGAACCCCTCAAGTATATGCTTGGGATAGTTGTTTGGGAGAATGCATCTAAGGGAACCCCACCTTGTTATTTAGATGTGAGTACACCCACGTCTCAATAAAAAAGAATTCTAGAAGTTCCAACCTATCAAAAATGGTGATCCGGATAGCATTATCTCAAAATTACTTGCCTCTAGGATCACAAAGAAGAAGGTATCCCGAGATCCACACTCTCATCATGGATAGTTTGTAATTAAATTCACACCCCTAAGTTCAGTATTTTGGTATGATGAAGTTTAAGACATACCATTTAGTGAGCCGGTTGTATTCACCTCTATTGAAGTGAATGAAGAGGAATCTCTAGTAGCTAAATACAAGTAGGAGATAGGCTTGGGTAGTGATTCAAATGGAATTAAATAGAAAATTAAAGGGGGAAATGGTAATGTTCAAGTGACAATGGAAATGTAAGAAGGTCCCCAAACAAGGGGTAATACTCATTGTCAATGAAGATACTATATTAGAACTGTCATGGTATAGGGAACCCCATAACAACTGAGGCCCTATGATATTTTATTATAGCCTATAAACCCATGTTTATTGGAATTGCTGAACTGAAGACCATATTTTTTAATTGGAAAGCATGTAGGTGAGATTATCTTGGATACGAAATTGTATCCCAAAACTCTCATGATTCCAATATGAACCATATGTGGGTCCTAAAGCATGAAATCATCCACATCAATTTTTTCATCAAGAAACCTAATAGTGTTTTAGTATCTTACAACATATCAGGTTGTGATATATCATTATCATTTGTGTATTCTTCCACATCATAAATTTGAGGAAGGGAGCTAAGGGGAGAACTGAAGTTGATATATGAAGGTATGAATACAAAATGGGTGGAACTGATATTTTTTAATAATTTTATGAAGACATATTAGAAAATTAGAGATAATATCAATCTTACCACCTCTTTATAATTCTCCTTCTGTATTGATCAATGTAATTTTGTTGAGGTATGAGTTTCAAGGGATGATATCACATGGAGATGATACACTCTAAATAGTAGGTAGACAAGGAATATTGATAGATGATTTGTTCAGATGGATAATCAAAGTGCTGCTCAGGGGGTTTCAGTATTCATGCTCCCAAAATAGAACACTGATCATAATCCTATTATTGTTGATGTTAATACAAAAATGAAAAGGGCTTCCCACATTCCATTTGACTTTAACAATGGGTGGCTTGTAACTCCTGGGTGCATGTAAATTGTTTTGGAGGCTTGGAAAATTGATATTGTTGGCAGTCCTTTCCAAAAGATTACTAGGAAATTGAAAGCCAACAAGGAAATTCTGAAAATATGGAGCATAATTTTTTTATAGTTGGATGTAGAAATTAGAGCTTCTAAATAACATATCTCATGAAATGAGATCATGAATCAACACCAAAGTACTCAATATATGGTGGATATTGAGGCTCATAATAGACTAGATAGACTATTAATTAGTAAATAAAGGTTGGATAAAGATCAGATGAATGTCAAGTGGCTAAAATTTGGAGATAAGAAAAAAAAATTCTTCTGTAGATTTAATAAGGAGAAGAGGTCTAGGGTTGGGTAGAAAGAAATTAGTATAAATATAAAACTTTGTAATTTTGAAAACAAGATCTCTCAGGTAGTGGTAGATCATTTCATGGGGTTTTATTCTCTTGATGGGTTGACACAGACACACAAAATGTTTGGGAATATCAATCCATGGATTGAAGAGTATCATAACCATGCTCTTATCAAGATTCCACCTTAAGAGGAAATTAAGGTGGATATATTCTCTATCAACATGGAGAGTGCACCTAGACATGATGATTTTTCTTAGAAAAAATTATTTTTATTAGTATATTTTGTAGGATGATATTACTCAGTCAATTAGTGATTTCTTCCATCACTCTATTATTACATATGGGATGAAATCATGCTTTATCTCATTGATACCCAAGAAGTAAAATGAACTTGATATTAAATACATAAAGCCTCTACATCTTTAGAACTCAATCCCCAAGATCATTAGTAAGATCATCAGGAACAGGATGGGGAAAATGGTTCAATAATTTATAATCCCAAATCAATTTGTCTTTGTTCTTGGGATACGTATTTAGAATTTTCTCTTCACAACTTTAGATAGTATTAATTTTATGAGGATTAAATCAAAGGAAGGTATTTTTTCACTCAAAATATAAATTTATAAGGCTTTTGAAACGCTGAAATAGAGCTTCATTCTTGTGGTACTCAAAATATATGGATTTCTAGAATGATTCATTAAGATTATTAGTACAATTATCATATCTTCAAGGCTATCCAATCTCATCAATGGGGCACCCAAATTTTTTTTCAACTGATCAAGGGGTACGAGACAAGGTGATCCAATATCGAGACTTTTTTCCATTTTTGAAGATTACATGAGTATATTCATCAATGACCTCACATAAATTGGTCTTTATAAGAAAATCATGGCTAGGAAGAATGAATTTGTTCCTTCACACCTTCTTTATACTGATGAAATTTTATTACTTGTACACGCCCCAAAAAAGACCATCTCTTATATGAAGGTTCTCTTGGAATATTTTGAAGAAGTGGATGGATATTCCATAATTTGGGGAAAATCCTTCATGGTATTTGGTGAAGTTATTTCAATTGTTAAGAATGACAGAATAACCCAATTACTTGGGGTGAGGAGGGGATCTCTCCCCTTAAACTATCTTAGTGTCCCCTCTATTTTGGGGCATAGTGAAGAGGTAGTATTTGGAATGCATATATACTAGTATATTTAATAAAATGAAAAATTGGAAAGGAAATTTAATAACCTAGACTAGAAGTATTTTTATTGTTAACTCTAAAATCACATCCATGGTTTTTTATTTTTTCTCGATCTACTAATGGCCTAGAGGTCCTACCAAGGAGCTTCAAAGCATGGTTATGAACTTTATATGGACCATATCAGTCCATGAGAGTATGTTGATTACTGTTTCATGGAAGGAATACATTAAAAAAGTTGAATTGGATGACCTTGGGATCAAAGACCATATAATTTTTAATGATGTACTTATTAAAAAATTTACATGGATCATGATTTATAATGATATACCTCGTGAATTCCTTGAGGGAAGTTTTAAAGGGAGAATATTGAATGGATATAAATTTTATCTTGATTCATCTATTTTTCCTTATATAAATCATTCCATTAATATTATCATGCATGATACTAAGTAGATGGTAAGTAGAGGCTCCAATATTAATTTTTTGGATCATTGAATGGCTTGAGAATCCAATACTGGACAACCTGAGTATACAACCTGAGGATATACACATATCGATTGATGATTTTTATCACATACTCACAACTATGGTAGCGTGAACCCACCACATAATCATATGGATATTTGAAGCTACACTTTCATGTATTGTGATATTCTTGTTTGGAAACCAAATACGGATGGACATTTAAACACCAAGGAGTATTATAAAATAGAGTGTTGGGGCTCCACTCAACCACCATCCTGGTTAATGAAATTCAACACTCAGTTTATTTTAACATATCATGTAATTATTTTATAGAGGATATAGGAAAACTTCTTTCCAAACCATGATCAACTCAAAAGGGTTATCTTTTAGATTGTTAATGCATGTACCCTATACATGAGCACTAAAGAAATTGAACATCACATCTTCTTGTCCAACAGATTTTCATAAAAATTATGGGAATATATTTTCTCCTTGTTTGGTCTGAACATTGACCGAAATATGTAGATACATTCATTCATGGAAAGAATTTGTACTAATAATTTCAGTGTATAGGTCCACAACCTACTATTAGAGGCAGGTGGAGCTATCTTTGATGCAGTCTGGAGGACCAACAATGACATTCTATTTGAGGTAACACAACAGACTCCACAGTTGGGAATTATCTCAATTCATCACGAGGATTATGCAGTATCTATGATATAAACTAGAATCATTAATAACATATTGACTGATTTGAATATACTTCGACTCTTGGGTGTGTCAAGTAGGCCAACAAAATAAAAAATTGTCAATTAAATTCAATGGATACCTCCAATCAACCCATGGATAACTGTGAATGTCGATGGGGAATATTATGGAACTCTAGGGCCCTCGGGTGGTGGAGGTGTCTCCCGAACATATCATGGATTTTTAAAAGGGTTCTTCTATCACTACACTGGAGTTAGGGTAGCTTATGAAATTGAGTTATGGGTGATGATATATGCAATTGGATATGATATCTAGTATAAATGGAATATTTTATAGATTTTATCTAACTCAGAAATTGAGGTCCATGCCTTAAGAACTAGAAAAAGGAATGTCCCATGGCATATCCTACCCCATTGGGTTTAGTGTCTCCATAAGGTCACTCAACTCAACTTGGTTGTCTCACATTATTACAAGAAGGAAAATCAAGTAGTGGATGTTCTTTCTAAAAAATTAGTCACTGATATAGCCATGAGGTGGTCTTTCATGACCCCAAAATATTTTCTCCAATGTTAGAGGATTAAATCAGTGGTAAAGTGCACTCTCATATCTATAATAACCCCTTGTAATTATTAACTCACACTTCTTTTTTTATATATTTCTTCGGACTGGTTTCCACCGGATCTTAGTAATTCTAGTATATATCTCAATGCTTGATATGTTAGAAAGTTATGGTGGAGTGATTGATTCCTAAAGGTGTGATGCAAACATTACCCATATATGTATGGAAATGGGAAAACATCAACATGGATTATATAATAGGACTCCCCAAGACATCAAAATTTCATAATTCCTTATGGGTTATAGTAGATCACCTTGAAAATTTATCACATATTATTTCAATAAGAGAATATTACACGATGGATAATATTTCTAGTATATACATTAAAGTGGTGGTTATGATTCATATATTATCCATCTTCATTGTATCAAATCGATATATGAGTTTTATAGTGAGTTTTTTGAAATTTCCTCAGCATGTTTTTTAAACTGAGCTAAATCATAACATCACTTACCACCCTAAAATAGATAAAAAGTTTGAGAGAACCATTAAACTATATGGGATATATTTATATCTTATTAAATGGATTTACAAGGATATTGGGTGAAATATATTTCTCTAGTAGAGTTCTCATTTAGCAATAGATTCTTTTATAGCATCCAAAATAAACCTTATGAAGCCCTGTATGGGAAGATATGAAGGACTCCAACATGTTGTGATGAAGTTAGAAAGAAAATTGGATAAGGCCTAAAATTATCCAAGAAATTAAGTAGAAGTTAAAAAACATTCATAAATATATGAAAATAGTGAAAAATTTACAAAATTAATATTTTGACAATCATCTAAAAGATATAGAATTTGAATTTAGTGATAAGGTATTTCTCAAAACGTCTCTATGGAAATGGGTTATGATAATTGGGAAGAAAGGGAATCTGATCCCAACATAAATTGATCATTTTAAGATCCTTGATAATTCTAGACCCATAGAATATTTATTCGTGCCCCCTCATCACCTCTACCAAGTTCAAGATGTCTTCCATGTATCATGTTTGTGGAATTATGCAACAGATCTATCACATATATTAAACATAGAAGTTGTAAAACTAGAAGATGACCAATCATATGAAGATTAGACCATAGAGATCTTGGATCAAATAGATAAGGTGTTTTGGGATAAGAGAACTCATTTTGATGGAGAGTTCATAAGTTTGAGGTGGCTATATTGGAAACTAAGGATGTGATGAGATAAAATAATTCTCACTTGTTTCCTTCCATGTAATAAATGTTTTAGGAAAAAAATATTTTAATGGGGTAGAATGTAACAACCTGAGTTATTTCTCCTTAAATAAATACTATCTATAATGATTTGATACATGTGAAACACTAAAACCAAATAAATTTAGACCATTTTATTGTATCCTTAGAATTATAAGGTATTAATAGTGGAATCCAAATTATGATATATATATATATAGGAAAAAATAAAGTAAAATTTTCCTTAAAAACCAAACTAAATTTTTACCTCTAAGAAAATAATAGAATCTATTTTTATGTTAAATGTTTATTTTATATAATGGATAAGTTTTCATGGTTGATGTAATTATGATTAACAGTAATTTTATTATAATAGTTAATATACCAACAAATGATTTCCTATAAACATGGTTTTCATTAAATTTTATAGTTTTATTATAATGTTAAATTTATCAATTTTAGGATGTTAATTTTAAAACAATTTACATAATTTTTAGATTTATCATTGTAAAATGATGTTATGATGATTTTTTGGTTTCATTTATAAAAAATTGATTTTTAGGTGCACAATAAAAAATTACATTTTTTCAAATAACATAAATTTTTGAAATAATTAGTATGTAAGTATGAATTTTAAAAATATTAAACCTTTTAGTAATAAAAAATATGAATTTTATAAGTTAATTTATAATTGTAAATGTTTTTTAATTTATAAACCCATAACTGACATTTTAAAATTTAAGTTATATTTTTTAAAATTGTTTTTAATACATTATTATATTTTAAAATTAAATTTTATCACTTTTCAAAATAGAATAAAAAAAATTGACTTCAAATTTGGAATCATTTGGTATGAATTATTTATTAATTACCATTTTTTATAAAGGATATATTACCTAGGTAAAAACAAGTTATCATGGTGAGAACGAAACTGGTAAAAGATAATTACTTTGGTGGTAAAGAGAAAAACATTTTTAAAAAATCTTTCTTTTTGAATTTTGGAGAAATATAATTACCTTATGTACTATACACTCCATTATTTATAAATTTTATATCCAATTTCCTTCAAATTGAATTCCTGTTATTGAATAATTTTGTATATTTACAAAAATGCCACTCCTTTTCCTTTATAAAACGATCCACTCTTCTCCACACTTCTCCTGACACCAAAACCTATTATGTTAAATATAAAATTTAAAAAACATATCCTAAAAACTATTATAAAATTTAATGAGGCTATTTTATTCTCAATATACCATCCAAAAATGGTTTATTCCCCTTCAAAAATGATTAAATACAAGATGTGAAGTATGCGTTTCGAACATCTCTTTCTCTTTTCTATTTCTTTATGTTATTTTATTCATCATAAAATTTAATTTCCCTATATTTATGTGATAAAATTAGTATAATTATTATACTTATGTGTTATTATAATTATGGTACAAGCATTAAGTACCCTACCCTTTTTTATTAAGAAAAATGAAAACGTGAATCGTGCATTGTGTGGGATACCAGCCCCACAAATAAACATGTTTTATTTTCCTTTACTTACAAACACAGATAGTTTTAGTTTCTAGTGGATGATTATATATTATATATATATATAAATATAATTATTATTTATCATTCATATCATTATTTTTTTATAAAAAAATATAAAGATCATTATAATGTAATCTTTCGATATCATTAAATAAACCAAAACTAATTTTTCATTATTTTCATTTTCATGAAATGTGACTAAAACTCCAATGTGATTTTATTATAAAAAGATAGGTATTATAAAAAAATTACAATACCTTTAATGGTGTTTAAATGATTATATTTTGTATATAATGGATGATCGACGCTGCTTTTACGTACTTAGTTCAAAATAGTCAATATTATTTACTCCTAATGTTGAAAAGACATTACAAAAATATAATACATGAGGATATTTTTTATTAATGAAGTGTATAAATGGAAATTTATATGAATATAGTTCTTAAATAGGTATTTAATATGTTTACCATTATTATATAGGAGGTTAAATCAATTTTATGGACACCAAGGGTAGAGGTAAGGGACATGGTTACTCAAACTCCTTTATTTAACTTATTCAATTTATTATTGAACATCACATTCCATGAAATTCCATTTTCATTGATCTTATCTTTTTTATTTCTAAGTAAGAATAGTTTTTTTAACAAAATAAATTTTATTGAAGGGTTTTCTTTTCATTTTTCTTAAAAACAAAGGATGACTTATCAAAGGATACAAATAACCATGAATTTTACTACGATGAACACAGAAAATTTTCAAAAATATTTTTTTTTTATTTTTTTCATTATCATAAAATGGTCTCTCTCAAATGAAGATACGTTTCATGTTTGAATAATATATTCTTTAATTATTTGATTATTTTTGGGTGATCGTGTTTTTGGTATCCAACGATTTAATTCATGATATTATTTGGATTTTTTATAAATCCTATATTATTAAAATGGGTTATTTATAAAAATATAGTTAATTAAATTTTGATGTTCTATAAAAACCCATTTTATTTCTATTGGTTCTTTGTATGGTGTTTTTGAAGTGTCATGAAACCCATTTTAATTCTTAGAGTTATTTTATTATATGAAATTGTTTTCAAGTGTCGTAAAAATGTTAGGATTATGAGATGGATGAGACCTATCTCCCCCTCCAATGCATTGGGTAAAGGCTTATATCTCATGAGATAGAAATTTTATGTGAATATGTTAGTGAGTAGCTAGGTTCAAAATGGGTGAGTGTGATATAATTTATATATACCCACAATTTTATGTGTGTACAAGTTAGTGAGTATCAATGTTTACAAAGGGTGAGTGTGCTGATCTTTAGATCTACCCAAAATTTCACATGCGAATGAGTTGGTGAATAACTAGATTCAAAAAGATAATAAATCCTATGGTTATGATCATTCCACTTTCTTTCCTATGTTCCATATCTTATGTTATATGCTTTATGATTTATTTTCTCATGCCATGGTAAAAGTGTTATTATTTGAGATGTTATATACATCTTTCTTTCTTATAGATAACACTTCTGATTTTTATTCTTTTAAATCAGATATATTTACATATTTATTCTTTTAAATATTTTTTTTAAATAACCACTATGTCCTTTATTATGTTATACCTTATTGATTATTTTATATCTCCCCTTATTATATTTTCCCTTCCCTAGGATTTGGAGATGATTATGTCTCAAGGAATATATAAGAGTGGATTTATAATATGGATACATTTTTATGCCATATGAAATAAGTGTTTTTATGTTTTTAATATCCAAGACAGTAAACTTTTTGTTCCTTGGGTTGTGATACTATTTTTGGGATGTAATAATTTAAATGTGGTATCAATTTATTATTTATTTATTTTTAGTTAGGGTCACTTCAAATTTTATATAAATGAAAAAAATGTGAAAACCCTTTTGTATGGACGTTTTTAGTTTATTTTGGAGTACATGGTCAGTGATTTATTTATAAAACTGTATAAATTACTCTTATATATGTTTTAAACTTATGTTTGGGGATAATTGGTTTATCATAGTTAGGGTGAACTATTCACGTTACTCTTATGTGTTGGTTTCCCTGTGACATATGGTTAGTTTATAGACATGTGAGTTCTAATAGAATCTATGAAAGTATCTATTATATATAATTTGTTTTTTAGTAGGATTACCATCATTTTCAAGCTATTTTGAGAACTGTGTGGGCTAGCTGTGAGAGTGGTTCACCTTGATTCCAATGGAGGTTTCTTGTTTGGTACATGTCTAGGTAAACCATGTGGGATACCTAGAAATTTAAGATATGTATTTTCGTATCTACTTATTCTCATTTGAACATAATTTTTCCATCATCTCTCTCCCATATTGCATGGAATTATATAGGAGGACTCAAGGAAGATTCTCTTATTAATTCCCATTACATCCAAGCCCATTACTCATGGGTTTCAAAATAAATGGAAGGAAAGGCTCCAATTTTTTCTTCATTATTCTCTCTAAAACATTAATGCACAGAATGGTAAAACCTAGGATTAAATATGTATTAATCACTATTCTATTCAAATATAGTACTTCTAGAGTGTTTTTATTTTGTGGTTTAGCTCTCTATATTAAGGGAAAATAGTTTTTGATGATTGAGATTAGTGTTTTTGTGTAACTCTTTTATATTTCATGCCATGAAATGCCTAAAATTTTTAAATTAATTTCTTATCAAAATATACCTATATTTGATACTCATAATGGGTTTTTAAATAGGTTTTAATAATTTTTACACTTAGTATTGAAAAGTTTAATATATTTCTAGTATTTATTTTGATCATAAATTTTAGGTATGTGAAGTGTCTATGAAAACTCTTATAAGTCTATTTTCAGTGGTTTTTAGGGTTTGAGAAGGATATTGGCCCAATTTTTACTTCTAAATAATGTAATACCTTTTTATTAATCTATTTTCATATAAAGAGAATTTTTGGTTTCCAATAAATTCTTGAGAGAGGAAAACTTTTGTCTAAAGGTTTTATTGCCAATTGGTCTTAAAAGATCTTTATAACATAGTTTTTAATTTTGAACTTAAATTATTGTTTTCAACTTGTTAAAAGTATTCCTTGGTGTGTGTGGTAAAATGTTTTCATAACATGGAATTACAAGTGGCTTTTAAAGGCTTGTCCAACACATTATGAAATGAGTTCCCCTGATGATTTTATCACCCTGGTTATGATGCCCTTATGTCATGTCTAGTATAGAATGTTTATCATTATAGGATTAAAAATTAATTATTATGTGATTCTTAGGCATATATATAAAGTTAAAATTCATCAATAGGGTTTTTTAGGTGATTTTAGGTTTTTTTATGTTTTATTGATGATTTATATGGTGACCATATGATTTTTTATTATTCACCACAAATTTAGCTCCGTTAGAAGAACCTAAGGCAACTAATTGGGTGATCTAATTTATGGTCTGATAGACAATATTGTTTTATGGATAGTTCCCTAGGATAGATTGTGATCGATCTCTGGGAGGCTCCTTGATGGGATTTATTCAGGTGTTTATATCATTTATGATAAAAAATAGGATAGAAGTTAACTCTGCTTGTATGTGATTAATATTGTCTCACATTTTGAAATAGTGATTTACCCATGATGCTTATTCAATTAATGGAAATGTTACCTTAGGGATTCCTACTGAAGAAATTATTTTTATCCCCTTATAATAATCTTGAATTTATGTAACTTTTTTTTACTTTTATTATGATTCTTTGATATGATATAAAGGAAGAGTCCATGAGTCATATTTTATTTGAAAGTGTGTGGGATAAAGCAGTATGTAGAGGCTTTGGGGATATATTTTTCTTTGTAGGCCACTCCCATGGTGACATGAATTATTTACTTAACTTTTTTTCATGGATAAAATGAAATCCTTAAAGATCATAGGGCTAGAGAGACTATTTTAGTCGCTTGATGTTGGTTTATTTGTGACACTTGAAATAAAGTTGAAACTGAGGGGCTCTCCAGCTCTTCTCTGGCTATAAGGATCAGATCCAGAGGTCTTGTGGCAGAGCTAGGTCTCATGGTTATGAAATGTGATTCCAGTAATTCCTTGAAGATCATTATAGAATCCAACATTATACTACCAATGTCTCTTCCAGGTAGGGTAGATGGATATGTTGGAATCCAATAAAGCATAGACCCAAAATTAATGTGGATGAATCATGTAATATTAGCATTATATAAGGAGTTAGTGTATTTTAGGGAAAGTCTGGTTTGGTTATCTTGGCCTTCCATATCATTTACGATAATGGGAATTTGATCATAACTAAGGCTGACATGCTTCTTAATGGGATTGAGAAATTCCTCATTTATAATATCCCTATTAATGTAATTGAAATAGACTCAATGTTTATCTAAAACTACCTAAAAAAATATCCTAAAATCCCAGGTCCATTGAGTATATCATCCAAAAAGGTCATATTCTAATCTCAAATGGAACATGAATTCTTCACACCCGACATGAAGGTAACAATGTTTCGGATTTCTTAGATACCCAAGGAGCTGTTGATTACCCCTACATGGTTTACATTGGTATTATATCCCTCCCATAAGAGTGTGTCAACTTTATTAGAGGTGACACACTTGGCCTGAAATATTTTATACCTTCACGAACATTTTTTACCTTTGTGTTCTCTCTCATTTAATGAAGAGTTTTCATTTTTATAGAAATAATATGGTGTCAATTTGATATATATGCATTATTTATTTTTGGCTAAGTTTACCTTTTATATTTACTTGAAAAGAAGAAATTTTTAAAATATAATGGAAGGTGGAGACCAATTTGTTTTGTTTTTCATAAGAATTTATGTCTGCCATTAAATATTATAACGTTTTTCCTTTTTAAATAGTGAATTCTATCCCTCAGTTGATAAAAAGGAGATTTAAAGGATGAATTTCAAAGGAATGATGGATTTATTAACACGGTTCTGAAATATCTTTTTTAAATATTGGATATTTTTTATAAAATCATTTTATCTTTGGATTCGAAAAAATTATAATATATGATACTTGTTTTACTTTATACTTTTCATTTGGAAAACATATTTTTAATTATATTGAAACAAAGATTTATAACAAAATTATACTTATTATTATATGAACTCTTTAGTGAAATACTTTTAATCCTATTTATATCAAACCGTATATACACGCCAGTTTTTTAGATCTCATGATCTTACATAGGTATCTAGGTTTGACATCATATTTGATGTTTTTTATTTAGTTAATGGATGTTGTGGAAGTGCTGAGTGACTGTGTTACATAGAGATACTTTGGATGAATCTGGAATTTTATAGTTCTTCAAGGGATATTTTTGTACCATAAAATTTGTCTACATGTTTGTTTTTATTTTTCATTTTCCTTTATGTAAGGCCTTGTTATATTTTATGGATCTTTTTGTATTTATATATCAATGTGAGTTTGGATGCTTACATTGATTATTACCTATTATTTTGGAATTAGTATTTGACTTTTTGTCTATCCTAGGAATAAAATCGTAATTTATAGATGCACCATATCAGATTATTAGTTAGTTTATGTTTATTAGCTATTGTTATTCAAGGGTGAAACTTTTCCCACTTGTCTATAGTGTGATTCCATGGTGCTTGTCGTAAGCCCAGGATGATTGATAACATGATTCAGTACTTATAATGGATTAGTTTGGGGGAAGTGGAAGGATGACCCATGATGGTTCATTAGACCTACATGGAAAAATCTTTGTCAGGATTTGGGAATCGAGGAGTCTTCACTACTTATAGTCATACTGGGTTCGTTTTAAATTTATGATATTTATAACTTATTTATACCCATTTATTTTAAATATATTTTTTCATTTTTTACACTCTATATTGATGGTCTGAGTGTGATACATAAATTTATATAATAAAATTGGTTTTATTATCCCTTATACATTATTATATCCCATGTGATGATATATGGTTTTGTATAGGTACATTAGTCTAATGCCTTTCACATTGTGTGATATGACTTCTCGGTGTTAGTCATTAACCCATAACAAAATGGAGGTAGTCTTAGGGTGGCATGCTAAGCTTATCACTTCACCATGTGAGGTCCTGATTGGTGAGGTCATGTTATATTGGTATAAAATAGGTTATATCTTAAATATGGAGTTTAGAGTAAGGTGACTAGTGAGGCTAGTTTCGAAATTTTGGGTAATGATGTCAAGGGCCCTTGAGTTCGTCTCTCAGCTTAGGGAACCTAGCATTGGTAAAGTAAATGACATATTCATTCATCAATACTCTGATAACCTATTTATCAGACTGGAAATCTAAGGCATATGTTATAGGGTATAAGTAAAGTGGTACATTCACCATATTGAGATGTAGTGTGAAGAGATCAACAAAACATCAAAACTAAACCAACTTAATCTAACCCACTCAAAAAACCGAAAAATGCCTCAGACAATGTGGTTCAATTTTTTTCTTTGATTCAAATTAGTCTGAGTGGTAAGGTTACTATTTTTTAAAATTTGGTTGACCCAACCCACCCTCCCTAAGTATAATCAAATTTTATACTCATAATTATAACATTTTTTATAAAATTTAGTTAGGTATAAATAAATTTGGACATGAACAAAATTAGTTTATTGAATGAATAGAGTTAAATTGGTGGTTATTAAAAAATTATTTGTTTTTTAAAATGATATTTTTAAGAATTATTAATGTTAAAAAATTATTTATTTTTATTAATTAAATATTTTATACATGTTTAAGAATTATTATAAATATTCTCAACACAAATCTACCCACCATTTAAACCTCCATAACCTGTCATATTGAGTTTTATAAAAATATATTTATTAGAGTGTTAAAGGCATATTGAATTTTTTTTCATCCACTCAATATGGATTGGGTGAGATTAATATTTAAATAGAACCCACCCACCCATTTACACTCCCTTAATGTACTATTTGGCCATTTATTTCCATGTTTATATTGAGTCATCTACCCAAATGTGTTTTAATGACTGTGGGTTTATCTTATTGAATATAGAACGAGACCACGCTGACTACCAACTAACATCCCAATACATTTTTTTACATGCCTATACAAACATTAGATACTCTTATCATAAATTAGATAAGTAATGAGGATTAAATATATAGACCTAATCATGATATGTTCCCACCAGGAGAGAAAGTATTAAATCTTATTCCCATGTTGTAGAGAGAAAAACATTCACCCATAGTGCAGGAAACACCCCTCCACAAATAAAAAAATGGATGATTCTAGTGGTATTGGATGATGATTCTTGTAGCTTGAGTTCACTTAGTGAGTTGTAATAGTATAATCAATCCATTTCCAAAATGAGTTTGGTCTAGACATTCATTGACAAAATGGAAGTGCTAGCATCCCAGCTTTTCCATGACATAACAAGTTATTGATTGACCTTGATAATCCAAAACCATGATAAGAAAATTATTCCACAGTCAAGGTTGTAGTATTTATTTCATGGGGAGTATTTTATAACTATATTGAGGATGGTACACATTTATAAGTTTTTGTACTTATAACAAATAAGAATGTTAGTTATGAAGTATACATTGAAGTTCATTGGCATTATAATGAACTCTATTTTTCTGATTCATGATGGATTTCATCGAACATAGAAGTTCAAGGTAGGACTCCATAGAGAGATATGATCCAGTTTCGTTTCCATCTATATCCCCACCTACATTAGAGTTCTAGAGAGAGATTTAGTGGTTAGGATCATTTATGAGGAAGAATAGTTGATGATGGGAGCTAATTCTGCTTTTCCAAGGGTAGAGTCATTAATTGTTTATAGTCGATGGTAAGTGTATGGGACACAACACTGAATAAATGTGTGTTCACAATAATTTTCATGGGGATTAGTAGAATAATATTCATATAGAGGATCTAGATATTCATGAAATAATATTTGTGACACCTATTGAGGGAAGGTCATATGGATAAAGACTTCCCAACACATCATGAAGCAGAGGGTAGCCATAGTGAACTTTTGGAACCCCAAACGTTGTTTGGGTGGATTATTTAACAATTCAATTTTTTGAGAATATGATTTTAGTTCGTAGGAATTATGTAATTATATATACTAGAGGATATGGTTAGTGATTATTTCCTTGAGTTGTGTAAGGGTAATATTTGACATTCAATCCCCACATAAAGGTAAGGTAAGTCCTCGCGTGCTATGTAAAATTATATCTTCAACCATGTAAGGGTATATGAATATCATATAAGGGTAAATCCTCAACCAGAGAAGGGTACATGAAGATCAAATAAGGATAAATTGTCAAACACACAAGGTTACATGCATCTTAATAAATGGAAAATCTAGCCTGTGTAAGGGTAAACAGTATGTGTAAGAGTAGTTGAGTACAAGGAGGCTATGTAAGGGTACTTATGTAAGAGTAATGAGGATGTGTAAGGGTACTAGTATAATGGTAATGAGGATCCATAAGGGTTCCTACATAAGGGTAACTCGTGAGTTCTAAATATCACATAAAGGTTGATTCCTAGCTCACATAAGGGTATCCTAGGACTTCCATTACCCACATAAGGGTAAACATATACCTACATAATGGTAAAGCTGAGTTTTCACATCTCATGTAATGGTAAGAAGTTGAGGATATGGTGTTGTATAACTTTTCAAAATACAACCCTTATGAAGTTGAGATACAAAGAGTTAACACATGATATAGAGAAATATCTTGCATTGTAGAAGATATTTGGTTGAGTTTATGGTGATGGATACACTATAAAGAAATAGCCACTTTATAAGAGAAATGAGAATTTTAACACAGATATAATGGGTACATTTCAAAGGTAAGTGGATCTTGTTTTCAATTCAATTCCTTTTGAGAGATGTTTTTACTATAGAGAAGAAGTTACACCATAATATTGCGTGGAAGTAAATATTTGGAGAGTGATGCAATAAGGAAGATACACTATACCACAAGATTTTATTAACCATATCATGAAGGTAATGGATATATTTTTTGTTCTATGCATAAATACAGAAGAAAATTTCATAGGAGTACCTGAATATTAAGAAATGAGATATAGCATGTGTTTATTCAAAAATATAGGGCCATCTAAATGATATAGAGGTTTTTATGATCATGGGTCATAAAATATTAAAGGCTAAATACCATGATCACAGTGCTATGAAAATATGGCCTTCCATATTTAAGTATATAGAAGTTCATGCTATAAGATATAGATATTATCAGGGGAAGTTATCATGGAAATTCATTTGCTTCCCATATGATAACATATAGCTTGAGAAACATGGAGAATTTAAGAGTCATTTTGACTCTTAATGTGGCAGTTACATCACATGTGAAATTAACTATATAAGAGTAAAAATCCAAACCACATTAGATATCAATCAGTATAATAAAAATAGAAGAGAGATTTTTGAGAGATCTGAAAAAATATAATGGAGTCTCAACAAAATTTGAAACATCTATAGAACAAGGATATATATAGATAATTCCATTTCGATATATAAATTTTAGAAGAAGAAGTTTTTTTCACTGTAATAAAGTGAAGTGAAAGGAAGAAGTTTACTCATCCAGTAAAGTGAATCCATTCTAATATTATTCTACAAGTGAGTTCCAATTTTTTTTTGGAATGCATAATTATTTCCATCTAGGGAAGGATTTTCTAAAGAATAAGTGGTTTTAAATATTTCCCAGTGAATAAGGGGATCCTATAGTTAATTTTTAAAATGAATCAAGGTTATTTCTTAAATTATCAAGGAAATAATTTTCTCAAGATTATTTTCAAAATATACTTGTGATGGAGAAACCAAATATTCAAAGGCACCCATCTAAAAACTGGTGAAGTTACATCAACACAGTGACATTGTTCTTGGTTTGTGAGACAATTATGTTATCACTTTAATGTGGTGAGTGAGAAGGGAATTTGTGAGGGAACTGATCCCATGGGGACAGTGAATCTATCCTAAATCATGGTATGATATTGGGACTTGGTAGGAGTGACCTAGCCTAAAACAATAGGTAGTGATCCTTAGTGATCCTTGGAATGAGTGACCTAGAATAAACTAATATATAATAATCATTATAAGAAAGATAACCCACAAAAATATTGGTAGAATACTCTTTGGACTATCCCTTTGTGATGATCCAATTAAAAACCCATGTATTCTTGTGATTGTTTTAATTAATTTTCATGCATTATTATCAGATAAAATTGATAAAGATAATCAACTAGAAAATTAATATATAGATTTTGGTTAAGTAAAAGGTAATCAGATCTTCAAGAGAAAATCAAGGTGACCCTTATATTTAAGATGTTCAGATCCACTAGGGTAAGAAGAGATTGAAATATATCCATAGCCCAACTCACCCCTCCCCCTCATAGGAAACCTAACCTCCTATCAGACCAAAAAATTAGTATTAAAGGGTATATTTTTTTGTTGGATTTTATCCAAAATTTTGTTAATCTATTTATTGAAATTGAAGTTTCCATTTAAGCCTACATTGTGGTGTGACATGATAAAAGGTATAACTTAAATGAAGAAGAAAAAAAGAAAAATAAATATGTGTGAAGCAATTTTTTGGATGTGTGAGATTCAGTTTTATGAGTCAGATAATGTGGAGAAGAGAGGTATAGAAAATTTAGATGTGAATCCATTCAATCATTCAATGGTGGTTTAGGTATGAGTGAGGATTTTGATCAACCAAGTGATTTTGGGACCATTGATGATGAGTTAATCCCAAAGTGGATAAGAAGGGGAATTACCATTTATTATAAAATGTGATCAATTAATTAATGGAAGAAAGTTTCAGACAAAATAGGAAAAAAATTCTCTATACATTATGGTTAATGTGTGGGAAAATGAGATAAATATTATAGTACAAAAAAGCATGATGAAGTTGAATTGACCTCAGTGATAATAATTATGATCAAAAATAAGATTTAAATATTATATCTATAAATATGAAACAACACAAAAATATGTATAATAAAATATTTTAAAACTGTAAGAGTTTTAGAATCTGAATGCAAAGGAACATGAGCTGGTTTTTCATGTGGCTTAAGTGGTTGGTGATAAAAGAAGGATGAAAAATCAAATAGTATTCCTCAAAGTCTCTATTGCTCAAATTAGATATATAATGAAGGAACATGTGAAAATATAGGATAATATTAATTAATCCTTGGAAGAGGAGATGTCTACTGGGAATACTATTAAGGAAGAATTTAGTTATCAACTTGAAATAAGGAGTACAAAGATCCATCAATTAGAAGAAGAAATAGTTTCATCCAAGAAGTAGTTGGGTTCCAAGGGTAAGCATAATGTCAATAATTATTTTCTTTTGTTATTTTATAACCCTTCTTCAGGTGATGATGAAACAAATAAGAATTATTCCTTCTCAAATGAGAAACATTAAAATATTATCCTATCATAAAGATAATTCTTCATGGACAAAGGTAGTTTCATCTATAAAGGAACACCACCAAGTAATAAAAAGAAGAGAGCTATGAATATTCCTAGGAAAAGGTAATGTTGTGAAGGAAATATAAATACATTTAAAATGGACCCCATAAGAGGAAAAAAAACCATATAAGGACTTAAGAAGACATATAAACTGTGTTACATTTTAGGGAAGCATGGAAACACCTTTGGTTTTTGTGTTGAGGCACGAGGATATATCAAATGTTGTGACGGTAAAGGAAAACCTAATACACTTAGTCACTAGGCATAGAAAAGGAGGTATGTGTCTTATCCCAATAATTATTACTTTTCTAACCATTTTTAAAGTGAAAGGTTCATAGGATATTTTTCATAGGTTAAAGAAATATTTTAGGATGCAAGCATGGGGAAAATAGTTTTCTTGAGAAACAGATTTCAATGATTATATTAAGAAGAAACATTTATTGAAGTTGAGTTTGTGAAAATATCCAAAAATATATCCCAAGATCTAACATCTTGTAGAGATAAGAAAAAGGATTCAAATTAAGAAAAGTGCATAATTAATGATGGAGTCAAAATGAAAATGAGAAAGACACATCCTAATGAAAGAAAAGAATTAAAAAGCTTGATAATTCTTATAGGGTTAGTTAAGGTGGAGAGAAATCTTGGAGAAAGAAAAAGATTACCATTTTGGGAAAATAAACCATTTTTGGTAATGATTCCCAATAATGGAAATATTTTGTGAAAGGGGAAAAACAAAAGATTATGAAATGTTGTTTGATATCACCAAATAAATTTTAGATCTGAAGATGGACTCTAAAAAAATGTGTAATGTACTGGACCTGATCAACCACCTAGACAGGACTAAATGGGTCGGGTGTTACCACCTTAGGTTCACCTCCCTTAATTACAACGGTTTCCAACTAGCAGTGAGGGTGTAAATAGGTATTGTGGGGAGGTTATACTCCCTCAGAGGAAAATAAGGTATTGGTCTGAGTATAATAATAAAACATACAGTGGGAAATAAATGACTTAGTAGACTCGAACAAGACCCTCATAACAGAAGCACATCCAATATTTGTAGACAACAGAACCTATTTATAAACAAGTGCAGCGGAAAGTGAATAGAACATCATGATGAACATCCCTTATAAAAACTACTAAAACAACAAGAATGCATCCACAACAGGTCAGGAATTTCAACATAAAAAGGGCACCAATGGCTAACGAACAATAGCTACAAAATCAATTAAGCATGATAATAAAAAAAGAAATAAAAACAATTAAACTCTAGCTATCATGACCTCAGGGTCCATACTTAATCTCCATGAAATAGCTAATACAATCCAAATCTTGAAGCTGGTCACATTCCTACATGTAAATCTATAAATTCTACATGCATCTCAAAGGGCTTGTGTAGCATATGAGATGAATCTTAGTAGGAAACCACCCAATGGTGCATACCTAGTATAAGTGTTCAAGTTGGAATGCATCCATAAGTAAAGTAAATAGAACAATGCATAAGGTAAATACAACCTCCACCAGTGCTCAGAAACCACCATGGAGTATCACCTGCTTCGGCCAACACCGAAATCTTAGTCACATAACCAGGAACCATGTGCCTCCTAACATCTCATGTCTCAAATATCAATGTCCCAAAGGCACGTCCAAGAAATAGTAACCAAGAACCATGTGCCTCTTAACACCTCATGTCTCAAGTACCAACATCCCATAGGCACATCCAAGTAGTAGTAACCCGGCACCATGTGCCTCCTCACACCTCGTCTCTCCAATACTGACGTCCCGTAGGAATGCCCAAACAATATGAAGGCTTTTATCCTTCCACGTAGCTTCCAAAATAAGAACCCCCCAACCATAATCACATAGCCGCAACTACGAAGGCCTCTACCCACACGAGCGATCAAAACCACCTCAGCATGGAGTCATCTATGTGAACACGACCCGAAGTCATATGTGAGAAGTAATCACCAAATATAGAACCAAGACACAAACTCTTGGGCACGTCGTGCCCCTGCAACCACATATCTTAGAATCTAATGTTCTTTCCATCCATGTAACCTGGGCCATGCCCAACCTGACAGTCCCACTACCTCAATATAACGTCCATGACACCCAATCTCATGGTCAAACCACCAAATAATCCAGGCCAAGCCCAAACATTGATCAACATCATTGAAGAATACACATTCCATTCCCAACACAACCCAAAGGTTCTAGAATATCCAACTCAATAATTACATATTTCTAACATTTAAAAAAATCACATAAATAGGAAAAACAATCGAAATAGTTGAATTGCACTATCCCAACAGATGTCAAACAACAACACCAAGGTATTGAATTTCTCTAAAAATCCAAATCCTACTTTACAAATCATACATACCAGTTTAAAAACAAATTAAACCAATTATAACCATTTTGGAACCCTGATATAGAATATCCCAATGAGGGTCGACCTCTCTCCCAACCTTACTCAAGAAATTTAGGTAATATGGTATGCCTGAAGGCATCCCTTGGGTCCAAAAATTAATTCAATATGCAATAGTAGATAAAACCCATCCCGCTCAAAAATACTCAAAGTCACGCCAATGTCTGCGCCACCCAAATGTCCTAAAAAAAACAAGGTATGAACCACCAACCTCGCATTAGTACGATGATTCTTCTTTGGTATTAGACTCTAATTCAGTCTAAAACTTGGTAGATCTACAAAACAAGAATTAACACTGAAACACCTATAACATGTTTTAGAACAAAAATCAAGACGAAAGGCTCAAGGGGAATCAAGGTCTTATTGATGGGGTTCTATGCATCCAGGGACTATCGAAATAGAGTTCATATAGACGATTGGGAGCAAAAATGAACTCTGGTGCCGCTTGTTTGTGAACTCGGATGAAACCCTCTACCCTCTACCCCAAAATGAGACTAATTCCCATTTTAATGAATAAAAATTCATGGCGTGTATATATGAGTGCACACCGTGTGTATCATTTTATTGTTCCTAAGATGGCTGAAATTTTTCTAAGGATCTGCCGACATGACTACACGGCGTGTACGAGGCTGTACACGGCATGTCATTGGTTTTTCCCTTTTAACTCATTGACATACCCACACGCCATGTATATCTCCCATACACGGCTAGAATACATGGATAATACTAAGAGTACACGACATGTACTTGGTTAAACATAAATATCTATCCAACACACCTACACACCATGTACGAACTTCTCACACGGTAAGGGTACAGGATGTGTACTGGGAAGTACAGGACGTGTAACCTGGAAATTTCTAGAACTGCCCAGTTTTTACCCTGTTATCTACAAAAAAATCAAAAAACAGAAAAAATAAACCCATACCTTAAAGTAAGAACTGGGTTCTTACAAATTTCCCCCCATAAAGAAATTCATCCCAGAATTTCCATTCTATGGGTGGTGAAGAAAACTCTAGAACAATTTGGCCCAAAGCTGAAATCAATCAAAGGTCCAAAGTCATATTTATAGACTCATGGTCCTCCCATGATGCCTCATCACCCCTGCACGTCATCAGGTGCTCTTGTGTCATTCATGACACAAAAATATATCCTACACCACATTGGTGTATGACTCCATGAGGTCCTATATCCCATGGATGCTAAAAAAAACCCGGTGCCATGCACCTCAAGTAACCTATATCCTGGATTCCTCGATGCCCAAGGAACATCAAGTAACCAGCATCCTCAGTGCTCCAGACTCCACGCATCTTATATGTTTAAATAAATATACCATGCACTCAAAATGGTGCCAATTCCACTGACCAGTATCTAGTCAGTCCAAATGAATCTGGTACACCTCGTGCACTTAATACAAACATGCTTTAACATGTCATGCTAAAAATAAAACAATAAAATCATATCCAAGACCGCATCATACCTATGAACATAATTAGATCACCATCCCGCTCAGCCTCTGGAAGCTCCATAGCATGCACCTGGTAGGAAGTAAGAATAACTGGTG
Organism: Viscum album; assembly: GCA_963277665.1. Lineage (NCBI taxonomy): Eukaryota > Viridiplantae > Streptophyta > Magnoliopsida > Santalales > Viscaceae > Viscum > Viscum album. Next base: position 1,544,437,541 of record OY728130.1, read on the forward strand.
CTTGATCTCCCTGTGGTGATGCTCCAGTCACCGACAACTAACTGATAGATTTGGTCTTGCTGTCTCTTCCAAGTCCTCCTCATCCAGTTGATCCTTGGCTACCCTCACCTAGTACCAATCATGAATTGGCCCCAGACGCCACTGTCTATCCTGGTCCCTGCCTTCCGACTGTCTAAAAAATCACTCTAGATGTTCGACCTACCCACATGCCCAAGACTCCTTTGGAGATCTATCACACTGAGTCCGAACATGCCCTAGATGCCCATACTGAATGAAAACCACTGATGTACTTCCCCAAGGTGGTCTAGATGATTCCTTGGCCTAACTTCCCTATTAGAAGTCATCCAAAACATGATTCCTACTATCTGAACCATAACCCGATTCCATCGAATGACACAAACAATATTTTTCCATCAAGTTTCCCTTGTCTATGAGTGCCTGATTCAACACCTCTAAGAATGGGGTAAACCTGAAGATGTTTACCTATACCTTAATAGTGCACTATAAGCCATCCTCAAAGTGCCTCACCCTCGAGGTGTCATTGCCTACCATACCTAGTGCAAAGAGATATAGCTTAGTGAAGGTAGTTGCATAGTCCATGATAGACATGTCACCCTGCTGGAGGCTCAAGAAATACTGAGCTCTCATTTCCCTCAACATCTCTAGGAAAAAGTTCTTGCAAAACCTATCTTCGAAGTCCTTCCAGTCCATCTCATCATTCCTACAATCCTGTACCCGCACATCCCACCAACACTTCACTAGTCCTCTCAGCATTTACATCACTAGCTTTACCCTTCGCCCTAGAAGCATCTCAAGCTTCTCGAATATCATCTGCATGCTCTTCATCTAGTTTTTAGCTGCATGTGTACTACACTCACCCTAGAAAAGTGACAGGTGATTCAACTTGAACTCCCTCGTTAGATATTACATAGAGGTATCTGTACCATGTGTGCCTCTGTCAATCCCATGCAAAACACATACCATGATAGATCAGAGCTTCTCATTGAGCCATGACCCAAACACTACCACACTCAACTGCTACTCTGCCAGCATTGGATCCTAAACCTGATCCTTCCCCTAAGTCTATTCCTAAAGCTCATGCTCTACCTATCCCTTAGGTGTTTGAGTCTGATCGTGATCATTTGGTACTATACCATCACCCACTTGACCATTCATCAATCCATTTAGGAGAAACCCACTAAATACCATAAATGTTCAGACATCCCACATATATAACAATATATATAATGCAGATAAGGAAATCATTAAAAATGAAGCGCATAATAACTACCCTTACTCTCCCCCACCAAAAAAATTACCCATGGAATCCTAACCCCATGACCTCCTTACTCATCCTCAATAGAGACAAGTATACAAAAGTACCTCGGGCCATTCCCATCCCGAAAACCATCGTTGCCTCAAACCGACGATCGAGTCACCCAATCCAGATAGCCACACTGCCTCAAACCGACGTCCAGAATGCCCAATCCTGGTGATCAACATCACCTCATTCATAGTACATGCCTTCTCATATAATAGTTAGGCACAAATCTCACGCCACATGTGATTTTACATAGTTAAAATCATAGAATATTACATTCCAATAAAAAATCAATTCTATTAGGAATTTCAGATTCCACATTTCAAAAGCATCTATAGCATAGAAATTGATATTATGCACATTGTATTATCACTTCACAAAGCTTACATGAAAATATGAATTTGAAATACCCTAATAATGTGCCTATCAAAAGACAAGAAAAGTCACCTTTCTATACCGGGCCAATGCCCGATTATCCATTACCGCACCAGGTCACGGGCCAGTTATCATAGCCAATAATATCACACACCAAGTGAGCCACCAAGGTGGAAATAATATAAATTTTAATCTGAGAAAATGGAAAACCAGAAATTCCCACCCAAGGAAACATAGTCCATACCTCTCACTTGGGGCTGCAGGAACCGAAGAATAAGCTAGAAATCCAAGTTCTAGTAATAACCTATCTTCAATATACCATATCCGAAATAGTAAAACTAGTAGAAATAAAAAGGCAGTCTTGATCTCATTAGTATTCAGTAAAAAGTTTCTAATAAATCCTTGTCAAGAACAACTCATTTGATACAACTTTCTAAAGTCTTGGACCCAAACAACCATCAGAACAGTGCTAAATGGGTTGTGTGTTACCACCTTAGGTTCACCTCCCAAAACGCCAAAGGCTTCCGACTAGCAGTAAGGGTGTAAACAGCTATAGTGGTTAGGCTATACCCCTTTGGAGGAAAATAAGGTACTGGTCCGAGTATATTAATAAAACATGTAGCGGAAATAAATGACATTGCGGATTCAAACCAGACCCACATAGTGGAAGCGCATCCAAAATCAATAAATAGTAGAAGTAATATATAAACAAGTGCAGTGAAAAGTAAACAGAACAACATGCTAAACATCCCTTATAAAAACTACTAAAACAATAAGCATGCATCCACAGCTGGCCAGACCTGTCAAAATAAAAAGGTGCCAATGGATAACCAATAGTAGTTATGAAATCAATTAAGCATGCTGATACAAAAAAGAAAAAAAACAAGTAAAATCCTGCTAGGCATGACCTCAAGGTCCATACCAAATCTCCAATAAATAGCTAGTACGATCCAACTCATGAAGCTAATCCCTTTTCTGTATATAAATCCTCCAATTATAAACACGTCCTAAAGGGCCCATGCAGGGTGTGAGAAGAATCTCAGTAGGATACCACCCTGTGGTGTATACCTAGTATAAGTGTTTAAGTAGGTATGCATCCCTATGGAAAGTAAAAAACACGATACACAAAGTAAACATAACCTCTATTGGTGCTCAACAGCCACCATAGAGTATCACCTGCTTCAGCCAACACCAGAATCTCAGTCACATAACCCAACACCATGTGCATCCTGACATTACATGTCTCAAGTACCGACATTACAAAGGCACACCCAAGAAATAGTAACTCGGCACCATGTGCCTTCGGAAACCTCATGTCTCAAGTATCGATGTCTCTTAGGAACACCCAAGCAGTAGTAACCCGACACCATGTGCCTCCTAACACCTCGTGTCTCTAGTACTGACGTTTCCTAGGCACGCACAAACAATTTGAAGGCTTCGCGCCATCCATATAGCTTCTATAGTAATAACCCCCAACCATAATCACCTAACTACAACTACATGGGCCTCTACCCACACAAGCAGTCAAAACCACCTCATCACGGAGTAATGTATGTTTACATGACACAAAGTAATGGGTGAGAAGTAATCATTGAATATAGAACCATTCACAAACCTAACTAAAACCTCATTCCTATATTACCATGTCGCTCAGAATCTGATGGCCTTACCATTCCAAGTAACTGAATCCATGCCCAACCTGATAGTTACAGTAACTCAATCTGACATTCATGACACCCAATCTCATGGTCAAATCACCCAATAATCTGGACCAAGACCAACTTGTGATCAACATCATTCAAGAATATACAGGCCACAACCAACGAAACCCAAAGGATCCAACATATGAAATTCAGTAATTACATATTTATCACATTTAAACAAATCACATAAATAGGAAAAACAATCTAAACATGTGAATCACACCAGCAAAAAGATTATCACACATCAGCACTAAGGTATTGAATTCCTCTTACAAGCCTAATCATGCTTTACCAAATCATAAAAACCAATTTAAAAACAAAAAAGAAAAATAATAACCATTTTGACACCCCATGACAAAATGTCCCAATGAGAATTGACTTGTCACTCAACCTTGCTCAAGTAATTTAGGCACTAGTATATTCCCAAAGGTATCCCATGGGTCTAACAATTAATTCAATATGTAATAGAAGATAAAACTGGTCCCACTCAAAAATACCTAAAGCATCACCAATGGACACGCCACCCAAATGTCCATGAAAACCCAAAACAAGGTATGAACCACCTAACTAATATTAATAAGATGATCCTCCTCCAGTATTAGTCTCTAATTATGTCTAAAACAAAATATATATACAAAACAAGAATTAATTCTAAAACCCCTATAACTCGGTCTAGAACCAAAATCAAGACAAAATGATAAATTGGAATCAGGGGCTTACTTAGGGGGTTCCAACGCATCTGACGAAGATCAAAACAGAGTTTGGACGAATGATCGGGAGAAAAACAAGTCCGGGTGCTGCTTGTTCATGAACCCGGACAAAACCTTCTGCCCTTTGCCTCAAAATGAGGCTACTACACATTTTAATGAAAAACATAAATACATTACATGTATATATGAGTACACTCCATGTGTATCATTTTATTGTTCCTAAGATGGATACAAGTTTACCGAGGACCTACTGACATGATTACACGACGTGTACGAGTCTGTACAGGACCTGTCCTTGGGTTTTCCCTTCAAAATCGCCAACATACCCACACACCATATATATACCCCATATATGGCTAGACTACATGGTGTGTACTAAGGTCACATGACGCTTACTTGGTTAAACATCACTATCTAGACAACACCCCTACATGCCATGTATGGCCTTCTCACACCGTAAGGGTACATGACGTGTACCGGGAAGTACATGATGATTAACCTAGAAATTTCTATAATTTCCCATTTTCTACCTATTGTCTAAAAAACAACTCAAAAATAGAAAAAAATAAGCTCTTACCTTAAAGTAAAAACCATGTTATTACAAAAGGCAAGGGGAAATAGTGATCTAGAGTGACTCACCATCAACCTTAACTTGAAGAAGTTCAAGGTAACCCTCTCCCCATTTTCTCTACATATTATAACTTGTTTAAAGAGGTGTAGGACTCAAGTAGAGACACAATCCTTGGGGTAAGTTTTATCAAAAGCACTTGAAGTGAAGCTACAATCAAATTTAAAATTTATCGAGAAACTCTATGAAGAAGATGATGATTAAAATCATTATTACCAAAATAAATATTTTTTACTATTAATAATTTATCCTAAAATGATGATTTATAGGAAATTTAGATTGTGGAAATAATAAAATAACGGGGTAGAATTGATTATTTCCACATAAAGGATAAATCTTGATTATACCTATTGATATTCTAATATATTGTATCACTGGTGAAAATTTTCTGGTTATTAAATGCCACTGAAAAAATGAGACACTCAATAATTAAAGTCCCTAAACATAAGAATAACTTCAAATAACAAAAAAGGTTAAATGAAAGAGGGATTAAATTTGAACATCCAGAGACTATCTTTTGGTGTAAAAGACAATTTATGGTGTTTCCTAATGATTTTAATCTATTTTTGGAAGTATCATATTAGTTTCATACAATATCATGGAGATTTAAACATGTAGACTCATATAGAAACAATAATAGAAATAAAACATTGAAGGATAACCTCATATTAATTAGATAAAAAATTCCATTATCCTGTTAGTTATAACAAGTTGAAAAACCAATGATGATAATGGTTTGTAATTAACTCTTTGTGCTCTAAATTTTATGTGACATTTTTTTTAATGTTTAGAAAATATTATGGGTTGAGAAATTGGAATACCTAGGATGCTTAAATTTTATTGGATCTAGTGAGTTACATAGACAACCTTGTTGGTGTTTGATAAGGATTCTACTTCATATATCAAGATCTTGTCCATTAGTCTTAGAGAATTTTTTGAAATATAAGTTTATAAGAGGTAATTCTTTTCACTTGATTTCTTGTGAAAATGATGAAGCTATTACTAAAAAAATTGATTTAAAATATTAAACATTTAAGATTTATGGATTAAGAAATTAAACATAAAATTTCTTAATATTTGGAATTTAGGATTGATTCATGTATGTTATTGACATTGAGGGATAACTTTCTTTCATCAATAGATATTTTCCTATGTTATTTCTGTCCATATAGAGTAGAAAAACTTGGGCTTACCCCACAAATATTATTGACAATAAGGGGTAAAAATAAAAATGGATATTGGTTTACTTGGTTTCAAGGTGATATTGATAATTTTAACTAAATCCAAGGGAGATATTGTTGAACCACAAATGATGTTTAGAGTATATTTATTGAAAGGTGTATTTTTTGACAATATGGGTTTAGTTTGGTATAATTATAAAATTATATATATTGGAGGATATAGTTGGTGATGATTTACATGATTTTAAGGGTATTTAATTGCTTTATAACCTTGCATAAAGTCAATCTAAATCCTTATGTGATGTGTAAAGGGTTTTCTTTAGCCATGAAAGGGTATATAAATCTCATATAAGGGTAAATCCTTATCCAGATAAGAGTATTGGTAGCTAGCATAAGGGTAAATCCTCAGGCACTTATGAGTATAAGAATATCTTGTAAGGGTTAATCTTGCTTGTGTAAGGGTAAAGAGGCTATGTAAGGGTACCAACATAAGGATAACGAGTCCATGTAAGGGTACTTGTGTAAGGATAATGATGTTGCATAAAAATAAATATGTAAGGGTAATGATGTTTAATAAGGGTAGATATATAAGGGTAGCTTATGTGTTCTATAGCTCATGTAAATGCCAATCCCAAATCATGTAAGGGTATCTTGAGACTCCCATTACCCCAGTAAGGGTAAAATGATACCTGTGTAAAGGTGAATATTAGTTTCCATAGATCATTTAAGGGTAAAACTCTTAGTGCATGACATAGTAGAACTTACCATGATATAGTACTTGTGAATTTGAGGTACATAGACTTTTCACATGCCATAGATACACATTTTCACCATATAAGATATTAGTCTATGTTTATGGGGATTGATGTGCTATAAGGAAATAACTTTGTTACTGGAGAAAGCAGTATTTCACCATGGAGATAAGGGCCATGAGAAAAGGGTAAGTGGATCTTGTTATTAGTGTTCTACCATTGGATAGATATATATTACATAGATAAGAAGATATATCACAGCATTGGGTTATAGGGACCTAGTCTTTTATATATATTATTACATTATTTTATACACAATTAACCACCAAGTAAAAACCAAGGATCATAAAGTCTAGTGTCTTTGGAAGACTAGGTAAATGAAATTTAAATCATGAAAATATAATAAAACACTTTTATATTAATCTTCTATAATGATCTCCTAACATCCTTTGATTTCCAACATTGGTATAGAAAATATTGGGGAAAGAACAGACAATAGGGCTGCACTAAAAATCCGTATAAGGGAATAAATATATAAATAAAGTATACAAAACGGGTTACAAGACATAACATGATGAAATAAAAAGTCATGGATCATTAATAAACATATGGAATCATAAAATATATATCATGAGATCATGTTATCAAGAAAACATAGGAATATGGCAGAAACATACAACTTGACATAAACATGAGTCAAGGTTAATTTCCAGGACTATATCACATGGTGGGAAAAGTCCCAAAATAGATTAGTTTTACTCCTTGATTCTATACATAGTGTATCATGAGAAGAAAAACACTTTATGCATTGATAACTATCTTGGTTCACCGATTATTACATTTCATGCATATGTGTACCACATAAAGATCCAAACATATGGAATAAACATATGGATTACCCATAGAAAGAAATGGGTATCGTGATCAATTCATAAGGTATAACCAAAGGAGTGTGTTAAAATGGTATCCTTGAGGGAAAGGTTTAAATATTGTTTTGAAAATAATGATGTAAAAATATGAAAAAGTAATTAAAAATTATGTACATCCAAATTAAATTCATGAAAAAAGAGTTTTTAGGAACCTTTATAAATGAGCCACTTTTATTGCGGTTTAAGGGAAATTATTAATGAATTTTTAAAAAGGAAAAAGGAATAATTGTTCGTATAAAACCATAAATGATCTAAGATAGTTTTTTGATAAAAAAGTGATTTTGAAAAATATTCTTTTCCTAAAATAGATTATGGAGTATACATTAAAATGGGTAAGAAAATACAGATGTTCCCTTTAATAGGGCTTACTTATTGGGATGAATTGAGAATGAAACCTTATAAAACATGTATTTCCCAATAAATTAAAGATTATTTGAGATATATAAAAAGTCTGATACATATAAACAGGATTTATGAGAAGTATATAAGAATAAATAATATTTATATTGGCAAAAGGATAGAGAAATCATAACCCAAAGGTAAAATAGAGGTTCTGAGAGATATCCTACCTTATGTCCGAAATCATTTGACACATTCACTTAATATCCTAGAGAATCTGATTATATTAATTAATTAATTTATTAATAAAATATAATATAAATATTTTATTTATTATTATTTTATTAATTTCATTTATGTCTATTTTTTTGAGTTACAATGTTCAAGTTTATCATTTTTGGAGCATTCGTTTCACGGTTTTAAAGTCAATTACCTTGAGTATAATTATGGGAGTTCTTGTTAAATGGTAGAAAAAATCCAGAATTGTAATTAAATGGTATTAATATACTTAAATAATTTTAAATGGTTCCATAAATAATTTTTTTATGGTATGCGGATGATTCATTTGATAAAATTTTAATGATAAATGTTTAGTTTATTTTGGTGGCTCTTCAAACATCATGAACATGTTTGGTTTTATTATTTAATATTATGTATATATATTAGTTTCAAAACATGGAAAAATCTATAATATAAATTTCATGATTTATTCTAACCATTATAATGTTTTCATGACCTGCCTTGAAGGTGGTAATGGAAAATGAAAAATCAACGCTCATGAAGTCGTTGAATTAACATATCACGAATGATGTTTTCTTTTTTAATATAAAAAGAGAATAAAATATATTTGATGAATTATACTCAATTAAAAAAATAAAAATATAGTATATTTATGACAATTTAGTTATCCGGTCACTTTTTATAGGGGAGGTGAAGAGATGATAAGAAAATAAAATATATTAAAAAACAAAGAAGAAGGATTTTACCACCTGAATATCATCTCCTTGAGAACGTACTTAAGGCACTTGACATTTGAATCTTAGTGAGTCCAGAAAGACCAAGACATGGGGCTGAGTTTTTGGAGATTAATTTGGAATAATATTATAAATATACAAATCTTATAATGTGTGAGGATAAGAGTTGGTTAGGGTTGGTATTTAAAGGGGCAGAGATGGGTGTTTTTTGATTATTTTATCCATTTGTTTATTATTTTCGGTCAATACAATCAGTACTGTTTATACATATCATCAAATATATTTAATAATGAAGTATGTTTCTAGAAAATGGTACTTACATCATCCATACATCATACTTGACTCAAATATTCTTGTATTTTTCTTATACAGTAAATTATCATATTTCTCTATTCACTAAGAAATCAACTATTTTAGAAATGTCCAAAAATCTCACCCTATTTTTTTCAATGAGTAAATTCCAAATATGTAATAAATTTTATAAAAATAGTTTTATAAATAGCATAATTTTAAATTTAAAATAAAATCCTCATTTTTTATAAAATTACCGGTTTTAATATTATAATCGATTTTATGACCCATTAAAAAATTACTTAAAGTATCAGAAAACTATCCTATAATTATGATACTACATAATATTATTTTATTAATATATTTTATAAAAAAAAATTATTTTAAATCATTATATTAATTATAAAATTGGGAATAAACATTTAGGTCTTACAAAAATATCAACACTTAATTTATCATTTTTTAAAAAATTAATTTAATTACACTATGATATAGTTATATCATATCTGCATGTTAAAGATAAATAATTTTTTTAATATTTATTGGAGATGTTATTATTATATTGGAAAGATTACTATTCCTAATGGTTGTATTACTATTTAAACATTCCGGTCACTATTCCATTGGTATAGGTTCCTTAATTTCTATAAATACGATTTATTTTGTTCTTCTCTTATGAGAATAATGTTTTTATTGGATTATCTATGTAATCTTTGTGTTTTATACTATATAAAGTAATTATAAGAAGGGAAATTACATTGATAAAATTATGGGTCATTACATTATCCCCCTTACTAAATTTCACCCTCAAAATTTCATTTTACATATAATGGTGAAAACAAGTGAAGGTACTTATATAATGAGAATATGTAAAGTAAAAAAATGAAATTATAAATAATAACTTATAAATTAAAAGTGTATTCTAACTTATGATTCCCAATTTTTCAATCTAGGTTATCCATAGATACATAATTATCCCTAGGGTTCTTACTAAAGTTTTATAGTCCTAATCTCAAAAAATAACTAGACCATGCTATGATACCAACTATAATGACTATTTCCTTTTACATGTATTATTACATGATTTTAAGTATAACTAACCATCAAATTCAAACCAAGGATAATAAAGTATAGTGTATTTGTAAGACTAGGTACATAAAATTTAAAATAAAAAAATCTAATAAAACATGTTTATATTGATCTTCTTTAACGAGATCCTAACATCCTTTGAGCTCCTAAAATTACCTAGGATTAATTTTGGAAAACATGGACAAAAGGGATGAGCTAAAAATCCTAGTAAGGGAATCAACATAAGAATAAATTATAGAACATGTGTTAGATGGAATAACATGATGACATAAAAAGGTATAGAACAAGAAAAAACATATGGAAGCAACCATATAGAACATGGGATTATGTGAACATGGTATCATAGGAATTTGGAAACAAAATAAAACATTACATAGACACGAGTTAAGGAAAACTACCAAGACTATATAATGTGGTGGAAAAAGTCCCATAATAGATTAGGTTTACTCCATAATCCCATAACTGACATCTCATGAGACTAAACATTACCCAATGCATTGGAGTGATTTATGGGTGAACCGATCATAAAATGTTTATGCATATGTGTTCCATATAAATAATCAAACATAAGGAATAAACATAAGGGTTAACCATGGAAAGAAATGGGTATCATAATCGTCTCATAAGGAATAAACAAAGGGGTGAATGAAAATGGTATCCATGAGAGAAAGGATTAAATAATTTCTAGAAAATCATGATGTAAAAATAATAATAAGTCATGAATAATTATTTAAAACATAATTGAATCCATGAAAAATATTTTTTATAAAACATTATAATTGTGCCACTTTAGTGCGTTTTAAATAAAATATTAACGTGTTTTTTAAATATGAAAAAGGATAATAGTTTTTATAAAACTAAAAATAAACGAAGAATATGTTTTATCATATAATGATCGATTTATAAAAATATTGGTGGCTTAAAAATATTAAGGAGTGTACTTGAAAATGGGTAAGAAAATGAAGATGTTCCCTTTAATTGGACTTGCTTATGAGGAGGAATTGAGAGGGGAACTTTATAAATATATTACTTACCCATTAATAAAATACGAGTCAAGATATATACACATTTTTTGGAATATATAAAAATAATTTTGAGAAGTATATAATAATAAATAATATTTACATTGGTTAAAATAGATAGAAAGCATAACCCAATGGTAAAATGGAGGTTCAGATAGGTCTCTTACCTTATATCTGAAAGTGTTCTTCAATTACACTTAATTCCCTATATAATAAATTAGATTCATTAATTAATTAACTAATAACATATTATCTATCTATTTAATTTATTATAATTTTATTAATTTTATTTATGGAAATATTTATGAGTTATAATTTTTAATTTTGTCATTTTGGGAGTGTATGTTTCATGGTTTTATGGTTACTTCCCTTGAGTATAGTTATGGTAGTACAAGTGAAAGGGAATAAAAACTCCAGAAGTGGAATGACATAATATTAATTTAATTAGAAATTTTTAAATTGTCACATAAATCATTTTGTTTTATTATATGAAGATGATTCATTCGATAAAATATTAACAACAAAAGTTTAGTTTTTTTGTGGTTTTTCGATCATCACAAACTAGTTTTGTTTTATTTTTTAATATTATATATATATATATATACTAGTTCCACAATATACAAAAAGTTATAATATACATTTTAAAAACTATTTTAACCATTATAATTGTTTTATGATCATACATGGAGGCGGTAATGGAACATGAAAAATCGGCATCTATGAAGGTGATGGATTGACATATCACATATAATGTTTTCATTTTAAAGATAAAAAAATTAGAGATGTGATTTGATGATGGATATTATAAGAACACAATAGAATTATAGTATATGTATCATACTGTATTTATCATGTCACATTGGATAGGGAAGGTGAGAAGAGGATAAGAAAATAAAATAAATTAAAAGAGAAAGAAGGATGGTTCTACCTCTTGAATATCATCTCTTGGAGAACCTCTTTAAGGCAATTGGAATTGGTCTTTTCGTGAGACCAGAAATAAAAATACATGGGGAATAGTCTTGGTAGATTAATTTTATAAAATATTTTCAATATTCAAATATTTTAAAGTTTTAGGACAAGAGGTGGTGAGGGGTGGTATTTATAGGCGATGAGAGGGGTATTTTTTTTTTATTTCATCCATTTGTTCATTATTTTTTTCCAGACTATCAATAGTGTTTATAATTATCAATAAATAAATTAAATAATTAATTATAGTTCTAGATAATTGTTTTTATATAATCCTTTCATCATACGTGACATAAAAATTCTTTTACTTAGCTTTTCCTATAAATTATAATATTACACTATTCAGAAAAAAATCATATTTTTGAAAAAATCCCATGAAGTCATCCTAAACATTTTTCAATGTGTAAATTTTAAAAATATAATAAATTTTATTTAAATAGTTTTATAAATATGATAAAATAATTTTTTAAATAAAATAATCATTTATTCGAAAGATTCCAATTTTAATATTATAATTTATTTTATAACCATTTCAAAAATTAATCAGGGTCTCATAAAACAATCTCAAAATTATTATTCAACAAAATATTTATTAATGAAAATAATTTTTGCATTAAATCATTATATTAATTATTTATACTTTAATAGGATATATGACTATTTTATTTTCTGGATTACTTTTCCTAATGGTCATACTTCTATTCAAATGGTCAGGTTGTTATTCCATCGGTATAAGTTCCTTAATTTTTATAAATACCTCTTAGTTAATTACTAATTTATGAAAATAATGTTTTTATTGGGTTCTATATGTGATTTATGTGTTTTATACTTTATAACATAGTTATATTAAGGGAAATTCCATTGATAAAATTCTAGGACATTAAAGGGAGGTCTTAGAGATTTATAGATTGGTACACCATGGAAGATGCACTATAAAACAAGAGTTTTTTTGGCTTCACCAAGGAGGTAATGGCTATATATAGACCCAATGATTTTACACATATTATTAATTTTTTTAACATAAAAATCCTTTAATTAAAACCCAAAGATCATGAGGCCTATTGTCTTTGGAGGACTAAGATCATAATAAATTAGAGGGAACTAAAACATGGAATTATTATTTTTAAAGTCATCCTCCCTAATTATCTCATAAATGGTTTTGAGCTCCTAAAACTACATGGGATAACTTGGGTAGTATAAAAAATTAAGGGGTGATCTAGAAATACCAGTAAGGGAATACACTTGACAAGAGAACATAACATGTGATTCAATGTTATAACATGATATCATAAAATAGAAGGAACATGAGTAATCACATGGAATAATAACATAAATAACACAGTATCATAATATCATAGAGGCATAAAAAATGAGGAAAAAACAAAAAATATGACATATACATAATTCATGGATAACTTCCTAGACTATATCACATTGTGAAAAAAGTCCCATAAATGAACCCTCATGAGACTATGGTGTTACCCAATTAATTGGAGCACTATATGGGTACACCCATCATAAAAAGTTCATGATCTATGTGTTCCACATAAAGGAAATAATTCATAAGTCATAACATAAGAATTACCCATAAAATGAAAATGGGTTGCACAATCTTGATTCATAAAATAATAAAAGGAAATTTCATAATGGAGGAATTTGAGAAATGGTTATAAGTATTGTATTAACTCATAAAATTATGCAAGAATAAACTAGGTATATATGTGAGAGAAATATATACATAATTTAGAAGAAATGAATCACATCAGAGGTTGTTTTCTTTGATGAAAATAAATTTAAAAATATTAACATTCTAGGGAAAAATAAGGATTTCACTTTTAGTAACATCAAAGGATGTTATCATATATAGAAAATGATTTTGAAAGATCACATTGAATATTTATTGAGGAAAATATCCTTTTGAATTTGAAAACAATTATTTAATATCTAAAACATTATCAAACGCTAAACAAAACATTTTTTTTTTGAAAAAATCCTTTGAATATTAAAATATTAAGCTTTAAAAGATTGAGAGTCAGGACAATAGAAAAGTTCTATTCAAGGAAAATTCTTTAAAAAAATAATTATTCCTTCCACATTTTTATAATAAAATTCAAAAATTACCTTGTTCATAAAATGGAAGAAAGACTATTTTTCAGGTTTTTTTTGTAAAAATATAATTAAGGGTAATTATTATTTTAAACAACTATAGTAAAATATTTTTTTACTGATTTTTTAGAAAAAATAGATTTGGAAGGAAAATTATTTTCGACCTAAGAGACAAATGAACAAGTATTTTCTTAAAAACATTTTCTTCATAAATTTTAGTACCAAATGAAGGAAAATGGCATTATTACTTAAAAACATCATGAATAATCAGAAGAAAATAAAGTAAAAATTTATTATCTAATTATGATCAAACAATTTAATTCAATAGAAATTCAATCCTAAGAATTATAGATTAAATTTGTATTGAAACATTAACCCTTACCGCTTTGGTGAATTTAGAAACATAACATCTCAAAAATGAAATCTTTAAATAATAATGTAAAATATTATGAATTAGTAATTATTAATGATATAGTATTATGAGGTGTAGTATGCACACCATTTAAAATAAATTAGGTTCCTAGAAGAACATGTGTCTCAAAGAAGGAAGTTTTGATATGAAAACCCTTACCTCAAGCCCGAATCATCACAAGCATTTTTTGTCTTCCTGAATAATAAAATTATGATATTTATTTTCATTCTTAATAACATTTTTTGAGTTTATTATTCATTTTATTTTATTCTTTACCATTTCATATTCATTTACATAACCATTTAATTTAATGTCATATGTTTTAAAAATAAAAGTCTCATATATCCAAAATCAATTTGTTCAGTTGAATAATGTCAAAGTGTTAATTATTTAATCATATACATAATGGTAATCATGAAATAATTATAATGTTTATACATATATTATAATTTTTTAAAAAACTATGAATTTTGGTTGTGAAAAATTAAGTATGTTACAATCATGGAGACTGTACGTCAAACTTACGCATGAGTAATGTTTCTATTATTTTAATATCATGATGCACATAATATTAATGTGATGCGATATTAAAATATTAACCACATTGTTTCGCAAGGCGATAGTCTGTCGTACACACAAATGGCGTTATCATTTATTCAATAAATGGTAAAGTAAGAAGGTGTATAATATATTAAATTTAAATATCGGTTAATATGTCATTTTTATCATATATAATCATTGAATTTATCTTTATTACCTTAAATTTAATTTTTAAGTGAAAAATGAATCACATTTTTTCGTGAGGTGGTAGTCTTCCGTACACACGAGCGACATTATCATATTCTATACAAAATGGAAATTAAGAAGATATATTTGATATTATAATTAAAAAAGAATAATTATACCAAAAAAATCATATATAAACTATATATATATATCTTTATATCAATCCATGAGGAGTGGTGATGGGAAAAAATATATTAGTTCATGATATGGTAGTCCAACGTACACAGGATCGACGGTTTCGTTTCCCATTTGAGGGAGGAGGATATGGTAGTAGGTCATGAACTTAACATAAAGTCATAAAATTATATGGAATATACTGAATTAATTATATTATCATGGTTTAATAATATTTTAATTAGTTTTTCTATGAAATAAAATAAAATTCTGTGTTGAGGATATTACTACTTCTTCGGAAAACTTCTATTGGTTTTCAACAAAAGACTTTCTATAATGGATTTGTAAAAAATGATTCTAATATTAAGGAAGGTAATTATAGAATTTATTTGGATATGTATTGTCTAATATAATGGGGTTTTAATGTGTGAAGTGTAGATGAGAGTGGGTGGCTTTTTATAAGTGTAGGAGAAGACACACAAGAATTTTTGAAAAGAAGGAATTCCACCCATGTTTTTCTCATTCCAAAAAGATACAAAATAGACCATTCTATAAAATTATAATAGATAATGTATAAATATGACTATAAAATGATCACTATACTAGTGTTTATTATTTTCAACCCTTATTTTAACACCCCAATATTTTGTGAAATATTTTTTCAAATTACTTTAATTTGTTTGATATTTTACATTTCACACAATAGTGAAGATAACATTTTTTATAAGAAAGAACTATCTTTGGATTATTTTATATGAAACACCATGTTAATATTGTGTTACATTAATCACTTATATTATCTTGTGGCACATCCAAATTTATGTTTGGCTTGTGTTACACACAATGCCAAGTTCCTTTGATATCTTGCATTACATGAAAGACCGAGTTTTACCAAAATACAATATAATATTAATAATATTATTAAAATATTATTATAGTTATCCCCTGGTCATTATAATAATATATATTAATAAGATTATATAAACTATAAAAATATGGATTATGGTTCCAAAACACATGCCATGAGAATTATCAAGGAAGACACGACTGTTTTAGAGAAAACCATACCCAAAATAGACAAAAACCCCCATTAAGGGTCTTATTTGTGAAGCCTTTCCAATTTTAAAATTAATGGAACTCACCAAGATCTTGGAATAGGAATAAAATTCAAAAAATTAATGCAGCTACAATGATGTTCCTCTGTGAGTCCGACGGTGGTCGGAGGTCGCACAAACCCGTGATGGTGTTCCTACGCAAGTCTGACATGTGCTTCATGGACACATGAACCCATGATGGCGTTTCTTTATGAGTCTGATAGAACAAAGAGTATTTTAAAATACCATAGAACCTTTAAAAAACACTTCCCCTCTTTATTAAACACCTTTCCCATAGACATCCCCCTCATTCTAATCATTTAGTATGGTTACCCCAACCATTCACCTTCAGAATTGCTCCCAATCCATGAACCTCCTGTGCATCTAAACCAGACAAAAAAATGAATCATTCAAGGTACCTAAACTTCATGGTACCCCCTTTCATGTGTTATCAAGAACCTCTAACTCATGTGGAGATTCATTTCATGAAGGCCTATTCCCTTCATGAATGAAGAAGGTCGTCAGGGGAACCTGAGGCTTCAAGATGTATTTAGCCTCCGTAAAGAACTACTTTCCTAAGACAAGACTTCATCCTAATGTAGTGTCATCCTGTTTTGTGAGTCCTAATCCACCGTGAAGGCCCTGACCATTATGAAATTCCTTAGTTTCATGAAGAAACTCTATATGAGTCCCTATGGTTCACGAAGACCCTCCCCTGGGCCTTTCAATGATGCATCTCTTCTACTAACACCTCTTCACAGAGTAAGAGTGCTCAGAGCCCCCACACTCATCTAGGTTTGGTCTGGCTGCATCTCGATACCCTATTCAACATATTTCACCCATTATTGTGGCCCACTCTACTTCAAGTGATTCTAGAGACTCCCAACTACCTTTTTCTTCTTAGCATACATATGATAATTCCAGTTGCTTCTCACCATATTAATGCTAATGTGGACCTTGGGATTTAACAATCATCCACAATATTGTAACCTATAATATATAAATTCCCAATCCTCCCAAAGGTGCATGATTGGTGGTTATGTAATTTTAAGGGTTAAGCAGTGAATCCCCCATGTCTGAGCTGCATAATCTAAAATTACCTAGTACCAACATCATCAACCCATGAAATTAAACTATGGTTTTACCCTATGGAATAAGACCATGATTCTACATGTGTGCATGTCATGGGATGTTTTTATACCACCTCCCATCACAAAACATGAGACCCTTCTTAGGTGTAATTAGATCCTCCCCACATGAAATGACATCATGCTAGCGCATCCCTCCTATATTATGCACCAAACCTTTCTTATAGGAGGTGGCACTCTTGCTCCTCATCACCTCTCCAGGATACTCAAATAAGTGAATAGATGGAATACCAATGTCCTCTCTCTCTTCCCTTGGGCCTAGTATCTATACCTAAATGGACAGATCAGATCGTTCGAGATTCATATCTACAACATCCACTTATTACTCACACCGATAATGACTCCTGTGGGCCTAGTGGATAGAAGAATTAATGAAATATGCATGGTCATTAACCTTTTTTCCTCATCCATATGGGTAATTCCCAATCATATTCACTCCACGGGCCACCCAGAAGCATAATCACCCTCCATAATCACCATATGGTTCATTCCAACACATAATCCTCAACTGCATGATCCACTTCCATGGGCCTCCTCATTAGGTGCAAGTCCCAACCTTTTCAAACTGCATGGTATTTGATTCCCAACTAACCGGGGTATATAAGAAGCCTCCCTGAGGTCCAAAACCAACATATAAATCCATCCTAACTTTCTTTGGGACACATCCGGGTAATATCATGACTCACATGGAAGACCAAATCTCCTCTTGGTCCCATAGAAAGCTCAATGCGTAAGCCCCACAAGAAATACCACTAAGAGAAATCCTCTTATCAAGGGAATCTTCCTTGTGTAATACTTACACCGTCCCTCATCAATTCTCCCTTCTCAACATGAGAATACTTACCACATGATGTTGAACTAGATGGATCGGTCTTGTCATATGAACTTAAACTGTGGCATCGAAATACTTGTGTATTGATCTCTATCCTCTAAGAAAGGTAGATAAAATGCCTCCTTAAGGTTCAATCCCAACCAATGGTAAACCTTAGGTGATCACTCCTAAGGATATAACTCCTTTATCCCCATCTCGGGGTGTTTCAATCAATCATCATGGTGTGGCATATTCACTTTTAGGGAAATTACCACATTGATCCACCTCTACCGGTGTTCTGATCCATCAATCTAGGGTTCTCCCCTTTGGGGTGTTCTTACCAAACTTCATGGTCTAACATATTCCCTTTATGGGACACAAAAACGTGATCCACCTCCATGGAGAATTCTGATACATTCATTGGCAATGATCTAGGTGTGAAATATTCCCTCTTATGGACACAGCTCCATTATCTAGTTCCATAGGTAATCTTGATTAATCAACTTCATCTCAAAAAGATTTTAAACACTTTCCTAGACCTTACTTTATAGGATGTTTTGATCCATATTTATAAGACATTAAACTCATTAACATTATCCATAATAACTACCTTATGAAAAATATGTGATTCCAAAGGTTACAACCTTGGATGATATGCATCCACAACATCAACTACCTCGTGAAAAACATGAGATACCTGAGGTTAAATACTTTGAAGCTATAAGAAATTGGCATTAGATACATCATGATCGATAGATGATTCCTTGGGTTCTGTGTCTAGGATGCCTCCATGAGATACCCTCATATGAGGAAGAATACAAGTGACAAATGTTCCTAGTATCTAGACATGCAAGTGATTCCCAACATGAAAACTATCTCGACTAAAGGTTGCTGACCTACCTAGATAGAAACATTGTTCAGACAAACCTAGTGTAATTAACCAGTGTGCACAAAGAGATGGTACTGAGAATGAGTACCATGAACATGAGTTAACTATATAAGGGATACTTGGACTAAGAGATGAGTTCCAACTATGAATCCATTGAAGGAGGAACCCATATACCATCATCCCAATTTCATTAAGGAGTAGACATCACTATTGAAAGTGATGAATGTCACCCATATTTTGAAAAAGGGAATGTTGGGTAACAATAGATTCCAATACACATTTTTAGGTATGGAGGTGTGTCCTAATGAAAGCATCAAAAAAAGAAATGGTGAACCTAATGTGAAACTCTTATCCTAAATATAGGGACTAGTAGCGTTCAAGACATCAGCAAATTAGCATGTCACTAGATCTATCTATCTAAGTCTAGGTCTCACTAGGGAAATGGTGGTCCTATCATGAAACTCACTAGAAATAATAGTATTTAAACATTGGTAATTTTGGTAGGTGACATCTTTAACCCAAATATCTCCCTCCATTCATGGAATATTGGATGACACTTAGGCTTTGAAAACTAATATTATTATACCCATACTGATGCACGAATCCAACTACTCTGTATAACCCCATCCACAAGATATCTACCCCACAAATTCTATAGATGTAGGGGTAGGATAAATGTTAATGTTCAAATCCTACATGACTCTACCTATGACACAACCTCATCCACAACTACAGCTATCGGGTTTTCATGCCCCATCTCTCCATCGTAAATTATTCAAATGAGGATGATGGAAACCCTTGTATGTTAGTACGATAAGGAGGGGTCATTCCAATTAGGGACATGGCCCACCATGATCTGTAGCCTTGAATGCACAGTTGACACTACCACACCCAAGGGTTATGGAGGGAGCCACTGATCCCCACTCCAACAACAAATCACTTTGAGAGTCTGTCCCCAGAGCGATACTTTGACTATTACCCCTAAAATGAAGAGGTGGGGACACTCAAGTCAACTAGATGCAAGTACTTCTTGGGATCCACCAAGGATGGATCTCACTAGGCCCTGCCAATTCCAATAATGATAATCTCTTTTGGCCAAAGAACAGGTAGACTATACACCTCCCTCGCCATCCCCAACTTGAACCACCCAATACCAACATTAGGTGTAAGGTCAAGAGGGTACCCATCAAGGGGAATCATATTCTATATACCTAGTTCCCCCTTCCACCACCATTACATTTTTTTAGATCCTTATGAAAAAATAGGGACCCTTCTTCGCCAAGTTAGGATCAATACCTTAGAGACCTCACAAGAAGGCTGAAAAGGATTTTTGAATCACCGGAACAATTGAAATCCATTACAGGCCAAACCATGACAATGAGTTTTAGTGTGGAGGTCCTCCCCACATTATCACCAACCCAAGAGTAGGTCCTTCCCACTCTCATAACCGGTACAAATTTCCTCCCCGTGCAGTTCCCAAGCCATGCAGAGGTCCTCCCCACTCTCACAATCACCATGGAGGTCTTCCTCATGCTATTAACAACCCAAGAAGAGGATAGACCTACTCTCAAAATCAGAATGAAGGACCACTTTCTGTTGTACAAAATTCAAGATGTGGACCTCCATACTCTCATAATCATCACAAAGGTCCTCTTCCTGTTGTTTCCAACTGAAATGGAGGTCCTCCTCACTCCACCACTGATCAAAGTGGAGGCCCTCCCTACTTCATCGAAACTTGACATGGAGGTCCTACCTATGTTCCCTATAATAAAATAATAGGTCCCCCCACTTCATCAATATTATAAATGGAGGTCCTACCTATGTTCGCAGTGATCTTAGTAGAGGTCCTCCCCACTTCATCACCAATCAGTACAGAGGTCCTCCATGTACTTATGCTTCCCCACATAGAGGTCCTCCCCTGGCCACATCCAACAAGATTGTAATTCCTCCCCACTCAATCAACAATGAATGTGGAGGTTCTATCCATGTTTTCACATGCTCAAGCATAGGTCCTCCCCTATCTAGTATCGATCAAAGTGGTGGTCATCCCCATTCCTTCTGGAGCTAGTAAAAAGGTTTTCTTTGAATTCATACCCCTTAACACGAATTCACTACCAGTGCATATTTCAAATAGTGAAATGGTACTCTTCACATTTAAACCCACCAATAAAAAGTTCCTCTTGGTGCCATTATCACTAGTCATCATGGAGGTCCTTCCAATGTTCCCACTAACAAAAGAAAAGATCATTTCTTCTTCATTTATAGAAAAAGAGGAGGCACTATCCACTGCTTCATCAGTCAACATGGAGGTCCAACCCAATATATATAAAGGCACTCCCTATATCACAACTAATCAAAGTGGAGGTCATCTCCATGATGATGATATAACCTTCCCTAAAAAACCATCACAGGGCAGAAGGAAGAACCACTGCCACCAAAAGAAAAATCATGGGAAGCGATCCATAATTTTCAACCCCATTAACCTATTAGATTCTAAGGGTGTATGGGGATCAATAATGGATCCTTCACCATAGTAGTCCATATCAGAGTCTAAGAAAAGTGATTGATAGGTGATGTTTTTCATCTTGGAAGGTGAGATCCACAGAATCCCCAAATCTCTCTACAGGTACATGCAGGTGGAGGAAGTTCAAGATCCATTTTAGGAGTTCACAGCGCAACCATATCCATTGTTACTAGCCTCCCTCTATATGACTAGACAAGATCATGGGGATCCATTCTGATTCATATTGACTCCTTCATATGGTGAGTTACATGATGATCCAATAGTGAGCACCACTTCCCTTAAAAATTAGGCAATATTAGACACACCATCCTATAGTGATGTGATGATGTGGTTGGCACCACCATCAAGAGATTAAATAGCACGTGAAAAGAGAATAACTCGCACAGTTGTTTCTAGGATGTCCAACCATTCATCTCATCGGTCCATGTCAGTTCCATTAATAATATCTCATAAAACACTGATCAGAGCTTATTCCATCCATTAATAGTGTCCTGTTTTTGAGCAAGAAATATGATAGGAGACATTGGATGTTGATGAATTTTCAGTGGTATTTTGGCCGAATAAAACCTATAAATTTGATATCCTGGAGTCCCTCATTGAGGAAAAAGTTATGTGTTTCCATTGGACTCTCTAGGTGATGCTTCATAGCCTATGTGATCATCAATAGGTCTACCCAGGAAGCCAAGAGGACTTCGATGACCTTGATCAGTAGTTCTGCATGGTTGAGTTTCCAACACTCTCAATGGCTCAATACCCTACATCGCCTAGCTACCACTGGACCCTTCAATTGTGATGCATCAATATCCTCATCATGCTCCACAAAAACATGGAATAGAAATCCTCACATGTTTATATTAGGGCATGGGGATAGTAATCTACACTTCATTTTAACCAAGAAAACTTAGTCAGAGGTGAACCTCTGACCATTTATTAAAGGAAAAGAAAAAGTACAACATGTATAGAAAAGGATGAGGGCTGACAGCCTGTCCACATCCCTTCAAAAAACCCTACCAAAAAAAGACATCTACATATCAGAAAATTCATACTCCTCACCACATCCATATTAGGGTGCTTCCTCCCTAGTAGCTAATTACCACTGTAAATTCATTTCATATTGCTTCAAAAATGTTACATACTTCCTTCAGAGCCTTAATTTATCCAAAGAGAGTTTCTCCTTGGATTTATCACAATTTTTATTAGGGAAAAAACTCTTGTCTCCTTGGAGGAGGACCTGGTAGACACCAACTACGAAAGGTAATAATTTTGTTTTCTCGACTCTCTTCTTGGTGGATCAGTCACAAATCTTTCACTTTTAGACATATTCATCTTTTCAACTTGAACACTATCTGTGTAGGAAGGTCTAGAAAATCCACTATCTTTTTCTTTATCACTAACAGGGGCATCGCCCCATTTTTTCAGGATGTGCACAAATACATAACTTTGAAATCCATCATTCACTCTGAACAATGAATCCTTTGAATCAATCATATTCCCTCCTCCCATTCGCTGGGAGTGACAATTAAGATCAATTGTGGATAAACATTGTGGGTATTCCATATTGTCAAAAAAATTATAAAACTCTTCCCTCATTGAATCCTCCATAGTCACTGCATGATGAATTGTGGTAGTGTCCTTCATAGCCTCAATCTACATATCCTCATAATGAGGCTACTCAACATGAAGATAAACATCAGCCAAAACCTGCTAAAAACTCAATTCATCAACCAAATGGTCTTCTCTAGAGACTCCATTCCCTTCCTATGGTTTATTCACAAATACTTGATGTGAGTCACATTTTCCGTGGGATGATTCCTCAATGTCCATCACTGTGTACTGCTTGACAAGTTGAAACTTGCCCACAATTTTTGAAGCTTCCTATCTAGGAGTATCCTCCATAAGCCCCACGTGCTCAACTGAAATCTGCTACTTACTATGAACATTAGAATATCAAGGGATGATGGTTCCACCTTCATGATACATCTTCCTAGTGGTCCTAAATCCTTGGTCTGTCCTCAACCGGTTGAAAATTTCCACAACCTGAGTCTCTGAAACCGATGTGTGAATCTCTTTCAGGCACCCTTAATTATGATCCCCCGCAGAAGGATTCAGAGGAACCACTTTTGATCCATCATTGAAAATAGAAGGATCCTTCCTCATGTCATGCACATTCCTTCCCCACAAACCCTTACGACAAACCGTGGTGGGATTCCCAAGCCAAAATAAGAAGCACAAAAGTCTCGTCTATAACTCAAATTGAACCACATGCCTCCACCAGAAAGCGTGACCATTAGTAATCCATACATAGTTGACTGGTGGTTTAGAGACATCAAACCCCACACAAACTTCAGGACATATGGGATGAAAAATAGATTCATTTTGAGTATCAAAGAATAGGTAGCAACCAACTAGATTCCCAAGAAGATAGAAAATGGATGGATTTTGGAAAGGTAACTGAATCTTAGGTAAATGTACCAAGATTATAGTTGTAGGAGAGTCGCGTTGTAGATGAAAATAAAATATCCATTGAAAAATGTAGATGAAGGAACTAAGGTATTGTCAGGGATCCTTTGAACAAGCAATTTCAAGGCCATCCATCAAAGTAAACCGAATAATGACATGCCTTCGATCAAGAAGTAGAATAACCACATGCTCTTGGAGACCCAATGACTCAAAAATAAATAGGTCAAACTCATCAATCGAAGAGAGATGTTTCCAAAATCAAGACATTAGAGTCAGGTTATGAATATATGAGGCATTTTTGAACTCCGATGACTAAATAGATAGCTATGTTATCCGTGATAAAGAACTGGAACTTTCAGAAAAATCCGGATCCACAAAAATGGGGGAAGAAATTATGGCTTTGAGAAAGGTATGAAAGGAAGAGTCCACATCTTTGAGTAGGAGAGAGGTCAAGAAACTTCCCCCTCCGATGGAGAGGGGGAGATATGATCTTGGGCATCAACAGCTAGGGAAACACTACGAGCGCTCCGGGATCTCAATAAGATGGCCTCCCTCTCTCATCTTAACCATTTGTTTTGATAACTTGAATTACCCCTTGATATTGAGGATCTAACTCAAGTTATAGTTGTGGAGAACATGGGCATTCCTAAGTTACATGAAATATAGGGACTTTGACGATGGGTTTGACAAGGAACCCCCCCGGGGTTTCATAGTACTAGGTAAACCCTCAAACAAGTGTCTTCACTCACCTAAAAAGGAAGGAAATCAATATCAAATATCCCTTTTCATCATTTCCCTCTAGTCGGAATATCAACATGGTAAAGGAAATCCGAAATCACTACAATATTACTAATATGACATAGAAGACAGAGGCCGATCCCATGATTGTCTGCTTTATCCAGTAGGTCACATATCCAAAAAGAATTAACGATGAGATCATTTCCATGTGGTTCCCAGGTTATGGCGCTGCATGACACGCTCCTATTCCTCCCCCATCGGGGCAATAGGGGCAGCTGTAAGTCCTCATCGACTACTTTATCCCAATATAGCCGGGTGATGTTTCACATCCTGATAGAGTAGATGAAGGATTTTATAGAAAAAACTAGGATATGAGTATGTGAATCCTTTCAAGAAACAAAATAATATTCTCAAGGAACTAGATCAAGACACTCCATGAGCCTATGAACCTTCTTACCAAGTTAACAAGCCCATATATGCATCAGTGGTTAGGGATCCTCATCATGAAAGGAATACCCACCAAGATGATTTTATAGCCCCTATCACTGCTCACATCGAAGCCCTAAAGACATGATAAGTGGTGATTGCACCTGATGGAAATCCATACTTGGAATAGTTGGATGACATGAAAACAAATCTAGATTTTGAGAATCCAAGATTCAACCCCTTCAATGGGAAGAGTGACTTACTGCAACATTTTACCCACTTCTTCTTGAGGTATGAGACCATGTTGGGAACCCCAAAGTAGTATGATGCCACCAAGATCTAATGTTTTTTAGACATTGGAAGTTCCTATATTCTTCTGGTACAACTAGTTACCCATCAGATCCATTAATGGTTAAGAAGACCTTCGAAGGCAGTTTCTCTAGCATTTTAGCTCTACCACATGCAAGAAGATCATTCCTAACATCTTCAAGTGAAAATGACTTATAGATGCGCTTGTTGCAGTATTCATATCTCGGTGTAAAGGCCTCACATATTCACTTGATATGAAACAAACCTATGATAAGCTACTATCAATGTGTACAAAAAGCGTAAAAACTAATATGGTGCCTACCCTCATCTCTCAGAACTTTCTTGGCAGATTCTAATATTTGTTTGACAAGGCATAATGCTTCGAGGAAGCCTTGAATCAGGATAAAAAATCATTTCCTTTTCCTCTTCCCACTATTGTGGAAAGATATTCAAATGAGTATACTTCTACCACTATACAGTTAGAGGCCCCCAAGATGCTAGAGCTATTTCCAGAAATGCCTCACTAAGAATAGTCTTTCCGAGTGCAAGACCCTCACCAAGTGGTGCATTTCCCAAAAAAAAAATCAGAAGGAATGAAATCCCAAGAACAACCACCTAGAAAATGGAATATGGATTCAGACCCTTATTAGGATTCAACCCATTATCTAGGTTAGGATCCCATTTTACCCTTCCCAGATAGGAGGAACTAAACCTTTTATTTGAATGTTACCCAGGTTCCTCATTATTTCCTCAGTGACCTGGAATAGGATATTCTGAAGATTTTAGAGTGAAATAATCCTAAAAAATCCATCATTACTAATCAACCTAACCATTTACCTTGCCATAGGATCCTTGGATACCCCATAAAAAAATCTGTGTGTTCAAAGATTGGCTTTAGGACCACGTGTACAAAGGTTTGGTCAAATCGGGAAATTTACTAACACATGTGGCACATATCTCCACCCATCATGATAAAAATAGTGAGGGTTATGATGAATGGAAACAAGTTTCCACCAATGAGACTCATAATCATGATGATTGGTTTTCCCATAGGGATGTTTCTCAAGACCATGTTATAATTTGTTCCCAATGAGGTTGTCCAAGACATCCTGAAGTCACCGGTGTCGAACCCATCCCGCACACTCGGTGACTTCAATCCCCCAGAGTCGGAAATCACTCCAATGGTCAGTACAACATTAAAATACCCCTATGATGATCAGTAGAAGTATGTATATGTGAATAAAATCAAGTTAGTAGATCCCTTCATAGTCCCTGAAGATGTGGAATTCCCTATAGATCTGTTGAGTTCCTCTAGTCATCACTAATAAAAACCACTAAAATGCTTAGTACAGTGCTTCAAGTCAAGTCATTCATGCTACCAAGATTAGGAAACACATTTTTTACAAAGTCCAGGAGGCACAATCCTCCTCGACTACTCTATCAGTCATGCTTCTATAGCTGACCATGCTCATAGACCAGGAATAAAAGGCGTAGAAGCATCATGATTATACATATATAGCTAAACATAGGACTCCTATATCCTATTTTCAACCAATATTTGTTTTGGGTGTGTTATTTGTTGAGTAGTAGGACATTTCCATCACCAGATAAAAAATATTGGCTCATCTAGTAGTGCCTTATACTAAAGTGTGACCCCATATGGGTAGGAACATGCATCTAGCATGAAAGTATGATGTGTTGAATCACCTAGACATCTTATCATCAATTAACTAAATCCTAAAGGCCTTATGTTTGTTTGAAGAGATGTGAGAGGCTCTCATAGAATAATGGAAAATCCCCTTCTAGTTTAATGCTATGTTAGCAGTTTTAGAGACCTTTTATAAAGAAGATGATAAGTGAGAGGAATGACAAGCCATCATCTCATTCTCTAGAGAGGATGAATGTTCTCTTTTTTAGGGTAAAATTCACCCACTATACTTCACAAGTATGTTCAATGTCATAATAATCCACTGCTTTCTAGAGGACATGGGTTCTAGGATCATTATTATCCCACACTAGATGCTCCATAAGTTTGGGTTTACTAAAGAAGACTAGAGTTCTTATGACCTAATGATTCAGGTTTATAATAAAATCGGGAAGAGACATTGTGGAAGAATCTGGTTGAAAACACAATTAGGTGGCTTGGTAGCATGCACTAAATTGATGGTTTTGTCATAGGATACTACCTACAAGAATTTATGGGTATGCTCTGAGCCTACGGGCCATGTAATCTCTGAGCCTACGGGTCTTGTAAGGGTTCCACCTCATCCCTTGAAAGGGGGGTTATCAAAAATCAATAAAAATGAAGGTATTCGGGCCATTCAGGTACTCTCTCAGTTATTATGTAGTCATTCATCATGTTGACACATCTCCCTTTGACTTCTATAAAGCCCTCTATTTTGATGCAGACTATTAAAAGAACATGAAACAATAGGATTAGAAAAATGAGGTTGAGCACGCAACCACTATAGCCAATCTATGGACCAACTTTGAAGACACTTTCATCCTATTGATTCACATGTTGGAGGCCATAATGATATATTTAGGAAGTTTCTTTGTTATTTTCTAGAGTAAGGGGCACCGTGTCCCTATGTACAAGATACTTCAGAATATTACCTTATACTCTTACATAATACATGCTTGGTTAATAACATAAATACCTACCCCTTTTAAGTATTGATATTTTCTACCAATGGCCACCATTCCAAAACACTCTCTTCTATTTCATGTATCAAGGTTAAATTTCTAGAAACCAACCTACCACCATTACTTTGACATCAAGCATAAATCCCTCGACCAAATTCCTAATGGAATTGACTCTACAGCTTATGTCACCATGGTTTCATCTGAGCAGAAGTCCCCTAATGAGGATTCCACATACACCCTAGCTAAAACCAATGGTCACTCAAAATCAATTGACATGGATGAACCTACTCCCACTGATCCCTTTTCCTTAGACGATGAAGAGGATTTGGAAGATGCACCTTCCGAATATGGAGAGGGCATCTCCACCACCCTCGACAAGCTAGAGCAATTGAACCTTGGTACTTATGAAGATATGAGACCAACAATGATCATTCCCTCCATGCCACTAGAGGAACAAAAATAGTACATGTATTTCCTTAAGTAGCACAATGATTTATTTTCATAGAGTTATGATGATATTTTAGGAATATACCCCCAGGTTATCATCCACCTTCTTGGTATCCAAGTGAGTCATTGGGGGTTCAAGTTTCCATTTAACAAACGCACCCCTATCATGGTTCCATCATTCATTCCATGTTAGATAAGATTATTAAATCCAAAATCATCATAAAATTTCATTAACCCCAGTGGCTAGACTATAATGTTCTGATCATGAAGATGAATATGTAGATCAAATTCAGTATCGAATTCTAGGTTCTCAACCAACATTATATGAAGGCTGGTTTTACCCTTCCAATTATAGAGCTATTGATTGATACCAATGTTAGGTTTTATTCTATATCCAACATGGATGGATTATACAGATAAAATCAGATCTAGATGGCCTCTAAAGATGAAGATTCTACCTCATTGAGAGTGTCTCAAGGGACCTATTTCTATTAAATGTTGTCCTTTATTCCGAATAATTCAAGTGAAACTAATCAACATTCCATGTATCACATATTCAAAATAATCCTTGGGACTCTATTGGAATGATATGTGGAAATTTGTTAGTCAAATACCTCTAATGTTAGGACCATCTTAGAGATCATAAGAAAGTGTCCAGCTTCCTCTGCTTTTGGAATTTGAAGATGAAACCCTTGAAGTGTGCATTTGGGGTTACCTCTCGGAAGTTTCCATGATTTTTACTTAGATATAGAGGCATTGATATCAACCAAGAGAAGATGAATTCCATTATCCAAATTCATCCTCTGAGCATCCTTAAGGATCTTTGAGGCATCCGAGTACCCTTGGCCTATATACGCTGATTCATCATGAATCTAGCCAGAAAAGTGTAATCCCTTTTCAAGGATCATGAAGAAAGGAACCACCTAATAATGAGATTAAGAGTTCCAAACCACCTTTAAAGAAATGAAGTAGTATCTACTACAACCTCAGGTTATCACAAAACACATATCATTTGGTCTTTTATGTGAACACCCTGGAATGTTCCCTCGACCCCCTTTTCACCCAAAAGAACAATGATGAAAAATAGGCAAAATTATATTATCTCAGTCACATGATCCTCGACACGAAGTCTAGGTACTCCCTTATCAAGAAGAGCTTACTTATGCTTGTCTTTGTAGTGTTGAAGTTAAGGCACTCTTTGCAACATCATGAGATATAGATGGTGACCCATGTTGGTCTACTAAAGTATATCCTGAATCTCCCCATGTTAATGGTATGACTAGAATGCTGGGTGGTGGTCCTTCTGTAGTTTGTAATCAGTTTAATCTCAGAGAAATACATCAAGGGTTAGGCATTGGCATATATTATGGCCACTCATTCATCCCCCGAAGAGTTTCCCCTGGATTTTTATTTTCTACATGAGGCTATATTATTTTTGGAATAGGATATCCTGTGATACTAGAATTGTTTTTATGGTGCCTCCTAGATCCCAATAGGTATAATGATCAGCGATACAAGCTCAATAGGGTAGTCATGGGGATCTTCTTCATCACCCAAGCATAAGAAATTATTCTATATTCATTCATGATATTAGAAGGCAACACAAAAAATAAGACATTGTATCAGAATCTCAAAATTGGTCTCAATTTATTCATTGATATTTTCCCCTACTTTCATGTGAAGGGATACTTTGACTTATTCATCAAGAAAATCAATAGTGACTATGTTTTTTGGAAGCCATATCTCTTTCTCTTTCTAGAGCACACTCACTAGTTGATGGACCGGTTCTATTCTCACCCAGAAGTGACTCACATACCATGGTCATATAATTGTCAGTCCAATCCATTGGATCATCTAGATGCATCTCTTATAAATAATGACCAAAATTATCTATTCATTCATGTGGAACATCGGCGAGTCATCACTCTCTTCATCTCATATGATGAGGAAAACTAGTATGTAAACCAGATGATGGATGATGCATGTACATTAGGACCCCCATTACCCCAATAGAATAAGAAACCTTTGATTAGAGGAACCCTTTCATGAAGTATCTTCAACATGGTGTTCTACCATTGGATCAAGTTTTGGATGAAAAATCCCAATGGAATTCAAATAGTTCACCATCTGGATGGGCCTAAACTTGATAAGACTATATACAGACATTTTTTTAATGGAATTATACTCTGTTTCATCCAAGGAGATTATATTCCTCAGGTTTTGTAGGAATTTCATGTTGGGTCTTATGGTGCTCATCAGGTAGGAATGAAGCTCTCCGACTAGATTTGATGGCTAGGATACATCAGGACAACCATGGTCCACAACTATGTCGAGTTTGACAAGAGGTTCCATGAATTTTAGATTTCTTCGAAATTTGTTTATCAACCACCAGAGACACTTGATACCACCACGTTTTCGTGGCCCATTTTAGTCTGAAGGCTCGATATCATGGGACCATATCTACCAGTGACAGCTCAACAGTACAAGTTCTTTATGACTATAATGGATTTCTTACCAGAGTGTAAATATGGGATTACTCTTAGGGAAGTAAAGTCATAATTAATATTATAATTCATTACCTATCACATAATCCACTGGTTCAGATTTCCTCATCCCATTCTCCCCAATAACAGAACCAACATCTGAGATGTTGAGTGGAAAAAATTTGTACATCAAGTACAACATTCAATAAAACCATACTTTCCAATATCATGTGGAGGGAAATAGAAATATATAATAGTTCATCAAAACCTCTCCATCATTAAACAAAATATTGTATTCCATAATAAGAAATGTTGTCCAAACAAGTTCCCCAACTCCCTTTGGTCCTATCAGATGATGAATCGTAATTCCACCCAGGTGACTCCATATTACATGGTGTATAGAATAGAGGTAGTATTACTGACTGAGATTCAATTACCATCACCTTAAACAATAGTCTATGATCATAAGATGCCAAACAGAATGGTAGAAGTCTATCTAGATGAGTTGGATTCCCTCTAAGAGAACTATATTTAGACCTTGCAGAATCTATAGAGGCATCGTAATAAGATATAAAGTGAATTAAATAAGAAGGTTCATCTTCACTCATTCCTATAGGGTGACACAGTACTCGATCTTAGAATGCCAATAATACATGGAATGAATCCTCCAAAGTAAGAGACCAAGTGGTAAGGATCTTACATAATTCATAAAGTCTACCCCAATAGTGTATACTCTTTGATCCCCAAGGATAAATACCATATTATTCCTCCAACTAGCACCAAATTTATCAAATATTACATCACATAAGGAAACCACATGTCTTAGATATATGATGTTAAATTTCATATATTTTGAAGTCCTCCCTACATGAACATAAAAGGAACATACCAACATCCAAGATGAATGATGAAAAACTCTATAGTTCAATCATCCTAGTTTCATGATGTTAAACTACACACTCATCATAAAACTTACCATATAATGTTAAACCACATGTCTAGATCTTAGGAACACGATGTTATAATATTTTCTTAGTCCAATAATCATGAATTAAAATTATATTCAAGCCTCCAATAAAATTCATATGTGGCATGTGTGCCTTCTTGTTCCTGATTCACATCGGATTTTTTAACAATCCTCAATAAACAAATCCCTATCGATGTTCCCATCCATATGGTCCAAAAATTATGAACTTTAACAAAGAGTTGATAAACCAAACAACACTAACTTAAAATATTTACACCGATTCCATGCATCATGACTTTAAACTATATATGGGTTTTCTTCGATATTTGTTATATGGTGTTGGGAATCTTTTGTCCTCATTTTCATTAGGTTTTTCATTACACCACGCTATACATACCTATTTGAGATATTTCCCCATTTTGTTCCAAAATCCATGTTCATAAACTAGGATCCTATGTCATCAACGCACAAAATTAAACTGTGACCCTACCTTAATGAATTTCAGGATACATATTAAATATATGAGAGACTTACCCACATTTAAAATCATAATTCCTTATAATATTCATGTGATGACTTAGTTCCCTTGCTAGAGAGGATTTCCTCCACCTATGTTCATCTATCACCATAGTGTGTTCTAGAACTAAATGTGAACTGATTACTATCCTTATGGGATATGTAGTGAAACCTAGACATTTTTTCTTTAGCCCTATCTCTAATTTCATAAAACCTTTGGCCCCTTGTCCTCAGTTATAGTCCAGGATTCATTACATTAAACTATATGAAATCTATTTCAAGGTGCATATATGGATTTTAGGACTTATAGTCCCACATTCATGTCAAATGTTTTACTACTCAACCTTACTCACATTCCTATGGGAAAATTCCTCCCTTTGGTCCAAACTCAATGACCTTAAACTAAGATCCAATGATCAAAGCAACATAACCATTAAATTTTTACAACAAGTCCAAGCATTAAGACTTTAAAGTATATTTGGGATTCTCTCTATAGAGTGCTATGTGATGTTGGACCTATTTGGACCTAACTCACATTCGATTTGTCATGCCACCGCATTGAACATATCCTCTTAAGGAACTCCCCCCTCTCTTTGGTATAAAATCTATGACATTAAACTAAGAATTTCAGTCCAAGCATCATGAATTTAAATTGCATACAATACATTTAGGGAAAGTGTGTCGAGGAATGGGGGTTCCTTGAACCTCATTCATGCCGAGTATATCACTCCACCCCGCCACCTTACCATTTTTGGAGAATCTTCTTCCCCATGGTCCAAACCTCACGAACATAAACTGAGATCCCATGGTCCATGTGACATGACCAATTTGTTTTTGCAGAAGGTCAAAGCATTATGAAATTAATCTATTTACAGTCCCTATAGTCCGAGTTATATGACTTTAAACTATATAGCCTAAATTCTTAAAGGCATGATGTTAAACAACAATTTTACCCCATACAAACTTAGGATTATTCTTAATTAGAGATTATTTTTATCCTATTTAAAATTGGGATGCCTCATACAATATTTTTGGGATGATTAAAAAATGTTACCCCAAACACTGAACATGGGATGCCTCAAATTCCTTCATTAGATAGGATCTCCCCTACTAGTGTCTTTCTTATACCACATCATGCTTCAGAACTATGTGTTTCTTGATTCCCATCCTTATGGGATACACAATGAAACCCAAACATTTTTTCTTCGATCATAACCACAAATCCATTAACCCTTTGGCCCCTTGGCCCCCATTATAGTCCATGAATTATGACCTTAAACTCTATGAAGTTCACCTTAAGGTGTGTATGCAATATGTAATCATCTTTGGCTTCATTAATACCAGGTTTTTCCACTTTCATGCCATGTATATACCATTGAAGTGATCATTTTCCCTTTTAGTCTAAGAAACATGACTTTAAACTATTAGATATGGTCTATACCATACAAACATAAACTATTGGTCCACTTTTAGAACTATGTGTAGATTTATTACCATTATCATGGGATACATTAGAATGACTATACATATTATTACCATGACCAGCCACGAATACTTTACGCCCTTCGGACCCTTTGCCCCATCACTGGATCATGCTTTAATACCATATCCTAATAGTCTCAATCAGTCTGAGTATCAAAACTCTAAATTTATATGAGTCTTATTATGAATGAATGTGTGGAGTGTGGGCCTCCTTTCCCCTATTAACATTGGGGTTTTCGCATGGAAACACTATGAATATATCTTTTTGGGATACTCATACTTGGTCAAAACTCTATGCCAATAAACTAATATATCATGGTTTAAGATTTGAGACCATAACCTGATATCCCTGGTCCATGATATGTGGACTTAAAATATTTTCACCACCTATGTTCTAATCCTAATTTATGATATGCACCATTTCTCGGCAAAACATTGATGTGGCGTGGGACGTGGAGTGTTGAATCCCACCCGGATATTCCCTCATTCCACATTCACACTTCAAGTCTTTCTCAGTTTGGATTTACATCATCCCTTAAATCCAAATAGTCCCCCAAACAATGATGGTGTATATCCTAGCCTCAAATCATGTTCTGGGCCAACACCCTGATGGATTTCTGTAAAAAAACATCAGATCCTATGTTTCAAACTTCACCAATAGTTGATCCTACATTTTCTTAACCTATTATTAACTAGTATGGTTTTCATTTCTATGTTTTAAACATAGTCAATAGTTAATCCATACTCACCAGTCACCCCTTTATCTAGATCGTCGATTTCTCAGATTACATCCTTTTTATATCCTTGTCTTAGTGGAATTATAACACTCTTGGTGTCACACTCTATACATTCACACATGTCAAGCCATAAATTCATTCATCAGGACATTGTCAAAGTTGGATCTTTCTTACAAGCGTGACTTGCATTCATGTGATAGGTAAATCCTCACATCACTCATTGTTTCCCACACCAAGAATAACCCACATGGGGATTAAGAGTCTGGATAAGGTTTTCACCCAAATGGTGGTGTTGTGTGATGTCTTAGGTCTGAACTCTCTGGCCTTAAATTAAGAAGTATAGTCCAAAAAACATGACTTTAAAATATTTTCCATGGTCCATGCCATATAACATTATACTATGTGAAATTTCCCGATCACATGAGATTAAACTATGAGATTCATCTTGATCAAATGATTTTAAAATATACCATGCACCATCCTCAGCATATGACAATAAACTGTGTGTCTATCATCCTCATTGTATGACATAGAACTACAAGGCATCCTAGTACCTCACCTGAGAGGCCATCTCATCCATTTCTTACCATGTAACACATCGTTCACATATTTAGTTGTCACACGGTATCTAAGTTGATGCTCCCCTAGAAGATGATTTTTACCTTTGTTCATACCTATATTCCCAATCCCATGTTCTTTAAGACATAATGGAATAATTCCATGATTGTTGGATTACATTAGAATATTCCTTCCCTCCATTTCCATGCTTCACATGACCATTATTTGAATCCTCATCCACCTCCACATCTAAAATTACACCCTAACAGAATGGTGTTTATACAAGGTCCACCTACTATATTGAGTGAAAACCCTAGAAGATTTTGGAATACAATATGAGATAGGTTCTATGTTTTGAACATGGTCAGTGGTTGATCCTTTTTTGTTTATCTCCCTTCCCGACTAATGGTACCTATACTATGTTTCAAACCTAGTCAGTAGTTATCCTGTATCACCAAGAAACTTTCCTTATGTTATTTCTTTTCAGATTTTTGATTAACACTCTCTATTCTCCTTTTTTCGGGTCGATTACAACACCCCTGGTGTTCTCCCGTACATGCACCAAAGAATGTTAGGAAAGAAAGTTGGTATTTCTAAGATCCTCATTCTATCTCCATAGCCTCACTCACCCATGGAACCCTCAGTGGTTAGTAAGAAATAGTAGAACCTGAGTGTTCAAATACTGTATAGCATCATCATATGAAAACCAGTCACATGGTCTTCCCTTGTTCCTCACACCAGGAATGACCCATTTGAGATTATGGATTGGTTGTTGGTTGTCTCGAAAATAATATCTAAGTAATATAATAAAGAAAGAAAATATTTTTGATCATGAAAATTGTGAAAAACCATAATTTCATGGTTTCATCCACATATTTAATCCTCCCCTAGGAAAAATGTTCCTATGTAGCTCCACCTCAGCGATTGAGCACTCGATTTTATCTATCATCCACAGGGGGGACTCCAAGACCTGCTGTCATGTTTCTAGTTAATACTTCTCATCATCATTCTTGGAAAAACATCATTGACCCTAATCTACTACCCATGCTACTCTAGATGACACTCAACCTACTTTTTCTTAATCTCTGATTTCTTGGACTCAAACACTACTATTTGATCCCTAAGATTATTTGTGAACTCCGCCTCAGTGCCGGTGATCATCGTGAGATTATATTGCATCCTCTATAATAATGAAATATATTCATGACATTTATGAATCCCTTTGGATCCCTTAACCTTGTGTCCTTTAGGATCCCTTAACCTTGTGTTTCCTCTAGGTTAGATCAAGATCCTACCATTATGTACGTGCTCACTGGGGGAGAAAGTCTTGGGATAGTGCATGAATCATACCATAATCCAACCCATCAGTTCCCAAACTAAATAATAAATGGAAAATAGATCCAACAAATTGTGTGAGTTCTACTATCTAGATGTGGGTGATGATGTTCCGCACATTAATCTATTGTTTAGATGGATAAACAAATAATCCTTGGTGAAGTTTGAGCCAGAATGCTCAATGTATTTAGGTGTTGTAGGATCAAAAGGTGGAAAGACCGCCAATATATTTTTGACTGGATCCTCTAAGTGTAGATATTCAAATATAAGTGATTAGAGAACTTTTCCTTCCACGAATGAAAGCAGTTGGATGACTATTTGTGGGAATATCTCATCGTTATCCCTTTCACCTATGTAATCTGCCTCTGATACACTTTGTGGTATCATAGAGGAGGACTCCATTATCTTATCTCCATTGGAAACTATTTTTGGTGGAATAACCTCAGCTTTAGATCCCATATATTTTAATGTAGGCACACCCAGTGTAGCTATCCAAGTCACCTTATCCACTGGCATCATCACTTCTTCCTCCAACACAACTTTGGCTCTAGGGGTATCTTTTTGTCGCAAATTTTTGTCAATCTATGCCGCCAAAACTCATTTAGCTAGTATTTTTTG
The DNA here is from genome assembly GCA_963277665.1 of Viscum album. NCBI lineage: Eukaryota > Viridiplantae > Streptophyta > Magnoliopsida > Santalales > Viscaceae > Viscum > Viscum album. The sequence continues at coordinate 1,544,475,427 of OY728130.1, forward strand.
GGCCATGTATTGACCCCTACACTGAGGGTGCTATATCATTATTCCCATATAGTGGCACTTATATGGATGGCCCAACATTCATATCCTCCTTAGATGTCTTTTGCAAGAGGGTATCCTACACCATCATTTCCTCAGATGAAATATCCCATGCCTCAGTGGAAGACACTAATGGTTGATCACCCATAAGAACAACAGCAGGTAGGGTCCCCATACTTTCCACTTAAAGGGTTGAGGTTCTATCACCCTCTTCTTGAGGTCTGTCATGGAATCCCCTTCTTTAGTGATCATAGATTCCTACATATGTAAATAATGGACTAGAAAATGAGAATGAGGATTGATTGATGTTGAAAATGATATAAATATCAATAATTTTACCTGGTTAGTGGTGAAATTATTATCTCCATTGAAGATTTAGTAGGAATCATACCAACAGGAATCCCCTAATTCGCTACCTTCAACTGCTGCCACACAACTCACAAGAGAGGCTAGAGGGGAAGACATTCCCAAATGTGACCTCACCCAATCAGTCAAGGGATGTGTAGTACCCAAACAGTAGAGTATATATTCCAACTACACCATGTACTACATCATTTCGGTGTGGGGAGTGTAAAATCCTACCTTTTCATGGCCTAACCAGGTGATGAATATCCCATTAGTGATGAGATAATACCACTCCCCATGAGAAGTTTTGATCTACTTTTAACATCCCCAAACCTCCTAGGTATCATGGTACATGACGTTATTGGGAAAATATGGACGGTGAACTCATTCCCCTATCCATTGAATGTACGATCATGAGATGACTCATAGGACCCACCTACTTCATACTACCACATTCCTAGGAGCCTTAAGATTAGTGATGTTTCTTTCCTTACAGATCCTGCCTAATTATGCCAATGAACTGTGGGACCCCTTACTTGTGTCCTGTCCACTGGACCATCTCTTCCACCATGGAACCCTCTAGTCAATGTTTGAACCCAACCCCATGGTGGAGGGATAACCCCTTTATTGACTCAAGTGACCCTCTATCTCATCATAACCCTAGGTTATTCACTTTCCCAACTCTACACATAATCTTGACTAATCTTGTATGAAACATGGGGTGATGGCAGCTCATTCGACATCTTCCCGTCTTCATGAATTAACATGCACTATAGATTCCTCATCACATAAGGGAAGAACTCATGATACACCTATGAGTATAAATTGAAATTCAATATCTATTGTCACTTTAATTACTTTGAAAACATGTGTGGATTGTATGGCTCACAAACCAGATCATAGTCGACTATTGCAATCAGTTCCCCACCTCGATGGGAAAATAGGTTTGATCTCTGTTCCTCAGTACCTACACCATCATCAGTCACCTTCCCTAACAGTAGGGAGAATGAGTGAGAGATGAATTTATCCACTAACTCAACTTTATCAAGCAGTTATACTGAACCCAACATGAATGGGAGACTTCCCATGAATTTCAAAATCACAGACCAGAAGTTCATTGTGGGGGGAGAAATGGGGTTCAAGTACTCATAACCCCCATGTGTGTGGCCACCTTTCTATACAAGAATTGAAAAGGCTCCCACACATGTAGAATCATATTTAATTCACTTATATTCTAAATTACCTTATATAACATCACCTGCACTAGGATACCAAGGTTGAAATGATTCCCAATTTATAGCATCAGAACCATTATGAACGTTCTTGGTCAAACCCCCATATGTGTATCCCTATTTGAGATGATAAAACCCAATATGAGTGATACAATGAAATATCATTTTCTTAATATGGTTTGAGCCTCATTTTTTACATTGTATCCCTACAGTTTCCACTAGAGTGCTTCCATAATCCACCAGCTAATTCCCTCCTTTCCCCATTGGTAAGCCCCAGAAAAAATTTGAGGTCTAGTTCTAAAATTATCATCTATATCATCTCTTTCAACTGGTTTCATAATTTTTTCATTCAATAAGTATATGAACCAATGCTTGAAGGGAACTTCCCTAGTCCCCATATTCTCTTAACTTTTTCCCTACACCCGATACACAAGTGCCTTTGTTAAAACCAAAATTTTCTTTTCGTACCCAATATATTCTCTATGAGGAGAAATTAATCAGACATTTCCCCTAGAATTTGAATCCCAAATATTTTTGAAGGTCCTGGAGGCTAATGTCAACCTCCCCATGATACAGGTGGAATGTATTGGTTCCATGTGACCATCTTCTTAGCAGCTCAGGCATGATCTTCTACATTTGGTAAAAATGGAATTGTGAAGCAAATTTTTCTTCATAATGTCCCACCATCTTTATTTCTATCTCAAATTATGAGCATGAAATACATTCCTAGTAGGTACAATCCCACTCATCTGGGATTTTTTTACCCTGGAGAAAATCCCAGCAATCATTCCACCCCTTCTACGTATCCCCTAAACCCACCTTGATAATCATATGATTCTATGATGTGGATTCATCATCGTATATATTATCCCAATAGATTTTTTTTATGTGGTTGTAGAGATGGTACACTGTGATGGGAACATGATCCTTCTTGATGTGGCATGTAGTGGCCCTATACCACTAGTACATCCCTAGTAAGCCCATAAACCCATAAGCTTTCTCAGCCTTGATTCCATCCAAAGTTAAGACATTGTATCTCAGTTTTAAGCCATAAAGTTTCAGCCTATTACAAAAAGGATATTACCATTGATCCTTAGATATAATTTCAAGTAGTTACTCTTGGTCTGAGGCTCTTTAGAAACACTCTCATATCATAATGTTATCCTCCATATTTTCCCTTCGACCATCATCTACGTTGACTTCTTGAGTAGCCATTAGATTCAAGACTTAAGTGTTTTATGAGTCTAGTTCATGAACATTTCTCACGATACTAGTTCGTGGAGCATGGTTTGTGGAGTTATTAGTCATATAACTCACATCATATAGAATGGTTTGTAGTGTCTGGTATTATAAATCAACGTTTGTGGAGAAAATGTTTTGAGGTATGGTTTTCTAAACTAGAATTCATGGATCACATTAATTGAGATGAAGTGATTCATGAAAATATTTCAAGTATTTTATACACACAAAGGTTCAATTCTATTTGAGGGCCCCCCATGTTATATTTATAGGAATATAGTGAGCTCAAGATTTCTGTTGACATTTGTACCTCTGGCCATCAGGAAACATCCATTGTGAGTCAGCTTCACAAATGATCTTCATGAAAGGGTGTGGATTTTCAATTTTCATCCATTGTACCTCCTAATTCAACCCTCATCATTTCTCTATTATCTCCCCTTAAGAGGGGGGGGGGGGAATTTGTCGGCACCAAATACATTCCACAAGAATAATCAAGGAAGACATGTCTAGTTTGGGGAAAATCAAACCCAAAATGTTCCAAAACCCCCTTAAGGGTTTTCTTCATGAATCCATACTGATTCTTGAATGAACGGAACTCGTGGAGATCATAGAAGATGAATACACTTCATGAATTTATGAATCAATTATGGTGATCCTTCATGGGGACGACAATGCTTAGTGACCATACGAACCCTTGACGATGTTCCTCCGTGAGTCCGATAAGTTCTTCACAATCAAGTGAACCTTTGATAGAGTTACTTCGTGAGTCCAATAGAATAAAACTATTTTAAAATACCAAAAATCCATCACTAAACACATCTAATCTATAGAAATTCGATAGCCTATAAATACCCCCTCATTCTGATAATTGATCCTGGTTACCCCAAACTTTCAGCCTCTGAATTGCTCCCAATTTATGAACCTCCTATTCATCCTGAAGCAGACTAGAAATGGAAAATCCAAGACACTTTGTCTTAATAAAACCCCCTTTAGTGTGTTATTAATAGCCCCCACCACTTGTAGATATTCCTTTTGTGATGGACTACAAACTTTTCCATGTAATAAGTCCCTTAGGGGAATATAAGGCTTCTAAAAACATCCATCCTCTGTGAAGCACTGCTTTCCTGAACAATGACTTCATCTTGAGGAAAGGTCACCCTATTTATAAAATTATACTCCTTTGTGAATATATTGACCTCCAAAAATCAAATGAGATTCATGAAGAACCAATCTATGAGGCCCTATTCTCCATGAAGCCCCACTCTTGGGCCTCTCATTGTTTCATCCCTTCTGCTGAAACCTCTTCTTGAGGTTTGAGTGCCCATAGCATCCAAACCCATATGAGATATGTATAGATCCACCTCAAGTCCCTATGTGACATGTTCCACCCATTATTATGGCCCACTCCACTTAAATTCTAGCATGATAATCCCACTTAACTTTTGATTCTCAACATTGGTTTGATAATGCCAGTTTCTTATCAGCATAAGCATTCTACCATGGACCTCATGATAGACCACTACTCCCTAATTTCATACCCTAGAATAGATAAATATATTCCCAAACCTAGGCTGCATGAGTAGTGGTTACGTAAGACCAATGGGTGAGGAGTGAGTTCCCCACATCCGAGCCTTAGGATTTAAAACTAAAAAATACTAACATCTTCAAAAAATGATGTTAAAATATGGATTTACCCTATGGAATAAGAACAAGATGCTCTGTGAGTGAGTGGCATGGGATTATATTCAAACAGACTACCCTCATAGGGAATGAGATCCTCCTCACTTGAAATTAGATCCTCACCACAAGGAATAACATCTTCCCAGGGAATCCTTGCTGGAGTAATCCCCTAGCCTTTCTTGAATAAGGTGTCATGCTTACTCCTCTTAACCTCCCTGGGATACCAAAACAAGTAAGGAGGTTTTAACTACAGTGTAATATATATCCCTCTCTCATTTTGGGCCCATCATCTATCCAATTTTAGAAAAAGTGGATCATTTTATATTTAGATCTAATGTTTCCTCTTATTTCAAACATCGAGTAAGACTCCCATGAGTTTAGAGTTTAACAACAATGATGATATCTAAACATTCCCAAAACCTATGGGCCTCCACCTTTGGTGTATGCTCTGATCATATCAACTATATTGTATTCTACTATGCATAAACCATAACCAGAATCTCCATATAGTTTGTTCCTACATGTAAGCCCCAACCTCATGCTCCACTTCCATAGCCCTTCTCTATAGGTGTAATCCCCAACCCTTACAAACTATATTGGATTTGATTCCCAACTAAATGGGATATTTTGAAGCCTTACTCGTGTCCTAACACAATAATTTCATTTATCCTAATTTTCTCCAAAAAAAATCTCAATAATATCATGAATCTCACCTAGGAGACTATATCTACTCTAGGTCCCTTAAAAATATCAATGTGTAATCCCCGCACATGATCCCTACCAAAGAAATATTCTTGTGAAGTAGAGATTCCATGAAAAAGCCACACGACATCCCCTGTCAACTCTCCCTCCATGATGAGAGTGTATATACCACATGAAATTAAACTAAATCGACTGATCCTATCATATGCCTTAAATTAAGAACATGAACTATGTGGGTTTGGATCCCTCTCATATAAGGAGTGTACATAGGATTCCCCCATTAGGTTTAGTCATGAACAATGGTAAAACTTAAGTGGTATCTTCTAGGTATGTATCTCCTTAATCCACCACTTAGGGTGTTCTGATCATAATTCACAGTGTTACATATTCCCTTTATGATACACACCTCTTGGATATGCCTCCACAGGTATTCTGATATATCCATCCAGGGTTCCCCCCCCCCCATGGGGAATTCTCACCAAACTTCATGGTGTGACATCTTCAATTTATGTGACACACCTATAGGATCAACCCCCATGGGGAATTCTTGTCTATCCATTATTAAACCTCAAGGTGTGAAATAATCCCTCCTATGAGAACACCTCTTTTATCCACCACCATTGGGAGTTTTAATTAGTCAACTATATCTCCAAATGATGTTAAACATGTTCCCTGATCCATATCTATAGGATATTATGGTCTATCTCCAAAAGATGTTAAACTCCTGACGAAACTAAATAAAAACTATCCCATTATCAACATGGGTTTCTTGAGGTGAACTTATTTCAAGATATGTCCCCACAACCTTAGCTACCTCATGCAAAACATGATATGCGTGAGGTGAAATCCATAGAATATACATGTCATTAGCATCAAATACCTCGTGATTGACATATTATTCCTTAGGTTATATTCTGAACATGCATCAATGATATGCCCTCTTAGGAGGAAGAATACATGTGACTAATGATCCAAGTTTCCATATATGCCAGGGATTACCAACGTGACTACTCTACTGACCAAAGGTTGTTACCCCGCCTAGAATGAAACAATGTTATGACCAAAGCAGTTTAATTAACCAATTTCCAAAATGAGATAGTACCGGGAATGAGTTACATGTACATGAATTAACTATATGAGGGAGAGATAGACTAGGTGATGAGTTCCAAGAAGCATTCCATGGAAGGAGGAACCGATATCCAATTATCCCATTTCTATTAATGAGTATACAACACCATTTAAAGTTATGAAAGCTACCCACATTTGGATAGTGGGAATATGGGGTCACAATGAACGCTTACAAAAATTCCCACACATGAACATGTTCCCTGGACAAAGAATAAAAAAAATGGTTAACACTTTTATATGAAATCAATACTTTGGTTATTAATTAGTTATAAATGAAAGTAAGAACTATTTGAAAATGAAGACATTAATTTTCTAAGAAGACTATTTTTCTATATATAAACATGTTTTATCTAAATATATTAATCAAGACACCTTTTATGAGATATTTTAATGATATATATATATATATATATTATATTCAATAAAATATTTAATACTCATATTATGATTTCTCTATAAAATAGATAATAATGCATCCAGTTTTATGCATAAAAAGATTTATTTTTCAGAAAAGTAGTTTCACCACCTTTTAATGGTGCATCTATTTTAAATATAATTTTTGACAATAAATTATATTTTAAAATATAAAATATATTTCCAAAATAAAAATATCAAAATTTACTTTGGGTGAATTTTTTGTATTTTTTGAGAAGTTTCGTTTTTGGATGAATAGAGAAAAACACTGAATTTTAATTGAAAACTGCTTTTTCATATAATTTATTTATATAGGTAAATTATATTTTAAATTGTTTTTAAAGTATAATTATTTAAATTATAAAAAATAAATACATTTTATTTCATTTTCATTAATTTCACATTGAAATTTTATATAAAAACATTTCAAACATTTGGAATTTTTACATTAAAAATCAGTTGTTTAATACAGTATGTGGGATTAATTTTAAATAAATTTCTACCACATATGTGTTTATAATTTGGGGATAATGGATTACATATTTGGAATCATAAAAATTTATAATATTTAGTAATGATAAAATAGTTTTGGACCCACAATATTAGTGAAAAAAATTAAAACAAATTAAAGAGATTAAATTAAAAACGAGTTTAAAAATTGGTAAAACATCAACTTAAGGGTCCAAATACCCTAGAAAATACCCAAAAAAAATTAATGTCCATATTTAGACCATATAATAAATTTTCTATTATATGGGAAATTATTGGAGGATAATTACGTAAGATTGACCTCTTAATAATGTTTACCTTTTTATATTTACAAGAATATAACTTCTCATACACCATAAATGTGCACTCAAACCTTTCACATATTCACACATCTCAAGACAATTTTCTCATCCAAACCCTTCACAAATAATTTTACATGTTCCCTCATATCATCACATAAGCCTCACTTTTGACATAAATCAAACCAAGTTATTACTTTGTTGGAAACCAAAAAGAATTAGCTAAAGAAAAGTTAACACCATTCAAGAATCACTTTTGTTTTATTTCTTTCCCCACCCCATGAATTATGATTATTAAATAATTATATAATTACATCAGTATCCTAAATATAATGAATTTTTTTATTTTAATAGTTTTACCAACACTTTCACACACTTCCATCAAATAGGATACCCAATAATCATTCATGTGAACATTGGACTGTCACCTCACGAACTGATGTCACCCGTTCTTCCATTACAACCATTAATGGTTGGGAATAATGATGGTATTACTCTTTTTAAGAATTATGTATGAGTATAGAATTATTATATTAGGCGTAAATTAATTATTTATATTTTTTTGGGAGTATGATAACATTCTTTTTGGATGCGTGAACTACCACCTCCTCAAAGCAATGTGATTCATTCACACATTACATAGAATATATAAAGATGGGTTTATTAAATATATATGATATATATGAAATACTAAATATACTTTAATTATAATATATATAACTATATTTAATTTACTATATTTATTTCTATACAATAATAAAATGGAAACAGCGTTCATGAGTACATACGACGTACCGTCTCCATGAACGATGTATTTCATTTTATATTAATATATTTCATAGATTGATATAAATAATTGTATAATTAATATATATGATATTTATATAATTTATTTGATTTTTTAAAATATTAAATCATGATTAAAGTAATATTATCAATAAGAACAAGTCTAAACTTATACGAAAATAAAAACGAATATTACCCAAAACGTAACATAAAAATGGAATTGTTAATTAATAGGTAATATAAAGTATTAATAAAATAATATATGGTATAAGACATAATAATATGGTTCTATGGTAGATTTATTATAAAAATATACTTATTATATTGTATTTTTGAATTTATACCCTGAAATTCAAGACATAAGGTAAGGGTTTTCTCGGCTCACTTTTATTTCTGTGAGATATATGTTATATTAACCACTTATTCATGTCATGCGGTGTATATAATTCAATATAAAATGTTATATCATGAATTTAATTTATATAAAGACATTAAAAGTTTCAATTCAACTAATTCTTTCATGGATTTAATGATTCAAAAGGTACTCAAGTAGTAAGGGGATTTCTAGTGTCACTTTTAATCCTATGAGTGTTATGCCTTATTTACCACATGTTTCTTTTCTATGGTGTATATAATGACCATGAATGTTTTATATTATTATTACCATTAAATATATTGGTATTTATATATCTGATTTATGATCTCTATTTCATGGGGTTTATGGTTCAAAAGTTGCCAAGTCGGTAAGGTAATTTTTTCTCAATTTTCCTTCCTTGAGACAAATATCATGTTATGCACCAATACTATTCTACAAGATGTATATAATTTAATTTGATATTTTATATAATGAATATATTTACTTCCATGATATTTTATTTTTTAGGAAATTTTATTCTTTCATAGGGATTATGATTCAATGTTACCCAAGTGGTAATAGTTTATTGCAGTTATCTCATCGTTTATCAGGATTGATTATGATTCTGCTTCCACTGATAAAATATTATGAGTTATATATCAATAACCCTCATGAATTTGATTATAATCTGGTTATTAATGATATATTAATATAATGGAACAACTTCACACTCTTTGGTACTTAGGATAATTATGAAAAGGTTTTTAATAAAATCTAACATTATTTCTCTCTTTAGTCAAAAATATGTTTTCCTCTAAAGCCATGTTTTATAAAAACATTTAAGAAAATGTTTTTAAATGATCTTTATATATTATTTTCAAAGAAAATGTTTTCAATTATTGGAAAAGATTTCTGTATTATTTTTCAAATCAATTTTCAAATAAAAATATTTTTAAAAAGGTTATATATATAAATAGTGTTTTAAAGGATTTTCAAAGCTTCAATTATAAGTTTCAATGATACTTTCAAAGAAAACGTTTTTCAAAATTATTTATGTTTGATAAGTGTTTTAAAATATTTTAAAAGAACTTTTTATATGTTTTCAATTCAATTTTGAAATTAAAATGGTTTCAAAAAGATTTATTATTTAATTTTTCTTAAATGATTTCCAAAGATTACTTTATATGATTTCAGAAGGTTATTATCAAAGAAAAGAATTTCAATGATTTGATATTTTCTTTTATAAGTTTTTAAATCTATTTTAGTATAAAAATGTTTTTAAAAAAATTCTGTTTATAAAAAAAAATTCAAATAGAAATTGATATTTTCTTGAAGATATGTTCAAGTTATTTTTTGATGCTTATTTCATAAGATTTAAAAGTGGTTATAAAAGAAAAGGATTTTTAAATTTTCAAATGTTTTAAAAAAATTAAAATAAATGTTATTTCCCTTAAGAATTTGTCAAAGTGATCTTTTAAAATCTTTATCCATATAATATGATATCCTTTGATAGTGTTTATAATTTAATTGGAATATGATCCAAGGATACCATTATTGTTCTTTATTTTAATGGTTTATTATAAAGATCAAAAGTAGCTTATGAAAACCATTTCTCTTCCATGAGTTATACCATGATAAAATACTTATTAAACCCACCTCCTTTCATGAGTTATTATACAATGAAATAATTATGGAACTTATCCCTTTTATAAGGGTTATGATATGTTAATTATTTTATGATACCTATATCGTTTCATGGGTTTTTATATGATGGTTATGTAACCCATATCTCTTTATGGGTCATGATATGATGAATGTTTTATTATATTGTGGTACATGTATCTATGATTTCATTATGTGATGGGTGGGAACAATATATCCCTCCAATTATTCGGGTAAATATTTATATCTCATGAGATAGAGATAGATGAAATTGTGAGTGAACGCAGTTTAGTATGGTACTTTGTTTGATAATATAGTATTGGGAGTGAACCTTGATTATTAAGATGGTTTTGGGAGTAAACCTTGACAACTAAGATAGAATTAGAAGTGAACCTTGACTACTAATATGGTTTGGGGAGTGAACCCATTCCACTAAAAGGAAAGGGTTTTTATTAGGTATGGTTGTGTGTCTCGCTAATTAGGATTATCCACCATAAAGTGCCCTGGGAAGGTTTGGAAATATTCCTTGACTTATAGGTAATGATTTTATATGCTTACATGTATTCTATATATTCTATGTCGTATTCCTATGTTATTCTCTCATGAATTATTCTCTTGATTCCTTTATGATTCATATCTAATAAACTATATATTTTTATTCTATGAGTCATGTATGTAATCATTAATATCCATGGTAAGATCTTCAAATGTTATTATCATGTTCACATACCCTTATGCTCATGTTATACTTACGTATATCCTTTATTTATCCTTACTGAACATCTTAGCTCACCCTTATGTTTACTATATTTAGGTATGAAAAAAGGCTTTAAAAAGAATAACTAAAGGAAATATATTTTTGAAAAACATTGAATATATTTCAGCAAGTTAGAATACTATTTTCCATTTTTCGAAAGATATTAAACTATTACGGTTCTCAGACATGTACTTTTATAATGTGCTGAATCATCATTTAAATGATGTAATATCCATGTATGTTAAAGATGATTTTCTATTGTTGGTATCAAAGGAATTTTTTATTCAACCTTTTGAAACAATAAAGGGAAAAATTTAGTGAGATCCATATGGATATTTATATGGATATTTCTAGGGATTCCTCTAAGGATATGTCTACGGATGAGTTAAATTATAGGAAGGAATTCTGGAATTTTGGTGAAGTATAGAGAGAATGGTTTCCTATAAATTAATACTTTCTTGGAAAATATAGGTAGATGTGACTCTGGAACAATTTTACTTAGGGGTAACAATATAGAGAACATTGTATTAAGCTAGACTCGAGAAGAAATTGGTGCATGGAAACAGGCATTGCTGTACACTTGTTTTTCCACTCTCGGGATATGCTTTAGGAATTAACAAACTATTTATGAATTATCATGAAGGATTTAAATAGATATTGACTATGAATAATATAGGATAAATTAAAGGATTCATATATTAAATATTAATGTGTCCTGATTTAGACATCTTATAAGTGATTTTTCATGATTATGTGGTATTCTATTATGATAAGTGTTTATCACACTATTATTTATGGTCTTATTAAATGGTTGAAACTAGAAGGAACTAGGTTAAAATTGAATGCTTCATATATAGAAAGTAATTACATTACGTAAATTTTTTCCAAAGTGGAAATATCATGAAGAGAATCAGGAAGTGGGTATGAGTATTTGTTATACTACTGATGATAAAGAGACCGTTAATCGTATATAAAAGTATTGGGATGTTCTAATAGTATTGTTTAAAATAAACATATGAATCATGATTAAATCTAGGTTGAGTAACCTTATGAAGTTATTTTTTTAATATTTTAGGAAAAGGTGTAATAAGAAATAATATGATGAATCCTAAGTAATGGTTTAAGAATAATGATGGATGATTAAAGTGTATATGTATTAGAATTCAATAATAATGTTTTATGAATCAAGAAGTATATGTTTATGATTAATGATTGAAAAGCATATGTTGAATGGGTCTAATGAATTTTAAAAGTGAATTATTTTAAAGGAAGTATTTTTTAGGGGATGTTAACCCTTAATGTGTTCCTGATGTTGATAAAATTGTGTTTAACTTGGATAAAGAGATTATTAATATGGATAATGTAAAATGGATAGTATTGATTTCCATGGAACTGATTATTGATCTGATGAGAAAGTTATATATGTTATCATGTATGAAGTTTAAAACTTTATTTGGATTTAATGAATATATACAACAATATTTGGAATAAGAAAGTATCCATGTTTTTAATAAGTTTTTATGGTAATTTTGGTTATTACCCTGTTTCAAGAGAAAAAGTGATTAAAGTATTCCCTTGTTTGTAATGTTACAACTGATAAATACATTATGATATATGGGGGATCAATATTAATCTAATTTGGAGAAATTTAGTGACATTCTTTCTAATGTTTTCTATTTTTATCAATTGTAAGGGTTACAAGGTTAACCTTTTATAGAATATTTAAGTTAAAAATTAGATGATGTTTTGGATATTAAATTATTATCCTTATATATGAGAATTTTTAATATTGAATGACCTATTATATTTTTCTTTGTTTTTATGATACATTAAGATATATATATAATGAATTATAAATCTATCTGTGGGTCTTATTATTTATTAGTGCTTTGGTGATAACAAATTCAACTTTATTCCCTAGGAATTAATCAAGGAACAGCCAAAGGGTAATATTGTTCATTTGGAATGGAATGAAATCAAGTAAGTATGTATTCTTGAAAAAAATTATCCTACTCTAAGAAATAGATATTGAAAAGGATTTATCTTAATACCTTCATTTCTATTGAACCGATGACCTTATAAATCATCACAGATTTATGGTTTGATGGAATAAACTTTTCACTAATCATTAACTTGCTTATGATTAGTGATATTTATCACTATCTTTAATTATTTAAATTTTTCTTTTATGTTAAATATTTACTTCCCGCTTATGTTCTCCTAATTTTAAACATAGTTATGAATTTACTTTGGGTAACCGTTATGGTTTGAACATTCCCCTTTTAAATTAAGTTTTAATATTCATTTTTACGATATGAGTTTCAATGAAAGGAACATTAAAGAGTTAAAACTTTGATAAAAATGCCTAATTTTATGGTTGAAATTCATTTTAGGGGGGGTATAATGTAATACCCTAGGATTTTCTGAAATATTTTTTTCGATTAAATTTAATCTTTTTATATTTTTCATTTCACACTACACTGGATATAGCTTTTTTGTATACAAAATCACCAATTTTGGATTGAATTATACAAAACATGAAGTTAAATTTTCACTACACATGTCACTTAGATTATCTTTTGGTATGTGTAAGAATATTGTTTGCTTGTGTTACACACAATCTAGAGTTCCTTTGATGGCTTGCATTATACACAAGACTGGGTTTTACCAAACTATAATATACAATTAATATAGTTATTAAAATATTATTATAGTTATCACCAATCCATTAGAATGAATGATATGAATAAAATTAAATAAAATATGGTTTAAAACTATTTATATAATTATTAATTTGGTTATCAATTAGTTATAAATGAAATTAAGAAGTATTTTTAAATAATGATATTCATTTTTTAAGAAAACTATTTTTCTATGTAAAAAAATATTTTGTCGCAATATATTAGAAAAAACAATTTTGATGAATAATTTTAATAAAATATATTAATATATTATATTCAATATACAATTTTACACTCATCTTATTTGTTTTCAAGAAAATATATAAGAATAAATCAAATTTTACGCATAAAAATATAAATTTTTCAAAAAAGTAGTTTTAATACCTTTTAATTGAGAACCTTTTTTAAATATATATATTTTATAAATTTTATAAATTTTATTTGATATAATGAACTTTATTTTTAAAATTATAATATTAATGTTTAATATTGGTGAATGTTTCGTATTTTTATGAGAATTTTTTTTTTTTGTTGAATAATGAAAACACTTAATTTTAATTGAAAACTGCCTTTTCATATAATTTATTCATATAGTAAAATTATATTGTAAATTTGATTTAATGTAAAATATGTTTAACTATATATATATTAATCCACTTTAGTTCATTTTAATCAATTTCACAATGAAATTAGATATAAATCATTTCTAACTTTTGATCCTTTTACTTTAAAAACCCACTCTTACATCTCGTATGCATGATTAACTTTAAATTAATTTCTTCCACTTATATGTTTAGAAATTATAAAAATCAATTCAATATTTTTAATAATAATAATTAAAAATTTCTAGTAACTTCAACTTAGTTTTTTTACCAAAAATATTAGTGAAATTAATTAAAATTAATTATAATGATTAAGGTTAAAACAAGTTTTCTAAGTGGTTAAAAATTAACTTAAAGAGAAAAATACCATAGAAACATTCCCAAAATAAATTTTATGGAAATATTTATATGATATAATAACTTTTATTGAAAATGGAAAATTACTGGAGGCACATGATGTAAGGGAGAACTCTTAATAGTGTTTACCTTTTTATATTTACAAGAATTCCATTCCTCCTCTACTATAAAGGGGCACTCACCCCATAAATTATTCACACCTATAAATAGAATTTGATAATACAAAACATAAAAAAATATTCTCAAAACATCCCTCCAATCATGATTCAATAATCACTTTGTAAATAAAAAAACTAAGTTATTCTTTTGGTACAATCCAAAAAGAATTACAAAAAGAAGATGTACCAATAGTCAATAATAACTTTTGTTTTATTTATTTCTCCACTGCATTAATTATTAATATTATAGGATTATATAACAATATTATTATCATGAAAATACTAAGTTGTTTTTAGGTTAATATTTCAACCTACACTTTAACACACTTCCATCAGAAGGGATACACAATCATCATTCGTGTGTACGACAAACTACCACTTTACAAACTGATGTCTCATGTTCTTCCATTACCACCTTTAAAGGTTGGAAATAATTATTTAAGTAATTTTTTATGAAATATTTATTATTTTGTAATTAATATATAATAAATACCTTCATTATTTCCATTTTTTTGGAATATGATAACTTCCTTTATGGACGTGTGTACTACCACCTCCTCAAAGCAATGTGATTAATTCACATTTTATATGAAATTTATTAAGGATGGGTTTAGAAAATTTATATGAAAAACGTAAAATAATAATAATAATTATATGATTATATATATAAATATAAATAAATATATATCATTTACTCAATTTCTTTTGATATGATATAAAAATGGAAACATTGTTCATGCAAATGTATGGCCCACCATCTCCATGAACGGTGTATTTCATATAATATTTATATCTTTTATATATTATTATAAATAAATAAGATTACTATATATGATTTTTATATTATGTTTTAAATTATGTAAATTTTTATATCAGGATTTACGTATGTGTATCATGTATGTCAAGTTAGAACATATATGAAAAACAAAGCAGATATTACCCGAAACGTAACATTAACATGGAATTATTTATAAAGAGGTAATATAAAATAATAATAAAATAATATATTTTATGAGACATAAGAATATTTTTATATGGAATATTTATAGTAAAATTATATTTTTTATACCAGATGTTTGAATGTGTACAAAGAATGTCAAGACTTACGGTAAGTGTTGTCTCATCTCACTTTTATTTCCGTGAAATATATGCTATATTCACAACTTATTCTTATTATGTGGTGTATACACTAACCTATGAAATGTTATATAATGAATTTAATTTATTTAATTATTTTAAAAGTTGAAATGTGTGTTATTATTTTATGGATATCATGATTCAAAAGTTATTCAAGTTGTAATGGGATTTCTAGTCTCACTTTTATTTTTGAGAGAATTATGCCTTATTCACCACTCGTTTATTTTGTGTGGTCTATATAAGGCACCTGAATTTATTATATGATTATTATCCTTAAATTCAGGGGTATTTGAATATTTATTTAATGATAACCCTTTAATGGGGTTTGAGGATAAAAAGTTACCAATTTGGTAAAGTAATTTTGTCTCAATTTTCCTTTATTAAGACACATGCTATGTTATGCACCTATATTATTCTACGAGGTTTATATACTTCCCATTGACATATTATATCATGAGTATATTTATTTACATGATATTTTATGATTCATTTAATGTTATTATTTCATGGGGATTATGATTAAATGTTACTAAATTGGTAACAACTTATTGATTGAATCTCATCGTTTATTTGGATTTTTTATGATTATGTTTCCATTGATGAAATCTTATGATACATATCTCAAGAAATATCAAGACTTATATTATAATATTTTTATTCATGATATATTAGTATAATGCTAACATTTTCCCACTCTTTGGTACTTAATATAATTAATAAAATTTTGTTAATAAAATCCTACTTTATTTCTCTCTTCGTCTGAAAATCTATTTTATTCTAAAACAATATTTTTTAAAAAAGTTTTAAAAACGTTTTTTTAATGATATTTCAATTTTTTTCAAACAAAAAGGATTTAAATTATTTTAAAACATATATCTATATGTTTCAATGTTATTTTCAAAGAAAATGTTTTTCAAAATTATTTTTTGTTCACGAAGTCTTTTACATTATTTAAAACCATCCTTTATATGTTTTTAAAGATATTTTCCATAAAAATGGTTTTAAAAATGTTTTACATTGGTGAAGTGTTTTAAATGATTTTCAAATATAAATTTATATGTTTTCTAAGATATTTTCGACAATTTTTTTTTAAAAATATTTTATGTTTAAAAAATGTTTTAAATGATTTTTAAAGATTATTTTATATGTTTTTAATAGGTAATTTTTGAAGGAAATTATTTCAATGATTTAAAATAAAATTTTATGTATATTTGAAAGAAATTTCCAAAAAAAAAGGTTTTTAAAATGTTTATGTTCTAAAAATAATTTTTTAAATAGAAAATTTTATTTTCCTCAATAAATGTTCAATGTAACTTTTAATGCTTACTTCATAAGTTTTCATATTTTATTTGAAAGAAATGTTTTTGACACTTTTGTATGTTTTAAAAATTGATTCTCAATTAAATTTTATTTCCCTTATGAAATATTCCAAGTAATATTTCAGAATCTTTTTCAATATAATATTATATCCTTGATAATGTTTATGATTTTCTAGTAATATGATCCAATGATACAATTATTATTCTTTCTTTAAATGGTTTTTGATTAATATAACAAGTTATTTAGGAAACCCATTTCTCTTCAATGGCTTATACCATGATAAAACTCTTATGAAACCCTCATTCATTCATGGGTTATTCCATGATGAAATGATTATGAAACCTATCTCCTTTTCACAAGTTATTATATGAAAAAAACTTTATGATACCCATTTAATTTAATGGGTTATGATTTGAAGTTTATTAAACCCATCTATTTTATGGGACATGATATAGTGAATTCATTATTATATTGTGGAGAATATTTGAATTATTTCATTATGAGATAAGTGGGACATATCTCTCCCAGCAATGCATTATGTTAAGACTTATATGTCATGAGATAGACAAGTATGATATAGGCAGTGAACCCAGTTTTTTAATTAACGTTTTATACTTATATGGATATGGGAGTGAGCCTTAAATACTAATATGGTCTTGGGAGGTAACCTTAACTACTAAGAAGGTATTGTAAAAAAAATTGACTACTAATATTGTTTGGGGAGTGAAATAATACCATTACAAGGAAATGGATATGATGGGGGATGTTGGGGTCTTCTACCCAGTAGGTGTAGCCTCTATAAAGTTCCCTAATAGGTTTTCATAATAATCCTTGACTTATAGGATATAATTTCATATTCTTACATGTATGCCAAATATTTTATGTCTTGTTACTATGGTATGATCTCATTTCATATTCTCTTGATTCACTTATGATTCATTTCTTTGGAAATTTTAATCTTTTTCCAAGACTGATGTATATATTCTTTGATATGGATGGTATTATCATCAAATATTATTCTCAGGTTATCATACACTTCTTCTCATGAAATTATTATGTATATACTTTATTTACCCTTTCTAATAATCTGCAATCACCATTTCTTATGTCTCATTTCATTAGGGTATGAAAAATGGTTTTATATAGAATAACTAAAGGGGAAGATCATTATGGGATACATTGAAGATCATTCAACATGTTAGAAGGCTGTGTTCAATGTTTACAAACAAACTAAACTATTATGGTCCTCAGGCATGAAATTTTTTAATGTGTTTAATATTCATCTAAAATTATATAATATCCATGTATTTTAATCCCATGTCTCTATAATTATTTTTTTAGTTTTACATCTAGTAAACTGGTTGTTACCTTCATCACGGTAAATAATTTTTATTTTTTCACTATACATTATGCTAAAAAAATTTGTTGGCCTAATTAGAGAATATAAAAAATGATAATTCAAAATATTTAATCCATTTTTCAAAATTAAATTCACAAAATTGAGTTAATTTAATTTAAAACTAAACCCACATACATGTTGAAAAAACAGGATATCAAGAAATGCATTTTGAAAGAAAAGATGATTTATAATAACTATATGAAAAGTAATAATAATTAAATAAATTTAAGTTTATATTTTCAGATTTGTAAACATTATATTTTATTTAAATAATCACTCATTGAGGGTTATTTTAATTAATTAGAATGTATTAATATTATTCACTTTAAAATAGTTTACAGAAAAATGTATTTTTAAGCCAGACAGAAAACTTATAATAAAGTCCAATATAAAAATGATTTAAATGAAATTATTTGAATTTAGTATAAAATAATAATAATTATGTTAATTTTAAATCTAATTATAATGATAATGGTACTTTTAAATTACATATTTATTTAAAAATAAATTACAATTTGATAAAAATTTGTATTTTCACTATTCACTGAAAAATGAATATTTTTTTAAAATCCCAACAATTTGAACATAAGTTTTGATATCCTGATTTAAAAAATGATATTAATTTTATAAAATAAAATTCATAAAATTGGTAAAAATTAATTAATGTTTTCAATGAGTGAATAAACCATGTTTTAGAAAAATTTAGTTTTTTCTATATATATATATTTTATTTCAAATGGTATTTATTTTATTTCTAATAAATAGATTACAATTTAATTTATTATATACATTTTTAAACTATATAATTTTAAAAATTTATTTATTCCCATTTATTACCAGCAATTTAACAGTTCATTTTTAACGGTATACTATATTACGTTTCATTTAGATTTGGGTTGCATGTTCTAAAATCTATTATAGAGATTTAATTTATTTAAAGAGAAATATATCATAAATTATCAGCGTGTTAAATTATCTTACTTTCTTGGTGTTTTGTGTCATATACACTATTGAATATGATTTTCCTCTTTTAAAATATTAGGGTGCTAAGTTCTACCCCCTTAAATAAATTATTCCCATCAAATTTAATCATGATCTTAATGAATCAAGGGTTTGACATTTAAAAATTTATTTACAGAAAAACACACACAAATATAAAGATGATCAATATCCAGTGTTTTCTAAAACAATTGGGATACTTGATTTCGAAAAACTATTTCAACGATTTTAACAAACCATTGGTATAAAATCGTAAATTATGGCACTATCCCAGTGTTTTTTAAAAAAATGGAATATCGGTGTTATACCATTGGTTTTAAAAAACCATTGCTATAATATTTTACAAAATACCACATAGGCTTCTCCACCCCTCTCCCCTAATATTTTAATATAGAGCCCAATCCCTAACATTAGGTGCAAAGTTTCTTCGTCACTAGAAGTGATCTCTCATCTCTTGTTGTTTTAATTCCATTCTTATTCAATATTAAATCTGTGACTCCGAAATTATTCAGGTATTCTATAAACCTTCATATTTTTATTCTTTGTCTGAAACCCAATAGTAGATTAATTTTGTGTCCACGTTCAATTTTTTTTGATATGTTTAAATATGATTGTTGGTGATGAAACAACGGTTTTCCAAAATTATTTTAAAGAAGAAATTGATAATGTTATGGTTGTTAATTATATAATTTTTTTATTTTATACATGGTAATATAGGGGTTCAATAAATATTTTATTTTTTAATTTTTAGATTTCACGGATTGTTTTTAATGAATATTTTTTATAATCTTATTTTATCTATGATGACAATATTAACGAAGGTAACATAAAAATACATCTATAATGGAGGGGGGCTATTGTTTTCTTTATGCGTTAGCTCAAGATAAGTGAATTATAATTTGTTTTAGAAATTTATATGTAAATTTTTATATTATATTATGAAATTGAATTTATATTTAACAGTATTTTGTCATGATGATCACTAGGGGGTGTTCATTGGTTGATTTTTTTATAAATATTTAATGATATTATCTTAAATGGATTTTTATTGATTAATGAGTTTGGTTAATGGTTAAATATGAAATAAATCAATTTTAATTTTTGATGTGATGATATAATATATAATATGGTTGATGTTGAAGCCATATATTTTGATTTTTTTAGGATTTTATAATATTTTCCCACATATTTACATTTAATTTATAATAAACTAGTACCTCGCCCATGCATTCACAATTCATAGTAAATAAACTCCCATTTTTAAAAGGAATTCATACTTTTAAAAGTAAATAATGAACAATAAAAAAATGCTAAAAATAAAAGTAAGTGGTAGATAATATTGAAAAACTTAGAGATACTTTTGATACATCATCATAATAGTATAAAACATTGATCACAAAATGTAAAGAAATGAAAATTTATTTTTTAATAAACGAATTGAATTAACATAAATTTGAAATAAAATAAATAATGAATACAAAAATAAGAGAATTAAAAATGTGAATGTCAACATTAATGTAGTTTCAAACTAATAAACATAAAAATATGTAAAAAAAGCATTATTTTTGAAAAACAAGTTGAGGGATATAACATAAGCTTCAAGTTTAAAATTATATCTATTGTGTTCCAAGATGTGTGATGTAACAAAAGCTTCTAGTTTGTAATAGTATCTTTTCTAGTGACTGGAGAAACATTGTTATCATATGTCTAAGTTATTAAATTACCTCTATAAGTGGTGTGATTAGATGCGGTAGTAGAACCCCTATCCTGGATGTTGGGTACATAGTGTTTTCGAACCTTGCATAAAAAAATATAGGTGAAAAAAATTACCAGAAAATAAGTGAATCATAATAATGGAATATAAGTTGAGAAATTATTTGGAAATAATATTGTTGAAAAAATGTAGTAAAATGGGTATGAAATAAAATATATATTAGGGATTAATTATGGATAATGAAATTACATTATTGAATAAATGATTTAAATGTATAGTTAAAATTTTGATCATTATAATAAAAATAAACCCAACTCCAGTGATGTGACTAAGTCATAAAGATCCACTTCTCCAAAATACACAACTACTACCCACTTCTATAATGGTGTATTTCTCCTAATCACAGTGTACAAAAGATGGACATAATTGTTAAAATAAAAATTATAGTAATCAATTGTAGAAATTTACATCCAATTAAGGACAGAAAAATATACGATTCTCTCAGTTAAGGTCATATTGAAGAGGAAATTTAATAGTCATTTATGTGTATGATTTTAAACAAGAAACATGTGATAGAAATTAATAATAACCATAAAGGTATATGAAATATAATTATATAAATAAATTTGGAAAAATCTAAAATATTAAAATGTCATTTTAAAGTGTGCAAGATATTATATAGTAGAATTGAAAAAAATTATTAGCTTCTAAAAGATCACATTGTTATGTTTTAGAAATAAAATATATTATCCTCACACTATTATATTGCATGATTATAATGATTGGAGTCAGCAGTAGAAGCATGAGGCCCGATAATGTATTTCATGGTGGAATGTCACACCCTTATTTATCGAATGGTTGTTGTATAATATAATTAGGTAGCATATCACCATTATAAACAACTTTTTGAATAGATGAGATTCATTTTTGACCAACGGGTTCTGTTATTTTCAACTCACTAGTGTCTTATATCATGTTAGACTTCTAGAGAAACATAAGAATCATTTTGAAGAATGTCATCATAATTCATAGAAACAAATCAACGGATAATAGATAACAAACTGAACTCCCTTACCATCCATCGTTCTCTATGAAACTCTCCCATTTATAACTTGTATCTCCATTAATATGACTAGATCTTCAATAAGTCATCTTTAAAACATCCCCACACCACCACTATTTGACTATCTATCCATAATGTTGGTACTTTTTTTTCTTCCTGCTTCATAGTAATGAAACTAATCCATCGTTACCGGACGTATGATATTTTAAGAATAATTATATTTATGGAATGGTTTTTGTACAATATGATTATGTATCATATTTCAATTATCAACATTTTTTTTCACAATTGAGTTTTATTTTTTACCAATGAGTTCTATCATTTTTAACTTGCGAGTTTCTTTTATCATGTTAGACTTCATTAGAAACATAAGAATCATTTTGAATAATGTCTATTTAAATCATAGTAATGAATCAACGGATAATAGACGACAAAATGAACTCCAATATCATCCAACATTCTCTATAAAACTCTCATTTGGATAACTTGGATCACTTGTAATATGAAATGGTCTTCAATAAGTCATCTTTAAAACCTACCCACACCACCACTCTCTGATTATCTCTCTATGGTGTTGGTCCTTAATTTTTTATTCCTAATTTTTAATAATGAAAAAAATCCATCATTCTATTGAGTAAAATGAATTAAAAATCATTATATTAATACTTTAAAATCATGGTCAAATTTACATAAAGTGGATTCATATTCAAAAGTTGTTATAGAACTGGTTGATGTAAATATGAAACTGAGCATTATTAAAAGAAAAGTGGAATGATGAATTGTATGATATAATATTTTATAGAGTCTAATAATAATAATAAATATGTTAGCAATCCGTTTTCATGAAAAAATATATTGATAGTTCATACAACACATCATATACATCACAATAGCTGCACAATAACAATAATAGTGAATGCTTACGATAACACTGATCACTTTATCTGATAGTAGTGAGTGATCATTGAAAATTCTTAATGACATATATATATATATATGAAAATATGACCATCCAAATGATACCTCTTATACTAACATAATTGAATCTTACTCCCTAAAAAAATTCATATATTTTTCATTGAAATTAAAATAATAACATTCAATTTTTGAATGATAAATGAGGCGCTGAAATAAATCTTCATTTAAATTAGTATATGGTAGATTTTTCCTATTTTTAGTGGGTGTTTTTTTGAGAATAATAAGGTGAAGTTGTTAAGGCCATATATAAACATATAATGTGGGTGAATAATTAAACAAAAAATATATCATATAGACAGGAAAGTGAAATTTTTTTACATAAATTAATAATATGAAAACTTTTATATAAGAGTCATATTATTTTCTCATTACTCCTATCTAATCCTATTGTATTACTCGATGATGTTTGTTCCATATTGTTAGACATATGATAAGATATTTCATAGTATTAATTTTCACATTGAAGAATATATTACTAACAAATAATAGTTATAAAATAAAATATGTTAATGTTGAAATTAATGTTGGATGGATACTTCAATTAAATATAGATATTATTATTGATATTAAAATATAATCAACATATACAGGTAAATGTTTTGTAATATAAAAAAAGAAATCAAGAAAACAATTGGATGATAATACTTACTCATAAAATAGAAATAAATTTAAAATATTAGTTTAGAAATAGAATAAATTCACATAATGACATCAAATTGTAATTCTAGTCTTTCACCCATGTAGAAAAAAATTAATATGAAAAAATATGAATTAAATAAATAAAAGACACAACTTAAAATAAAAATAAAATAATGAGTTAATAAGGAATTACATGTCAAACTATTAAAATAAGCTTTTACATTTCATAAAAATTATTATTTTAATATAACAAATCATGTTTTAATAAATAAATATTTCAAACACTCATAGAAAAAATGAATCAAAATAAAAGACTTAGAAAAAAATCTACAAAAACATTATAAATATGAGAGCCTAATAAAAATTAAAATCCAATTGAAGATGGTTTTAATCAGTGATGATTTCAAACACTCAAAATACTTTTCATTGTAAGGGATAATATATTTATTATAATAAAAAACCATAAAACATAGGAAAATTTGATGAAAAGGGAAGAAAAGAAACTATAATTAAACAAAATATTATAACAATGGAATGAAATTACATTAAAATAATTGAAATTAGTTTAAAATAATTGATATATTTTATTGTTGGAAGGAATAAACTATATAATGAAGAATGATAAAATTATAAATGTCTAAAATTACCAAAATACAAAAAATCAATATATATAGTATGAATTAAATGACAATATTATAAATGCATAAAATTACCAAAATACAGAGATTAGTATATATTTTGTAATTCAAATGATAACTAACCTTCAATTATTGATAAAACATTAACATAGAGATATATATTTGAGAAACCTACAATCTAAAAAATGAATAAAGATAATAATTTATAAGAAAAATGTAATTACACAAATAAATTCAAAAAATATGATAATTAGAATTAATATCGTGAAGGGAAGCTCATTATTCATACTGAACCCCAAAAAAAGGTAGTTTAACTAAAAATAATATATATATTTAATTGTAAGGAAAAATACATTAATTATGAGAAAATATTACACTATAAATGTGTAAAAATAACAGAATACCTAAATTAGTATATAGTCTGAATGATGTGACAAGATTAGAAATGTTTAAAATTACCAAAATACATAAATCTTTATATATTATGTTATTCAAATGATAACTGACCAATAATCTTGTTAGAAAGTGTTTCCATAGAGATATATGTTTGAGAAACATTTAATCTAGAAAGTAATAATGATATTAAATAAGAAAAACAAATAAAATTAAACCAATAAATTTTAAAAAAAAGAAATTAGATTTCATATCTTAAAGGGAATATTGATGTTCATACCTGTCCCCAAACAGAGGTAGTTTTACATATTGAGACCACATTAAGAAAATAATGTTATCATTTCTGAACATTATGGTGTTAAAAAGGAAAGCTAGATTGGAAATGAATCTAAGGGGAAAAATCATATTCCTCTACTATAAAATGAATAAATCAACAAGTGAATGAAATTAACATTTTTGGATTTTCAGTTGAAGAATCATTGCATAGACTGAAATGAGAAAATAATTTGTATAAAGGAATTAAACAATATTTCAATATGGGTTACTTATAGTGAAAGTGGTACCAAGTAATAAAATATTCTTTATGTAGGTGATAGTACATAATTTCAGTCATCGTTACCTATACTACAAGTTTTTTTAGTGTACTAGAACAACCAATAATCGATCCATAAAAAACTAATAGGTGAATTAAAATTTGATAGAAATTATGTAGTACAGATAAAACACTATAATCAATGTTAACCATATTAATATAGAAATATTAATAAACAATGACCAAGAAGAATAAACAGGGGTAGTTGGAGTATTGTTATAGGATTTTTGAGTATACATTTTTCATTAATTTTTGTTAACCTACAAAATAACCATGATGCATAGAAGCGAAATTGTTTCCATGAAATAAGGAGAATATACATGTTGCAGAGTTCTTGATCTGTAGGATGTATGAAGAAGGTATCACTGTTGTTAATGGGGTTTGTGAGGTGGTTCTCAAGAATCTTCAACGGTAGTTGACACTGAAGCTGAAAATGGAATGAATTACAAAAGGTGAAATTCTAGAGAATCTGAGGAAACTCTCAAGTTAAATGAATAGGTCTTAGATCATAGATGGAGGAGGAGTAGTTCATCAACAATTTAACAATAATTGTAGGTGATGATAGAGGAGTAGTATTTAAGTGGTATCCCGAATGTGATGATAGTTTAAGTGGATGAAGGTGGTTGATGGTGAAGGAAACATCAAATATGGGAACGAAGAAGTCAATGTTCACGAATAACGTGACATCATTGGTAGATAGATGAGAATATGGAGGTTGAATAATAAGAATAATTTGAAATCAACCATGAAGGAATCTACTATCAAAGTTAATCCCAATATCAATGATAGGGGAGGATATGTCTGAAGGAAGATATAGTAACTCAAATCACTGATGGATCAATCAAAATAAAGTGGAAACCTTAGAATAGGGAGATGGAGAGCATTACCAGGTGACCAAATGTTTCGAAGGAAAGGTTGCGGTTGGAGAGGTAATATTTAAGAGAATCACCGAGAAGGTTACACATGTCCAAGGAACATTCCACATTAGTATATATATATAGATATCATATATTTTGACCTTTTTTATTATTCATTGTGTAAAAAATATATTTTGATATACTGGATTTTGTTATTATTTAATCATTTTGATATTTTTTTGAATCAATATTTAAATAAATAATTTCAAAAAATTATAGTAATAACCAAAATCAAGGATAAAGGACTATATATAAGGATCAGTGATAGATATGTTATATTCTAAAAGCCTTAAAATGATAAAAATTGAAAAGGGAGAACACTAAATATAAATTTTTAGAGTAATTTATAAGAGACTAGTTTAAGATAGGTTAAGTTATCAATTCTATAATATTTATAATTCATTTAATAATGGATACAGAAATTGAGAACATAAAAATTGAAAATTATGTATAGAACCTTGAAATATAGAAGAAAACTTATATGAAAAATTAGGGTGATCATTCCATGAGTAAGGGAAATCCAGTAAAAATATAAGAGTCATTAATTGATGAATTATGGTCAATTTTACTATATACAAGAGAATTTTGAAAAGGTTGGATATGGATGAGTCATTATATAGAATACAAATGTAACTTCTTGGTAGACTATGAGAGGTATAAAAGCATTGAATCCTAGAAATAACATTTCAAATTATCTAACTTTTATGTGCATCAACATAATATTAAATCCCGTTTTTATTTATAAATTCATATAATATAAAAATATAATTTCAAAAAAATTTAGGATAAACATAAAATCATTTTATACTTTTGGTCTGACTAAATATATATGTTCTCCTCTAAATATATCATATCACAACCATTTAATATTTTTATATTGATGAAGATCATGTGAATTGACTAGGGTAAGGATAATAGTTGATATATACCCATTTGAAGAATCTTCACCCTTCAACCACGAAATGTGTAAACTAATAAGAATTTTATTAAGAGAATGAGAGCATTGAAATAAATTTCAATAAGTGAAATATTTTATTATATAAATCAAAGTAATATTAAATTAATTTGAGCATTTATAAGGATTTCATACAATCCCAGTTGGAATATTGAGCGGATTGATATGAATAAAGACCATCACACATGCTGTGATTCTTAAAAATTCATATTTGGAATATTAATGGGTATGGAACACAATATAGAAATAATTCTTTATATTATTGTATAATATTTTTGTTATTAATTACTTTATTTTATTTCTTTATTTACTGTACATAATATCTATTGTCGTTAAACTAAGGAGACGTCCCCTACAATCTGGGAAATGTTTTCTTGAATTTAATTGAATTTAATATCATGGTTTCATATTAATTGTATTTTTTTTATATTAATACACAATGTATATATATAGCATATATTTTTGTCTTTTATATTATTATTCTCATATATTCTAGTGTTCTAGTTATGGTTTCATATAAAGTGATAAATTCTCATTTATTTAAATATATATTGTTTTAAACATTAATCTTATTTTAATTCTTTTACAACATGGCATATAACATTTTTTTACAGAATGGATAGATTCCAGATATATGAAATTGATTAGATCTTAAGTGATTCTCAAAACATGTTGGAGATATTTTTGGATTTTTCATTTAACAATGATTTGGATAGTGGTCATATACTATTCCCATTTTATAATTATGCTGGAAGATCTTGGTTAATTTGTGAGGAATTGAGATACCATATAATTAAATCAGGACTTAACAAAAACTACTATGTGTGATATAACAATGGAGAGAAAATTCAATCATAAAATGATCATGATTCGAATGAGAAGACTGGATTACCGAATTTTTTAAATGACCAACTTTTTTTTGTTCTTCATCATGATAAAGAAAGGATGCTGACCAATGGATACTTTGATACGATCACACATGATGAATGTAATAAAAATGATGATGTTGATAGGGTAAATGAATTTAATGCTACTTCCATGACTACAATATATCACCAATGTGGTAAAATGAAAAAGTTGGAAATTTTAATCAGACTATTTCATTGGAAAACCATTTATGGGATATTTAATTCTACCAGTGATCATATTCTTACCATTTTAAGGAATTATTTAAATATGATGAAGATATTTTTTCAAAACATTATATAGAATTAAAGGTAGTTTAGGACCTTCGATTTTCTAAAAACAAACATCATTTCCTGAAAGATTTTAGCTTATTCGTTGTGGAAACCGTTGAATGAACTAATTGTATAAAATGGAGGACATCCTGATGGAATCCAAATAATAATGGAATACCATCCCATGTTCCATATAAAGTATTTTTAACTTTCAATTAATTCATAGACTGTAACATCTTTTCATGTATGATGAAATATCAATACAAATGTTATGGCATAATACCCATAGAAAGAAGCATAATGATGAGTTTTTCTGTCCTGTATATGGATTTTCATGGTATAAATTTGATGTTAGATATCCTGTTTTTTTATTCAATGTATGTAATGTGAGGTTGAGTCTATCATGTGATGGTTTTAATCCCTTTGGAAAGATTCTTACTTTTTACAACACATTGTTGATTTTTATTTACGTTCATAACAATTCTCCAGGGATGTGTATGAAAAAATATTTCACTTACATGATTATATTCATATCGTGAACTAGTGATCATGGAAAATATATATGTTTATATATGAAACCTTTAGTAAAATAGTGGAGTCATATTTTAAATGTGGGTGTGTTCACGTATGATACTTGTTCAAATGATATAATTCTGATGGGTGTTGCGCTTATAAGGATGAAAAATGGTTTTCTTTCTTATGAAATGATTTCTAGATGGAGTACGAATGGAAAACTATCTTTTCCTATTTTTATAAAAAATACACGATCCAAAAGACTTAAATATCATCATAGTTTCATTTTTATGGGACATCACAAATTATTTAATATGGATCATCCATATAAGAATAATCATCAAAGGATCGATAATACCATTGAGACTGACATTCCAACCCAATATATTTCTTCAAACTGATGTGATCAATGAATAGAAATACACAAATTTTCATTCACGAAGGATCATATGAAATCTATAAAGGGGAATAATCTTTCCATTAAATCCAGCTACAATTTGAAGATGTAAAGTATATTCTTTGAGTTTCTTTATTGGTCAACCAATTTGATAGATCATTTCTTATAAGTTATTCAAATTCAAAAAAAATTATGTGAAATTTTAATTTCAATTATTCAAATTGTTAAGGGAAAGAAAAAAAATATGTTTATGATTTTGGTATGACATGGTGGATTAGTGCATCAAACAAAAATTACATCCTATATATATCAGTGAAAATAAATGGAATGTTTTGTGTGATTATTATGTGAATAAACCTCTAGAAAAAATAAATTTTTGAATGTACTAGAGACTATTAATATTTCTGGTGTCTATTCAAGAAAGATATCAAAATGAGTAAATATAAGAGAGTTGTATCTAAAATAATTGAAGACTTGTGATTATCACATCCTCCTACATGAGTTGATTCTAATAGAAATTTTATATCGTCTATCCAATAATTTAATGGTATTAGTTATTCGGTTGTTCCATTTTTATAGATATATTTGTGATAATATGTTGTCCATGTATTTCTTTCAAAAAATGTTGGTAGAGACACTATTAATTTTGTGTGTGTCTGAGAAAATATTTCCCCACTCATTTTTCACATTCATGTTGCATATACATGTCCATATTCTAATTTAAATAATTCTTGGAGGACCTATTCCTTTTCATTTGATGTATCAAAATGTATTAAATATGTACACGTTGAATTCTTGTGTTCTAAACAAGAATCATTATGAATTTTCCATCATGAAATGTTACTTGGCTCAATAATGTATAGATATATGTTCAATTTATTTTTAGGATTTGACTATGAGAAGAAAAAAACCAATTATAAATTAATACGAATAGTATAAGAAAATTAATCTCAGTTTTTCATCAATTTTCTAAATATGGGGGATTCTCAGATCATATTCACTGACAATATTAAGTCTTAAAGAGTGGGATATGGCACATCACATAGTTTTGTTTAACTGTGATTTGTTTTCTGACTACATAAAGTAAATTGAATATGTATATGTTATATCATCTCATGTAATTGTAAATATTTATTAAACTATTTATATTTTGCTAATACAGAAGATAAAAAATGATAAATAAAAAGAATTGTTCATTATCTTTGAGAATGAGAGAGTCTTTTCATAGAGAACACTTTTTTTATTTGATGAAATTTATCATAGATGTATTAATATAATAAATTAATAAAATTAATGTTTATTTAATTTTAACATTAATTTATATTTTAGGTATTGAGTTTTTCCTACTGACTCTTTCTATGAGGATATAAGATTTTTGGATTTTGGTCCTATTTCTGTGCTTTGTGAATGAAAATCAATTGTGATCAGTGGGTACACATTTATTATCATGGAATGATTAATTAACACAAGAATGAAACATTATGGTGTTATGGTAACTATCAAGACAAACTATCATTCCAGTGTATTGGATATTATACATCAATTTGAAAATGTATCTTATTATGGAGTTATTGATAAAATAATAATATTTTATTATTACACTCATGGTCGAGTCTATATAATGAAATTCAAGTTGTTTGATTCAATTATGTGGAATGGAACATTTATTGATGATTTCAGATTTTGAGTTATTTACATGAATTACACTCTTACTACAGATGAGATATATATTTTACTATCAGTAGAAAAACAAGATTTTTTGGAGAAAGATCATTTGTGACATGAATTTGGTGTCATTATTGAAGTAAACTCAAGATATATTTTTATGACGGTGATGAAGGAATTAACAACATCCAATCTCCCAATGGCCCCGATGAATTTATTACTTATGATGACTATAATATTTCAATGTTCTATAATACCTCAACCCCAGTTACCCAAAGTTGGTGCATTATTTTAATACATTGGCATGATGACAAGGAATCAATCCCCAAAAGACCGGTCAATTTAGTAGTCTTGGAAAATAGATTACATACTTGAGCCTTACATTGCACATTAGAAAATAAAACAAAACATAAATTATCCTTTGAGAATGCCAATAATCCCCTATCTTAACCCTACTTATCAATCATAATACGCTTCTTATAATCCTTGGAAAATAAAATATAAGAAAGTTGTGAGCTCAGATGCTCAGTAAGGATAACAATATAGCGGAAACTTTCATAAATAAGCATAAACTTTTAAAGCAATATATAAGACTCAAAAATAAGCCTTTTAAACATAAACTACTGCATAATATGGCCAATATAAATCAAATAATTCCATTTACTTATTCACATAGATATTATACTAGTCAAATAATCACATGCAATATCTATAGCCAATTTCATAATGATGGAATGCATAATGCCAGACTTCATAACCACATAGTCAAGGCCTTGTGCCAAGACTACAAATAATATTTTTTCAAAACCTTGTGCCAAGACACTAGTTTGTCTATTGAGACCTACATATTAATCGAGGATCTATAGAGGGCTCCACCCATCACTTACTAAGTCCAATGCATTACTCATATGAAAAGGTTTAAACATAACATAAACATTCATATTAAAATTAGCATAATAAATGTCAATAATTTATCCCTAAATCATGAATGGTATAAAAATAACATGTCCAAAATCAAAAATATCACAAAACCTTCAGTACAATATGGAAGATTTGCATCATAATAAATAAACTTCAAACATGTTTAAAATCTATCAAATGATGTTGACATAAATGAAAATGATTTGTATAATTCTTTGAGAGAAATATCCCGTTTTCCTGATAACATTTAAAAGTCACAAAAATTAGAACGGAATAAATTTAAAGACATTTTTTAATCAAAGTGTCCCATACCACTTTGAAACTTTTGAAAGGAATTAACATTTTAAAAACATTCATGTCCATATAAATAAATACTTAAAAACTATTTTGAAACCACGGAAATTAATGAGAATGATTTAAAAGAATAAATATTTAAACCATTTAAAATGATGATCTAGTTAAATATTCCATTCCATTAAACCTTAAAATATTCCTTTTGAAAATATTTTTATGAAACATGGATGTGGATGATAAGGAGGTCCCAGTTGATACTCACGTAAAAACGACCTCAGATAATAAAGAGATTGAGAAATTAACCCTTACCTTGCACTTTACTTTTTTCAAGGGTAGGTTTAACCTCTTATATAATGACCATAGTATGTTATTAAATTATAAAAATACCATATTATTATTTATTATATCATAAATTATTCATTTATGACTTTATAATTCCCATTAAATAATTATTTCCAGGTTAAATTAAAATTTTGGGTAACAATCACTTACTCTATCATATGTGTTTTAACTCGTATCAGTTAGATCATGATTTAAGTACTTCTAGAATATAATCCTTGATTTATATATAAGATATATTTAGAATATAAATACTTATAATAGATAGATATAGGAAATGGAAGGCACCATTAATGGGGATGGTAGGTCGTACGTACGCAAAAATTCTGTTTCCGTTTTCATATTGTATTGAATGGAAGTAAGTGAATAAGATACATGTAAGTACATACATACATAAATAAATACGTACATATATATATATATATATCCAGTATAATTATTATGTCATATATTACATACTCATTAATAATATATATTTTTATAATCATCGTTTAATGGTGAACGTGGGAATGAATCTCATCGCGTCATGGAGACGGTAATCCGTATGTACGCACAAGTGATAATATCATTATATTGATAGTGAAATCATATGTAATTGGATGTTATATAAAATATAATGAATCATTAACATGTTTTATTTATTATTTAAATCATCTATACTCATTATTATACCCATCCAAATAATGAAGTGTTTGAATAACAAACTACACCACGATGTGGAGATGGTAAGCCGTACGTACGCACGTATGGTGACTTTGTAATTTATATGATGGATGGAATAACGAATATGGTTGTTCCATATTTATAATAACATCACAGTATGTAGGAGGTACTAGAGTTAATATTTTGTTTTGAAAAAACAAAGAAATAGGAAGTGGAGGATGAAAAGAACTTGAAAGAGTTGATGAAATATTTACCACTTCTTCGGGTTCTTTCATTTGATTTGATCAAAAGAGATCCTTAAGATGTCTTTCTGACCAAAGGAAGGACTACATGAAGAAGGGAGGAAAGTTGGTAGAATATTTGGGCAGTGGTTGGCCAATCCAAAAGGCTTTGGATGTGTGAAATTAAGAGAAGAGGAAGTGCCCTTTTATAAGAGAGGTGAGGGTCAGTTCAGAAAAACCATGAAATATTATTTTATAATAAAATAATTTTCGGTTTCTAATGACCTAAAAATGAATTTTTTAGAGGATAAGGTGGGTATGGGTCAACAAAATCTCAACCAATAGATTTTATATAGGTTTAGGTCATCATACTAACCTTATCTTTTCGATTTAAGACTTAGTTAAATAGTTTTACATTTACCATGTCTTTTTGTATTTTTATATTATATGTTTAATAAAATTACTATAACAAGCCAAGAGAACCCCATGTGGTTAATTATTGATATATATATATATCCTTATCTAAGTCCTTTGTCCAAACCTTATATTTTTAGGAATATTATATCAATCAATAATATAGTATTTGTCTTAAAAACTCAATTATGTCTGTTTTGACAATATATAGTATTTGATATTTTTGAAAGTCATAAAAACTTTATCACTTAGAATAAAATTTATTTAACCTACCCTAACATATCATATTAACCTTTAAAATTATTTTTATTCATCAGAAGTCTCAATTTACAATTATTTGTATATTTATAATATCAATTATTTTAATATTTCATTAATAAGGTAATTACTGCATCATCATTGTGTCATCAATAAATTAAATTATTTAATTTATAAAAATTATAAATAAAATACGATTATGTAGGAAATTTTTTTATCTTTTTAATTAATATTTATAGTTGAATTTATATTGTGGGTAACCTTATATTAAAAATGGATTAGTAATTAAACATTGAATTTAACAATTTTAACTCTTCTTCGAATAAAATAATAATAAATGTACTAATCTAAACCAAGTGGAAAAAAGAGTATCATATTTTATTCCTAAGGTTTTTTTGGGTCTAATTATACTTATCCAATAGAATTATGACATGTGTTAGGGTAATTATGATATCATTTTTACCCTTAATTACCCTATTTACTTTTAACTGTGGTAAATAAGTCAAAAGTTATTATTCACCAAAAATTCTTTTCATCTTCTTGAACCAAATTTTACATACTGATATTAACCATGTCTCTCATATTTTTGAAATTCAACTCACATAAGCAATAAAATTACGTTTTATGCAAATTTTCAAATGCTCCTAGGAGGTGGGTAAAAGTGGTTAAAAAGTTCAATAAAAATTAATACATCTAATTTTATTATAAAATGACTCCATTTAATTAAATTGAACTTATATAGTTATGATATATCAATTTTTAATAAAATAAATTTAAATAAAATAAATAATTATTTAAATAAAAATTTGGTTTTAATTAATAATGCGGTGTTTTTCACTATTTATCAAAAATTGATAGTTTTCATAAAAATACCAAAAATTCACCCAAAGATAATTTTGATATTATTTATTCAAAAATGAAGTCTATTTTACCAAATTAAAAACATAGAAGTTGCGTTTATTAAATTAAAATTAATTCCTATTGTCAAAACCAAAAAGTGGGGTTTTAAAAAGTAAAAACTTTCAAAATATTGACATGTGTTTATGTTAAATTTAAATGTGAAATTAGTTATAATGAAATAAATTGTATTAAATGATAAAAATATAATCTAATTAGACTTTAAAACTATTCAAATTCATAATTTAAAACTATAAATTATTTCTACTAAAAATGTTGTTTTGAATTAAAACGTATTATTTTTCACTATTCGTTAAAATATGAATATTATTAGAAAGGTACCAAAAATTTATCCAAACTAAATTTTTATGTCCGAATTCTAAAAAAGAATTTTATTTCATTAAATTGAATACATAAAAGTGTCAAATATTGGTTTTAAATGGGGTTCTCCATTAAAATGAGGTAGAGTTGCATTTTTTGAAAAACACTTCTTTTACATAAAAATGAATTTGTTCTTATATTATGTCTAAGAAACAAATAATATGGATTTTAAAATTATATATAGTATATAAGATTCAAAATTCAGTTAATAATATTCTGAAACCCTTTTTGAACGACTAGTTTGGTAAGTTGTGGTGCGCTCGAACTCAGTGTTGCGTGTTGCACAAGCTATTGAATTACTTTAATGAGATAATGTACCATGAAATCTTGGGGTGTTACATTCCCCCCTCCTTCAATAAATTGAATTCTATTAATCTCAAATTGTTCTTCAAAAATAAATGGTTAAAAATAGAAAAATACATTTGAGGAAAACCCACATCAGAAATTGGGTAAATAAAAGTTAGTCTAAATAAGGGGGAAAAGGAATGAAATAGTTACCAAAAAATTATGATCTCGATTAGAAGAATATTTGTGGAAATTATAGACACATAATTGGAGTAAAAATGTAAATATTTAGATAGAGTTTTTCAGGACATCAATCACAAACAATTGTAAAATTGAGGGCCCGAAAGCCATCAATCTATGACGATTTAAAATATCATTAGTTCAACAAAAAATAAGGTATTAGGATACCATATTTTTTTGGTATTAGTAACCCTTACCTAAAGTTTAAGAATTAATTTATTCATAAAATAATATGAAAAAATATACTTGACATGTAGAGTTTCATCATTCAACTAATTCCTACCACAAACTCATATTTCACTTTTAAAGATAAAAGAATTTTAAAAAAATTCTATTTATCCTATTTGTATAGGGTTCCAAAAATAATGAATTTATAATTCATTTTCAGACTATTTAAAAGAGTCTACATTATACAAACTAGGACATCATCTATAAAAGTGGTTGGTGATCTACCCTTGTCGCCCATCGATTTCGGGTTCAAGTGTCATGTCCTTGCCAGATGCGACTGGTTGTCCCCTGACCTCCAGGTTGTCCTTTTTATGAAAATAAAAAAATAATCTCAAGAAATGATTTAACCTTAAAGAAAATTAATCGATTCCAACCTTTAGACTTATCCAAAATACTTCTGTCCAAACTCATAGTCCAAAATTTATAAGGAAGGTGATCAACATGAATATCCTTTTTTCCATGTAATAACATCTGAATACCTTCATCATGTATTCTTTTAAAACACTGTAACATCCTAAATTACCGTAAAACCTTATTGATTAAATTCATGCTCCCTTATTCATTATAGAATACAGGATATACTCCTTCTGTCCAAAAATATTTTAAACTCCAATAATGATGGAATATGCAAATCACTAATCAGTTTCAAGGAATTGGTGAATATGGAATATAATTTATCCAAATCAATCATATATTATTCTAAAATCACCACCTCAATATCAGAACCATATTATGGTTTATCTTTCTCTCTACCATATATTTTCCAAAAAAATTAACCTGCTATAGAGTACCTTTTATTGGTTCCACACAATCTCATGCCCTTAATGAAATATTACTACGGTACAATCCTTTTATACTCTATAATTCTTATAACTTGTACATCATTAATAAAATACTCAAATTACATAATAATTTAATAACAACATAAGAAATCTAATCATTCCTCTTCATATTCGATAGTTTGATAACATGATTATTATCCAATAATATCATTTGGTGTATACTCTAATGATTTAGACATTGCTTCGCATAGTGTCCCAACTCCTTGCAGATGAAGCATTGTACATTTAAAATCTTTTTCTTACCGTTGAAATAATGTACTTGGTGTCCTTTTTCTCTACACTTATAAAAAACTCCCATTTCTTTCAAGAATTTACCAAGGTGATTCTTTCAACACTTATCACATATGGGAAAATCCTTCTTTCTCCTCTTCCCTTTATCCATATTTCTCTCTTCCATCCTTTTCATATTGTTCTTCCCTTCAAAGCCATAGGACTTAGAGAATTTTTTACTTATCTTATTAACACATTATACTATTTCTTCATGTGATGAGAATATGTGGGAGATTATTTTACTTTTAAATATTAGCTTAATACCCTGAATGATATGATCCTTTTTTATATTTCGATCGTGCGTATTACTGGAATTATTATTCCTTCTACTAGGCACCATTTCTAAACAATGGAATACACTAGGTTAGTTTATGAATCATAATGCATAATTCCAAATTTGTAAAATAACTAACGTAAATTGAAAAGATTATGCATATAATCTATAATCATAAAATGTTTTCCTTGAGGAAGTATTTACTCATAAATCCTTCATAATGGATTATAATGAAAATGTGAATCATCATAATAATATCCCCTAGGTGTGTCGTAACCAAGAGTGTAGTAAGACCCATTGTCGTGTACCAGGATACATCGGGTCAAGCACGAAACACCTTGTCGGAGTTTTAACTCCTAGGTACATCTATGCCAGAGCCACCTCTACCTTCTTGTATCTAGACAAGGAAGTATTTCATGGAAAATACATAAAATCTCTACATTACCAAAACTCTAGGAAGTTCTTCTATACAAATCCTCAAAGTCTATCTTAGGGTAATGTTCTCTAATAAGAGTTTATCTCAATCTACTTCTAAGGTTGTTGATAAGATTCCTATGATACCAACTATAACGCCCCAACCCTAGTAACTAAGAGTAGACATATTATTTTAATACATTGGCATGATTATAAGGAATCATGTCCCGAAATAAAGATCAATTTAGAAGTATTGGAAAATAGATTACATACATGAACGTTACATTATACATTATAAAATAAAACACAACATAAATTGTCCTTCGAGAATGTCATTAATCCCCTAGATTAACCCAGCTTATCAATCATAATACACTTCTTGGAATCTTGGGAAAATAAAACATTAGAAATGGGTGAGCTCAGATGCTCAGTAAAGATAACAATATAGAAGAAACTATCATAAATAAGCATAAACATTTAAGGCAATGTATAAGACTAAAAAATAATCCTTTTAAACATAAAAAATCTATATAATATGGCCAATGTAAATCAAATAATTCCATTTACATATTCACATGGACATTCTACTAGTCGAAAAATCACATGAAATATCAATAGCCAATTTCATAGTGACAAAATGGATAATGCAAGACTTCATAACCACATAGTCAAGGCCTTGTACCAAGACTAAAAATAAGATTTTGTCAAGGCCTTTTGCGAAGACACTAGTTTGTCTAATGAGACCTACCAATTCATCGAGGAGCTATAACAGGCTATACCCGTCACTTACTAAGTCCAATGAATTCCTCGTATGAAAAGGTTTAAACATAACATAAACATTTTTATTAAAACTAGCATATGAAATGTCAATACTTTATCCATAAACCATGAATGGTATAAAAACAACACATCCACAATCAAACATATCACAAAACCTTCAATACAATATGGAAGATTTGTATCATAATAAATCAAATTCAAACAAGTTTAAAATCCATTAAGGGATGCTGGCATAGATGAAAATGATTTGTAAAATTCTTAGAGGGAAATATCTTTTTTCCTGAAAAAATTTGAAAGTCACACAATTTAGAAAGGAATAAATTTAGATACATTTTTGAATCAAAATGTCCCATACCACTTTGAAACTTTTTAAAGGAATTAACATTTTAAAAACATTCATGTCCATATAAATAAATACTTAAAAACCATTTTGAAAACATGGACATTAATGAGAATGATTTAAAATAATAAATATTTAAACAATATAAAATGATGATCTAGTTAAAGACTCCATTACATAAAACCTTAAAATATTAATTTTGAAAATATTTTTATAAAACAAATATGTGGATGATAAATAGGTCCCAGTAGGTACTCATGTAAAAACAACCTCGGATAATAACTAGATTGTGAAATTAGCCCTTACATTGCACTTTTCATTGGTCGAGGGTATGTTTAACCTTCTGTATAATGATCTTAGTATGTTATTAAATTATACCAAAAACATATTAATATTTATTATATCATAAATGATTCATTTATGACTTTATAATTCCCATCTAATAATGATTTCCATGTTAAATTAACTTTTTGGGTAATAATCGCTTTCTTTATTGTACGTGTTTTAACTTGTATCATTTAGATCATGATTTAAATACTTCCAGATTATAAAAATATATTTATATATCATATATATTTAGAATATAAATATTTATAATAGATAGATATATGAAATGGAAGGCACTCTTTATAGAGATGGTAGGTCGTACGTATGCATAAACATTGTTTCCGTTTTCATATCGTATTAAATGGAAGTAAGTGAATAAGATATATGTATGTACATACATACAGACACACACACAGATATATATATCTCTAGAATCATTATTATGTCATATATTACATACTTATTAATAATATATATTTTTATAATCATCGCTGAATGGTGAACGTGGGAATGAATCTCATCGCATCGTAGAGATTGTAATTCGTACGTACGCACGAGCAAAAATATCATTATATTGATGGTGAAATCATATTTAATTGGATATTATATAATATATAAATAATCATTAACATTTTCTATTTATTATTTACAATATTAATACTCATTATTATTCCCATCCAAATAATGAAGTGTCTGAATAACAAACTACACCACGACACAGAGACGTTAAGCCGTACGTACACACATGAGGTGACTCTGTCATTTATAGGATGGATGGAATAAAAAATATGGTTATACCATATTTATAATAACATCATAGTATGTATGAGGTACTGAAGTTATAATTTTTTAATGGAAACAAAATAGAAAGAGGAAGTGGAATAAGAAAAGAACTTGAAAGAGGTGGAAAAATATTTACCTCTTCTTCATGTTATTCCATTTGATTTGATAAAAAAGGCACATTAGGTTGTCTTCTAGACCAAAGAAAGGCATATAATATGAAGGGAGGAAAGTTGGGAGGATATTTGGATAGGGTTTGGCCAAGCCAAAAGGCTTTGGAGGTGTGAAATTAAGAGAAGGGGAAGTTACCTTTTATAAGAGAGGTGAGAGTCACTTTAGAAAAAACATGAAATATTATTTTATAATAAACTCATTTTCAGTTTATAATGGCCCCAAAATGAATAATATAGAGGATAATGTGGGGTGGGTCGAAAAACTCTCAACCAATTAATTTTATACAGGTTTAGGTCGTCATACTAAGCGTTTCTTTTAGATTTAACTCTTAGTTAAATAGTTTGACATTTACCATGTCTCTTTGTATTTTTATATTATATGGTTAATAAACTTACTCTAATAAGCCAAGAAAATCCCATGTGGTTCATTATTAATTTATATAACATCTTTTAAGTCCATTTTCTTAACATTATATTTTTAGGAATATTATATCAATTAATAATATAGTATTTGTTTTAAAAACTCAATTATGTCAATTTAGACACTATATAGTATTTGATATTTTTGGAAGTCATAAAAAATTTATCACTTCGAATAAAATATATTCAACCAACCCTAACATGTAATTTTAACATAAAAAATTAGTTTAATTCATTATAAGTATCAATTTACATTTATTTGAATATTTATAATATCAATTATTTTAATATTTCATTTATAAGGTAATTGCTCCATCATCATTGTGTCATAAATAAATTAAATTATTTAATGTATAAAAATTATAAATAAAATACCATTATGTAGGAAATAGTTTTATCTTTATAATTAATAATTATAGTCGAATTTATATTGTGTTTAACCCTATATTAAAAATGGGTTAGTTATTAAAATTTGAATTTAACACTTTTAACTCTTTTTTAAATAAAATAATAAGAAATGTCCTAATATTATCCAAGTGGAACTAAGAGGATAATATTTTATTCATAAGTTTGTTTCTTGTCCAATTATACTTATCTAATAGAATTAGGACATGTGTTAGGGTAATTTTGATATCATTTTTACTCTTAATTACCCTATTTACTTTTAACTGTGATAAATAAAAATCAAAAGTTAGTATTCTCCAAAAATTATTTTCACCTTATTGAACCAAATTTTACCTATTGATATTAATAATGTCTCTCAGATTTTTTAAATTCAACATAAAGAAGTGGTAAAATTATGTTTCATTCAAATTTTCAATGCTCCAAGGAGGTGGGTAAAAGAGGTTAAAAAGTTCAATAAAACTTAATACATCTATTTTTATTATAAAAGTACTCCAATTAATTAAATAGAACTTATAGAGGTATTTTATATATATTTTAACTTAAAATAAATATAAATAAAATAAATAATTATTTAAATAAAATGTCGGTTTTTAATAAAATCGAAGTGTTTTTCACTATTCATCAAAAATTGAAATGTTTCAGAAAAATACAAAAAATTCACCTAAAGATAATTTTGATATTATAAATTCAAAAATGAAGTCTATTTTAAAAAATTAAAAATAAATAAGTTGCATTTAGAAATTTAAAATTAATTCCCACTGTCAAAACCAAAAAGCTGGTTTTTAAAAAGTAAAAACTATCAAAAGATTGACATGTGTTTATGTAAAATTTAAATGTAAAATTAATTATAATGACCTAAATTGTATTAAATGATAAAAATATAATCTAATTATTCTTCAAAACCTTTCAAATTCATAATTTAACACTATAAATTATTTCGATTAAAAATGTTTTCTTCAATTAAAACATTGTATTTTTCACTATTTTTCAAAATATGAAATTCATCAGAAAAGTACCAAAAATTTATCCAAACTAAATCTTTAGGTCCCAATTCTAAAGAAGAATTTAATTTCAATAAATTTAATATATAAAAGTGTCAAAATTGGTTTTAAAAAGGGTTCACCATTAAAAGGTGGTAAAACTACATTTTTTTTGAAAAATACTTCTTTTATCTGAAAAAATGAATTTGTTCTTATATTATGTCTAAGAAAAACTTAATATGGATGTTAAAATTATATAGGTTATATAATATTTAAAATTATGTTAATAGTATTCATAATAACTTTTTGATCGGCTAGTTTGGTATGTTGTGGTGCGCTCGAACTCAGTGTTGTGTGTAGCACAAGCTATTGAATTACTTTAATGAGATAATGTACTATGAAATCGTGGGGTGTTACATTGCTAGATTTGATTTTATAACATTGTGTTGTGGAAGGAAATATGTAGATTCATCCATCAATGTTCTCAGTTCTTTTGGTTTAGGTCAACATGGGTTATTAAAGTTCATACTATTCTGATTACTTTACTATTGATCATTAATGAACATGGGGTAGATCCTAACATATCAAGGATTATAGAGTTGTATCATGAAAAAATGGATCAATAATAGTGTCTAACGAACCCATATCTCAATAAGGGGCTATAAACATTGTTTGAAAATAACATATCCTTAACATAATAACATAGAGGGGTGATGTCAATATACATAGAGTTTTTATAAATGAAAATGAATAAAATATAATGGAAAAAACCATCAATGTAACAATAAAATGATTCTTATGTAATGTTCTTTGGTACTTGATATAATGAGGACTACGTCGACTGTATTGGATTTTTTCTTAATAAAAAAGTTAATTCATTTTTCTAGAAGAACATGGATTTTAAAATTTATTAGTATTTTACTCATAATGGATTTTCAAAGATTACCATTATTTCATATTTGATGTATATATTACATGAGAGTAAAATATAAATTAATACCTTTAGATAAATCATTTAGTCTTTAATAATTAATTGTAGTCATTTAAATTTATGGGATATGATGAAATTTTATTTTTACATGACTAAAGGATTGTACAGAGATAAAGATTTCACTCATGAGAAACAAGTGTGATTTATTATTTGGAATAGGTCTCTAAATATTATACCATTCAATGTCATACATACCATCTAAGACATAGTTAGTGATTTTTACATAATATTACTCCAAATTAGACGAGGTTAATAATGTACCTCATTGGTGTATATTCATACATCAATACATTTATTTTAATAACATCGAGGATGATCTAATTAAGGGGTGATTCAATATGTTTATAATAATTTTTTGAGTTATGAATAACTATAATGTGGTATATCATCTTATTTAATTAATATGAGTTTGGTTCCTCAGTTGAATTTTATACAAGAAATGAAGGACGGTTCTTATTTGAGTGATATGTGATGTATCATCTTATATAATTGGGTGGACTATCTTCTATCATATTCTTGTAGGAGACATTAATATATTATACCAGGGACTCTTTATGTAGTTTTTAATTGATTATTTCTGGAAAAACCTCTCTACCCTAGTGTATCCTCTTGATTAAATTCCCTTATATGTTGTATTATTAGAAGAAAATAGACCCTAAATTGAAGTAAACCACTTAATTATAATGGTGGATTTACTATTATAAAATTAAATTATAATTTGTGAAAAAAATGGCTTGAAAGGATTTTTATTGAACCATAGGTTCTAAAATTCATTTCAAAGCTAAGAAAAATGTAGATGATGACTTATTATTAAATACAAAAAAATATTCAAACTCAGTTGAAAATGTTACTTTATGAAATTATTTTGAAAATATAAGATTATTACACCTTGTCATGTGATGATTTTG
Source organism: Viscum album (assembly GCA_963277665.1). Lineage (NCBI taxonomy): Eukaryota > Viridiplantae > Streptophyta > Magnoliopsida > Santalales > Viscaceae > Viscum > Viscum album. The sequence continues at coordinate 1,544,519,891 of OY728130.1, forward strand.
AGATATAAATTATTGTTGAGAGATATGAATTCATTAAATCATCCTCAGGGGACCTCATATATTATTTTCACCCTATAGAAACTAGAATGGGGTCAAATTTCGCTTAAATCTAGATGTTGGAATCGAGAAAGCTAACTCCATAACAGAGGGAAGAAATATACCTTTCAAAGTCAAGGGGGTACTCAAAGGATATTTTTTATCTTATATGATGTTTAGTTGCTTCTAAAGAAGAAAAAAAAGTATATGATAAAAGTGTATTTCTCAATAATAAATGGGAAACAAAAATATGGTGGTTTATAACCAATAAACCATTCCCTCCATCAGATTTTGGATATATTTAAAATTTTCTATTTATTACATAAAATAAGACTCACTTGTCTCGTGTTTGTCTCAATATGAATCAAACATTAGGTTTTTTGATGTGATTAAAAAGTGGAATTACTATTAACCATCAAATAAAGTTTTATTTTTATTGAATTTCAAAACTGGTCATCAATGTTTAAGCAGTATCGTTGTTGGTTCTTTTTGGCAGTAACAAAAACATTTTTTATGGTGAAGAAGGGGATTACACAAGATTTACCACATGGAGTTCCATATACTAGACACCATTTTTTCTAATAAATAATTATAAATCTATTGATTTTGGGGAACTATATCATAATTTTAATGGATTAAAGAGGCCTCCATAAATTCCTTATTAATGTTTGAGTTAAATTTTTTTCTTTACTATTAGTAAATTATGGATTTTGTTTTTTATGTGGAGGAAACTAAATTGATAATCATCTTGTAAAGGAATGAGTCCTACCTGATGCTACCTACTATGATTTACTTCCCACAATGTTTTAAAATTTCTTGAACTATATTAATGAATGTATTCTAGTTATATTTTATCTCATTACTATTCTCTATTAATGCGACTTTAATTTCATCCAATTATTTTCATTGTAATGTTTTTTGATTAAGTCATGTATTATATTCCTTTATTTGGATTTAAAATTAGTATTCCTTAATTAATTTATATTTCATCTTCTTTCTTTTTTGTATCACATATTAGTTATGGATTTCTAGATAATTCAATATTTTTTTCAAATGTAGGAAATGAAAAACTTTGGGGAGATGGAAAGAAAAAGGAAGACAAAAAAATAATCGCTAAATGGTAGATATGGGTTTCCCTCCTCTATTTCTTATTGTGAGTATTTTACTTCAAATATATATATATATATATATATATATATAACATATAATTTCTTTTTATTAATGTTGTTTTTAAATTTTAATCAGGATCCACCACCTAGGTGACAGTTACTCTTTGACCAGACTAGTGGTACCAGTGCTCAGCCAGACGATACGAGGGGGGGGGGGTGATAGAACTACATGCACTACTCATTATACCTGACACCACCACATCCATTATTCTAACATATAATATACCAAACCTTTTCATCATGTAATGTCATTTGAGGCACCTGAGATATTTATTCCACCTATGTTTTTCTACCACATGCTTCTATCGCTCCTTCACTATATTTTTCTTATCTGATGATGGATTGTAATCTCCATCCATATTATTCATTTCCAAATAAATCTATGACCTATTATTTTTATTTTACATCCTCCCCCTTGGCTTCTATATTCATGCTCATTCTAATTCTACTCTGACACATTTTGAGCCATTGGAGAAGGTATTGGGTCCCACTCTATCTATATAGGTTGATGTTCTTTCAGATCTATAAGATATGGCGATATCCACTCATTAGATTGCCTCATTTATATTTTTAGAACCCTAGTAATTTTTCTTAACTATAATTTTTTCTTTATAAGATGAATTTATTTAATATTTTATCCCTTTAACGAATTTTTCTTTTTTCTAGGTATCATGGGAGTACATGCATGCATGTGGTGTGGAACCGCCACACACAAATGATGGTGGATTCAACAAGGAAAATAAAATTATTGGAAACATTGGGTGAGAATATATGAGTTTTATAGAAATAATTTACAAATACATGAACATCATTATCGTTAGGACACTCTCCATGAGACACCTTTTAAATAAAGTTAAGGATAATTCATAGCTGCAAATATGGGTAAGAGAATTCATTGGAATTATTTTTGTATTATTATTGTGCTTATATGAATTAATATTTTGGTCACATATATGTTACAATTTTATTAATGGTGAGGCTATGGGGAAAACATGGATCATAGAATTAATTTAGTAGTGGAGAGAATATAGGCCCGAGTTATATTATGTATAGCATGCTAGAGTTGGTACAGATTTTGAGGCCACACCTATAATTAATCAGTGTCCAATAACATATTATCAAGAAATTATTACTTATTGGAAGAGTACCAAGTTCACGTTATTAATCAAATGTGACTATTTTGAATGAAAATTACCATGATTTTTACTAATAATTAGTTTTTAATTATTGAAAATTATTTTTTAGGAAGATCAAGGAATGGATAAAAAAACAAGGATGCTACAAAATACCTCCACACTTTGGGGTGGTCTATGATGCCAGACCATGAGTGTAATAAGGTATGAAAATAATTTATATATATTTTTTATTTTAATAAATTTTAGAAAAAAATTATTCAATTGTACATGAATTGAATATTTGATAGATTAAATAATATATCTTTATAACCTATGAATAAGATCTGACATAGAGAACAAATTAAAAAACAATTAAATATATGAAAGGCCTAATTCACCCCACCCTCTAACACACACACACAAACACCTTATTGTGTCATCATCTACTTAGAATATGTTTTGGGTATGTGTTCCCAATATATGTTATCATATAAAAAAGGATTTTACTTAGATTCCAATCTATTAAATCTATATATAAATATTATGGATCATATGGGATTTCATTTTAAGCCTCTTATTTTATATGGTAATAAATTTTACGATAGTAAATTTGATATTATTGATTATATAAAGACTTGTATATATGTTTTTATAGAGTGTGATCACTATGTTTTTGATCTGAAAAAGTCACAAATATGATATTTATGATGAAATTTCCATGAAGATTTTTTGGGAATTTTAGCTGAAATGGTATTTGAAAATAATCTTTTTTTATATAACATTAGACACATGTGATACTTTAACATAGATCAATAGATATCCCATATTAATGTAACAATACATGAATCCTTCTATAAGTATTTAAGAAGATGATGTGATTCCTTTAATAATTGGTGAATGTAAATATTTCAAATAATAATACATTTTGAATATAGGGAAAATAAAGGAAAAGAATAATAATAAGGTTATCAAGGAAAAGGGTAATACAAAAGAAGTGAATAAGTTTCATATTATTCATACATTTCAAACTAACAATAATTTGGTAATTTATTTAAAAGTTAACATTATGTATTATCCCTTAATTAATAAAAGATATGATGAGACTATTTATGAAGAATAAGTAATAACCCCATCGAGTTATCAATCTTGATAGTGTTATTGAAATAATTTGGAGGAGCTTTAATCCTTATAAAAAATGTTTTACATTAAAAAAAATGAAGTAATGTTTATTTATATTAGAATTATATCAATAGAAAAAAAATTATGGAACATGAATAATTTACCTATAAAGAATCAATTAAAAGTATAAAAGTAAAGATGAAGGGGAAAAGCTATTTACAAGATACATTTCTCATAAAATGAAATAAAAAATGAATAATGAAAAGGTACATAAGTTTAATGTGATTTCTCCCAAGAAATATATTGAAAAGTAAATTAATTATATAATTTTAATAATATAGAAATATATAAACGTAGAGAATATAGATATATTAAAAAGTAGATAATTTGGATAATGTAATGAAAGGCATGATGAATATGGAAAATATTACTGAAATAAAGATAGATGACATTGATTAATCTATAAAGTTAGGTGTTATTATCAATTTCTAGAAAATAAAATAGGTAGTGGAAATAAGATAATATTAACACTCATAATAAGAGTTCATTATTTCAAATTAGTTCAAATATTTTATGAAAATAGAATATAAAAGGATCAAATACAATTGATATCATACCATGAAAATGTAGGAGGATAACTCCATTATAACGGATCGAAAACATCATGTAAACAATAATTTATTTATTATTTATCTTTTTATTACTTTTAGTTTCATGTTTTTTTATAGGATAATTCATGTTTCTAATGGTAACCATATTTGAATAAAAATTTCCAGTTTCTTTTTGAATTGTTCCACAACATGATATTATTATTTAAAATTACGTTTTAAACTCTAAATCATGGAAAAGATAATTTATTTCAATAAAATGGTATACCTTCACCCCTACTTATTTATTAGAATATTTTGGAGGATTTTAATGTTTTCAAGGTTGTGATATTATCATGATGGTTTTTATAAATGGAAATTAAAAAGGATTAACTATATTTTAAAATAGAGGAGTTCCTAGAAGAGTTTTCACATGGTTTCAGGTACCAAAATGTTTCATCTTAGGTTTTTGATGTGAATTATAGTATTTTAAATGTCTTCTCATGGAGGTAATTAATTTTATATTTCTTCCATAACTTTTATTGAATTTGAGTATGTGTTTCATTGATTAAATGCATGAAATTTAATTATTAAACTTCTTTTTTTCCCTTAACCTTCATTTTCTACTTCTCTATTTCTCTTGAATTTTGTATTTCTAGAGAAAAATTATGAGTACCCTTCAGAAATTAAAATACTTAACCTTTATAGTTATGTGATGTGTAAACAAATATCTCTATCTCTATATCACTATAGATATGAATCACATCATAGTTTTTTGGTGTATTCATGTAGTGGTATATGAATTTGGTTCTTCTATTTAACTTAATAAAATATATTTTAATCTTTTATTTATTATTTTAGTCCCTTCCTTCTTTGAAATTTCTATATATATTGAGATAATTAATAGTATGTCTTGTTGTATTGTTAGTTGTGTGATTTTTCTTATATATTACTATAGTATGTGGTTCCCCTTGAGAAAGGGGATGTATTATGTAAATGTGTGGAGAGGGAAAACTGTAATAAAAATGGAAAATGGAAGATAAGCATAGTTTCATTATAATCCCATGGTTGATTAAATATTGAATATGTGTTTATAACATTATATGACTTCCCAAGTAAAATGGGATATACTCTATAAATGGAAATGAGGAAGGGAATATAGAATGAAATGTATGGATATGGAATGGTTAACAGGTTTAGATAAACCTTTATTATCCCATGACTTATTCTTTATGCTCGATTATATGCAATTATATTAAATTGATTCCATGATAATATTTTATATTTTTGTGTATTTATTCCCATTGCTAATAAAGATACATTGAAATAATTCATGGAAGAATGAAATAATGAAGGGATGGTAACTATGTATAAATTTTTAACGATAATGAAAATATGATAGATTCCCAATGAATATTTGTCATAGGGACTTTTAATAAATTCATTATGTTGTGTCACATTGATATTTTTATGTTGCATTTTGTGATCATTTTCTAACATATTATGTCAAGTATATCTATTAAATTTTAGTTATGAAGTTTATCATCAATAAACTTTTTACAATTATAATTTTATTTATTCAATTTCATTTCATAGGGAGGTTTTTTATATTGAAGGATGTGTGACTTGGGAAAAATTGTTTTTCTTGAGAATAAAGAATAAATATGGAAACACAATAAAAAAACCACCGCAATAGTGGATTTTTTTTTACATTATTGATTTTATATTTCAATATCTATTTTGTAACGAAATAGTCCTTTTTTATTTGTGGAAATGTGTATTAGAGGCCCTTCAAGAGCAAGAATATGAAATTGTTTGGCCAAATGATCACTTACATTAAGTTTTTGTAGAAGAGCGCCATAGATGAGTACTTTGCTGATAATGAAAGCGTATTATCCCAACTAGATATTGGACTACTTAAGGTTCCAATTTTGTGAGCATCCATTTTGAGAAAACCTATTCGTGGGCATCAAAGGCTCATATCCATAAAGAAGAGGAAAAATGGTAATATAGGATCATGAATGGAGTCATTGGGCCAATAATGAATTTATGAAAATTATGGGAGTCTTATGTCCATCACTTCCACCAGATACTATCCTGGCTTGTGATTTATATATGTCAATGATGTGTATGTTATATAATGAATCATTATGTTTTATTAGTGGAGGTCGGGATGATGACATTTATAGTGATGGTGATGATGAGGGAAACGAAAATGGTGAGGATGATGGTGAGGATGCAGGCGAGGATGAGGGTGAGGATGAATATGAGGATGATGTCAAGGATGAAGATAAGGATTACAGTGATGAGGGAAAATTTGAACATTTACCTTTTTTGCAGACATTTATGAAATTTTATGTTTGATAATTAGTTTTAAATGAATATATGTCATATTTTGAAAGTTTGTTATTACAGGTTGAATGAATTAATTGGTTTCTTGTGTTATAATTATTTTTATATTTGTTAGTAATGGTTGTTTGAAGGTAATTGACCAAGGTGGGGTGATAGTGTGGATTCTAGTGGATATTTGAGTAGGTTATGGTAGCTTTTTCTAGTTCTGTGGGTAGGGTGGGGGTGTTGTAGGTCTGGGAACTAGGGGGTCTATAGTAATGGTTTGCTTTTAAATATTAGTAAATACCTATACCAACAGTTTGAAACCATTGTTATAGACCTATAACAATTATTTAAATCGCCAGTATAGGTATATACCAATTGTTTGTAATGATTGGTACATGATTATTCCAATAGTTCAAAGTAAACTGTTGGTTAATGAAAAACATTACTAACCCTTTACCGAGGGTTCACTAAAAACCATTGGTATAGGCCTTTCCCAATATCCATATACCCAATAGTTTAGAGAAACATTGGTATAAGATATAACAATGGTTATACATCCTATACAAACTTTTTTTAACCATTCTCATAGGCTATAAAAATGGCTCTCCATCCTATACTAGCAGTTTTGAACTGTTGGTATATGCAAGAATTCTAGCAGTTCTGTATCCTAAAAAGGGTTAATAATAATTTCTTGAAAAAAGAGGTAAATGGAAATATGAAATTCATCACATAACTTGGTTTATGAATAGGATAACATTGTTGTAAAATAATGATATGGACATAGAAGAAAAGAACAAATAATCATTGATAGTAGTAGATATCATTGATCACAATAATTTGAATGATAATAAAAATGTCAACAACCACAAAACCATAAATTTGTGATGAATTAAAAGATCATTGATTTAGTAGATATGAAGGAAATAAGATAACATTTTTGGTTTCAAGATACTTTCCCAAGAGTTTAGGTATTTTATTACTAGTAAGATAGAGAACACAAAAAATTATACTTTCTTGATATATTTCTTATTTCATAAAAACAATTTCATTTTTTGGTTATTCTTAAATCACTTTCCACATCACCTATTACTCTAAATATGGAATATCCAATATAATTTTTTATGCCCAAATCACTAAAATTAAATTTTAACGGATCATAATATCCATAAAATAGTAACATGATATTCGTTTTATCTTTATTAAAACATAAATCGTTAGTATAATATAAGATAATACCCAAAATTAATATGAATGTATGAATCTCTAAATTCAATAATGAAACCAAAGGTTTAACAAAGGTCATTTCTAAAATAAATAACCCTATATCCCAAATAACCTCAATAACAATAACATGAAAGAAGTTTTTAACCTCAGAGGTTATCTCATTGCATTCATCTTATATTTACAAAAAAAATAATAAAATTTTGCAAAAATATTTCTGTATGTTAAACCTAGGGGTTATATATATATACCTCAACCCAAAAAAACCTCCTGAAACATTATTAATCCCCCCCTGAATCAATAGAATTTATTCTATAATATATTTCCAAAAATCAACATAATATTTAAGCTCCGAACCTTCTAAGTAAAATCAATTTCACACTAACCCAGACATCACATACGTTAGTGATAGGAAATATACCATTATCGCCCTACGATTGTGGGTTCAAGCCCCATGGTCTTGTCGAATATGATGATTTATCTCCTGTCATGTGAGTTTTCCTTTTTTATAAAACTATATTAATATAATTCTTATAATGTTCGCAAAATATTATAATCATCCTCAACAAAAATCATTAAATATCATTTTATCCCATATGATTTTCTATAAAAAATATTTTTTCATTAAAATATCACCTTACCATTAAATCACCATTATTATTTTTATTACCATTCAATATATTCTTTCAAATCCTTAATGAAATAATAAAACCAAACAATAATTATAGGTTTCATTACTCTAAAACCAAACTATCTTTAATAAAAATACTTTTATATAAAAATTCTTAGATCTCCATGCATAAATACTTCATCTCAATAATTGGTATAACATAGTTCCTTCCATGGTATAGGGTCCAACCTTTAGTTTAGGTAATTGTCTCAGATAATTCCCAAGTCCCCCATAAATAATACACTAAATTACTTCACAATTATTTTTTCTATGACCTTTATTGCCACATATTAAACATATTCCCATTAATTTGAGATATTCTTCTTGGTGATTCTTCCCATATTCTTGACATGTAATATTTTTCGTGATCTTTTTTTTATCATATTTACCACTAGAACATCTTGGAGATTCCATACTTCTATTCTTTTATGTGTTTTTAAATTCAAAAATATTCTAATAGGTGATTTCAATTGGAGATAAATTATTTGGAATTATTAAAAGATGTATAATTGTTGTTACCATTAGGTTAGGAATATTATAAGGGAAATCTTTACAATTCTCATCACATTGGTTTTCGACTTTATTTATAATATTTCCCACCATTAAAGAAAAACAACAAGATGATAATGTATTAAAATTTCAAAGGGAAACTTATAAATACAAAAAAAAATAAAGTATAAATGATAGTTATTAACTATGTTACGGGATTATATGTTTTAATCCATGTCATCCATGGTAATAATTCCTATTAGGTTTTCTAACATAAAAATTCATTCAAGTCCATGATAATGGTTTGAAAAGATTGTTTGAACATCGAAATCATATCCCGTTGGGAGTTTCAAAATATTAATGTAGTAAGTCCAATTTTCACGTACCATGTAATGCTCGAGTAAATCCATATGTGACCATTTCGGAGTTATTTCACTTCAGTACATCTATAACATTACCATAATGAAATATAGTATCCAAATAGAGTTGTAATATCTCATAAACAACTCTCTCTAAAATTCACAAAAATTCATGGATATTTTTCTATACATAGACTTATCCGTATTCTTGTACTTATATTTATACATAGGGTTATCACTAATTATTTATCATCATAGTCTCTAAAGGTTAAATAAAATTTTTCTTTGATGCCAAATATAGTGACCCAAGCACATTACACATATTATTGCATGGTTTTTAATATAAAAACCATTAATTACAACCTCAATATCATGATTCCTAGTGTCTTTGGAATACTAGGATTATAATACAATAAAGGGAACAAAAAAATGAATTCATAATTTCATTAAAGGGAATACATAAAATAAAGGGTGAGATAAAATTATCAATAAGGGAATAAACATGATAAGGAAAATACTGTGCAAGTCAAAGATATAACATGATATCATAAAAGATAATTAACATGAGTAATCACATGGAATCATGAAATATATAAAATGAAATAATAAGATTATGGTAATAAAGGAAATGTGATAGAAATACAAAACATGACCCAAAAAACGAGTCAGTTATATCTTCCTAGACAATATCACATTGTGAAAAAAAATTCCCATCATGAATTGGGATTTTTCCAAAATACTTTACATGATTCCTAATGAGAATAAAGATTTATCCAATTCATTGGAATACTATTTGGACACACCCATCATAATATATTCATAATATTTGTGTTCCCCACAAAGTAAATCTTTCATAAAGAATAACATATAAATTAACCATAGAAAGAAAACAAGATTCCTAATCTTGATTTATATCATAATCAAAGTAAATTTCATAATGAAGGAAACCCATGTATTAACTCATCAATGGTTGGAAGAATAAAATAGGTATATATGTGAGAAAATTATACACATAATTTAGAAGTAGTCTATAACAGAAAAGGTTTTTTCATTGTTTAGTTTTTAGGAAAATAACCTTTCCACTTTGAGTAATATCAAATGATGTCATATTAGATGTAAAATTACTTTAAAGGATAAATTTGAACATTTAATATAGAAAATATCATTTATATTTTAATTATTTTTTTAATATATAAAAAATTATCAAATATTAATGAATTATTTTTGAAAATATCCATTGAAACTAAATAAGATTTTTTATAACATTTATTGTTCATGATAGTGGAAATGTTCCATTGAGGTCGAATATGTTAAAAAAGAATCCTTCCGTATTTTTTTTAAGGAAATTCAAAAAGTACCTAGTTTAGGAAATAAAATGACTATTTCTTTTATTTTAAAAAAAATTAATTAAGGGTAAAAATTACTTTAAACAAAAATATTAAAAAATTTATGAAAACATTATTTAAAACCATGGATTTGGAATGAAAAGGGTATTTGAGCAAAGAGAGAAATAAAGTCATATTTTATTAAAAACATTTTTCAATCATTTTAAGAAAAAAATTGATGAAAATGGTACTATTAATTTAGAGATTCATGAATAAATATCATATAAAAAAATGAAAAGGTTTAACTATATTATTATAAAATAATTTCCTTCAATGGAAATTCAAGCATAAACAATACCCATTAAAATAATATTGAAATAGAAACCCTTACTACATTATTAATATTTAAATAATAACATACCATGAATGAAGTAGATTATTAATAAATTAAAATATACAGAGTTAGTAATTATTAATGATTTATTATATATAGGATCATTATATACACCATTTGAAATAAATTAGGTGCATAAAGGAACATGTGTCTCAAAGATGGATGTTTTGAGATGAAAACCCTTACCTTGAGCCTAAATTGTCAAATCCATTATTTATCTTCCTAAATAATAATATTATGTTCATTTTTAATTTAAAAATAACTTTATTCAAGTCTATTATTCGTTTTATTATACTTTTTACCATGTCATATTATATTACTTATCAAATTAATTATTCGTCAGATGTTTTGATGATAAACAGATCAAATGTCCAAAATAACTTTACTTAGATGACTAAAGTCAAAGATATTTTTAATTAGTCTTGAACAAATTGGTAATCATGAAATTATTATCAATTTTATACATACATTATACTTTTTAATCAAAACATTAAATGTGTTTATGAAAAATTAACTACATTAAAATCATAGTGACAATAGTTTGGACGTACACATGAGAAACGTTTCCATTTTTCAGTGATAATAATGGAAAGAATGTAAGTGTTATTTTATCATTAAATTATTATTATTAAATCATAAATATAATATTAGTAATTTAAATACCATTAAAAATACCATCCATTGTATGCAGTCACATCACTTTGTGATGAAGTAGTATGCCTTACACACAAACGACATTATCATTTATTCAATGGATGATAAACTATCAAGGTATATGATATATTAAATTTAAAAAATGGTTAATATGTCATTATTAAATGACATAAACATTAAATTAATCCTTATTACCTTCCATATAAATCTTAAGTTAAAAATGCATCACATTGCTTTGTGAGGTGGTAGTCTTTCATACACACAAGCAATATTTTCATATTCTATATGAAATTGAAAGTAAGAAGTTATATGTGATATTATAATTATATAGGTATAATTAAATAATAATTATCAAATAAAAAAATTTGATTTATAATTATATCCATCCATGATAAGTGCTGATGGAAAATGAATTACGTTGGTTCGTAAGGTGGTAGTTTGTCGTACATTTGATCTATGGTTTCATTTCCCATTTCAGGGAGGAGGAGATGGTTTTAGGTCATAAACTTATAATAAAAGTATCTAAATATATGTAATAAACTTATTCCATTATATATTAATGTTTTAATAAGTCTTTAAGGGGGTGAAAAAATAAATAGAATAAAGTGCTTGGTTATGGATGTTACCTCTTCTTCAGAACGCTTACTTTGGTTTGAACTAAAAGCCTTTTTTAGGATGGAATTATGATCATAAAAAAATTTAGGATAAATCTAGGTAATTATGGAAGTTTTCTTCTAGGTATTTTCCAAAAAAAATTGGGGTTGGATGTATGAAATGACATGGATATGGGTGGCCTTTTCTAAGAGGGGGAGATGACACACCTAGAATTTATTAAAATAAAGAATTCCACCCATGTTTCCCTCTATACATAAGGATAAAAAGTATAATTCTAGAACCTTAGAAGATATAAGGTTTACATATGACCATATAATAGAAATTATAAAAGTTCTATGTCATTTTAACACTTATCTTTTTAGTTTAACCCCCGGTAAACCTATTTTTACCTTAACTGAGACAAATAATTTTTATTATTCTCACTATTCGTTATGGTAAAAAATTAACTTGAAATTATTATATAAAATTAAATTATGTTGATTCCAAATATTGAATAAATTTTTGAAAATTCAACTCAAATAAATATAATAATTTAATTTAATATTAAACGAGTAGATATGTTGAAAAATAGTTTTTTGAGAAATACATCTTAAGGAAAATATGATCTCATAATAACTATTTAAGAAGTAATAATAATTAATTTAATTTAAAATGAAATATACATATACATATATATATATATATATATAACATAAATTTCATTTAAATAATTACTAATTATAGGTTATTTTAATTAATTAAAATGGAGAAACAATATGCCTTTTAAAGGAGTTTAAAAAAAATATTTTTAAGCCTAACAATAAAAATATACTAAACTCAAGTATAAATACGATTTAGAGGTAGTTAAATATATTTAATATAAATAAATAATACAGATTTTAATCCTAAATAAAATTAAAATAATATTATTAATTTTATATAACTTAATATATAAACAAGAAATGACAATTTTTTAAAAATCGGTATTTCTCACTATTCACTAAAAAATTAATATTTTCCAAAAAATCTCAAATAATAACCCTTATTTAATATTAATGTTATGATATAAAAAATTATTTTCATTTTATAAAATAAAATTTCTAAAATTGGTAAAAATTAATTTTATGCGCACAAAGCGTGACTAAGCCGCATTTAAAAAAAATTCTATTTCTTCAGAAAAAATTTATTTTTAATTAAATTGTACTTATTTTATTTCTATATAATATATAAAAATTTAATTTATTATAAAAATATGTAAAACTTGTAATTTTCATAATATATTTTGTCCTCTTCATACATTTCAGTGTAACCTCTATGTTATAATAGTATAACAAATTGCAGTTTGTTTAAATCCATAGTTATGTGTTCTGGAAGATTTTGAATAGATTGAATTTATTTAAAATGAAATATATCATAAAGTCATGGGGAATTCAATGATATTAAAATATTGGAGTTTTGTACCATATATTCTATTGAACATGATGTTCCTCTTTTAAAATCTTAGGGTGTTATAGGCTACACCATAGTAGCCATGCATGAATACTAGAGTAGATTTCATGGATGTCCCTAACTATAAAAAATGCATGATAGTGTGTGGTTATTAATAAATAGAGGGTAAAAAACATGATATGGAGGGTTTTATTATCATGGTTCATAAAATATTAAAGGATTAATACCATGATCAAGGGGACGTGAATAAACTATTTTCCATTTTTTATATATTAGTTCATTTTGGAAGCTGAAAAATTCATGGGGATAATTATCATTGTAATTCATGTACATACTATATGATAATATTCAACTTGAGATACATAAATAATTTAAGATATATTAATGACTCTTAATGTGGAATTTACATCACACGTGATATTGATTGTATAAGAGAAGATTATCTGTATCACATGAGATATCTATCGGTAGACAAAAAATCAAGGAAATCTATATTTGATAGATCTAAAAAATAAAAAAGAGTCAGTTCACCATTTAAAACATATATCGAAGAAGGATATGAATATAGAATTACAATTAAATAATGTTAATTATAGAAGAATAATAAAAATAATGATATGATTTTTTTCACTATAACAAAGTGAAATAAATTGGAGAAGCTAATAAATATAGAAATGCAAATCTATTCTAGTATTATTTTGGTTGGTGGTTCTATAATTATTTTTGAAAGAAGAATAATTTTAATCCGTTGAATGATTTTACAATGAAAAAGAATAGGTGTTCACTATTTTTCAATGAATATGGGGATTCTAGGATTCGTTTGGAAATTAATAAAGGAGATTCCACGACCTCTCTTGGAAAGAAAATGTTTGAGTTGATATTCACAACATACATATGAAGGATAAACTATAGATTCTTGGGAACCATCTAAAAAATGGTTCTTATATATAAACATGGTGACATTATTATTTTCTAGTGAGCCAATATTTTTTTTCCTAGCGAGTGAGAAGTGAAGTTGTGAGGGAAGTGATTCTAGGGAGATAGTAAATATACCCCAAACCATTTCATGGTAATTAGACTTTGTAGGTGTGACTTATCCCAAACCAACATTGAGGGAGCCTTAGTAGTATTAACCTAGCCGAAACCAATAGGAAGTGAGACTTGGAATAAGTGACCTATCCTAAAGAAACATGTTGTGATCTTAGTTATTTTGTTGCACAATCATGATATTGGGAACATGCCCCTTAGACTATCCCTTGGTGGTTGACTAAGTAAAAAACCCACATGTACTTTTTCTTATTTAATTTACATCTCCTGCATCATCATCAGATAAGACTGATAAGGACAACCAAGTGTCAAATTAATATATAAAGGCTGGTTAAGTAAAAGGTAATGATATGAATAAGATAAATCCAAGGCGACCCTTATTATTAAGATGTAAAGATACATTGGGGTGGGAAGAGTTTAATATTATACATATCGTGATTCACCCCCAAGGTACCTAATCCCACTACAGAACTAATAGGCATGATAGATGGACCTCTAAGTTAAATGAAGTGATACAAATAGGAATTTCCCTAAGATAGTCCGGGTGTCCCTCAGAAAGGAGAACTTTTTGTAGGAGATAATGGATCACTAGGAGAAACTAAAATTGGATGATGTTATGATTTTATTTCATAAATAATTTACATACTTAGTCCATAGTCTGATTAATGATCCGATAAGTTGGGATGAAAAAGCATAAAGGTAATGGTGGGTTATTAATAGTTTTAAATGAACATCGTTAAATGTAATATTTTTCTTCTTTACATTAGTTCCTATACTCATTAACAAAAAAATACATTCATTTTTTCTCACACCCCTTATTTTAGAGCTAAAAATCCATGTATATCCCCAATCCAATCCTATTAAACTAAATACATTTACTTGAAGTGATCACATGCTCACCCACATCATTCAATGATGAAATATTATGTTTAGTGGAGAGGGGTATCCACGATACGTTCTAATGTATAAGATAAATCCCAATAATTTCATATTTGGTATGATATTTTTATCCTTATTTATTTCTTCAATCAATTACTATCATTAGAGAGTGATGTGAAAATGAGATAAAGGAACAAGGTTTTCCTCTACTGGTGTGTGGGTCCATCAGTCAAAATGAGTGTGTAAATCTATTCAATGATTCAACCAATCACTCATCATTTAGTGATATTATATTTTTTTGTAGTATAAGATTTAGGGGATCAATTTTATTTATCACGGAAAATTATATGGATGTTTTTTCCAATAATGTTAGATTATTTTTCCCTCATTAGGAGATAAAATTTTACATTGATATGTACATCAAAATCGCCCTAATATATTTTGTATCTTATTATATAGCCATGGATGAGCTTGGGGAGATAATGTTGTATCCATATAACCTTATGGAAAAAGTATTCATCAAACCCATTGTTTCATCTTGGGAAACTTTGGTGTTTTTCACTAAGGAGGCAAGGAGATTAAGTATTTATATTGACCATCACCAATTTAATCTGGTGAGAATAAAAAATAAATACCCTATAAAATGTATCAATAATATATTTGACCAACTAAAAGGTGGAAAGTGGTTCTTAATGAATTATTTTAGGTCCATCAATAAACAGATTTATTTTTTCAAGGATAAAATCACAATTATGATGTTCAAGTGTTTCTATTGGCATTATAATATTTTAGTTATTTCCTTTGGAATGATGAGTTCCCCAACTAGGTTTACAGTTCTCATGAACTATATCTTTCATATTTTATTAGACCGATTCATTGTTTTGTTCATCAATGGAATCCTAATCTATTCATCATTTAATAATAAGCACACTAAATATATAAGGAAAATATTGTGCTTTATTTTGATAGAACTATCTATATAGTAATGTCTTACATTTAATTTTGTTTATTTAAGAGTTACACTTCCTAGTAAATGTAACCTATGAAGGTGGAGTTCCTATAGCCCCAGTATAATGACCCATACTTTACATACATTGTTATTACTTCAAAATTTAAGCACACTTATTACATATAACAAAACCATGACAGGACCGTATTGGTATAGTGTATTTAGAAACTGGGAAACATAAACAACTGGTTCATAAATCATCTACACTCTCTCCCTTTTATTTTATCATATCTAGAGTCCCTTTTGGAAAATCTTACTTAATACCCTTCTTCCTGACCTCGGGAAAAGAAAACATACAAAAGGGTGATCTCAAATTCTCAGTAAGGGTAAACAAAAGGAATATCAATAATATCATATTCATAAGAACATAACATTTTGGAAATCATAACCTGCAAAAGAGATCATAATTTCATAACATGGGATAAATCATAGTAGTGAAATATAATCCCAAAAATCATAACATAAGACATGAAAATTTGTGGTATACACACATAATCATAGAAAATCATTTCTTATTAGTGAAGACTCATTTCCAAGACTATCTTAGCGGACAAAGTCCATTTCTGAACCGAGTTCACTCCTCATTCCAGTCCTGTATCACTGAATCGGTTTAACTTACCATTCAAGCCATGTATATCTCATGAGATATAAATATTTACCCAATGCATTGGAGGGAGATATAGGTCCCACCCTGCTCATAATGATACCATTCTTATGTGTTCCACAAGATCATAAATCATACATCATATCATAACCCATTTAATAAAAATGGTATTCTTAAACATCATGCCATCATATCATAATCCATATAAGATAAAAGGACATCATAAAATTAATTCCATCATAACATAATCAAATCAATGTAAAAAATAGGGATAGAAACAGAACCCTATATTATCTTAGATGGAAAATAATTTGGATAAACACTTGAACTCCATTCTTGAGGAAAATATCCTTTATACTTCAAAAACATTTTCCTTTATTTAAATTTCATATAATTTTGAACTAAAAGAAGTTTATTAAAAATAAACTTGAAAACTTATAAATTAAGCTTCATGGAAATAATGTTTTAAAAATCCATTCATGCCATATAAGTTAAAAAAAATTCTTCTCGTACTCTGGCTGGAAAAGTAAAAAAGAACCGCCTATAAAATCTTATCGAAGTGTAAAATTGGTTTTAAATAATTGTAGGAGGATAGAAATAATATTACATATTGAGGAAACATGAATGTGGATGATAAATATTCCCTAGAAAATTCTGAAGTATAAACAATCTCGGATAAAAATGAGATTTCGAGATTTTCCCTAACCATAGGTCCAATTTTCTTCGTATGTGTCCAATGTATAAAGATTTAAATAATTTTATTTACTTATTCCAAAATTTTACTCATTGTTTTTATATCATATATGGTCATATTATTATCTTTTTATTAGTAATATTTCATTGTTACTTGTCATTCGGGTGTTTATTGCTTTTTTTGTTCTCATGCGTGTTTTGTCGAATAAATTCTTATTCTTCTTTTTAGGTTATATATAAATCATTTAAAGAATGATATTAGTGTAATATATATCATATTTATTTATTCAATTCATTTATATAATCATTATGCAATGAAGATTATGTAGAACGAGTCGCATCACATCGTGGAGATGGTAGGCCGTACTTACGCACGAGCGATGTTATCGTTCCCATGATCATGGAATTGTATTGAAGTATATGTATACTATTTAAGAATCAATATCAGTTTAAAATAATCATATATAGTTATTCTTTACACCATCATACCCATCAAAGTAATGTGGTGGTGGAGAACGGATTACACCACGGCGTGGAGACGGTATTCCGTACGTAGGCATGCGCGGTGATTTCATTTTCCGTAGGATAGATAGAAGGTGAAATGGGGTTTTTAATACTTATAATAACATATCAATATATGCGTGATAATTTTGTTATTACTTCATAATGAAATAACTAAATAAGAAGAAGTAGAAGAAGAAATAATGTTGAAAGAATCGGTAACAGACATTACCTCTTCTTTGAAGTGCCTCTTCTTAACATCCCCTTGGGAACTAAAGATGGTCTTTGAAGACGACCTGGACCTCTATGATGTTTCTAGGGAAGTGGATAAGAGAAATTGGTAGGGTTTGGCCGATCTTGAAGGCTCAAAGTGGTGTGAGGAAGAGAGGGATGAGGTTCCCTTTTATAAGGGAGGAGAGGGGAACCTTTGGAAAAACTAAAAATATTATTTTATTATAAAGTCATATTCGGTTTTTAATAGCTCAAAATTGATTTATTTAGAAAATAAGGTGGGGATGGGTCTAAATCCTCTCATCTAACAGAATTTAGGCAATTTTAGGTTACTATTTTAACCTTACCGTTTAGATTTAATTTTAAGTTAAATAATTTTACTTTTACCGCGTCTTCTTGTTTTCTTACACTATAAGGTTAATAAACATACTATAACAAGCTAAGAGAACCCCAAGTTGTTCATTATTAATATATATAACCTTATCTAAGTCATTTGGCCGAACCTGATATTTTTAGGAATAAAATAACAATTAATAATATAATATTTGTGTTAAAAACTATTTTATGTCAATTTTGACACTCTTTGGTAATTGATTTTTGTGAAAATCATAACAACATTATTAGTTCAAAAAAAAAGATAACTAAATAAATACTAATATGTCATATTAACCTATAAAATTAGTTTAATTATTAAAAAGTGTCAAATTACATTTATTTGGGTATTTATAATATCAATTATGTAAACGTTTCCTTAATAAGGTAATTACTCAATCATCATTGTGTCATAAATAAATTAAATTATTTAAAGTCTAACAATTATAAATAAAATACCATTATGTAGGAAATATTTTTACCTTTCTAATGAATATTTATGGTCAATTTTATCTTATGTATAACTCTATAATAAAAATATTTTAGTTATTAAACATTGTTTTTAACACTTTTAACTCTTCTTTAAATAAACTAATAATAAGTGTCCTAATCTAATACAAGTGAACCTAAATGGTCATATATTATTCCTAAGGTTGTTTTTGGTCGAATTAAACTTATCTAATAGAATTAGGACATGTGTTAGGGTAATAATATTAACATTTTTAGCCTTAATTACCCTATTTACTTTTAACCATGGTAAAAAAAGTAAAAAGTTACTATTCACAAAAAAATTATTTTTATCTTATTGAACCACATTTTACTCCTTGATATTAATCGTGTCTCTCGGATTTTCAAAAATCCACTCACAGAAGCGGTAAAATTAAGTTTTAGGTAAATTTTCAAATTCTCTTAGGAGGTGGGTAAAAGATAGTGAAAAGTTCAATAAAAGTTTTATATATCTAAAATTATTATAAAATGACTCCAATGAATTAATTTTAACTTATATAGGTATTATGTATCAATTTTGACCACAAATAAATTTTAATAAAATAAATGATTATTTAAATAAAAAGTCGGGTTTTAAATAGTAACCTAGTGTTTTCACTATTCATCAAAAATTGAATGTTTTCAGAAAAATACCAAAAATTCACCATAGGCTAATTTTGATATTACGAATTAAAAAATGAAGTCCACCTTGAATGATAAAATTTATAAAATTTCAAAAAGTGGGTATTACTATAAATAACGGCTAGTTTTAATAATATTTTAATAACATATCGTTGTTTAGTGAAACTCGATATTGCATACAACGCAAGCTATTGAGGAAGGTCGTGATTGTGTGTAAACCAAGCCAAGCTAGGGTTGTGTGTAGTGAAAGATTCCTCTGATGATTAATATAACATAAAAACAAAATATTTCTCATAAAAATCTCGGGAGTTACATTCTACCCCCCTTAAAATGAATTTTTCCCTCGAAATTCGTCACTTCGTAACAAAATGATGAGGATACCTCTCTCTCATTATATCCTCAAGCTCCCATTTAGCATATTCTAATTGGTGGTTCCTCCATACAACATTCAACAAGCGAGTGGTCTTGTTCTATAGGACTTTTCATTATGATCTAGAATGTCAATCGGTTGTTCTTCATAATAAAGATCTTGCTCGAGTGGTACAACTTCTTAGATGATCACATGTGAAGGATTGGGTATGTACTTTCTCAGGAGAGATACATGGAACACATCATGAACTTGAAAGAGATTTGGTGGAAGCGCCAATCGATAAACTACCTTCCCAACACGATCCAGTATTTTGAAACGACCGATATACCAAGGGCTCAGCTTTCCCTTCTTTCCAAATCTCATTACTCTCTTCCAAGGAGATATTCCTAAGAACACTTTATCACCCACCTCAAACTCTAGGTCTTTTCTTCGATTGTCGGAATAACTTTTTTTGTTAACTCTGAGCTGGTTTTATGTGTTGTTGAATAGATCGGACCTCTTCTTCCATCTCATCAACAAGATTAGGTCCTAATAGCTTTCTTTCCCCAACTTCATCCCATCAAGTTGGATATTGGAATTTCTTTCCATAGAGAGATTCATAAGGAGCCATATGAATACTGGAGTGAAACCTATTATAATAAGAAACTTACACCAAAGGGAGGTGTTGATCCCAACCACCTTTGAAATCCATAGACCAAGCTCTTAACATATCTTCTAGAGTTTAATTGTCCTCTGAGACTGACAGTCTGTCTGCGGATGATAACCATTGCTGAAACTAAACTCTGTATCCAGAGTATGCTGAAGACTTCACCAAAACTTTGAGGTAAACCTCGGATACTGATCAGATATAATGGAAAGTGGTACTCCATGCAATCTTACCACTTCTTTTACATATATCCTGGCAAGATGATCAAGAGATAAATCCTCTCTAATAGCAATGAAGTGTGCCAACTTTATAAGACGATCAACTATGACCCAGATAGCATTATTTCCTTTGGATGTTTTAGAAAGTCCAGTGACAAAGTCCATAGTGATGTTTTCCCATTTCCATTCGGGTATGGGTAATGGTTGTAACATCCCCTTATACTTCTATCTATCAGCTTTAACTTATTGACATACCAGGCATCGAGAGACATATTCAGCTGCATATCTTTTCATTCCATCCCAACAGAAGTACTTTTTTAGGTCCCTATACATTTTCATGCTTCCAGGATGAATAGAGAATGAAGAATTATGAGCCTCATCCAGCAGCTCCTTCTTTAATTCTGGGATGGGAGGAACACAAACCCAATTCCTGAACCCTATTATCCCATCACAATCAAGGTTGAATTCAAGAACATTTCTCACCTTATTTTGTAACTCTGCATCTTCTTTCTGTGCCTCTTTAATCTTCACATGTATAGATGATTGAACATTCATTTGAGAAAGATAATATTTTCCCCTTCTATTATAATTACAAGATCCATCCTTTGTAAATCCATAAATATTGGATCTTTTGTTATCCTCATCATGGATAAGCTAGCATGGTCTTGTAGACTTAATGCGTCTTCCACCTTTTTTTCTTTTCCAGGGTGGTAATGAATTGAGAAGTCGTAATCCTTAATCAGCTCCAACTATCTACTTTGACGCATATTCAGCTCCTTTTGTGTGAAAATATATTTTAAACTTTTATGATCAGTATAAATATTACACCTTTCACCATAGAGATAATGCCTCCAAATCTTTAAAGCAAAGATAACTGCAGCTAACTCCAAATCATGAGTTGGGTAATTTTTCTCATGGATTTTCAACTGTCGTGAGGCATAAGCTATCACCATATCATTTTTCATAAGAACACACCCCAATCCCTTCTTGGATGCATCACTGTAGATCACAAACCTTTATCCACTACAAGGCAGTGTGAGCAAAGGTGCACTAGATAACCTTCTTTTTAACTCCTTGAAATTCTCTTCACATTCCTCCGTCCACATGAACATAACTCCATTTCGAGTCAACCTAGTGAGTGTATTAGATAATCGTGAAAAATATTTCCCAAAACGTCGATAATATCCAGCCAAACCAAGAAAAAATCGGATCTCAGTTACTGTTGTTGGTCTCGACCATCTTTCGATAACCTTTGTTTTTGCTGGATCCATAGATATCCCCTCTTTTGAGATTATGTGACCAAAAAATGCAAGTTTATGAAGCCAAAATTCAGACTTGGTAAATTTGGCATAAAGCTTCTCCTTTCTTAGGGTCTTCAATATAATTATCAAGTGATCTTCATGTTATTCCTTTCTCTTTGAATAGATATAAAAATATCTTATATAAAGACTACCACAAATTGATCAAGATAGTCTCTAAAGACTCTATTTATCAAAACCATGAAGATAGAATGGGCATTAGTAAGACCAAATGGCATCACTGTAAATTCATAGTTTCCATACCTTGTACGGAAATCCGTCTTTGGTATATCCTCCATTTTGACCCTTAATTGATGATACCCTGAATGAAGATCAATCTTGGAAAAGTATTGAGCTCCGCATAGTTGGTAAAATAATTCATCAATGCACGGGAGATGATATTTGTTCTTGATCGTGATCTTGTTAAGTTCTCAATAATCAATAGAGAGTCTCATTGATCCATATTTCTTCTTAACAAACAGAATTGGTTCTCCCCAAGGTGACGCACTAGGGCGTATGAATCCTTTATCATGATTCTCTTGGATTTTCTTCTTCAATTCCTGCAACTCAATTGGGGCCGTTCTATAAGGTGTCTTCGAAATAGGCAAAGCACCCGGTATGAGTTCTATTGAAAACTCAACTTCACAATTTGGTGGAAGACCCCTCATTTCCTCCAGATATACATCATCAAACTCCTGTACGATGGGAATATTATTAATCGTGAGTATCTCGCCAACCATTTGAGATAAATAAACTTCATTTAGTGGAATCAATTCCCATAAGATGGAATAAATTTCTACTGGAAGGTTATGTTCATCCTTGCATCGATAGATGATCATAGATTGATCTGGAATATGAAATGTGACTTCCCTTCTTTGGCAATTGATATGAGCTCCATATAAAGAAATCCAATCCATGCCAAGAATCACATCAAATTCCACTATAGGAAGGATCACAAGATTTACAGGAAGAACTTTCCCACAAACTTCAATTGGAGAAGAACTATAAACTTTTGATGTGACTGTTGTGCCATTAGGGGTTGTCACAGCTAACTCAACATCTAATTGTTGAGGTAATACATCGATACCATTAAAAAATTATTCATATATAAAAGAGTGGGTGGATCTAGAATCAAATAAAACATTTTCTACTTTAGAGTGGATGATAAGTGTACCTTTCACCACTTCGTTATCGTACTCCACATCGCTGATTGAAATTGCATGTGATTTTCCTTTTTCTTATGCCATAAGAGTTTGTTGATGTCGATCATCATCAAAACTCTTGGATTAGGGCATTGATTATCATAATGCCCAATTTCCTTGCACTAGTAACATTGAAGTGTAGGGGGTGAAATCTGTGTATCCTTTTCTTTGTTCGCATCAATAGACATCTTCTTCCCATCATTGCGACATTCAAATGACCGATGACCTTCCTTTCTACATTTGAAACATTTACTTTTCTCTTTAATACAACTCCCTACATGTTTATTTCCACACTTTTATCATAAGGGAAAACTCATCTTCTTTTTAGTGTGTTCTTTAGATTTCCCTTTGAATTCCATTTTCCTCTTCTTATCAAACACTTATGACTAATGGGTTACACCAATCTCCATCTCAACCTTGAGAGAACATCGGACGATTTCCTCATAGATACTGAAGTTTCTTATGGATAATTCCCTTCGTAGACTTGGTTTTAAGCCACTAAAGAATTGATCGATCATACTCTGAGGTTGGATAATAATTCCAGAAGCGTACCTTGCAAGTCTTGTAAAATTTGCTTCGTAGGTACCAACAAATTCATCATCCTTTTACTTCAGTTCAAGAAACTCCTTTTCCATATTTGTTCTAAGAATACGAGGGAAGAACTTATTGAAAAATAAGTTCTTGAACTCGTCCCATTCCATGGACTCAATTTCATCTCTTGGCCTCGTATTCTTGATAAGATTCCACCATTGATCAGCTTCACCTTCCAAATGATATACTGTTAAGATGACTTTATCATGTTCAGAACATTGAAGAAACGTAAAAATCTTTTCAATGGTACTGATCCATCGTTCAGCCACTAATGGATCAGTAGACCCACTAAATGAAGGTGGATTCTGACTCATGAAGGATTCAACAGAATGTTTCTCCTTTCTTTGCTCGTAAGAAGTCCTGCATGATTCATAGCTTGAGAATGTTTTGTGAACAAGGATACATGATTTTTCATTCCAAATCCTATAAAGTTTGGTTGATCTGGGGGAAAATCATTGCATTTCCAGTCGCATTACGCATTAACATGGTTCCTTTGAGTTCCAACCATTGACTAAAACCAAGAAGAATAGTGTGAGCAACACTAATTATAATAGGAAAACCACATAATCAAGAATAAAATTTCACACTTAAGGTCTTATCATAGTTTGTTCATGGCCATTTATAAAACACTAAGATTATGTCCTATGATTAGAAAAATCCTTAGGGTTCTTACTAAGGCTTTCACATCCTAGTTTCCAAAGGTTGACTATTCCATTCCTCTGATACCAACTATAATGACCCATACTTTACATACATTGTTATTACTTCAAAATTGAAGCAAACTTGATTAGCCACTAAATGAGGCTAATATTAATTGCTAATATACATAATATTAATGTTATTTTTTATTCATAAACACCATTTTAGTGCATTTTACACTTTGAACATCATTTCACATTATGATTGTAATACCTTCTCAAAATGCCCTATTATGTGGTACATTTTTTAACATCATTTAAAGTACCCAATGATTCATATGATTTTAAGGAATGTAATTATCCATATTTTAATTTTATATTTTGGTAAATTTATTTAAACTTAAATACGATCATGTTTAATTTAGTGATCAATGGATAATTCATGGAAGAAGATGGGGACATTTTGTGATGAAAGGAAGCAATTCTGGAGAAGTCATATTGGACATCATACCACTGATGAGAATGTGGGGATCCACATACAGACCCAATGAATCCCAATTTTTGTGGGATACTAGAAGACATATATAGGAACATATAACTCTAACTAATACAATGATAATTTGGCATACATTGTGTTCATTTAGGCATCCCAAGTTAGAGATAAATTCTGGGCCAGATTCTACGTCCCAGAAACAAATTCCACTAAAATGATAATATCGCGGAATCCACAACTACATATGGGCCCTAATTTTAAAGACCGTTAGAATAATTTAGTGTCTCCATTTAATTATTCTATGTCCCACTCTAATTCGTCCATCTACAAGGTCTTACAAGCACATCTGTTCGGTAAAGGAAAGCTGGCTGCCACCTCGGGTCAAGGGTGGAAAAATCAACTCTCCCTTAATTTCCACCCACCTATGGCCTACCAAAATTAATTGAGAAGAATTGGACTGTTGGAGGCTCGACCCAAGGGGTCAAAAATTCCTATTTAAGGCAGTGGTGTTGGAGTATTGAAGGATCTTGGATTCTTTGTCAATTGTAATGTTATGCTGCGATTTTGTTGTCTCAAATTTGTCTTTCACATGTAAGTTATTCAATTCACTTTAGTTTCTTAATAAAAGTTCTTATTATCCTCTTATTATGTTGTTCTTAATATCACTTTGATACCTTTGGATCAAGGTGCGATTTTATTCACACCAAACCTTGTGAAATTATCACAGAACGATGGAGTGATCGTTATTTTATTGTGTTTTTTTACTTCTCCATTTCTTCCCTCATGAGTCTACTTTATGCTTCTATAGAAACCATGGGATCAATGGAGGGCTAACCCACTTATGAGTTGATCCAAGGGAGTAGAAAGGGGATGGATTGGATTTTATTTATCACACCATTAATTTATAATCACTTCTTTAATTGATATTTTTATTTGATGATTTTTAAACTCAATCGTCCTTGTTGAATTTAAGGCCACACACTTCATGTGCTAATACTAACATTCTCCTTGAAGTGCTCAAAATTTTGATCCTTCAAGTGTATATGTGATTAGTATTAAATGGTGTAGAAATTAAACCAGTAAATGATGATGTTTTTTTATTTTCTTAAATGAATCCATCTCAAATATAAGAAATTGAAATCATTGCAAAGGAAATACGTCCAATCCACCCCAAGTGATAACCTAGGATCAACTCATTCTTTTAAATTGAATTCACTTAATCCTATTAGAGTTCCTTTAAAACCATATAAAATCAACCCAAGTTGGCCAATTCATAGCCAAAAACAATCCATAGAATGTACGTGTCTGTAGGTACTTCTTAGGTCTCTAGGGATTCGATAACCCAAACTAAACTACAAGGACCGTTCTACCTTCATCTCTTGGGTAAATTTGAGAGAGAATAAAATTTTGGCACCGTTTTTGGGGACCAAGTAAGTACCTTAGACCAAAAACATCTTTCCTAATCTCTATTCTTCTATTCTCAATCAATATCTCTTATCTTTTCCCCTTCTCGCTTTTTTTTTTCTATTGGCGCATGACCGCCTACACCCGCGATAACTCAAAAAGACTTGTTAGGGTGGAAAGTCCTAGGATAGGAGAGTCAAGTGAACCTAAGGGTTTGTTTACACTAGACCCTAATACCCTAGAGTCAAAAATTGAGCCAATTTCAATGGAGGGTCTTCAAAGAAACCAACTCATAAACCCGGGTGGGAACCAAAATGGAAACCCAAATGCGGCAGCCCCAAACATGGGGAAAACAATTGATCAAACCATGAATGACTACCTCAAACCTTCCTGGACCAATGCCCTATCATGCATTAGATAGAATTACCTAGGATATTCCAACGACATATTCAAACCCCATGTCCTAAACCACATTCCCATATTCCATGGAATGGAGCCCGAGATGCCCTACCTTCACATTAAAGAGTTCAATGACATTGTAGAAACCATGTATCCCCCACATCAACTAGAGTCAACTAAGATGAGGCTATTTCCTTTTTCTTTAAAGTATCGAGCTAAAATTGGCTAAAACATTTGATACCATCATCCATAAATTCTTGGGACTAACTAAAAAGATAATTCTACAGAAAATACTTTCCCCACCACAAAACAATTGCACATAAAAATAGTATCCAAAACCTTTTTGAAAAAGATGGAGAGTCATTCTATGAAACATGGGAGAGGTACAAAGTCACTCTAAACATGGTTCCACTCCATGGTTTCTCTACTCCTGAACAAGTGAGAATTTTCTATGAAGGTTTGGGTCCGGGGAACAAACAATTCATTGACAAGATGTGTAATGGAACCTTTAAAAAAAGCCCCAAATGATGCTTACGAGTATCTAGAAAGCCTTTCTGAACAATACCAAACATGGGAAACTTTACCTTATTCTGAAAATACATAAATAACTACTATAATTCGTACACTTAGAGAAGAGGAAATCCTTAGGTCTAAACTCACAGAACTCTCTAGGATGGTTGAAGAGATAGACCTTAGGAAAGTCCATGAAATCCAAACTGTTGACCCTGTTTGCACAATTTGTGACAAACATGAACATAAGACAGAAAACTGCCCAACCATTCCATCCATAAAAGATGTTCTTTTAGGAGGACCCCCAGTGGAAGTAACTTCTTTGAACTTTCAAAAGCCTTAATTCCAAAACAACTTCAACCCAAGGTATAATGACCACCCAGGCTTTCGCTGGAAAGATAACTAACATTCTAGCCAACCACAAGGACAAAATCCTTACCCCCATCAGAACTACCAAATCCATAACCAGTTCCAAACCCAACCTATCCAATACCAACATCCACCAGTCCATTTTCAATAAACCATCCCACCTCCAACATATCCCCCTGGGATAAACCAATCTTTTCAAGCACCAACCCAAACTGTTCCACAAAGCCTACTAGAATAAATATGCAAAAAAATTGAAAGGATGAACTCAAAATTATCTTCCCTAAAACAAGAACTTAAAACCATCAAAACTAGAACAGCACCCATGCCTACTCAAGCGGTGCCATCCTCAACTTCAAGGGGAGAGTCAAGTTGTGCTCAAACAACTCATGAACGACTAAAGGCTGTGACTGTTTTAAGAAGTGGGAAATCAATTGAGAAACCTAAAAAACTAATTCAGAACCCACCTGAAGATTCAAACATGGATGAAAATTCAAATTAACCCCAAGATCAAACTGAGTAAACTGATAACAATGTGAAAGAAACAACTCTTCAACAAACAACCCCACAACCTGCACCATTTCCTCAACACATGAGGGGGAAACCCAAGCCTGAACTGAGTGAAACTTTGAGGGAAATGTTTTCACAAGTCAAGTTGAACATACCCCTTCTCGATGCAATCCAAACCATACCTACCTACTCAAAGTACCTTAAGTAATTGTTCACGTTTAAAAGAAAATTTTCACATAAAAACCATGTCCTTTTGGCTGCTAATGTGAGTACCACCATTCAAGTGACCATTCCTCCTAAGTTGAAAGACCCAGGTTCCCCTTACATAAATGTTGAACTAGGAGAAATAAAAGTTGTCAAGGCCTTGGGTGATCTAGGTGCTAGTGTAAATCTCATCCTATATGCTGTGTACTGCCAGTTAGGCCTAGAAGAACTCCAACTCACATCTCTCACACTTCAGCTTACTG
Source organism: Viscum album (assembly GCA_963277665.1). Classification (NCBI taxonomy): domain Eukaryota; kingdom Viridiplantae; phylum Streptophyta; class Magnoliopsida; order Santalales; family Viscaceae; genus Viscum; species Viscum album. The sequence continues at coordinate 1,544,548,985 of OY728130.1, forward strand.
ATCGTAGCATTAGGGTTCCAAAGTGGATTTTGAAGGACGTTCTGGTAAAGGTTGAAAACATCATCTACCCTGCTGATTTCATTGTCCTTGACATCTATCCAAACTTAGGAAATAATGAACAAACCCCAATCATCCTTGGTCGCCCTTAACTTGTGACAATTAACTCTGTTATCCAAGTTCAAAATGGGAACATGACCATCACCTTTGGGAACATGATTCTTGACTTGAACATCTATAATTCAAGCTCACAAATAGGGGATGATGAGGACAATCATGAAGTAAACATTATAGGATGAATTGATAATGAATCCATGGAACATCAAGGAATATTTGATGAATGTTTAATTCAGGATGAGATTGATTTCCTTTGTTAATATGAAAGAAGTTTATCTCCTTGGCTTGAATCATTTTCAAATTAATCTTATAATGAAGTCTTAGGTCCAACAATCAGTGAAACCTTTCAAAAAACCACTTTCTTGGAGACCACTCCAAATTCCTTCCCTAAATCTGATCAATCCAATCTAGTAGCTGAAACTTCTACATGTGGGGAATCAATCCTATCTGAAACTCTAAAAAAATAAATTGAACTCGATCCGATGTCTCAATATTCTACTAAAATTCTGAACCAACCTGATATTGAATTGAAGGAACTTCCCACTAGACTCAAGTATGCTTTCCTAGGGGATAATAAAACACATCCTGTTGTCATTTCTTCTTCTCTTGAAGCCAATCATGAAAGGATGCTTCTATATGTCCTTAGGAAGCATAAGAAATCCATTGGTTGGACCCTTTATGATATTCTTGGGATTAGCCCACTTATCGGATCTCATAGGATTGTTCTGGAATCTGATTCAAAGCCATGTCGTCAACCTGAACGGTGACTCAATCCTAATCTCATGGAGGTAGTAGGAAAATAACTCCTAAAATTTCTAAAAGCCGGTATCATATATCCCATAGCTGAGAGTGAATGGGTGAGCCCAATCCAAGTGGTTCCAAAAAAGGATGGAATCACAATGATAACCAATGAGGATGGAGATATTCTTCCAATAAGGGTGAATAGTCGATGGAGGGTCTGCATTGACTATAGGAAGCTAAACTCATTCACCAAGAAGGACCATTTCACCTTACCATTCATTGACCATGTCATTGAGAGAGTGGCAGGTCATGCGTTCTACTGTTTCTTAGATGGGTACTCAGGGTATAATCAAATAGAGGTCTCCCTAGAGGATCAAGGGAAGACTACATTCACATGTCCATTCGGAACCTTTGATTTCAAACGAATGCCCTTCGGGTTATGCAATGCCCCTGGAACCTTCCAACGGTGCATGATGGGAATCTTCTCAGACATGGTAGGGGATTTTCTAGAGGTCTTCATGGATGACTTTTCTGTGTTTGGGGATACATTTGAGGGATATCTGAGGAATATAGATAGAGTCTTGTCAAGATGTGATGAAAAGAATCTAGTCCTAAATTGGAAAAAATGCCATTTTATGGTTAAAGAGGGACTAGTGTTTGGCCATATGGTCATAGGTAGAGGATTGAAGTTGATAAAGCCAAGGTTGGCATCATTCTTCACCTTCCATCACCCAAAATTGTCAAGGAAGTGAGGTCTTTCTTAGGACATGCTGGTTTCTATAGAAGATTCATCAAGGACTTTTGTTCAATCTCTCATCCCCTTTGTTCTCTCCTAGTAAAGGATGCTCCATTTGTTTGGATAGAAAGCTGTGAGGGTTCATTCTCAACCCTCAAATCCTCCCTCACCTCTCCCCCCATCACGAAATCTCCAAATTGGAACCTTCCTTTCGAACTTATGTGTAATTCCAGTGACTTTGCTATAGGAGATGTGTTAGGACAACATTGTGATAAAACTCCTTATGTCATTGCTTATGCAAGAAAATCCTTAAATGATGCCCAAATAAACTACACCACTACTGAAAAGTAGTTACTTACTATTGTGTTTTTCTTAGATAATTTTAGGTCCTACCTCTTAGGATCCCCCATCACTATGTTCACCGACCATTCTGCACTAAAATACCTCTTCCAAAAACAAGATACTAAGGCTATACTGATTGGGTGGGTCCTTCTATTACAATAATTTTATTTAAAAATCAAGGATAAAAAGGGCATTGAAAATGTTGTAGTTGATCACATCTCTAGGATGGAATTCAAGGACAACTTAAATCACCTTTCTATGTCTGATTCATTTCCTGATGAACACCTATACTCTATGAGTGACTGCCCTTGGTATGCTGACATAGCTAATTTCTTAGTTACAAGAGTCATTCCAAAATTATTAGGGACTCAAGCTTGAAGGAAATTCCTTTCTTATGTTAGACACTGTGTGTTTGATGATCCATACCTCTATAAGTTCTGCGCTGACCAATTCATTAGGAGGTGTGTCCTAGAATCTGAACAAGAGTCCATCCTTAAATTCTGTCATAGTGAGGCATGTGGAGGTCACTTTTCCTATAAGAAAACATATTCTAAGATTCTTCAATGTGGTCTCTTCTGGCCCACCATCTCAAGGGACTCTTACACATTTTTTAAAATTTGTCCTAGGTGTCAACAACTGGGGTCCATCACAAAAAGGAATCAAATGCCACTCAATCCCATCTTAGTGGTTGAAATATTTGACTGTTGGGGAATTGATTTCATGGGAACCTTCCCAAACTCTAGGGGATACCTATATATCCTTTTAGCTACTGATTCTGTCTCAAAATTGGTTGAGGCCATTCCCACTAAGTCCAACGATCATCAAGTTCTGATTCTATTTCTCAAAAGAGAACATATTTTCTCGATTTGGAATTCCTAGGGCTATAATCAGTGATTGAGGAACCCATTTCTACAACAGCCCATTCTCTTCACTCATGTCTAAGTATGGTATTTCTCATAAAGTGTCCACTGCATACCATCCTCAAACTAATGGTCAAGCTGAGTTAGCGAATATGGAGATTAAGAAAATTCTTGAAAAAACTGTCAACCCCTTTAGAAAATATTGGTCTGAGAAACTCTTAGATGCTCTTTGGGCCTATCGAACCATATATGAAACCATTTTAGGAATGTCCCCATATAGGCTGTTTTATAGAAAAGCATCCCATTTACCTATTGAAATTGAGCATGAGACCTTTTGGGCAATTAAGAAAATGTATTATAACCTCTCATTGGCCGAAACAAGAAGGAAATTAGATCTCAATAAACTGGAGGAACTAAAGATGGAGGCTTAGGAAAATTCAAGGATCAATAAAGCTAGAGTTCAAGCCTAAAAATCTAGGAATATCAAGGTCAAACATTTTGAACTGGGAAAACTTGTGCTCTTGTATAGTTAAAAACTTCATTTACACCCAGGAAAGCTAAGGTCTAGATGGTCATGACCTTTAATAGTGCATCATGTATTCCCCCATGGGGAAGTATAGATTCAAGATCCCACAAGTGGTTACATTTTCAAGGTCAATGGTCAAAGGTTAAAACCATTCATTGAATGATTCAATAAACAGGAAATAGAGGATGAGTTAACTGAGCCAACCTATGAACCAGGAAAAAATTGATAGATTTAGGTTCCATGTCAGGCTAACGATGTTAAACAAAGCGCTGCATGGGAGGAATCCCATGGTTTTCAAGTTTCCTTTCATTTTCTTGTTTTAATAAAATCTATATTTTAAATAGGATTAAATAATCATTTTTATAATTAAAAAAAGATTGTTGGCATGTTCTTCTATTATGAGTATTTATGGGTCTGAAAGGGGAGAACTGTATTCATCCGTGTCACATGGTGTGATCCCTGAGTAATACCTTACCCAAAAAATTAAAAGATGACAATGTATCATTCGTTTGATTTAAAAAAATAGAAAAATAGGAAAAACCATAAAAATGATGATACTTGGAATTAAATAAGTCATTGTGTTGTTTGTTTTGTCTGGTTTGTTCTTCTTTTTATGGTTCAGGTACTATTTTGGGTGATACATGTTCAATCAAGGAGGTGCCTACATCCCCCAAGAGATCAAAGGACTAAATTGGATCAGCAAGAACTTCAAACTTCAACCACCAGGTGACTTCATTACATGATCCTAATATTTTAATATCCTTATTGAACTCCCCCTTTATTCCTCTACCCCCTTCTAAATTTTCTTTTCTTTAAACACTGGGGAAAATTTAATTTTATGTTGGGGGGGGGGAGATAAAATAAAAAAATGATTTCGTGTCAAAAAAAAATGAATGATTTGAAAAAACAAATTGTGTAAATGGAAGGAAAAATTCCTTTAACTTTGAACATGGTAATACACATTGCACACTTTGAAACTGAATATCAAATAATTTAGCATGCCCTGATTCTGATTTTAATCCTTGTATAATTTCATGAGCATAGATTTTGGAAAGTGTGGCTGTCCAATGTGATATTTCATTGTTTATATTTTCATCCAAATAAAAAAAGATCACAATGCACATCCTTTGGATAGTGGGGTATTAGTTTGAGTTCATGGGGTCCCCTAAATAAATAGCATAGGTTTGGTGATCATTTTTAGTTTAATATGAGTATTCAAAAAAAAATTAAAAAAAAATTGCGTGTAGAGCAATGAAATGACCTAATGCGTGGCTTTCGGTACTTGGGGACCGTGACTCCATAGTTTTCTGGCCCAGAGTTAGTAATTTTATCTCTATTTTTGGTAATTTGAATTTTTTTTGACTGAGTTAACTCAAGATGATGCCCGAGTATGTGGGATTAACTTTGTTCCCTAAGGTCTTTGAGCCTAGGAGTCATCAGCAAAGTATCGCTACAGGGGTTGACTCTTTTGAGTGCAATTTCAATTACCATGGAAAAATTGCAAAAAAAAAAACAAAAAAAATATATATATATATAATACAATTTTTTTTTGAATACTCATATTAATATTTAAATGTGATTCCACCTACCTCTTCCGTAATTTTCCCCTTGAATAAAGATAAACCCCCATGTCTATTGTGATGCACAACACATCCTCATACTTAATTGATATTGGATGAAATATGGAAATGAATTTGAACAAATGAATGGGCTTGGGATTGGGATCTTCTTATGAAACTATCTTGTATTAAAATATTTTGATGGGTTTCATGATTGTTTGGTATATGGGTTTCTGGTGATCATTGTGTATTAAAATGTTTTTGGAAAAGGGAATTCAAATTTCATATTGTTGAGATATATTTTGCTCGGGACTAGTAAAACTCAAGTTGGGGGGTTTCATTAGCCACTAAATGAGGCTAATATTCATTGGTAATATACATAATATTCATGTTCTATTTTATTCATAAACACAATTTTAGTGAATTTTACACTTTGAACATCATTTCACATTATGATTGTAATACCTTCTTAAAATGAACTATTATGTGGTACATTTTTGAACATCATTTAAAGTAACCAATAATTCATCTGATTTTAAGGAATGTAATTATCCATATTTCAATTTTATATTTTTGTAAATTGATTTACACTACAATATGATCATGTTTCATTTAGGGATCAGTGAATAATTCATGGAAGAAGACGTTGATAGTTTGTGATGAAAGAAAGCAATTATGGAGAAGTTAGATTGGACACCATACCACTGATGAGACTATGGGGCTCAAAATAAAGACCCAATGAATCCCAACTTTTGTGGGATGCTATAAGAAATGTATAGGAACAAATCACCCATCATGATGCAATGCTAATTCGGACTACATTGTGGTCATTTAGGCGCCCTAAGTTAGAGATAAAATTCTGGGCCAGATTATGAGGCCCAGAAAAACAGCCCACTAATATTATCATATCTCGGAATACACAACTCCAAATGGGACAAACCTTTACAAGAGGTTAGAAGACATCCGTATATCTAGTTTCTTCTTCTATGGCCCACTATTATTCGGCCATCTAGAAGGTCTTCCAAATTCATCTGTTCGTTGAAGGAAAGCTGGCTACCACCTCGGGTCAAGCGTGGAAAAATCAACTCTCACTTACTTTCCACCCACCTATGGCCTACCACAATTAATTGAGGAGACTTGGATTGTTGGAGGCTCGACCCAAGGGCTCAAAAATTCCTATTTAAGGCAGTGGTGTTAGAGGATTTAAGGATCTTGGATGCTTTGTTCAATTTTAATGTTATGCTGCGATTTTGTTGTCTCAAATTTGTCTTTCACATGTAAGTTGTTCAATTCACTTTAGTTTTTTAATAAAAGTTCTTCTTATCCTCTTATTCTGTTGTTCTTAATATCACTTTGATACCGTTGTATCAAGGTGTTAATTTATTCACACCAAACCTTGTGAAATTATCACACAATGGTGGAGTGATCCTTATTTTGTAGTGTTTTTTTACTTCTCCATTTCTTCCCTCATGAGTCTACTTTCGGCTTCCATTGAAACCACATGATCAATGTAGGGCTAACCCACTTATGGGTTGATCCAAGGGTGTAGAAACGGGCTGGATTTGATGTTATTTATCACACCATTAATGTATAATCACTTCTTTAATTGAGATTTTTATTTGATGATTTTTAAACTCCATCATCCTTGTGGAATTTAAGGCCACACACTTCGTGTGCTAGTACTACCCTTTTCCTTGAAGTGATCAAAACTTTGATCCTTCAATTTTATAGGTGATTAGTATTAAAGGGGTTAGGAATTAAACCAGTAAGTTATGATGTTGTTTTATCTTCTTAAATGAATCCATCTCAAATATAAGAAATTGAAATCATTGAAAAGAAAATACGTCCAATCCTCCCCAAGTGATAAACTAGGATCAAATAATTATTTTAAATTGAATTCACTTAAGTCTCTTAGATTTCCTTTAAAACCATATAAAAAACCCAAGTTGGCCACTTCATATCCAAAAACAATCCATTGAATGTACGTGTCTGTAGGTACTTCTTAGGTCTCTGAGGATTCGATAACCCAAGCTAAACTACAAGGACCGTTCTACCTTCATCTCTTGGGTAAATTTGAGCGATAATCATCACTTATTACATATAAAAAAACCATGAAAGGACCGTATTGGTATAGTGTCTTTAGAAACTGGGAAACACAAACAACTGGTTAATAAATCATCTACACTGTCTCCCTTTTATTTTATCATATCTAGAGTCCCTTTTGGAATATATTACTTAATGCCCTTCTTCCTGACCTGGGGAAAAGAAAACATACAAAAGGGTGAGCTCAAATTCTCAGAAAGGGTAAACAAAAGAAATATCAATCACATCATATTCATAAGAACATAACATTTTGAAAATATTAACCTGCAAAAGAGATCATAATTTCATAACATGGGATAAATCATAGTAGTGAAATGTAATCCCAAAAATCATAACATAAGACATGAAACTTTGTGACATACACACATAATCATAGAAAATAATTTCTTATTAGTGAAGACTCACTTCCAAGACAATCTAAGCAGACAAAGTCCATTTCTGAACTGAGTTCACTCCTCATTCCAGTCCTGTATCACTGAACCAGTTTAACTTGCCGTTCCGGCCATGTCTGTCTCATGAGATATAAATCTTTACCCAATTCATTGGAGAGAGATATAGGTCCCACCCATATCATAATGATACCATTATTATGTGTTCCACAAGATCATAAATCATACATCATATCATAACCCATGTAATAAAAATGAGATTCTTAAACATCATGCCATCATATAATAATCCATATAAGATAAAAGGACATCATAAAATTAATTCCATCATAACATAATAAAATCAATGTAAAAATAGGGATAGAAATATAACCCTATATTATCTTATATGGAAAATAATTTTGATAAAACACTTGAACTCCATTCTTGAAGAAAATATCCTTTCTACTTAAAAAACTTTTTCCTTTCTTAAAATGTCATATAATTTTAAACTAAAAGAAGTTGATTAAAAATAAACTTGAAAACTTTTAAAGTTAGATTCATGTAAATAATGTTCTAAAAATCCATTCATGCCATATAAGTTAAAAAAACATTCTTCTCGTATTTTGGCCGGAAAAGTCAAAAAGAACCTCGTACGAAAAATGACAAAAGATTCCTTTAATATCTTTTACTAAAATCTTACCAAAGGGTAAAATTGGATTTAAACAATTTTAGGAGGATAGAAATAATATTACATATTTAGGAAACCTAGATGTGCATGATAAATATTCGCCAGAAAATTCTGAAGTATAAACAATCTCAGATAAAAATGAGATTGCAAGATTTACCCTTACCTTAGGTCCGATTTACTTCGTATGTGTCCGGAAATCCTGTATAATGATTTAAATAATGTTATTGACTTATTCCATAATCGAACGGATTGTTTTTTATCATATATGGTCATATTATTAGCTTCTTATTAGTAATATTTCATTGTTACTTGTTATTCGGGTGTTTATTACTTTTTTTTTGTTCTTGTGCGTGTTTTGTCGAAAAAATTCTTATTATTCTTTTTAGGTTATAGATACCTCATTTCCAGAATGATATTAGTGTAATATATATCATATTTATTCATTCAATTCATGTATATATTCATTATGCAATGAATATCAGGTAGAACGAGTCGCATCACATCGTGGAGACGGTAGGCCGTACGTACGCACAAGCGATGATATCCTTCCCATGATCGTGGAATTTTATTGAAGTGTTTGTATAATATTTAATAATCAATATCACTTTATAATTATAATATATAGTTATTCTTTACACGATCATATCCATCCAAGTATGGTGGTGGTGGAAAACAGATTACACCACGGCGTGGAGACGGTATTCCGTACGTACGCACGTGCGGTGATTTCGTTTTCCATAGGATGGAAAGAAGTTGAAATAGGGTTGTTTCATACGTATAATAACATATAAATATATGAGTGATACCTATTTTATTACTTCATAGTGAAATAACTAAATTGGAATTTGTAGAAGAAGAAATAAGGTTTAATGAATCGGTAACAGACATTACCTCTTCTTTGAAGCACCTCTTCTTAACCTCATCCAGGGAGCTAAAGATGGTCTTTGAAGAAGAAAAGGACCTATAGTTTGTTTCTAGGGAAGTGGAGAAGTGAAATTGGCAGGGTTTTTCTGAGCTTGAAGGCTCAAAGTGGTGTGAGGAAGAGAGGGAGGAGGTGACCTTCTATAATGGAGGAGAGGGGCACCTTTGGAAAAACTAAAAATATTATTTTATTATAAAGTCATATTCAGTTTCTAATTTCTCATAATTGATTTATTTAGAAGATAAGTTGGGGATGGGTCTAAATCATCTCATCCAATAGAATTTATACAAGTTTAGGTTACTATTTTAACCTTATCATTTAGATTTAACTTTTAGTTAAATTATTTTACTTTTACCGTGTCTTCTTGTTTTCTTACACTATAAGGTTAATAAACTTACTATAACAAGCCAAAAGAACCCCAAGTTGTTTATTATTAATATATATAACCTTATCTAAGTCATGTTTCCTAACCTTAGATTTTTATAAATAAAATAACAATTAATAATATAATATTTGATTTAAAAACTATTTTATGACAATTTTGACACTATTTGGTAATTGATTTTTTTGAAAATCATAACAACATTATTAGTTCAAAAAACGTTATTTAAATAAATAGTAATATGTCATATTAACCTATAAAAGTATTTTAATTCTTAAAAATTCGCTTATTACATATATTTGGGTATTTATAATATCAATTATGTTAATATTTCCTTAATAAGGTAATTAATGCATCATCATTGTGTCATAAATAAATTAAATTATTTAAAGTCTAAAAATTATAAATAAAATATCATTATGTATAAAATTTGTTTATCTTTCTAATGAATATTTATAGTTGATTTTATCTTATGTATAACCCTATATTAAAAATGTTTTAGTTATTAAACATTGTTTTTAACACTTTTAACTCTTCTTTAAATAAAATAATAATAAGTGTCCTAATCTAATCCAATTGGACCTAAATGGTAATATTTTATTCCTAAGGTTGTTTTTGGTCGTATTAAACTTATCCAATAGAATTAGGACATGTTTTAGGGTAATTATAATATCATTTTTACCCTTAATTACCATATTTACTTTTAATCGTGGGAAAAAAGTAAAAAGTTACTATTCACCAAAAATTATTTTTTTCTTATTGAACCAGATTTTACTCCTTGATATTAACCGTGTCTGTCAGATTTTCGAAATTCCACTCACAGAAGCAGTAAAATTAAGTTTTATGTAAATTTTCAAATTCTCTTAGGAGGTGGGTAAAAGACGGTGAAAAGTTCAATAAAATTTTTATATATATAAAATTATTATAAAATGACTCTAATGAATTACATTGAACTTATATAGGTATTATGTATCATTTTTTTACCTAAAATAAATTTAAATAATATAAATGATTATTAAAATAAAATTTCGGTTTTTAAATAGAAACCCAGTGTTTTCAATATTCATCAAAAATTGAATGTTTTTAGAAAAATACCAAAACTTCACCATAGGCTAATTTCGATATTCCAAATCCAAAAATGAAGTCCATTTTGAAATATAAAATTTATAAAATTTCAAAAAGTGGATATTACTATTCATAACAGGTAGTTTTAATAATATTTTAATAGCATATCACTGTTTAGTGAAACTCGGTATTGCGTACAACACAAGCTATCGAGGAAGGTCGCGATTGCGTGTAAAGCAAAAAAGATAGAGTTGTGTGTAGTGAAAGATTTATTTGATGATGTATATAACATAAAAACAAAATATTTCTCATAAAAATCATAGGTGTTACACCTAATGAGGATCAAGGTAGTTATTTCTTAGGAACCACCCATGAATATGTATAATATGCATAGTCTCCTTAGATTAGAGATATATTACCATATATTCACAGTAATGTTTTCTATGATTTTAGAACACATGGTGTCTGTTGAAATAAAGGGATATCCCTTCATATTGTCTGAGTGATTCTAGATAGATTTTGAGGAGAAGAAGTAGAGGTTATCCAGTTGTCCTATTTTGAGGTTACTAGATGAAGAATTTGAATATATAGTGTCCAATGATTCCTTTGGGATTGGGATTGGTTTTATTGTGATGTAGATGAAAGTGGTATTTTTTTACGGAACAAGGTACTTGAGACTCCACAAGAAGAACAATATGACCCATGATTTAGAGTTCACAACAATAGTGTTCACTATGAATATCTGGATACATTATCATTTGGGGAAGTAGTTTATAGTTTATATAGATCAAAATAGCCTTAGATACATCATATCAGAGTGAAAAATAAATCTAAGCCAAGGGGGGAGGTTAGAGTTCCTATAGGACTATTACATTGGGATTATCTATGCACCGAGAATGGAAGATGTGGTACTTGATAACTTTATTTTGAAATCATGCTATCAGTTGATAGTGGTATTAGTTAATTTTTTGGACTTAATACAATAATCCTAATTGGAGAAGGAAGTTGTTACCTATATTTGATCAATGGTGTTGTCCCCTCTTCTTCTTTAGTGTGTGAGGGAGGCCCAATTGAGAGACATTGACTATGACATCCCACAAGACTGAATATCCACAAGTGATATGCATGATGTATTATATAAATATATGGACCATAGAACCTTGTTTTAGGACAGGATAGTGGTTCCAATAATTTTGTGTGAGGAGGTGTTGAGGGAGTTCAGTAATACCCCCTAACCGGTACATCTTTTTGTGGTAAAGATGCACTAGAACCTTAGGAATTATTATTGGTATCCAAGTATGAAGTCAAGAATTACTAATTTTATATCATATGGTATCACATTTCTATAGGTGAATGTGGAGAACTAGGCCCCGGTAAGTTAATTTTATCCCCTCAAGGTTCTGTAGTCGAGGTGGTATGGAATATCAATGGATTTTTTGACATGACTCTTACACTTAGTGAAGGGTAATGATGTAATTTGGCCAATCATTGATCAATTAACCAATTAATCCCACTTTCTTCATATTTGGTATAAAATATCATTCCAGGGATTAAGATTTTTTTCATATGGATGGTATAAATTGTTACATGGAATACCATCGATGATCGTATCCAATTAAGACGCTTGTTTCATTTCTCTATTATAGAGTATTTTATAAGAGGCATTTAAGACTCATTTTTGGTTGGTTATATTATTTCACCCTTACATAGATGGAAAACCAAAGGGCCATTTAGGTTAATGAGGATATTTTTAGGGCTTTTATGAGTGATTTATTTAGGATATTGGAGGATCAATTACCTCTTATGGAATATTCTTACAACAATAGTTACAACTCCACTATTTGTATGGCACTTTTTGAGGGCCTATTTAAATGGACATGTGGGTTATCCATATACTCTACATAGATTAGATGGTCATCACTTATGGGTATGGATTTAGTGTAATTAACGAAGGATAATGTTCAAGTGACTCAAAAAAGGATAAAGATTGCCAAAATCTATCAAAAGTTCTATATGGACTGATGATATATGTCTTTGTTGTTCTGAATGGGATATCATATATTCCTAATTTTCTCTCCATGATGTTGTCTACGAAGGATTTTCCAAGGATGAAATATATCCCTATGGTTCATAAAGTTGTTCCAAATCATAATTATCTTAGATAGGCTTTCTAATACTACCCCTTTATCCATATATGGTGTGCAAAGTCTTCGATGCATTGTCACCAAATTGATATTCAAATGATCTGTTATACATTATTGATTAAGGAATGCTATATTTGAAGGGTGAATCTACCTTCTTAGAGTTCATAGTGGTAATCAAGTATTGGTGGGAAATTACCCTACGGGGTAGATAAATACTAATGGTGTGTTTTCTATGGTTGTAAGAGAACCACTAGGAGAGATCATGAGAATGAATAAACTAGACACATGATTAGTACCCACTCATTTTTAGTAGGTTATTATTTTCAGAATTAAAGAAATATGCTGAGAAATATATATAAACCTAGGTTTTTTTCATTTGGAAATTTAAAAAAAATTTAGAAGATTTAATTGACCAATTTCTAGGAAATTTGCAGCATGGAAGCACAGAAGCCCAAATAATTATTTTTTTTAGAAAAATATTATTTTTATTTTGCGCATACATGTTTATGGTCTAAATTCCATTTCCTCTTAAATGGGTCCCCATATAGGAAAACCGTATAATCATATGACTTAAAATATGGGGGTTTCTCTAGGGGTTATATAATTTTATTTACCAATATGGGTGTTAAGTCAATCTTTTCGTAGGTGTGTTATAAAAAAATTAAACAAATATTAATAATAATCAAATATATCATTGAAATCAAATTCCCTCTTTTTTATCACATGAAACCCTCTTAATTTGGGATAGTAATAATTAATAAAAAACTAATCAAGATTAAGGAGATGGATTGGAGGTCTGGATCTGGGAGAATTAGTTCTGAAAGGAGACCACCAATGGAACCCAATGCGAACACGATCTTCATCAACCATCCATCTTGAATTGAGGTAGGAATCATTTCTTGATTTCTCATTTAGTTATTCTTAATTTTTTTGATTAATCTATTATTATTAATTCATTACTTTATACTTAAAATACCTATAAAATTATTTGTACATTTTTTCTACCCATAATTTGGATTCTCCCTTATGTTATTTGTCTTTGGAAAATTCACACTCGATGAACACCAGATGGACCTTTATACAAACCAAAAAAACTTGATTCCTTCCCATTCTACTTCCCATCCTCTTTATATGTTCACCTATATAGTTAAACATGGTCAGTGGTTTCATGAAATTTTATGAAGTAGTGGATGAGAAATATCTAGTCTTTTGAAGATTTGGTTTTGGTGATTTAGTAGAAAAGTATTAAATGATGTATGATGGGTCACTGATCCTATAGTGATATGAGATATGGTGGGGCAAATTTCTTTGGGGGCATCAGTCATGCAATGGAAAGTAATATTTCGTTATTTCTCTAGAGAAGGATTGTTATAAATGACCCATTAGAAGATAATGATGGAAAGTGGTGTGTGGTAGTGATAGAGGGAGATGATGGTGGTTATTAGGGTGATATCTGAGGTAAAAATGGTTGTGGTGGGATTTCTGAAATCTAGGAAATCTGCAGGTTGAAGATGTGATTAGACAACATGTGATCTCCAAAACACATGTCATGTGTCATGAAATATATGGGGAATTTTGTTTTAGAACACGTTTAATATCACACTAGGTGTATTTTAGTTACACTCTCTCTATATATTCATGTTACATGGATCAATTTGTGCTCGAGTACATGCCCAACTAGTTGTCCAATCGCATATGGTATGTGCCCCATAAAAACACCATATATTATGGTCACACTACTTGGGTATGATTTTTTTGTATATATACACAATTCCTTTAAGTATAACGCTTCATTTATTGATAAAAGACACATGGTTTACATTGAGAAAACCTGGATTGATGTGTATTGGTAGTACATGCCTAAGAATCCCCTATGTACCCCACTACGTGTACCTATCATAGACATATTTTATAAGTAGACCCTCACTTGGTACATTAGTTGAAGTATATGACTAAGCTACTATTCTAGGGATATAATCCATCCCCCTAAACGTGTATGTCCTCTAATTTATAGTCTTTGGTATTTTTTTCATCTTCTTATTTTAAACATGAATATTCCATTTTAAGAATTATTTCATATAGAACGTGATGGTGTGTACATATTTTTCATTAGAGATGAGTTACATGGTGATTTGAGCTAATTTGGGTTTCTTAACACTGTAGGGATGGTGATTGGGTTTGCGTGAGATGATTAGACTGAACACTGGGTTATGCACTCCCCTATTAACTTATTGATAATAGGTTATGAGTCCCCCACATTCTTTAGGGAGTTAGATACTCCCCCTCAAACTCAATGAAAATTTCATCAATTCCAGGAAAGGGGTCAGTATTCCCTTGGTCCCAAAAAGATGTAGATCCCTCAAAAAAATTATAGAGGCATGAATATACCAAAAACAGAGCATGGTTCATTGGTTTCTAGGGTTAGATGATCCTTCATCTAACATGTTGTGATCAATAAGGTGTTGGTCCTTCACTAGGGTTGGTTACTCCCATTACCAAAAAAAAATCATTAGTGTGGAATGGGTTCGAAAATACAATTTTTGATAGGTGATTTGGGCATGGAAGGAAGAGTAGTCTAGATCCTTAGGTTACTCATGGGGACTGATCCATATATAGTTGGTATGTGAATCGAAAGACTCTTATATTTATCTAGTTCTCTATCCTTAAAACATATTTAGGTTATCATTTCATTATAATCTTAAAATTACTATACTTTCTATTTTAACCATTATGGTACCAAGGTGTCGTATTAGGTATATATAGAATCACCTATTTATGGGCGTTTTGCATGAACTTTTCATGTCATGGATGGGTATTTTAATGAAAATCATGGTAGACATAGTGGTTGTAATGTATAAGTCTAGTGCTATCCATATGAGATAGATATTAGTGGAGTTTTTTAGGATATTTATATTGATGAGTCTTCACTACCTCCAATCATTCTAATTGGTTTTACATTTGAAATATTTGGTTCTTATTTTTTCCTCTATATTTTAAACTTTTCACTTTTTCACACTCTGTGTGGATGGTTTGAAGGGACCCAAGCCATATGGGAAGCATGAAAATAAGTATTTTTAAAAATTTGATCTCAATTCCTTCCAAATCACTTGATTTGGAGAACAATTTCCTCAATTCTCCAACAAATCACATGAAATTCAATTTATGTATGGAAAACTAAACTAATGGAACCTAGTTCATGTGTTCAATATTAGGGTGTTTCAATAATCACTCAGTCATCGTGAAATTGAATAATTTGAGATAGGATCCCTATAGATATACCAAATATGCACCTTAATCTCATGGTTTATCATTTTATGTTCTTTTTGTGATTCCATGAGACAAAAAGTGATTTACAATGAACATAAAATGTCTTGAAGAACAAAAACACAATACGAGAAGATGAGAGATATATATATATATGACATTTATATTACCATGTCACACACTCAAAAAATTAATATAAGGAATGTGATAATGGAAATTCATTCAAGAGGTCCACCACAATATTTTATTCTATAAAAAGATCACAAATAGTTAGGCTTTATTATCTAAAATTGAAATTAACCCTTTATACAAGTTAAAAATATTAATGTCACAAAAAAAACAAGATGACTAAGTAAATGAATTATAAAATCCACAAATCATTAACCACTTATTTTTTACATTATAAAATATCACCTAATTAAAAATGAGACACTAACATGACTCATTCCTCCCATAATTATTTAACAAACCATTAACTTGTAGCATTCATCTGAGTAATAATATTTTGTTTCATATTTATTTTTACATTTAAAAAAAATTTAGAGTACCATTAGATGAAATTAAATCCACTATATCTTAAAATTGAATAATATATAATTGAATGTACAAATTAATTCACTTTTTATCATTCACACGCAGAAGTTCATCGGTCCTAGATATTTCCCCCACTTTATATTAAACTCAATTTCATATGAATTGGTGGAGCTTATTGATACACATTCTAAGTGACCCTCTAATAGATTATCTGGATGGAAGTGAGTCATACTCACATATCAAAAGTTGTATCGAACAACACATCATGGCCTTTAAAGAGATAAATATAATTCATACATATGAAAACCTTCCAAAAATATTCATTTTATAATATAATCTCTTTTTTTGATAGCTTATAAAGAAATTTTCATATTTTTTTCATCACCCATTAATGATTTATTTATCATTAATTGACTATATTGGATAGAATTTCCCTTTTTAACAATGGACATGTATTTATTAAAGGAACTATCATCCCAATGAAGCATCCAAATATATCTTTTTCTATTTTGAAATGAAAAATACTATATTGATCATTAATTGAAGGTTATACCACCAATGACTCACCTAACTCAAGAGACCTCACAAAAAGATAAATATTCATGGATTTTATCTTTCATAAAAGATAACGATTAAATGATAGAAATTGATAATGATCTTAAGTTGAGAGTCCAATATACATGCTTTTAGATAGAAATATCCAAGGATTTTCAAAATTTATAGCATTCCTTTTAGTGGTTCATTCTTTGTGATATCTTAAACAAAATATTTCCATGTCTGAACTTCATAAAAAGAATTATCAATGTTTAAGATCCCCTAGAACATGATAGTCATACATTATCTTTGTTCTGTTATTGTGATGTATTTATACCATAGGATATACGTTTAATATCACTATCATAGTTTCTCAAGGTTATGATTATAGTTGGGAAATATTATAACATTTTTATATGATGTATAATTCATGGTCATTGCTATATTAATAAAGTTCAAATAACTAATAACACTACCATGATAAGATAAAATCAGGGAAAAAACTATGTATACAAGACATGGTATTAGAAAATGCTACTCACGTTAGGATTAGGGAACCCACTTTTACAACCCTTCCACTTCAACCCAAGTAAAATAGATAACTATCAACCCATTATCTCTCACATAATAAGATCAAAGTTTTAATGAGTTATGAATTTAGTAATTTGACCCATCATATTTTCATATATTGATACTCTGCTATATACGACATTACTAGCTTAAGTAAAACTCCCTTATGAGATAATATCCAAGATAATATCCCTTTTATCCTCTTTCATAACCTTTACATAATACCTTGTACAATTACTGAAATATTATAATAATTTATGTTTATGATAATACTTCAATTTCTTTATATAATTCCAAGAACATGAATAAACAATTGCACATTTATACTGCTTCTTTAGCTGCATTATAAGTTTTCACATATTGGATATTTGTAGATATTGATACCACTATATTAAATGATCTCTTATTACTCATTTTCTTAGCCTAATAGTGATATTATTTAAAATTGATACGTATGGATAATAGATTTTCCCCCGGATTACTATAATTCTTTACTCTCCAATTCTCTCAAACAAATCCCTTTTTCTTCCTCAAGTACTATTGTGTTCCTATAACTATTTTATCAAAATGTTCTTCTAGGTTAATTTGATATTAACCTATTTTAATATATTTGTTAGAAATATAAAATCTTGAATGTTTCATGTAATATGTGGTAAATCCATATATGGGGATCTACCAATCATATTAGCTTCCACCTATGGATTATACACATCTTCTTGGAGATATTCATGCCATGTGTTATAGGATACAATAATCCCTTTTTTTATTTTTTCTAACTATTCTTTTAATTAACTTGTCAATTTATATAAATTCACATGATCCAAGAAACCCATAGATCAATCTTTGCAGATCATTCTCCTAAGATATTGGTTAATAAATTAATTCAATATTTAGAGATATATTTTTAACTATTTCTTATCTTAATATAAGAGTAATAATTTTTTCCAACTTCTATAAATATATATCACATGGGAAAAAACAACACTACCACTAACCTCTAGTAGAAAAAATGAAATATAATCATTCCATGATTTAATTCTTTTATTGATCTATAAATATATCCTTACAATATGCATAATAGATTGGATACATTTAATGCCACAAAACCTTCTGGTTATGTCTAAAATATTTTGTTCAAAAGATTATGGTTTTGAAATTCAACATCCAGATATAATTATCATGGAATTGTTTTACAAAAATATAAATTTAAATAGATTTATACATCTCTATTGGTGAAAATGTTTCAACAAACTCAACACATTGATTAATCTTAAACCTTAATCAATTTATCTTTATTTATAGGAAATCATTTTTTTCATCCATGTATAACTTTACTTTAATACCCATTCTAACCCAATGGTTTTCACCTCAACTATACACTAACAAAAATATAGACATTATTTTTGAAAAAAGAGTTCAATTTTCTAAATATATATTTAATTTCCATTTTAACATATTTTTCTTATAGTAAAATGATTTATTATTTATAATAAATAATATATCACCTAGCTTGATGATTATAAACTATCTCTTGTAGTTTTATACATTCCTATAAAATATGTGTTTCTATAACATTCTCTTTTAGTGAGATCTTATGAAACTTCTTCAAATAACAACTATTTTTTCATCTTTAGCGATAATATTTTTTTATCTTATTTTATAATAAGTTTTCCCCTAAATATCATATATATTAAGTACATAATAATATTTAGCCTTATCTAAATTATATTTAAAAAATTTATTGTATTTATATCAATATAAATATATTCATATATGAATAAATTATTTTTAATGAAACATAATTTTTTTGTAAATATACGTCTTTACCAACACTGGAAAAAAGGAATTTAAAAATGGGGGAATGTACCATTCATAATAAAAAATCACTAATAATGGGCACCTCTATCATTACAAAAAAATTATTGATAAAGGCCTCCATTTAACTATTCTTTTATATTTTCACTGAATAAGACACCCCTTTATCATATCTTTTATACTAGACCTGATAAAGGTGTCCTTTATTAGTGATTTTTTGTAGAAATGATAATGGGTTAATTAGTCTATTATTTTTTCTATTATTAATAAGGGGGACATTATCAGTGATTTTAGCAAGCATTGATAAATGTTAGTGCAAGATAAACCCAAATTTGTAGTATTGTTCTATATTTCTCCCACTATCTCAAATATATTTGTGCACTCTCTTATTCTAAAAAACCAAAATTCTCAAACAAAATCATTTTATTCGATGGAATATGAAACATGAAACATCGATCTTAAAAAAACCCACAAAATATATTTCTTTAAATTCAATCTCCTTGATAGCTTGTAGAACACACAACACCATGTCTAAAAAAACTATGTTATAATATACTATTATAACCTAATAGTTAAATTGATGGGTGTGAATACTAATAAATAAATTATGAGAATTAAAATTATCTATTGATTAGAAGTAAAATAAGAATCATTCAATAGATGAGGGAATTTTTTCTAAGAATTTTATTTTTTTTCTTCTAAAAGACGGTTTAATCACTATATGAAAACATAATTTAAAATTAATTTTATTACTTTTATAAAATAAATTTGATAAAATTAGATTAATTTTTTATATAACCATATAAAAATTATCTTAGATTTATTTTATTATTTTTTTGGAATACTCTATTTTTCGATGAATACCGAAAAATACTAATTTTTATGGAAATATTCCTTTTAGTTTAAATAATACAGAAGGAAAAAAACTACATTTACATTTTTTAACGTAAAATTATTTAAAAAATATTACAACTTAACTATTTTAGGTAATTGGAAGAAATTTCATATTGAATTATAATATGAAATCCTTATATAATTATGAGAATTATATATTTTAAAATACACCTTTTCATTATATATATAGTTATAATTTTAAGTTGGATTCTACCACATAATTGAATTCAATTTAAAGAAATCTAGTACATATTAATAATTATCATAATTTATATTCTCTAATAATTTTGACATAATTTTTTACACTTATGAATAGTAAAATCTTCTAAAATTAATTATCGTAGTTAAGGTAAAAATAGATTTATTATGGGTCAAACCAGAAAGATAATTGTTAAAATGACCTAAAAATGTGTCCTACATCCATTAAATGGACATATTTATACCTTATAACTTATAAGGGTCATTAAATACCCATTTTGGAGGCTTTTTAATTGATAAAAATATTATTGTAATTGAATATTTTCAAAAATCCAATGTGTGTCATTTCCCCCACATATAAAAGGTTACCCCCTCTCCTCACCTCATCACAGTGATAATTCCATTTGGTTTGGGAAATTTCTACACAGTTCACTTCCTTAATCCCAAATAAAAATACAAGATACATTTGTTTGATCATAAATCCCTCCAATGAAGGATTTTTGGGCCAACCAATAGAATTTCTCTAAGGAAGAGGAGGTTAAATCACATTTAACCAAAAAGAAGTGTGTGTTAAGGGACTTCATCTCAATTTTCCTTCTTTGAGGCATGTTTTTTTTTATTAAAATAATTTCTATTATGTATCATACTCACTTAACCTATTAAAATAATATCTTTAATACTTCATACTTCATGTTATTTTACTTTTAAATATGAATTATCTCATTTGATGGGATTTTACATGAATTTTACTAAGTGGTAAGGGATTTCATCTCTACATTCATTTCATTGAGACATATTTGTTAATATGTTGATATTAACTTTTAGTTGGTGCATATAATTCCCATATGATGTATTTAAAATGAATAATTTTGTATTCATAATGAATAATGTTTTGCTTTATGTTCATTCTTCAAGGGGTTAAAATTTAAATGCTACATGAGAGATAAAATATGTCACATTGTTAATTTTTTTATGATTGTTAGCTTTCTATTGAAATAATCTCTCTCTTATAATCTTTTTTCATTGGTCATTTAATTTATCTTTAATATACATATTATTTGTATCATGGATATGATTATTACTTAAATAATATTTTATTCCTACTTGTTGTCTTTTACATTTAAATTTATTTTATTTACATGGAAAATATTGATAAATATACATTCTTTACTCAATACTGATATTTATTGATATGACATATTATTCTGTAATTAAATGAATTATTCGATATATGAGGGATTTTTTAGATATATGTATATGGGTTAGTCCAAGTTATAGATACCCCCTCAAAACATTAATAGTATAATGAGATAAATTATGTTGATAGACTTAGTTAAATGGGTTTCTAGTGTATACCTATAGATTAATTTTAAGTTGTGTTGATAAAGGTCTTTAAATTATAGGTATCATGATGCATGAGATCTTGATGTCTAATAAGTAATCCTTTATTTCATTAATAATTCAGTTACTTTTATCTATGATATTTTAACATTGATACAATATCTGGATGCATTTCAATATTTTTTCATTGATTAAATGACATGTTTTTTTGATTATTTACCTTTCAGTATTGGTCATTTCTTATCCAGTTATGATAGCCACGTTTCCAATTAAATTGTATCTATTTTCAGTTTTCACCTTTTCATATTAATTAATAGTGTCAAATTATTTAAATAGAATGTGCATTCAATTATTTACCTTTCCTTGACTATGATTATTGATTCATGATAGGTTCCACTATACATAACCCTTACTGAACATTTGAGATCAATCTTATTTTATTCCCTTTCCATAGTTTCTAGAATGTGTACTGAGGATGATATACAAGGATATTCTAGAGGTAATAATGATATTATTGAAAAAATGTTATAATTTTTGTTTTAAAATGTAATATGGGAATCATGTATGTATTTATATTACGATGACTAATAAACTATTTAGTTATTTGGGATGTGATTCCTTGTATCTTATGATAATATAATAAATTAATACATCGGCTCTAGGTTACTGGATTTTGGTTCATTATATTTAGTATTATAAGTAGTTTAGCATAAACCTTGGGAACTAGATTTAGTAAAACATATATTATGTAATATAACCCTATGATAAGGAAAAAAGTAGATAATAATGTTTTGGTAAGGTATATATTGTGAGTTTTTTTTAAATACATGCCAATATGGATACTAAAAGTTGAAATGGTTACAACACAGATATTCCTTGAGGAAATAACTCTAAAAATGGTTCATTGTAATTTACTTGATCAACACCTAATGCATGACAATAGGCCTTATTAAAAACCTATTTTGACAGTTTTGGGTCATATACATTAGATAATTTATATTTTCCTTAAAAATCATTATGAACTATTTGAAAATATAATGACAATGCATGACCTAGGATAAACCCAACATGTCTTTTATTGAAAATAATGTGTCATATATTTGGCATCGGATAAATGATTATATCATTTTCCCACTTATTATTGTTTCTCACATAATGATTTTTTGGTTTTAGTAAATGGATTAAACCTAATAAAATCATGTTATCATTGAATATGAAAGACTATGTGGTGACTAAGAGAAACCAAATTGGATATTGATAAGAATAAAATATATCATGATTATTCCTAATCAGTTATCCTAGAATTTGATTAAAAACCTATACCCTAAATAACTCTCAGACTCAAAAAATAAGGGAATGATGTAGTTTGATAAGAGTTTAAGCGATGGAGACCTTGGAGGACAGAAGGCTCGATTTCCTTCATGTCATAAATTTGAAAAGGGAAACCTAGGAAAGTGACTAAAAGGAATGTTAAAAAAATTTATTTGTGTAAAATATGGGAATAAATAAGGTAATTTCCAAGGTAAAATGGATATTATTATGGAAGGAAATAAATTTCATCCTAGGGATCCATTTTTAGATCCTTGTCTTAAATGTGGGGAAACTATACATTATCAGAGTGAATGCCTTGTTCTAAAGTTCAACCCCTAGACCAAGGATGAACTTATGTTGAAATAAATATGATAAAGTATTTTTGTTTTTGGATTCATGAAGTAAAATATATAATTACTTTTACTAATGGTATTTTGGTGATAATTTTTCTAAAAATTCTAAAAAATTTGATAAATTTTAGAAATATTTATGTTTTCATTAACTTAAGTGTTGTGGATACCATCATGGTTTTATTAGTTTAAGTTTTATGATGTGTTAAAAGAATTAAAAACCCCTTTTAAAAATTTGTGTGGTAGGAATGTGACATGATTAAGGATATTTTTGAAAAATATCTATGCGAGCACAACCCATTGGTTTAATATACATTTTATAAAAAACAATTTATTTAATGAAGAACCCCTTTACTTTTTATTGGAAAATTATTAATAGTATTTGAAACCTTTAGGGTTTAACCTATATTTTGTATTAAATTAATTATATTTTATTTCACATTTGTAATGTTATAAAAATTATATTAATATGGTTTTATGTAAAGGAAAACTGGAATACTGAGTAACAAACCATCGCATTGGGAAATGCTATGGGGGCTTCAACCAACAACTAAAGGATGATAAGGATTTTTCACCTACCATTTACATATGTGATGTTCAAGTTAATATTCCATTTTTTACATAAATGCTATCATGAATAAATATAAATGAAGAAAAAATGGTTTTACTATTGAGTTTCAGAGAAAAATGTATTATAATGGATATCTTGTGCAAACCATATTGGTTTTGAAAAAAATCTAGATATATACAGAAAGATTGGTCACTCTTTTATGGATATTATGATCCATTAAAATTGAATTTTAGTACTTAAGGAATGAAAAAAATTAATTTTTTTATATTCATTTCTTGGTTTAAGCGATTAATTGGAAATTGATCAAAGCATAACCAAAGAATGAAATTATGCTTATGAAATAGAAATGTATCATGTAAGTATATTTCCATATATTCTTAGATAATAAAATAATTCCTCAAAATTAGTAAAAGGATATTGAAAAAAAAATATCCAATTATCTTCATATGTTATGAATCTAATGGTTTTTAAATTATCATATATTTATGGTTTTGAGGTTCTTAACTTTACATTTATCATTCACTTTCTAGTGATCAATTACCTCTATAAATTTCTGTAATTATTTACACTTTTATTCCATATCCTTATCTTTAATTTCCACTAATTTTATCAAAATGTGAATCATATTTATATTTTACTTCATATGAAATTTATACTTACCTTTATATCTAATTAAGGGACTTTTATTAACCCTTTTTACAATATAGGTTTTTAATAGAGGAATTTTCAAATATAGAACCCTCTATTTTTGAATGTAAGACCAAATAATGGGGATGCAATTTATTTATGGTGGGTAGAATATAACACCACAAAATTATAAAATAAAAACATTTCATTTTAAATTTTATACATCATGAAACACCATGATTAAACAACCCATGTAATATATTTCATTAAATTTAATATCTTCAATCACTTGCGGAATATGGAACCTAGAGTCTAAATGAACAGTAGTATGGTATACCGTTATAAACTAAATGTTAAATTGGTAGGTATTAATAATAATAACTAAATTATTAAAATTATGGTTATTTATTTATTATAAATAAAATAATAACCATATATTATAAACATAAATGTCTTTTGAAGAACATTATTTTTGCTAAAAGACGCTTTAGTGGAGATTTGTACACCTAATTTAAAATTAATTTATAAAAGTTTTATAAAATTTATTTGATTTAATTAGATTATTTTTTAAATAATCATATCAGAATTATATTTGAGTTAATTTTTGATATTTTTCATAAATTCACCATTTTTTGATGAATAGTGAAAAATATTGTTTTTTATTGAAAACTGCATTTTTGTTTAAATAATTCACAATGTTAAATTAAATTTTAAATTATTTTTTAAGTTAAATTAGTTCAATTATGTAAATAATTTAATATTTTAGTTCATTTTAATAAATTTTATATTGATTTTCTATATTAAAACCTTCTATACTTATGGGAATTTTCTCTTTGAAAACTCGCTTTATTTTCACGCATGTGGTTATACTTTTAATTTTGATTCTGAAACTTATGTGAATTTAATTTGTATTAATGGATTCCATAGTTTTTATCATTATAATATATATTATCTAAAAATTTCAAATTATTTTTATACCATTATGAATAATAAAGTCCATAAAAATTAATCATTAGGTTTAAGGTCAAAACTGATTTACTGGAGGGTTAAACTAAAAATATAAGGTTTAAATTGACATAAAAACATTCCCAAAACTAATTGTATATTAATAATTGTACCTTATAACTTAAAATGGTCTATAATGACCAATTTTTTAGTTTTTTTCATCATAATTAATTAGGTTCAATTGAATCTTTTAAAAAATTCCATGTGTGTCATCTCCCCCACTTATAAATGGCGACCCCTCTCCTCCCCTATTCACACTTCCTAGTCCACTTGGATTTGCAATGACCTATCCAAGTCACATTATTACTACCATAACAAAATAGTAGAGCCATTTTTTGGATCATGAATATATATTAGGAAGGTTTTTGGTGCAAACCAAAAGAATATTCCTAAAGAAGACGTTAAAGCAGGTTCAATGAAAAGGAAGCACGAGGTAAGCTAATTCGTCTCAATTTTCCTTCATTGAGAAATATTTTATTATTTCTCACCTAATTTATTTTATATGGGGTACATAATATCCCTTTTTCATGTATTATCATGAATACTTCATACTTCTTAGTATTCTATGTTTCAATTTAATTATTTCATCCATAAGGTCTTTACTTATACATTTCTAACTGGTAAGGGATTCTATCTCAATTTCCATTTCATTGAGACATATTTTTTTAATATACATTTATTCACTTTAATGTATGGAATATACTTCACATTTTATTTTTTTAACATTAATTCCTATTTATTCTTGATGAGTAATGTTTTTCATAAAGTTTAATCATCGAGGGGTTAAAATTTAAAAGTTAAGTAACCTGTTTAAATTGTTGTGCATTATCACTTTATATTATTTTTTTAAATTTCTCTTGGAACAATCACTTTATTATGATAATTTTTCAATGTTCCTTAAATTTATCTTAAATATCCATATTATATTTATCATGGATATGATTATTTATTAAGCCATTTATTATTTATACATATATTGTTTTCCATTGAAATTTATTATACTAATCGAGGTAATATTGATAAGTTCATATTCTTTAATGAATACATAAATTTTTTGATAAGGAATATTCTTAATTTTTTTTTGATATATGAGTGGTGAATTGGACATGTAGACATGGGTGGGGCCTAGCTATATATAAGCCCTCAATGAATCTATGGTATTATGAGACTAATTAGTTGGATAACCATAGTTAAATGGATTTTGGTGTATATTATCCATAAATTTTAAACTCCCTTGAGAATGGAATTTATAATAGAATTTTCAAGACTCTTAGTATAATAATATCCAATTAATATTCATTTCCTTCATTTAGAATTTAGTTATTATTATCTATGATATTTTCTTAGTGATATTATCTCTAGATACCTTTCATTCTTAGGTTATTCATTAAATGTAACGTGTTTTCATTTATTTACCTTTCTTTATTGATTATTCTTTATCCAATTATGATAATAATGTTATTGATTAAATGTAATTTGTTTAGTTATTGACCTTTACATATTTATTATTCTAGAAAAATAATTTAAATGAAACATTTGTTAATTTATTTACCTTGTATTTATTATAATTATTTATTCATGATATCTTCTAATGTACTAAACCCCTACTGAGAATTTGAGATCACACTTATTTTGTTTTCTTTCCCAAGAAAACATAAAGAGTACTAAGAATGATATGAAAGGTTATTCTAGAGGTAATAATTATATTCTAAAAAATGATGTAATTTATGTTTTCAAATATAATATGATAATCATGTATGTATCTATTCTAACAAAACTTCCAAACTATTCAGTCCATCATGATATTATTCTTAATATATTATTACAATTTAATAAGTCGAAACACCATCTCTGGGTTACTAAAGTCAGGGTTGTCGCACTTATAGAAATATATTCCTTCACTTGACTATAAATTTTCTATATTATATATTTAAATAATGTCTTTAGAAGCCATTAGGATAATGAATTAATATTCACCTTGTTTTTTTCTTAATGAATGTTTGTTTATTGACTAATACTTAATAAAATACTGGTATATAAATGCATCAATATTGTGACATAATTAATTTCTTTCATAATATAACTCATATTATATTCATTTTTCATTATATTTGGCTTATAACTAAGGGTTAATGTTTCTATTTTTGAAGAAATTATTGAAAGATAATGGAATAATTTTTAAAGCTTATAAGACTCATTATTGATCCCCATTTTACTGACATCGTGACTTAGATGTATATATAGAAATATGATTTTAGTAATATAAAACTCATTGTTTTACTGATCGATGAATTATTGGTTAAAATATTCTTCAACTCACCCTCCTGAATCATCTTTTATCATCCTACCAACATAATCCTATATTTCTCATTATAATCCCTAAACCTCTTTAAGGAATATCATTAAGTATTTGAATTTACCTGTAGTTTCTAATTGAAATAGTGTAAATATTTTTTTAACTAGAATAATTATCTAAGCCTTGTAACATTATCATATTTACTTTTAAACGATTATTATTCATTATACCTTATATGGAATAAGGTCAAATACCTTGAGATTTTAAATGAAAAGAGTATAAAAATACTACATGGTATATATTTTAAATTTTTCTTTGAGTTGTAATTGACCAAGTTTTATCTTTCCACAACTCAGTATTATTGATTCTTATATTTTATATTGGTCATTAATTTATGATATAGGAAATATGGGATTTAATTTTAATTATATTATTAATTAAGTATGCTAAACCATAAAAAATTTAGTTCAAACTTGATATAAAATCTCATTGTGTCTAAACAAGAAATTATATAACGTTTCTGGTAACAAAAATTACATGATAAAAGTTTTCAAATACAATAGTCCAGGAATGTGAAGATGTGATGTTCTATAGCTATTATAGAAGTCAAGATCCATCAAAAACATGAAGATCCACTTTATTATTATAATCTGTATGATCTCACCTGTTTCATATATTTGGATAAAAATATATAAGTCATATATTGTACCTAATAAATATTAATTAAAATCAGAATATTATATTAAAAAAGAATATACATGATGTAGAATATTTTACATGTTTAATTAGTTACAATTTTTATTTGAGTGACATTTACTTCCATTTGCAATGAAAATAGACTCATATTCAATAGTGATCCTTTTTTATCTTTGGTTTCTCAGAAGGGAGTTGTGAAGGGGCCATTTGTATCACACATTCCATTATCCTTTTCAACATTAATTTATTATTATCAAATATAATAACTACGAATTTACCTTTATTTACATTCTTATCTTCTTAGTGAACCTTATCCAAAAGATTTTGAAGTGATTTTCCAATATTTTTCATTTTATAATGATCAATAAAGTTAATGTAACTGGGCGATAAAGATGAAATAATGAAATTTATTGAAAGATGGTTGTTTTTCTTGAATACCAACTCTGTTAATCAATAAATTTTCTCTATCATATTCATTGTATAAGGAAATTACTAGATTCCATCTTTCAACATGCATTTTTTAGTGTAATGATAATATATATTTTTTTCTTGCTTTAATTTCTCCTCAAAAAAATATTAGAGATGAGAAAACACATTATAATAATCAATCTCCTAATATTTCTTCCATAAATCACTAGTTATTGGAAATAAAATTATGAAATAAACATTGAATGTTTCATCCATGTGTTTCCTATAAGCATTATTTTCACCATCACTTGTTTTTTGAGGTACCTTTTTAGGTAATGGAGACTATAGTAAATAGAATTTACTCTCATATAATAGTACTATAAATAAGTGTTTTTACTACTCACATAAACATATTATTGTGATGGAATATTAGTTGTACAATATTGATTATAGTGAATCTGTGGTATTAATTTCCATTCATTAAAAAATTTAACTTAGGAAAATTAGTAATTTTTGATGGATTATCATTATTTAGATATTATAGATTTATTAATCTCAAATGTCTCACACTATATTATTCAAATCCTATAAGTTCTAAAGTACTAGATTTAAAATACACACTCTCTAGAGTTTTCTTGTGAGAAAGGATCCTTAAGCATATCATCACAACCCAAGTACTATCATGGCCACTACTATGAGAATCTATATTAAGATTTTAGTTTTCCAAATGTATTAACTCATAGATCCTTGATCTGTTAAGTGGATTCTCATCTGATATAAATATTTATCTTGGATACACTCATCAAATTACACTAAAATTACACAAAACTAGATATGGATATTTATTTGGTAACAATTTTAGTTATGTTGACCCACCATGCTTGTTAGAACTCATCTATAGTAGGATACAACCTTAACTATATATAATGATCACCTCGAACTATTGTTCCATTATAATTTCAGGGATGGAAGATTTTTATGACTTAATATCTAATTTGAGATGTTTTTTAAGTTTAATTTTTCTTCATGAAGAAAATCCAATTCTATTTATCATTCTAGTTATTGTGTGATTTAACTCCCAAATTTAACTATAAAACCCAAAAATGTAGTTTAAATGTACAATAAGATCTGTATATTTCTTAACATGGAACATTGAGATTTAACTAGATTGAGATATATTATAAAAATATTATTATTTAAATATGACTATTATAACCAAGTAGTTGGTTTGGTGGGTATGAATTTGAGTAATCACATTATGAAATCTATATATATATATATATGGTTCTACTCAATACAAATGTATTTATGAATACTTGATTAATAAACACTTAGGTTTTATTAAAGTGGTTTTATGTTTCAAAGATTCATTTTTAAAAAAATTATTTTATTTAACTTTTGATCGGAAATTATAGTTAATCTCATCCATTTTTAGAGATTTTATTTTATAAAATAAAGACAATTTTTTGAAATCAACATATCAAAATTAACTTGGGATTAATTTTTTTGATTTTTCTAAAATGATTGATTTTTCAGTGAATAGTTAAAAATTTGGATTTCTTAAATACTGTAATTTATTTTAATTAAATAAAATAATTGAAAAATACCACTATATTTAGTATTTGGTGTTAATTTTACAAATGGTGTATTTTATTTGGAATAATTTAATTAATTCCACTTTGATTAGAAATATTTATGATTTTGGTATAATTTAATTATTATTATTAAAAAAATTAGATCTTTTTTTATTGTGGTTTATGAATTTATATTAATATTTTTTTTTGTTACTTATATAGATTTAATATTGAAAATTGGATACCATATTTCAAATTAAGAGGTTTAAATTTGATAAATATGTCCCTTTTATTTTTGTATCATTCTGAATAGCAACCATGATAAATAATTTTCACCTAAATATGGGTAAGATAGGTAAAATGGGGTTAACAATATGAGATATGGTATAAACATCAATCAAACACTTGACTATAATTAATTTAAATGGATAAATTTGACCACGTCCATTCCAGATTCAAATATATGTCATTTTGGCATCATGTTCTCTTGATAATGACATTTTTATTATTAATGAATATAAATGTTTATTTTGAACATTATTTTTTAAGATTTTATCTTATTTTAAATTTTACTAATTTCATAATTACAATAAAATCTTATACAATGTCGAAATAGTTCTTATTAAAGAATACGAAAAAAAAATAAAATTATTTTTAAAAACATCAAAAGAAACAGTTTTTTTGGATGACATATGGTGTAACATGACTTTTATTGTTAATAGTAATTTGCAATCTAATTTTAAATATTTTATATTCAAATTCATTTGTAATTTTTATTTCTTTAATTTTAACTAAATTTAGTAGTGTGAAAATTATATTAATTATATTTTATAAAAAATAATAGTTTATAAAAAATAATAGTTTAATGATGGCATTAAACCAATGGATAAGAGTTAAAATGACCTAAACACAAGTTTAATCCTAATGGGTTGGTTTTATTGAAAAATTAAGCACATCACATTCGAATATGAGTCATTTAGGTTTCAATTATTCAATAAAGTGACTTTATAATAATTTAATCTTTGAAAAATTACAAGTGTGACTCTCACCTCAATTATAATAGGGAACCTACTCTCCTCACCTTTTCACACCTATTATGCGATTTATCTCAAGAAAAAATTTACCTAGTTAAATACCCAATATCCTTATTCATGTTTTATATGTGTTATTATTTCCAAAATACTAATCTTAGGGTCCTTAAAAATATATACAAGTGAGGTTTCTATAAAAGAAAGAAAACTTATTAACCATGCTAAATATTTTTTACTTATAATTTTAACTTATTAAATTATATATTAACAATTAAAATATAATAAAACCAGTATGTATCATATAATAAGATGTTATCATGTTGATGGAATAAAATTTATCCATCTTGTTCTCCATAAAATTGGAAACAAAATCATCGCTCTTGTGTATGACTGACTTCCACCTCATGAATTTATGTAATTTGTTCTCCAACATCTCATCTAATTGATAGTCATAATGATAGAAATAATGAATAAATATGATACTTATTACATATTATTTATTCATTAAATTTATTACATCATCTACTTCCTTACTTTTTTCACCTATTAAATAAATGATGATGTTGCTCGTGCACAAATATGGGTTTCTGTCACCACGAAGTGATGTGATCCACTTTCTATTTTTTTCATTCACGAATGATCGAAAAAAATATATAATGAATAAATATAATATTTATAAAATTAATATAATTCTATATATGATGAAACTATAACCTATGGACAAGATTAAGAACACCTATGAAAAAACATACATGAGAAAACTAAGCAATTTACACTTAAAACAATGATAATAATGGAATATTGCCGACATACGGGAGATAAAATATCATAATTGGATAATATTTGATATTATACATATTAATATGGTTTTTAAAAAATTAATAAAAATCTAAAAACCATTATAGGAGAGGTTAAATAATGTTCGACAAAGTAGAAGCGTGAGGTAAGGTCATTTCAATTCAACTTCAATTTATTTGGCTATACTTATAATTAATTAACTTTATTACATCATCATTATGTGTGAAATAAAATCTTTTTGTATTATTTTATATGTCTAGATATTTTTATTTATGTTTTCTACAAATAATCTCTTCATTAATTAGTCTTCACTTCAATGATATGATCGTTGTAAGGGATTTCATCATAATTTCCACTTCATTAATGCATATTTTGTATTATGAATCCTTTTAATTTTATATGGGGTATATAATTCCTCTTTAATTAATCTACCATGAATATTTTTTTATTCTTGATGATTATAGTTTCAACTCTATTTTATCCTTTTTAGGGATTATAATTTAAAAGTTACCAAAGAGGTAAGAATTTATTTTACAATCTCATTTTTCTATATAAGGCCCTAGTATTTAACATAACATAATCTTTACTTAAGTAAAAAATTTGACTTTAATTCACATTGAGGATATTTTCAGGTTTAGAGCTTTATTTAATTTGGTCATAACATATACATAACATCTTGAATATTATAAGTAGACACTTCTACTCTAACCAATTTTTTCACAAAAAAAATCCTTAAATAAAACAAAAATTCTTCTCATGATATAAATCTTCTTGAATAATTAATTTCTCTTAACCTTCATTAAAACCTGTAAAAAAATTTCAAAAACATGGTATGAGCATAAAAATAGCAGAAAAAGTTATAAAATTAGAAGAGAAAACATTAGTCCATCAATCCATAGAAATAAATTAAATCACACTTTTCACTCATATAATATAAGATCTTTAACATACCTCATGAAATAATAATATTTTTGAATAGAAAATAGTAATCATAAATCATAAATATAACTGATGGTATCCATAACATATTTACCTTGTAACTTTCATAGCTACATAGAGAGTTACGTTTGGAAAACCCATCAATGTATATTTCATAAATCTCTTAGGGAAACATTAACGTTTACCTCCTATATTTTACACAATGTATTAGAGATCTATCTTGGGCTCACCCACCCTAGGTTTATCTTAGAACCAACCATATATGTAAATAATTCCGATGAACCATAACATAATCATAACACATGAACAAGCATAAAGATAAGATAACATTTCTATATTTCTATATAACATTTCAAGATATTGATATAATAAATAATTTCTCAAAACCATTTTCAATACCAAAATATGTGAAAAATGGTATATCGTATTTAGTTATATATTTATAAACACTACATATTGTAGAAGAATCCAAATCTCAAATAATGCTCGCGGTGGTGGAAATTTCATTGTCACCGTGTATGTTAAAAAGAAACATTCTCTTTATCATTTAGTTAAATGATACAATGAAAAACGATTCCCTCTAAATTAAATTAAATGTAAATTGGGGTTATAAAACATATAAAATAATGTAGTGTATAAATAAAAATATTCCTTAATGATGGAGATTGAGATGAAGTCCCTTATAAAAATTTGGCAGCCTAACGACCTCACTTAAAAATTCCAAAAAATGAGTTGATGAGAGCGAAAAGGGTATCTCATCAATTGGATATAAAATGTATAGAAATAAAGAAATATAATAACATATACCAATATAAGAAAATATAAATTAAAAGATATAACATAAAAGAAGTCATTGACTAAAAGAGGAGGGTTAAAGGTTCCCTTACCTTGAATCTGACTCGTCACATATGGTCCCTATTCTTACTGAATAATAAAATTATGTTAATTTATAATTGTTCTATAAAATTTTTCAAGTTTATTATTCCTTTAATATCACTTATTACCACTTTATAAACATTACATAATTATTTATGTTAATATCAGTCATTTTGTTGACATTTGGTACTTGACTCAAAAATGTACTTGTTATAATTACAAATTGTCCATGTGGTCAAAAGTATATTATCTAAAGAATTATATTCATGATTTAAGACTCATATATATCAAATATATATGTATTTATATCCATTATATACTTATTTATAATAGTATATAACATTTGGAGATAAGAAATGAAATGCACCGTTCATGTTGACGGTAAACCGTATGTACACAAGAACACTACTTTCATTTATTTTTCATATTTAACGGAAAGAAAACTAATTTATACATAGGTATATTAAATTTAATGTATAATATATATGTTATATATGTTACATAATTTCATTAATTATATTTTTTATATGTTCCATGTATAGCATGAAAGAGTCATATCACTTTGAGGGGGTTGTAGTCCGCACTTCCTCAAATGAAATTGTCATATTTACGCATTATGGAAAGCATAATGGTATGATTTAAATAAAAAATTCATAATAATAGAGAAAATATAAATATAATATATATCATATATAAATAAAGTTCCACCATAATGGCCACTATGAGAGGTAGAAGGAGATAACAGAATAACCATCGTTTCCTGAGGCAGTAGTTCGCCATTTTCAAAAACAGTATGTTCTAAATCCATTAGATGGGGGAATGTGTGAGTGTAGGTAGAATCCTTCTAATAATAACATAATATTATACTGAAGATACTTTTTTTATAAAATAATGTAATAAAGATAGTTTAGGGGTTTGGGGAAGGAAAATAAATGAATGAAGCTTGAGAGAAGACATTACCTCAAATCAGGTAACTCCTATAGATTTAAGATAAAAGGATTTATTTAATTACTTTATTCCAAAGGTGAGGATTCTAAGAGGTATATACGGATGTTGTTAGTTTTTTTGTGTAGATTTTGTACCATCCAAGGGTCTTGAGAGGTGTGATTAAGGGTTAGAGTTGATTCCCTTTTATAAGGAGGAGGAGGGGAACTTTAGGAAGGGTTTGAATTATTACTTTTTTATAAAATGATTTTCGATTTAAATTTATCCCGAAGTCATTTATTTGAAAGATAAGATTCTTTTGGTTCAAAACCTCTCATCCAATATTTTTTAGATAACTATTGGTTACAAATGTAACCTTATCTTTTAGCTTTAACACTTAGTTAACTAATTTAACTCTTACCATGTCTTTTAGTATATTCATACTATATGGTTAATATTGTTACTATAAAATTAAAATCTACCCTCAAGTGGTTCATTAATGATATTTTATACATTATATAAGTCATTTTCTTGAATATTATATTTTAATAACTATTATATCATTTAATCAAATAGTATTTGTTTTAAAAACTCATTCATGTCAATTTTTATACTATTCATATCATGAATTTTAAAAAATCCATAACAACTTGATTATCTCTAAAAAACATCATTAATTAAAAAATAATATTTCATAATAATCCATCAATTTTTTATGGCATATAGTGTTTCAAAATAAATTTATTTTTATTTTTATAATCTCATTTATTTAAAACAATCATTAGTAAAGTAATCACTACATCATCAGTGTATCATTAATAAATTTATTCATTTGATGTCTAAAAATTATAAATAAAATACGACGATGTAGGAAATATTTTTATATTTATAATAACTATTTATAGTAGAAGATATAACTTATATATCCCCATATAAAAATAGTTTTAATAAAAGATTCATTTTTTGGTTAAATTTTCCTAATCTTTAAATTACAAGTAAATAAATGTCATTTTCACACACAAGTAACTCCATGGGGTCCTAAAATCGTCCCAAGGAAGCCCCTGGTTGTAGATACCTCATCTAATAGGGTTAGTACATGTGTTAGGGTAATTTAATATTATTATAATATTTTTTATTACCCTTATTTACTTGATTTACCCTTTAACTATGGTAAATAAAATATTTAGTGCAGTTACTATTCATAATGTATAAAAATATAAGTTACCTATTTACAAAATTTTTAACTCTTAATTACAAATATGTAATCTATTTTTCCAAATTCAAAAAATAGAAAATTCAGAAATTAATTGAAAATTAATTCCTGTTGTCAAAACCAAAAGCGTGTTTTTAACTATTAGAAACTACCAAAATATTGACATGAGTTTATGTCCAATTAAAAATTCAAATCACCTACAAAGAAAAAAACAGGATATACTGATAAAATCATAATTTAATTACACATTAAAACCAATTAAAAAGATAATTTAACCATATAAATAAATTAGATGAAAAGGTAGTTTCAACTTAAAATGCAATATTTTTCACTATTAATTAAAAAAGAACTTTAACAGAAAAATACAAAAAATTTACCAAGAGTAAATTTTAATGTTCCTATATTAAATAAGAAGTTTATTTTTTCAAATGGATTATATATAAGTGAGAAAAACTATATTTTAAAAGGATTTTTCAACAAAAGGTGGTAAAACTACCTTTTACATATATTAGACTATTTATGATTAAAATTGGATTCATTCTCATTTTAAGCCACTAAATTTAATTGGATAAATTTAAAAACATTTAACAAAATTGTTTAAAAAAATATAGTTAGTTCTGTTCATTCTCTCCACTATAATGGCTGAGCGTTAACTACCATTTAAAATAATATTATTATATTATTATTTTTTTAGTATGACTCATCATTGTGTGCAACATAAGATTTAGGACAAACCCATTATTTCATGTCAGGTACTCCATAGAACATAGCACCCCCTTTAAAGTAAAATTAATATTTAATTTATAAATATTAATTAATATGAAAATTTCATATTCTTTATTTTTCTGAGATGTCACATCTGTCCCCCCTTGGGAAATTGCGTCCTCATAATTTTATTCAATAATCAAATAAGTGGTGGTATTTATCCCTCATAGATTTCTCATATTCCCGTGTTGCCTCTTCAACTATAAGAATTTTCCACAAAACCTTTACCTAATGAATTACTTTATTCCACAAAACTTTCTCTATCCAGTAAAGAATCTGGACTGGTTATTTCTCATTAGAAAGATTCTCATCCAACTGAACTACCTCAAGACTCAAAACACGAGATGGATATTGTATATACTTTCTCAACATTGAAACTTGAAAACAATTATGTTCTTGGGATAAAATTAGAGGTAATTCCACTTTGTAGGAAACTGATCCAACTTTTTTTTGAATTTCATAGGGTCCAATGAACCTCGAACATAGATTTTCATTCTTACCAAAACACATTACACTTTTCCATAGAGAAACTTTGAGTAAGACATAATCACCTACCTAAAAATAAAGATCCTACCTCCAGTTATACACATATATTTCTGCATACTCTGAGTTGTTCTCATGTGCTTCTGAATCAACTGTACTTTTTCTACCACCTCTTCTACCAATTCTGGTCCCATCAATTTCCTTTCACCTACATTATCCCCAAAAACTGGAGTTCGACACCAATTTCTGTATAATTAATCAAATGATGTCATCATTATACTGGAATGAAAACTGTTATTATATGAAAACTCAACCAAAGAAAGATATTGGTCCCAAATCCCCTAATAATCCATTGAAAAAGCATGTATAATATCTTGCAATGTATGAATTGTTCGTTCTAACTGTCTGTCTGATTACAGATGAAAAGTTGTAAACAATTTAATTCAGTACCCAACGACCTTTGAAGGCCCTTCAAAAAGTTAGAATTGAACCTAAGATCATTATTAGATACAATGGAGAGGGGAACTTCATGTATCCTAACTAACAATTTAATATTAAAATGAGAAATTTGATCTAGAGAGAGTATATCGAATAAGAATAAAATGAGAATATTTAGTCAATCATTCAATACTTACCCAAATTACATTGTTACCTCGAGAAGTATTTGGTAATTCTACTATAGAATCCATGGACACATTTTCCCATTTCAACTCTAGTATTCTTAAACGCTGAAGCATCCCTTTCATTAACTATCATTGTAACATCCCAGGTAAATAAAGAATAAAGAATTTTCATATTTATTAATATTTACGAATTAAATATTAATTTTACTGTAAATGGGTTTCTATGTTCGATAGCGTACTCGATACGCAACGATGAGTTTCTTTGAAAACTTACGTTGCATACTAGTAATATAATAATATTATTTTAAATGGTAGTTAACATGTAGCCGTTGTATTGGAGTGAATGGATAGAAATAACGAAAATATGATTATATATGTTTTTAAATGTTTTTACATTTATCCAATAAAAGATAAAGGCTTAAAATAAGGAAAGAATTCAATTTTAGGCATTTATACCCTAATTTTCACTAAGGGTTCACTTATCACCTTTTGATGGCGAACCTTCATTAAATATAGTTTTGATAAATCTTATAAATTATATTGGACCAAATATAACTCTTCTTTAGAATCGAGACATCAAAATTTACTTTGTGTAAATTTTTGGTATCTTTCCGATAAAGTTCATTTTTTAATGAATAGTGTAAAATGTTGTATTTTAATTCAAAACATCTTTTTAATCTAATTTATTTATATGATTATATTATCATTTTAATTGGTTTTAAAGTGAAATTAGAAAATATTTTTACCATTAAATCCAATAGTGGTCGTTGGAATTAATTTCACTTTGAAATCAGACTTAAACTAGTGTCAATCTTTTGATACTTATTGTTTCATAAAAACGCGCTATTTGTCATGACAGAGGGTATTGATTATTAAATTAATTAATGTGACTTATATGTTTTGAATTTTGTAAAATAGACTTCATTTTTGAATTCGGAATATCAAATATAGCTTGGGGTGAATTTTTGGTATTTTTCTAAAAAACATCAATTTTTGATGAATAGTGAAACCACTAAGTGGTACTTATAAAAACTGATTTTTCGTTTAAATGAAATTTTACCACTTTTGTGTTTTGAATTTCAAAAATCCGACATACATGGTTGTCATTAAGAAGTAAAATGTGGTTCAATGAGATTAAAATAATTTTTTGGTTAATAGTAACTTTTAAGTTCTTAATCGCGATTAGAGGTAATTAGTGTAGTTTAAGGTAAGAATAATTTTTTAATAAAATGAAATGAACTTGACACATGTCCTAAACTCATTGGATATGTCATGGACGACCAACACAATCCATGGGTCAACTTGGGGACTCCATGGAGCCACTTTGGTTGGAAAATGACATAAATACCTTTTATTTAATGTTAAAGTAAAAAATGACACAAACATGAAATGTTTTACTAAAACAATTTTTACATGGGGTTATACAAGTCAAATTTTTGACTATAAATAGTAATTGGAAATCTAAAACGATTTCTTAAATCATATTATTTTTTGTAAATTTTTAGACATTAAATAAATTAAATTATTTATGACATCATGACGATGCAGCGATGACCTCATTATTTAACGATTTAAATAAAATGGAAAGATAATGTAATATTTAAGACCTACCCATGTCCAAAACCTATTGGATGAGTGGATTTAGAACCATTATCACCTTATACTAGATTTATATCAATGTGGGACCTCTTAAATCCGAATATCATTTTAAAATAAAGTGACTTTTCCTTACTTTCCAAGAGTTCCCCTCCTCTCCTCTTATAAAAGGCCCCACCTCTACCTCCTTACCCACACTCCCAAAGACTTTGGCTCGGCCAACCCCTGCCAATTTTGTTTCTCAACTTCCCTATATTACTCCTTGAAGCCTCACTTTGGGCAGAAGTCTTCCCAAGAAATCTTTTGAGATCAAACCAAAGGGAGTTACCCGATTTTAAGGTAATGTCTTCACTTGAGTCCTTTTGTTTTAATTTGATTCTCTAACCCCCTAAGATCTTTTTATTCATTTCTTTTGTAACAACTCCAGTATCATAAATATACTAGGATTTTGTTATAATAAGGATTATATCTATAATTACACACACCTACATCTAATGGTTAAAGAACATACTATTTCCCTGGATGGAAAATTTCGGCCTCCCGAAACGATGATTGTTCAACATTCTTTTAACACCTTCAAAGGTGGCCATTAAGATGACACTGTATTTATATATGATATATAATATGTTTATGTTTTCCTTAAGCTTCTGTATTTTTCATTTTGGGCATACCTATATGGTTTCCATTATGGGTAAACACGATATCTTCATTTAAGGAAGTGCAGACTACCGCCCCTCAAAGTGAAGTGATTCGTTAATGCCATATGTGGGACGTGTAAAGGATGGATTTAAAGTTATTATATATGATGTTATACTGGAATTATAATATACCTCTATATCATTATTATTCCATTCCATATAAATATGAAATAGAAATGAATGTAGCGTTCATGCGTACGTATGGCATACCGTCTCCATGAATGGTGCATTTCATTTCTTATCCCCAAATGTAATGTACTATTATAAGTACATGTATATAATGGATATATATGATGAATGATACATCTAAATTATGAATATAATTCTTGAATTAAAATATACATACCTATCATTTAGTTTTAATTCCATTAATATGACAGAGAAATGAAAGTAGCATTCATGTGTACGTACGACTTACCGTCTCCATGAACGGTGCATTTCATTTCTTACCTCTAAATGATTATGTAATATTTTAAATACATGTATATTCTAGATATATATGATATATAGGCTATCCAAATCATGAATATCATTCTGGATATAATGAACCTTTGACCACACGAACAACATGTAATTGTAAGAAGTCCACTTTCGACTTAAGAACCAAATATCGACAAAACAAACATTATTAACATAAATGGTTACATAATGTTTATAACATGGCAATAAGTGATATATAAGGAATAATGAACTTGAAAAAGGTTCTTAAGAAAATATAAATTAACTCATGTTTATTATTCCGGATGTTAAAGAACGATCGAGTCAAGTCGGACCCGAGGTAAGGGACTTCGTCTCAATCTCCTTTCATTGAGGCATATTTCGTTTTATACACAACTTTCTTTTATACGGTGTATAAAACCCTTTGAATTTTACTTTTATACAAAAGGAGTCTTTTTCTACAAAGCATTTTACCAAACAACAAAAATGAATATTTCTTTTAACTTACGTAGTGACAACAACCTTTTCCGCCGCCGCGAGTATTATTTGGTCTTTGGCTTCCTGAACAAGCCGTAATTTTTTTTAAATGAAATAAATACCATATAATCTTTTATGTATTTTGGTATTGAAAATGGTTTTTATAATGGATTTGTTATGTCAATATATTTGAGTGATATATTGTGATCAAAGTGTGGAAATGTTTCCTTTCCGTTATATTTGTTTTATGTCTTATGATTTTATAATGGTACTTGGACATTTGACGGGTGGTTACGTGATAAACCATATGACGGGTGGTGCCGTGAATACCAGGATGGGTGGTTACATTATAACCTCCAATGCATTGGGTATGGAAGTCGGCTGTATGGCTATTCCATTAAGTATGTATGGAAGTTGGCCGTATGTCTATTCCATTAAGTGAAATGTGTGGAAGTCAACCGTATGGTTATTCCACTTAAGTATGTTTATGTCCCAAGTTACCTTTATATGTTATGTGTTCTTTATATGGGTTTTATGGTAATCCTTTGGTTACAAAAGGGTAAGTAATGATATTTTATTCAGTGAAGAGTTTTTACTACTTCATGAAGGTGAAGGTATTACTTTGATAAAGTATACATGGTTTACGTGATGTTTGAAAAACGAACAGTTTCCATTCTTTGTGTATCCATTACTGAGCTTTTTATGCTCACCCCAAGTTTTTTTGAAATGTTTTTCACAGGACTTAATGTGGATTAGGGTCAATGATGGGATCAAGGAAAAGTCAGGCTATCTAAAAAATGGAACTAGACATGTTTCTTTTTAAGAGTTTTTTTTATTTTATGAAAACTTTGGATAAGTGTCTACTTTGTAATCTTTTGAGATGTAATAGTTATGATCTAATTCTCTAAAACTCTAAACCTGAAAAGATCCTCGATGTGAATTATTAATTTAATTCAATATTATCTAAGGTTTAAGGCCGGGGCCTTATAATCATTCTACTTAAACCGGTGGACAAATCAAACACTTCACAATAAAGTCATCAATATCTCTTTTCATTCCATCCCACCAGTAACACTCCTGAATATCTCTATACATTTTG
Organism: Viscum album; assembly: GCA_963277665.1. Taxonomy (NCBI): domain Eukaryota; kingdom Viridiplantae; phylum Streptophyta; class Magnoliopsida; order Santalales; family Viscaceae; genus Viscum; species Viscum album. The sequence continues at coordinate 1,544,591,486 of OY728130.1, forward strand.
GTACTGCAAGGATGAACTAAAAACAGAAAACTATGTGCTTTATATAATACCTATGTCCTAAAATAGAAATCACAAGGCCACATAATCTCTTTCCAAACCTCAGAAGGAAATCTTTATCAATTTTAAATTCAGGTAACTTACCCTTATAAACCAATACTGCTTTTTCTAAAACTCATTGTCTTCTTTCTATGATTTCTTTATTGCGTCTTCCCGAGAAAATTTCACTACAACCTATAACAAAATAGAGGAATTCCTTGAACCTATAACTTCCAATCCAAAATTCATCAAATCAAAAACCAAAGTATCTCATTACAAATGTAGCATGATTAAGGTGGCATTACTCTTTCGACTCAAAGCGTCATCCACTTTACTTGCCTTTCCGAGATGGTAATGGATTGTGCAATATTAATACTTTATTAATTATAGCCATATTTTATGCCTCATGTTTAATTCCTTCTAACTGACTATATACTTCAAACTTTTGTGATTAGTATATATTTCACACTCTACACCATAAAAATGATGCCTCAAAATTTTTAATGCAAAAACAACAATATCTAATTTCAAATCATGTGTAGGGTAATTTAACTCATGATGTTTCAACTAACATGAAGTATAATCAATTACATGATAATTATTCATAAGTAAATAACAATGTCCTTTCCACAAATCATCTTTATAGATAGAACATTCACCATTTTTGGAAGGTAATGCCAAAACTATAACATTCACCAATATTCTTTTAAATTCCTAAAAACATTCCTCACATTATTTTGTCAATATAACTTTGACGCCTTTTCGAGTTAACTTACTCAGTGGGAAAGGTAAACATGAAAAATTTTCAAAAAACCATCGTTAATAACTTCTTTAACCATTAAATCTATGAATATCTGTTATATTTGTGGGTCTTGGCCATTCTTTAACAACTTTTGTTTTGGCAAGATCAAAAACTATTCCATATTTAGAAATAATGTGACCATGGAATGAAATTTGTTGTAACCAAAAATCACACTTGCTAAATTTCCCATACAGTTTATTTTCATTTAAGGTTAGAAAGAAAATACTTAAATAAAATTCATTATTTTCTTTAGTTTTAGAATACGAAAAAATATATTCAATAAACATAACTACAAACATATCCAAGAACTCATAGGAAATTATATTCATAAGATCCCTGAATACAGTAGGTGCATTGTTTAGCCCAAAAGGCATCACTAAAAATTCATAATGTCTATATATAGTGCAAAATGAATTCTTTGGAATGTGTTCTTCCTTTACATTCAACTGATGTTACCCCAACCTCAAGTCAATCTTCAAGAAATTCTGATCTCCCTAGAGATGATCAAACAAATCATTGATATGAAGCAAATGATACTTATTCTTAACAGTGATACTATTCTAGGATCTATCATCAATGAAAAGTCTCATTGAACAATCGTTCTTTTTATCAAACAAGATATGAGCACCCCATGATGATGTTTCAGGATGAATGAAACCTTTATCTAATAACTTCTGCAACTGCTTCTTTAACTCTAAATGTTCAATTTGAGACATTCGATAAGGGGTTTGTGAAATTTTCTTAGCATCAGGAACTAATTCAACTGTAAATTCAACTTCCCAGTCAGGTATTATACCAGGAAACTCATCAGAAAAAAACATCAAGATACTCATTCACCACAGGTACATCATTGATCTAGACAATTCCATTATTGACAACAATATGTGAAAGGTAACATTCATTTCCATCTTTTACTAGTTTCTCATTTTCTTGATATGTTATCAAAATTAAGAGTTCATTATTTTATAGAAAATGAAATTCATTCTGAAAAGAAACCTCTTTATCTCTTCAATTAATCTTTGCATGATAAACATAAGTCACATCCATACACAAAATGACCTCAAACTCTACTAGAGGAAAAAAAATAAGGTTTACATGTAGATTCTTTCCACGCACAATGAAAAAAATGTTATTATAATTTCTTTTTGTCTCAAAATATCTTCCAGGTGTTTTTACCACAAGTTCATGTTTCATAACATGAAATGAAATTCCCAATTTACAAGAAAATTTCTGAGAAATGAAAGAATTTGTAGACCCTTAATCAAACAACACATTGGGGTAATATGAATAAACAAACAATGTACCTGATACATCTTCATTTGATAGACTAACATCTTCTGAATTAGTTGCAAAGTATTTCATCACCCCATTTTTCTTTGTAGTCCAGCTTCTTTCCATCATTTGAGTTCTTCGTCAGACACACATTTTCCTAATGATCCATTTCATTCCACTTTAAACATTTTTTTGACTGTAAATCATATTTTTTCTTACCATTACATAGATCCTTTTCAGTGCAATTTTGAGCCTTATGTACCATTTTACAACATTAGTAGCACTTACCAAAATTCAAAATGAATTCCCCAGGTTTCTTTTTTCAAAATTTTTAGAAAACTATAAACTTAAGATTCTTACTATAAATAATTGTTTTGAAGATTTCGTACTTTTACTCGTCAACCTTGACCTCTTATTTTATTGCTTTTCAAATAACACCTAATCATTGGCAAACTCCATTTTCACCTTCCCCGCAGAATGAAAAAGTTTTCCATAACTTTTAAGCTCACTTGAATCTAAATCCCTTTGATAATTTGGCTCTAATCCTGAGTAAAAATGATTGAATTTACTATAAATATTCCATATAAAAATTGGAGCATACCTTACTAGTCGAGTGAATTTTTCTTTATAAGCATGCAATTAGTCATCCTCCTACCTCAATTCCAAGAATTTTTTTTCCATCCTAAGTCGATACTCCTTAGGGAAATATTTCTCAACAAACATACCATTGAATTAATAATAATAAAGAGAATAAATCTCCTCAATACCCCTAATATTTTTAAGCATCGACCACCACTGCTTGGATTCACCTTCAAAATTGTAAATTGCAACACTAACCTTTTGATGTTATGAACACCCCATGATATCGAAAATCATTTCCAGTGCTTTAATCCACCCTTTAGCTAGATCATGGTCAGATGATCCTCTGAATGATGGGGGTTTTTCCTCATGAAATGATCCACCACTAACATGTTCTTCTATGGTTGATCTGGTTGATCTCATGCATGGATACCACTAACATTTACAGCATGAGTCAATTATTCCATCACTGCAATAAACTGTTTAGTTTCTATTCTGACAATCTTTGGTAGTTGATTTGGAAGGTTTTTTCCACTTGATGTCATTCCATTATAGTTTCATTATTTTCATCTATCGGAAACCATTGTAACATAGAAATATCTTAAGTAAATACACACGGTAATCTTCAAGTGATCTATTATTTCAATCTTAACATAAAGTAAAAATAATTTATGGATATTAATTTAACAATATCTTAACTCCTAAAGTTGTCTAAACTATCCTCTAATACCAAAAATAAGTCTCAGGCTATAAATAGAAAATAATCTTGAGTTAAGTCAAAATATTTACATTAATTCACATTAAGGATATTTTTATGTTTATAGTTTTATATAATTAGGTCATAACTTATACAAAACATCTTGAATATTACTAGTACACTTCTACTCTAACCAATTTTTTTCACAACAACAAAACTCCTTAAATAAAACAAGAATTCAATTCTTGATATAAATTTTCTTTAATTTTTCCTTTCTCTTACCCTTCCTTAAACCCTGTAAAAAACATTTCAAAAACATGGGGTGAGCAAAAAAATCTCAGAAATGGTTATAAAATAAGGAAAGAAAAAATTCATCCATCAATTCATACAAATCAATGAAATCATTCTTTTCACTCATATAAAATAAGATCTTTAATATAACACATGAAATCATTAGATTTATGAATATCACAAAGAAATCATAAATCATTAAGGTAACTTGTGGCATCCATAACATACTTACATTTTAGCTTTCATAGCTATTAAAGGAGTTATGTTTTGAATACCCATCATATTATATTCCCTAAATATCTAAGGAGAAACGTTAATGTTTTACCTCCATCACATTAATCAATGAATTAGAGAGCTATCTTGGGCTCACCCACCCTAGGTTTATCTTGGGACCACCCATATACAGAAAAAATGCCCAAGAACTAGAACATAATCATAACAAATGAACAAGCCTAAATGAGAGATAAAATTTACACATTAAAATATAAAATTTCAAGATATTGATATAATAAACACATTCAAATCACCATTTTCTGTACCAAAATACATAAAAAAGGGTATATGATATTTAAATTTCATTTTAAAAACACAATGGCTTGTAGAGGAATCCAAATATCAAATAATGATCATGGCGGTGGAAAGGTCGTTGTCATCGCGTATGTTAAAAAGAAATATTCCCTTTGTCGTTTAGTAAAACACTATGTAGAAAAAAATTCCTTTTGAATGAAATTAAAATTAAAAGGGGTTTATACACCATATAAGGGAAAGTGATGTATAAAATCAAAATATTCCTTAGTGAAAGGAAATTGAGACGAAGCACCTTAAAAAAAATCGACAACATAACGACTTCACTTAAAAATTCCAAAAATGAGTTGATGAGAGTGAAAAGGGAATCCCATAAATTGGACATAAAATGTAAAAAAATAAGGATATATAATAACATATCCCAACATAATAAATTGGATATTAAAAGAAATTACATAAAATAATTCATTGACTAAAAGAGGCGGGTGAAAGGTTCCCTTACCTTGAATATGACTTGTCACATATGTTCCTTGTTCTTCCTGAATAATAAAATTAAGTTAATTTATACATTATTTAGAACCTTTTTCAAGTTTATTATTCCTTTTATATCACTTATTACCACTTTATAAACATTACAGAATTATTGAATTTAATATCGGTCGTTTTGTTTATATTTGGTACTTAAGACAAAAATGAACTTGTTATAATTATAAATTGTTCATGTGGCCAAAAGTCCATTATATCTAGAATTATATTCATGATTTAAGTATCATATATATCTATTATATATTTATTTATATCCATTATATATTTATTTATAACATTATATAACATTTGGAGATGAGAAATGAAATGCACCATTCATGGAGATGGTAAGCTGTACGTACGCATGAACACTACTTTTATTTATTTTTCATATTTAAAATAATGAAAACTAATTTATACATAGGTATATTATGTATAAAGTATAATATATATGTTATATATGTTAAAGAAGTTCATTAATTCCATCCCTAATACATTCCATGTATTGCATGAACGAGTCATATCACTATGAGGGGGCAGTAGTACGCAATTCCTCAAATAAAATTATTGTATTTAAACATTATAGAAAGTATAAAGGAATGATATAAATGAAGAATACAGAAGAATATAGAAAATATAAATATAATATATATCATATATAAACATAGTTCTATCATAATGGCCACCATGAGATGCGGTAAGAGATAATTGAACAATCATCGTTTCATGAGTTAATAGTTCACCGTTCACAGAAACAGTATGGTCTAAATCCATTAGATGGAGGGGTGTGAGAGTGTAGGTTGAATCATTCTCATTAAAACATACTGGTTTATTCAATATACTATTTTTGTCACAAAATATTGGAATAAAGAGATTTTAGGTGGTTGGATAAGGAAAATAATGATTGTATCTTGAGAGAAGACATTACCTCAAATCGGGTAACTCCTTTTGATTTAAGATAAAAGGCTTTCTGGAATTGACTTATTCACAAAGTGAGGATTCTATAAGGAATAAAGGGATTTTTTAAAATTATTTGGGCTTAGTTTGGACGACCCAAGGGGCTTGGGAGGTGTGAGTAATGGTTAGAGTTGATGCCCTTTTATAAGGAGGATGGGAAATTTGGGAAGATTTTAAAGTATTATTTTATTATAAAATTATTTTCTATTTCAAATAGTCCCAAAGTAATTTATTTCAAATATAAGATGTTTTTTTGATCGAACATATCTCATCCAATAGGTTTTAGACATGTCTAGGTCCCAAATTTAACCATTTCTTTTTTTTGCTTTAACTCTTTGTTAACTAATTTAACTCTTACCATGTCTTCTTGTATATTCATACTATATGATTAAAATAGTTACTATAAGATTCCAATAGAACCTCAAGTGGTTTAGTGATTATATTTATAACATCATATATGTCATTTGGATGAATCTTATATTTTAAGACTATTATATAATTTAATAAAATATTATTTGTTTTAAACAAACATTTTTTTCAATTTATATACTATTCAAATCACAAATTTTAAAAAATACATAAAAACTTCATTCTTTAGAAAAAAAATCATTAATTAAAATATAACAAGTCAAAATCCTCCCTAAAATTCATGGATTGAATACAACGTTTTAAAATAAATTTATTTTAATTTTTTTAATATCATTTATTTAAAACATTCACAAATAAGGTAATCAGTACATGATCATTGTGTGATAAATAAATTTATTTATTTGAAGTATAAAACTTATAAATAAAATACGATGATGTTGGAAATATTTTTATCTTTCTAATGGATAATTATAGTTAATGATATGAATTATATAACCTCAGATAATTTTTTTAGTAAAAGATGCATGTTTAGGTTATATTTTCCATAACGTTAAATTAAAAGTAATTAAATGTCATTTTCCCACACAGGTGTCTCCATGGGGTTCTAAAATCGACCCAAGTTCACCCATGGTCAGAAATGTCTCAGAAAATAGGGTTAGTACATGTGTTAGGGTAATTAAATATTATTATAATATTAATTTTACCCTTATTTACCGGATTTACCCTTTAATCACGGTAAATAAAATATTTACTAAAGTTACAATTCATAATGTCTAAAAATAAAAGTTACCTATTTACACAATTTGGAACTCCTGATTCCAAATATGGAATCCCTTTTTCCAAATTCAAAACAATGAATTTTCAAAAATTAATTTAAAATTAATTCCCATTGTCAAAATCAAAAGCATGTTTTTAATAACTAAAAATTACCAAAAGATTGACATGTTTTTATGTTCAATTAAATATCAAAATAAATTCTAATGACAAAAATTGGATTAAATAATAAAATAATCATATAATTAAATTGTAAAAACAATTAAAAATATAATCTATCCATATAAATAAATTAGCTGAAAATATAGTTTTGAAATAAAATGCAGTATTTTTCCCAATTCATTAAACAATGAAATTTATCAGATAATACAAAAAACATACCCATAGTAAATTTTGATGTACCACTTCAAAAAAATAATTTTATGTTTTCAAATGGAATATTTAGAAGTGATAAATCAATGTTCTAAAAAGGGTTCTCTATCAAAAGGTGGTAAAACCTCCTTCTACAAATATTAGAGTATTTAGGCTTAAAATTTGTTTCATTCTCATTTTAAGCTGATAAATTTTATTGGATAAATGTAAAAACATTTTGAAAAAAATGTTTAATAAAAATATAGTTAGTTCTATTCATTCATTCTATTACAAAGACTTGGTGTTAAATACCATTTAAAATAATAATAATATATTATTATTTTTTTTAGTATGACTCAGCATTGTGTACAACATGAGATTTCATAGAAACCCATTGTTGTGTGTTGGGTACACCATTGAACATAGCATCCCCTTTAATGTAAAATTATAATTTAATTCACAAATATTAATAAATATGAAAATGTCATATTATTAATTTACCTGGGATATTACATTATGGGATTGCTTATAATTTTATTTAAGGATTCTTATAATATATTCTTCAAAACATCCGTCTATTTTCTAATCATATGGATATTTAATTAGATTAAATCTCTTATTTTCTATTTTCTTCTCTTTGTAAATTGAATTGAGAAAATAAAATTTTAGAAGTAAAATCAATCTAATTTATATTTTTGACTTGGTATATTTTTCTTCCATGTACAAATTTTTCCAAATTGTTTTTGAAAAGTAATTTTTAATTAATTAAATGATTTATAAATGATAATATATATTATACTTGAAATTTTAAAAGGTTTCATATGAATATTTCTAAGGTTTTTTGAAAATTTTATTTTTTTTACTTTCTTTACAAAGATTCAAACATAATGTTTTTTTTAACGAATATGGTATTAAATGACATTCTCAGTACCATAACCAATTTATGATATTTTTATTATTCAACAAGTTTATAATGGTTTTATAAATAAAAACTGTTAATTAAAACTTATTTTAATGACTCAATTCCATTTTATTGTTTTCTCCAAAAGACATGAGTTTATTATAAAACATGTATTTTTGATGAATTGATGGTCATATTTTATCTCTTATTAATTTTGTGGTCATTATATTTTTTATGAAACATTGAATTTCATGTGCTCCTCTTGAATTGGTTATTAAATTTATATTAAGTTTCATTATTATTTTTATCATTGATATTTATATTTCCGAAACTATATAGAATTTCTACATGGGTTTTTAACTGTGATTGTTGTTTTATTGACTTAGGAAATCTTGATATTTCATATCCTTTAATCAATATTGATATTTGTTGAAAAGGAATATTTATTATTAATTAAATTGATTATTCAATATATAATGAATGTGTTGCACATAAAGTGATTGATGAGGCAGTAAATTACATATACCCTCAATTAATTGATGGTTACCATGACAAAAACAAGTTGGTTAGCCTTATTAAATGGGTTTGTGGTGTATACCTACCCATTATTTAAATTGTAATGGTGGAAGGCCTTAGAGGTAATGATATCATCATATCTATGATCCTGATAGCCGTCATTATGAATTTAATAAATTAATAATTTATTTATTATTATCCATGAGATTTCTACATTGATATTATCCCTGGATGCATTTCATGATCATGTAATTAATTAATTGGCATACATTTTCAATCATTTACCTTTCTATTGGTATTATTCATTTTACTCATGATATATTTCATTTAAAATAACCCTTATAGATAATTTTAGGTCACCCTTATATTTTTCCTTTCCCCATGATATGAGTAAGGAATATATAAAAAAGTTTAAGGATTCATAATATTTACTTTCACTATGTTTTTAAATTTTGTTAATAATGTAAAATTTGAATCAGGGTTGTATTTAGTTCTTCAGGAAAACAAAACTAGATGATCCTTTGTGATGTGGTCCCTTATATATTATTCCAATTTAAAAAATTTAGATACCAATTATAGGTTACTAGAGTTGGGTTAGTTACATTAATCATTCATAAATATAAAACATTCATCCCATGTTTATTTATTTTATCAATACATGCCCATTTACTATCCCATGTGATCATATATCATTAACAAGTTCACAAATAATTAACCATGAAAAAAAAATTAATGATGTAGTCATGTGCTATTTGCTTCTTATTAATCCATCAAGAGGGTGATAGATAAACCAAAACCCTAGGGTAATTTTTTGAGTCCTATATGAACATGAATTGAAACTCCCATTATCTCCCATGTATCATCTCTTATTTGGATTCATGTGAATTCTTGTCAGGAAACATCTTTTAACTAATGCCTCAAATATTTATAATGAATACTCACACACATGTTTGGGTAAAAAGACATTTGAATTACATTTTATCATCCAAATGTTTACATGTAGACCCTTATAAATCTAAATATGGAAATAGGATTCACACATTGTATATAATTGATATTTTATAAATAATTATTACGTTTTAAAACTTAAATTTAATAATTAAATAAAATAATTAAATACCCAAGTATACACTTGTTGGTCAAAGATCATGGTTATCCAAAATGTATTAATATTGTAGAATATAAATTAAAGATAAAAAAATATACTTAAGGGAATTTTCAATTATAAAAAAATATAATTAAATTAATTTATCTAGTAATTTATATGACTTATGCAACACATTTTTTAGAAAATTATAGATATTTTAATAAATTTTATACAAAAATTACACTGTTTATGGTTATTCTATTTCTGAAACAAATCCCCAAAAGGCATTATAGTCATAGGGAGGGTTTTTTTGGGTTGGGGTGTTTGAGTCTGTCATGAGCCAACCCAGCCTAGTTCAACCTGTCTAGTTAGCTAGATTGGGAACTTTTCACCCCAGAGGATGCAATTTTTTATAACATGAAAAGACACATGTGCATGAATTTTTTATTTTTTCTAAATCTTATTTCATGCCTAACTAGAGAATTAATTTAAGTTACCCCCTACCACCCATCTAATCAATGGGGTCGTAAGGTTATATCAAAGAATCCACCTATGACATGTGAGGAGCATTGATATATTTTTTTCAAACATGATATTTGAACATGAATCCAACTCCATCCAATATTACCTCTCCAACTACGCCCACCAAATAAAATATTTCTATAAGTGTATATATATAGTATTAATTTTTAATTTCCTTAAATATATTTAATCATTGGATGTAAATATATTCATGATCTGATTTTTGATCGACACATCATAAGTGGTTTTGGGAAAATATCTTGGCCCTATATCCTAATTTTATAGAACATAATTTCAATTTCAATTTATATAATTTAACGAACACTTTGATACCAGTTGAAGGGACATGATCATTATAATAATCATGAAAATGGGATTTTGAAAAAAAAATCAATATGGATTCATGTCAAAATAATAGATATGGAATACCAATTCCTAAAAAATACAATGATTCTTATAAAATTAAATTTACATATGGATAACTAAATGAATAGAACATTTTTTGTTCGATCGATTTTAGTGAGTTTCAATCATCATCAGGTTTTCGATGTATTGAATAACATGATCTGATATCCCAATATATCATCCACACATATATGAAAAGCTCCTAGTTCATCATTATATGGTGTTCATGTGTTACCATGAGAGACATGAGTTCTTAATGATGTAAATGAAATTTCCTAAAGAATGCACACTCAATATGAGAAGATGAGATCAATACAAACTTATTATTTTCACTCCCCTCTCTCTCTCTCTCTTTCAAAAACATGAGTGAAGGTATGGGAGAATGAAAATTCTTGCAATGGGAATAGAACAGTATTAAAGTATCTAAATAGAGCCTCAATATATATATTAGGTTCTTGGGGGTACAATTATCTTTAAATATACCCACACACACACAAACACCTCCCACATAGGCCAGAAAGGTATTCCATAAACCTTAAGGGGATATCCCACCTATCAAGGCTTATTTATTTAGTACATGGCTCATAGGCCCAATTGGATGAAATTCTCTTACATGGCCCTTAAGGCCTAAATTTTTTACCCAAAGGACGTCTGGTGAATAATGATTCTACAATTCCCAAGCTTCTACTGTACTTTATACAGTATTTCCAGCACTATAGTGTTATCCCTTAAACAAGTTAAACATTTTAAACTAGACCAAAATAACATGTATGAATAAGTAAATGTGTCACAAATGTCATGAATATATCACCATAGAATTATTTAATTATTAAATGAAACATTATGAAATACAATACACTTAGTAAGTTCATTCCATCATTAATTATTTAATGAACCTTAATAACATAATGTTCATTTGAATAATAATATTTTTTTCTAAAATACATTTTTATACTTAAATAAATTGTGAATTAATTGAGAAAAAAATTAAATCCTAATTATTATAAACATTATTAAAATATAATTGAATTTATTAATTATTTATATTTTGATTGTTCACACTTAGATGTTCACTGACCCCACATGTGGGGTCCACTTCATCCTAAAATCCAATTTATCTAATTTAGTGGAACTTGTAAATACACTTTTCATGTTACCCTATGTACCCATATATATAGTAATGAGTCAAAATACCTAACCAAGAGCGGTATCTAACAGTACATCATGAACCCTAAAGAGATAATCCAAAGCTATGTCAACCTCCCACAACCATTTACTCTATAATATATTCTCTTTATCTTATTCATATCTTATAAACCATGATTAATGTTTTGTGTCATCATCCTTTAATGGTTTATTTATATTTTTTGATCGTATTATGTGGAATTCACTTTGTATACCATGGACACGGATTTATTTTAGGAACATTCTTAATAGTCAAGTTACCAAAGATATATTCTTCCTTTTGGAAGTGATAAATCCAATTTGGATCATTCAATTAATGTTATACTACTAATGAGGCACCAAATGCAAGCTACCTCACCATAGACATAAACTATAATTGTTTAAAGTTTTTAGCATTGTAAATGGTCAAATGATACACAATGACAATGACCTCAAACCAAGATACCAATAAAAATGCTCATATATAAGAACATATAACATATAATGACCCATTGTTAGCATACATAGATATTACACCATTTTTATGAATATTCATTACATTACACTAACACATCCCTAGGGCCACAATATTTTAGTGTATTTGGAATGTATGAAACATAAACAATTGATTCATAGGTAAACTACATAATCTACCACTATGATTTTTATAGGTAGAACCCTTCTTATACACATCATTTTTAATACATTTCATTATAACCAAGGGAAAAGAAACATACGAACGGGTGAGACTAGATTCTCAATAAGGGTAAGATATGAATATACACAAGAATAACATGAACATAAGTTCATGAGAACACGATAATAACATTTTAAAACCATAAATTGAATATCAAATATCATAATCATGATTCGTGGTATAATTATTGGTATTTCTCAAGACATTAATGATAAGGGAATAAAATAACATGATCCATTATGACAATACAATAGAATAAGACATAGATTTTTTGCATTCACAAAGTATAGAACATAAATTTCATAGTAGTCAATGTTCACTACAAAGGAAATAATAATGGGATGGGTTGACTCTCCAAACCATCATAGTAGTCGTGGATTACACCAAACACCATCAATGAGGACAAAGACCCTAACAAAACTGGGTTTACTCCCCATTCCAGTATTATCTATCTCATGATATTTAAATATTTATCCAATGCTTTGGAGGTAGATATAGGTCTCACCCATATCATAATGAAAACCCTATCTGTGTCTTCCAAAATATTATTAAATTTTTATCATATCATAACCCATGAAATGATATGGGTTACATAAACATTTCAACATATCATAACCTAGAGAAAAGAGACAAGATTCATAATCATTTAACAATTTCATCATAGCATAATCCATGGAAAAGGAATAGGGTTTCATAATATATTTATCTTGGTCTAACCTATGTAAAAGAAACAGGTTTCATAAAAATCATGCCATCATAAACATAAATAATTCATAGAAAGAATAATAGTGGTATTCTTGTGTCATATCCCAAGTAAGTCATTGGTTACATCAACATATGTCATCTTAAATGGGAAATGGGTTTGAATGATCATTTAATACATTTTTTGAGGAAAATATTGTTTCCACTTAAAAAAAATTTAAACATATTTTTTCTTGAAAATAACCTTGAAAACATACAAAGTAAGCTTTTAGAAATTAATTTTAATGAGGATGGGATGTTTTCCCATTCCATGAAAATGAAAATAATGATTCCATTCACATTTTTTGTAAATAAAAACGGGAAATGTTTGGATAATAAAATTAATATTAATTTATTTTTGAAAAAATTAAAAATTTGTAAAAATTAATATTAAATATAATATGAATTTTTTTTTATAAAACATGGTTTTGGATGAAAATGGATTTCCAAATGAAGAGGGAAATCATGCCAGATTTTCTTAAAAAAATTCTCAATTATTTTAAGTTTTATAGTGTTAAAATTATACTATTACATGAAAATATCATTAATAACTAGATGAGAAGATAATTCATGAGTTTATTGAGAGGCAAATTATACTATTTTTTTATCATAAACATAAACATAATCAATATCGATAAAAAATGAGATTGAAGTAGAAAATCATTACCACTTTTTTAACATTTAATCACAATCCATTTGAATAAAGAAAATAGAATGGAACAAAAAATATCATTATTTTACATTTTAAATGTTCTGTATATACACCTCATGAGATTTTATAGGTTCATAACATAACATATGCCTTAAAGAAGAAAAACAGAGACACAAATTCCTTACCTTAAGTCTTAAAATTCAACACACACATTCAAAACTCATATATAATAAACATAAGTTTATTATATATCTATTAAAATACAAAAAATAAATTAACCATACCATATATTATTTTCATATGACCTTTTATTACACATTTACTAACAATTTCATGTTAATGTTACATTTCATGTAATAACATATTTATTTTTTGTATATATTTTTCTTTTTTATTTTTGGTCTTATTACATTGATAATAATTTAACCATATAAAAAAAATTTAACCATGAAATAAATATAATATATATATAGTATATATGTATTTATAGTAAACTCTAAAATTTAATTGTAGAAAATGGAATACATTTTTCGTGGAGAAGGTAGGGTGTATGTACACATGTATATTGATTCAATTTTCATGTCATATTAAAAAAATAAATGTAAAATATATATTAAAGTTAAATAATCATTTTTATGTCATATATATCAATTATTCCCATTAAATATATCCTCATTACCATCTATGTAATGTGTCAATGAATCACATCGCTTCACAAAGAGATAGTCCTCCGTACACACGAGTGACATTATCATATTCTCACAATATGAAGAGTATGATGGAATGTGTGTTATAATAATTTTATAAGTATAATAATATCATAAATAGGATATATTAGTAATAATTCCATCATTACGTCTATCCTTGAGAGGTTTTAATGGAAAAATGAATGACATTATCTTGTGAAGTGTTAGTCCATCATACACAAGAACGATGATTTTATAACCCATTTTATCGATGTGAAGATGGTTATAGGTCATGACCTTAACATAACAATATATAATAATATAAAAGATAATTTTGTTACTATATCATTATGTCATTATAATAACTGGAGTAGGTGGAGGAATAAATAAAATAAAAATACCCATTGATGGACATTACATCTTCTTCAGGTATAATCCCTATGATTACACCAAAAGCCTTTTGGGGGTGGATTTATAACCAAAATAAGTGTTCTAGGATGATAGGTGGGAAGTTGGAATGTTTTTTTGGAATTTTTTGGCTTAAAAAATGGTTTTGTGGTGTTAAAAATATAGGATATGGGGTGAACTTTTATAAGTGTGGTGAGTGGAACAGTTTTAGTTTTTTGATAGAAAAAGTTTTACCCATGTTTTTATCATACCACAAGGATCCAAAAAAGACCATTATAAAAAATAGAATATATAAGGTATAAATATGACCATAAAATGGGTATTGAAAATGTTTTTTTTAATTTTTAACCCTTATCGTTTTATTTTTAGCCCCTTGTAAGCACCTTTTCACCATAACCGCGTTAATTTTTCTTACTATTTTTAATATTCATTTTGGTAAAAATTATGTTCAAAATACTAGATAATATAAATTATTCATATTCTAAATATGGAACAAAGTTTTCCAAATTTAATTCACATAAGTGGAAAATTTTAATTTTAAATTAATCCCATAGACGCGATAAGGATGTAGATTTTTAAAGTTAAATTGTTCAAAATTTTACGTTGTTTTTAAATAAAAAATCAATATGAAATTGATTATAATGAGAAATATACGATTAATGAATATATAATTGAACTAATTTTACATTAAAATTTATTTAAAATATAATTTTAATTTATAAAAAAAAAATAAAAGGCAATTTTGAATTAAAATTCATTATTTCTAACTATTCATTAAAAAATAAATCTTTTGAGAAATATATGAAAAATTCACCATTAGATAAATTTCACAAGATGGTTTAAAAAAATGATGTTTATTTTGTAAAATTAATTATCTAAAAGTGTAAAAAAATAATTTTTATAATGTTATTAAATATAAATACAAATCATTTTTGAGAAAATAGTTTTTCCAAAACACATAAAAGAATTATTGAATAATAAGTAATTTTTATTAATATATTTCATTTATATAAAACCATTATAATTAATATTTAAAAACTAGTCATTATAATTCATATATCTAAGTTTAATGACTAGGTTTTAATGGTTCTTTTTTAATAACTATATTAATAATATATCATGGTTTTTTTAAAACTCAGTATCATGTGTAATGAAAGTTAACCCAATGTTGTGTGTAGCCAAAAATATCAAATAAAATTAATTTATTTAAAAAATATATAAAACATATGGAATTACATTTTACCCCTCAATGAATTTCTCCCTTAAAATTCATTAATTTGTTACAAACCAATGAAGATAATTCTACCTCATCATTTCCTCGAGTTACCATGTTGGTTTTTTGATCTTGTGGTTTCACCAAAAAACATTGACCTCGTGAGTGGTATTATTTCATGAAACTTTTTTTGTAGGCTTTAAAATGTCAACTAGTTATTCCTCATAAGAAATATTTTTCTCTAGTGGTATGGCCTCTGAGTTTAGCGATAGTGAAGGATATGGTACATACTTCCCTGGGAAAGATACATGGAATATGTCATGGACTTCAAATAGGATTGGATGTAGCTCCATGGGAAAGCTGGAGTCCCAATAAAAATATTAATTTCCAAGGGACCGATATACTAGGGTTCAGTTTCCCTTTATTCCCAAATATAATAACCTTATTATAAATAGAAATATTTTTAAAAACCTTGTTAGAAACATTAAATTCTATATGACATCAGTGATTATCTACATTATCTCTCTAATAAATCTTAGCTTCCTTGACGTGTTACTAAAATCCTATAAACTTGTCTTCCATTTCCTTATCTATCTCAGGTACCAATTGAATTGTTTATTTAACTTCATTCCAACATGTTGGGGCTCTAAAATTCATTCCATAGAGGGATTCATATGAAGGCATATGAATTCTTGAGTGAAATATATTATTTTATAAAAACTAAACAAGAGGAAGGTGTTAATGTCAGTCACCTTTTAAACATAAAGAACAAGATATAAAAATATCCTATGGTGTTTTAATTGCTCTCTCATATTGACCATCTGTTTGAGGATGATACATAGTGATGAAACTCAACTCTGTATCAAATGATTATGAAAAAAATCAATAGAATTTTGATAGAAACCATGGATCCCGATAAAAAACAATTGAATTTGAAACCCAATGAATCCTTAAAACCTCTTTAATGTATATCATAGAAATATGATCTTGATAAAAGTCTTCTCTAATAGTGATGAAGTGTTCTATCTTATTAAAGTGATCGACTACAACCCATATAACATTATTCCCTTTTATATGTTTTGGGGAGTCAAATGAAAAAATCCAAGGTGATGTTTTACCATTTCCCTTCTGGTATGGGAAATGGATGTAACATCCCCATAGATTTTTTCTTTCAAACATTACTTGCTAACATATCAAAAACATAGATACACACTCTATGATATATCTCTTCATTCCATCCAACAAAAAATACTCTCCCAAACCCCTATACTTCTTCATACTTCCAAGATGAATGGATAATAAAGAACTATCAAATCCATATAATAATTGATTATTTAAATCTGGTATAGACCGAATGCATTCAAGTTTCCCAAACCTTATCATTCAATCATGATCATGGCTAAACTCAGGAACATTTTTAACCTTCTTTTATAGATCTATATCTTTCTTCTATTCTTCTTTAATATCCACTTAGATATATGATTGAACATTCAATTGTGAAAGATAATATTTCCCCCCTTCCTTTAATATTTCTAGATCCATCGTTCACAAATACAAAAATATTACATCTTGTTAATTCTCATTATAGATAAGCTCACATGAACCATTCAACTCAAATCATCATCCCCCTTATTTTCCTTCCCAGGGTTATATTTTATTGAGAAATCATAATCTTTAGCCAACTCTAATCATATTCTTTGGAACATATTCAACTCCTTATACATGAATATTTACTTTAAACTTTTATGATCAGTGTATATTTTCCAGTTTTCTCTATAAACATAATTCCTCTATATCATTAATGATAAAATTACTGTATCTAACTTAAAATCATGAGTTAGGAAATTATTCTTAGGAATATATAATTTTTGTTAGGAGTAAACTATCACCATGTCACTCTTCATAATAAAAAATCCCAATCTATTCTTGGATACACTATTATTGATTACAAACCCTTATCCACTATAGGTTAATGAAAGCATAGGTGTGCAGAAAAATATTCTCTTATATTCTTTGAAATTTTCCTCACATTCATCTATCCAGAGGAACTTGGATCCCTTCTATGTTAACTTGGTTAGAGGATTAGATAGTCATGATACATTCTCCATAAATAATTTATAATATCCATCTAAATCAAGAAAACTAAGTATCTCAATAACAATTATTTTTTTGGTCCAATATTCAATAGCCACCACCGTTGATGGATCTAGTGATATACACTCTTTTGGTATTACATAACCCAAAAATGAAAGATTTTACTACCAAAATTTACACTTGGTACTTTTTCATCTACTTTATCCTTCATTAGGGTCTTTAGTACAATTATCAAGTGGTTTTTATGCTCTTCCTTTATTTTTTATTAGATAATAATATCATCAATACTGACTTTAAAAAACTAATAAATAAATATCTAAAGTCTATATTAATCAAATACATGAAGATAGTGGAAGAATTACTAACACATAATGGAATAATTATATATTCATAGTGTCTATAACTTACACATAAAGTTGTCTTGGGTATATACTCTTTCTTGATCCTCAATTTATGATATCCATAATGAGTTTCAATCTGAAAAAAGTATTGAGCTCAACGTAGTTGATCAAACAAGTCATCAATACAAGTAATATGATACTTGTTATTAATTATGATATTTTTAAAAAACAAATAATCAATTTATAGTCACATTGATCCATTATTATTTTGAATAAAAAGAATAGGTGCGGCCCAAGGTGACACACTTGGATAAATGATTTCCTTATTAGTGGTTTCTTGGAGATGTTTCTTCAATTCTGAAAAATCAATTGAGAACATTATATAGGGATTATTTGAAATTTATATGGAACCAGTTTTGAGTTCTATTGATAAATCAAATTTATATTTTGGTTTAAGGTTAGGTTACTCCTCCATGATGACATAAAAAAATTACCACATAGTAGGCATATCATTGATGGAATGTTTCTCCCTAACTATTGGAGATAAACACCCATTATAAATGGGTAAGACCCATACAAAGGAGGTTATCTCCATCAAAATTTATTACTTATAGTCACATTGATAGATGATCTTATGTTGTTCTGTAATATCAAATGTATCTTCCATTCCTTGAAAATTGATGTGGGATTTGTCACAAAACATTCTGGGTACCCTGGTAACCTGATAACCGAGCCAACCCTATAATTTTTGGAAGGGTGTTCCTGATCCCCATGGACTGACAACTGTCACCTGGCATCATAAAACATATAAGTTGGAATGAATTTTCCACAATAATGCAGAAGTGAAATATAAAAGATAGTATGCATATCAATAAGAAAACTCCATAGGGAGTAAAGGTACCAGAATACAACAAGCCATAAAATACAAAGTACTAAAACCTAAAGTACTAATTAATAAAACAAACCTAGGGTCCCTAAGGTCACAACTCACTAAATCCAAAGCTCAAAAACTATATCCACCTCCAAAAGATCGCTTCCCTTTTCTGAATCCTAGAAGAAGAACGTCTTAAAACTCCTGAAGGAAAAAGAAGGGTGTGAGACTAAGCCCAGTTTGATACCACCAATGATTCCATAACATATTCCAATTAATGATTAACCAAATAAATGCTATCAATTATTCAAAAAAATGTGTTGGTAAATTTAAAAGCATATTTAATCAAAACATTATATACATTATCAAAATTATGGAAAATACATCAAATCACAAGAATTACATTAAAAGAGATGGAATGTTTCTAAAATAACATCTTAAATAGAGAATTTATATAAAATAGTTTATATAAATTCAGTAGGTATGTAAAGTAGTTCATAAAAATAGTGGCATACATTTATATCTCAAGTATAAATAAACAAGCGAGCAACATGGTCAACTTCCAAAAGGTATAATCATATTAACCCACTATTGGATTCAACACACTCTAATAGAAATCATAAAAATATTCATACACACATCCCAATGAAATTGGCCAAATAAGACTCATCACAAACCTGTTAGGGATGTAACCCACTAATTTTATGTTTTAGAATGTTGTAACACCGTAGAGTGCATATGAATAACTCACTATCTACGTAAGGATTTCATGCACTCTTACATGATTGTCAAACTATTTTAAGTCTACTTAAAATATGATCAATCCCATTCTTCCATTTTCAATAATTCCAATTTCTTTCCATTTGTAACCAAAATAAGTTTTTTTTCCAGAAACATGACTTTTTCACAAAATAAAACTACTTGGTTTCTATCAAATCATTTTAACCCATTTTCAAGAGTTGAGAATTCATTAAAAACTAATCCCATAATTTTCCCCATTGTATTCCCAATTAAATTAAACCGTTCAATTGAAAAAATTTCTATCAAATAAACAATTTAAATTAATCAATTTCTCTAAACCTATCTCAATTCATTAGAAATGGGGGTTTTCCCAATTTCTATGCTAAAACCATTTCAAATCATCAAATTTATTAGAATTAGGTTTTATTCAAGAAATTGAATGAAATTTTATGAAAATTAATTTAAATCATTGATTTAAATTGTAACGCCCCGACCCCAGCTACCCAGAGCCGGTGCATTACTTCGTAACATTGGCATGATCACAAAAGATCAAGTCTCGAAAGACCGATTAGTTTAGTATCCTTGGAATCACTAGATACATTCATAAACGTTACATTACATCATAAAGTGAAAAACTACAATAACATAGTCTCCATAGTCCACACTTCTATCCTCTTCGGACAATCCCTGCAGGTCATTCATAAAATACTTCTTCACATCCTGGAAAATATTAAAACATTGAAAGGGGTGAGCTCAGATGCTCAGTAAGGATAACAATATAGCGGAAGCTTTCATAAATAAACATTAACATTTAAGGAAATGTATAACTAAAACAAAAACCTTTTAAACTTGAACTTCAACATAATATGGCAAAAGTAGAATGATATAATGCCATTCAATTCTTCACATGGATATTCTACTGGTCAAATAATCACATGAAATATCAATAACCACTTTCATAATGAGGGAATGTATAATGCCAGACATTCTGAAACATTTTGTCAAGGCCTCGGCCAAGACATCTAAAATGATTAAGGCCTCGGCCAAAACCATAAATCAAATTGGGAATGGGCCTCGGCCAATTCCACGTCTAGTTGTCTCATGAGACCTACCGATGCATCGAGGAGCTATAGCGGGCTCCACCCGTCACATATTAAGTCCAATACATTCCTCATATGAATAGGTTTAAACATATCATAAACCATAACATAATCGTATCTCATAAAACATCCATAAAGGAAACATAACATTTCCACATTTCAATCACAAGATATCAATACAACACATTGATATAATAAAAACGCTTTCAAAACCATTTTCAATACCAAAATAAAAGAAAGTTAAAACATTGTATTTATTTTTCATTAAAAAAAATGATGGCTTGTAAAGGAAGCCGAAACTCAAATAATGGTCACGGCGGCGGAGAAGTCGTTGTCGCCGCATAAGTACGGAAATAAAAACATTCCCTTTTGTTGTTTAGCAAAACGCTTCGTATAAAAAAGATTCCTTTTGAATAAAAGTAAAAGTCAAAGGGGTTTATACACCATATAAAAGAAAGTTGTGTATAAAACCAAATATGCCTCAATGAAAGGGGATTGAGACGAAGTCCATAAAAGATCATTTTTTTTAAATAAATTACATCTATAATGTGTATTCAATATAAGTACACATAAATAATGTAAAAATACAATATAGGACATAATAATATCATGACATAATTTGAAAGTAGGAGATTAACCCAAAGAATAGAAATTGGGTTAAGAAGTTCCCTTACCTTGTGTCTGACTTGACTCAACCGTTCTTTAACCTCATGAATAATAAACTAGAGTTAATATCTACCTTATTAAAAACCATTTTCAATTTCATTATCCTTTTTATATCACTTATTACAATGTTATGAACGTTATGTAATTATTTAAGTTAATAACGGTCGTTTTGTCGATCTTTGGTACTTGTGTCAACAATAACCTTCTTATAATTACAAGTTGTTCATGTGGTGAAATATCCATTATATCCAGAATTATATTCATGATTTAGATATAATATATATCATATATATCCAGTATATACATTCATTTATAATATTACGTAACATTTAGAGGTAAGAAAGGAAATGCACCGTTCATGGAGACGGTAAGCCGTACGTACGCATGAACGCTACTTTCATTTCAATTTCATATTTAATGGAACAAAATCATAATGATATAAATGTATAATATAATTCCAGTATAATATAGTGTATAATACCATTTACTCCATCCTTTATACATCCCACATATGGCATTAACGAATCAAATCACTTTGAGGGGGCGGTAGTCCGCACTTCCTAAAATGAAATTATCGCGTTTTACCCATAATGGAAATAATAAAGTATGACATAAATGATAAATACAGAAGGATAAGGAAAACATAAACATAATATATATATCATATATGAATATAGTTTCATCAAAATGGCCACCATTATAGGTGTTAAAAGAATTTGAACAATCATCGTTTCGTGAGCCAGAAATTCGCCCTCCACAGAAACAGTATGTTCTTTAACCATTAGATGTAGGTGTGTGTAAGTGTAGCTCGAATCCATCTTATAACAACATCCTATTATATTGAGTATACTGGTGTTGTTACAAAAGAAATGAATAAAAAGAGTTTAGGGGGTTGGAGAAGAAAAATAAAACAAAACAACATTAGAGAAGACATTACCTCAAAATCGGGTACCTCTTTTTGATTTGAGCCAAAGGCTTCCTTGGGAAGAGTTCTGCCCAATGTGAGGCTTCTAGGAGTAAGAGGGAGAAGTTGGGAGAGTATTTGGGCAGAGGTTGGACGATCCAAATGGCTTGAAAGTGTAAATGAGGTGGAAGAGGTGGGGGCCTTTTATAAGCGGAGAGGAGGGGCTCCTTTGGAAAGATTGAAATGTTACATTATTACACAATGCTTTTCGGATTCTAAAGGTCCCACACTTATATAATTCGAGGATAAGGTGATAAGGGTTCGAAATCGCCTCATCCAATTGGCTTTGGACAAGTGTAAGCCTTGGATTTTGCATTATCTTCCCATTTTATTTAAATCGTTAAATAATGAGGTCATCACTGCATCATCATGATGTCATAAATAATTTAATTTATTTAATGTCTAAAAATTATTAAAAAAATACTATTATGTAGGAAATCTTTTTAGATTTTTGATGAATATTTATAATCAAGATTTGGACTTGTGTAACCCCACTTAAAAACTGTTTTAGTAAAACAACTCATGTTTGTGTCAATTTAATTTTAACATTAAATAAATATATATTAATGTCATTTTCCAACTAAAGTGGCTCCATGGGGTCCCCAAGTTGACCCATGGGTTGTCTTGGTCAGCCATGACTCATCCAATAGGAGTAGGACAAGTGTCATGCTCATCTCATATTATTATAACATTATTTGTACCTTAAACTACACCAATTACCTCTAATCGCGATTAAGAACTTAAAAGTTACTATTCACCAAAAATTATTTTAATCTCATTAAAACACATTTTACTTCTTAATGACAACCATGTATGTCGGATTTTTGAAAATCAAATCACATAAGTGGTAATATTTCATTTAAACGAAAAATCAGTTATTTAAGTACCACTTAGTGGTTTCACTATTCATCAAAAATTGAAGTTTTTCAGAACAATGCCAAAATTTCACCCTAAGCTATAATTGATATTCCAAATTCAAAAATGATGTCTATTTTACAAAATTCCAAACATATAATTTTCATTAATTAATTTTATAATTAATTCCCGCTGTTACAACAAATAGCGTGTTTTTAAGAAACAATTTATATCAAAAGATTGGCAATTGTTTATGTCCAATTTCAATGTTAAATTATTTCTAATGACCACCATTGCATAAAATGGTAAAAATATATTCTAATTATACTTTAAAACCACTAAATAGTATAATTTATCACTATAAATTATTTTGATTAAAAAAGTTGTTTTTATGTATTTTTCACTATTCATAAAAAATAGAAGTTATCAGAAAAATACCAAAAATTCAACATAGGCTAATTTCGATATTCCGAATCCAAAAATGAAGTCCATTTTGATAAATAAAATTTATAAAATTTCAAAAAGTAGGTATTACTATTCACAACGGCTAGTTTAATTCGTTGTGGTGTGTTAGAACTCGAGGTTGCGTCCAACGCACACTGCTCTATTATTCAAAGAAGAGCGTACCATGGAAGCTTGGGCTGTTACATTCTCCCCTCCTTCAATAAATTGCGTCCTCTCAATTTGAAATTTTTCTTTGAAAATGAAAGGTTGAAAATAGAAAATACCATTGTGGAAAACCCACATCAGAAATAAGGTTAATAAAATTTAGCCTTAATAAGAGGGAAATGGAAATAAGAAAGTCACCACCAAATTATGATCTCGATAAAGAGAACATTGGTCGCAATTAAAGACATATAATTGGAGGAAAAATGTAAATATTTGTAGGGAGTGATTGAGGTCATCAATCACAATCAACTGTCAAATTGAGGGCCTCAAAGCCTTCAATCTATGTTGATTTAAAATATCATCAGTTCAACAAGACATAAGGTATTAGGATAATAAATTTTTTGTTTTAATATCCTTTTACTAAAGTTTAAGAATTAATTTATTCATTGAATAAGAGATAGGTATATATATATTAATGCTTGACAACTAGAGTTTCAACCTTCAACTCATCTTTCACTCAAAAAGATAATATAACTCAAAAATATTATACTTATCCTAATTGTATAAGGTTACAAATGTTAACACATACCATTTAGATTAGTAAAATTATTTTGTAATAACCAGTGACTTCCTGTAGGCTAGTGGTAGGAAATAAAGGCATGTCGCACCATGATTGTGGGTTCGATTCCTGCAGCTTTGTCCGACGCGACGGGTTATGCCCCACCCTGCAGGTTGTCCTTTTCCTAAAACTATAGTATCATAATATTCTAAAAATAATCTTCATAAATTTTTTAACCTTAAACAATACTATCCAAAGATCAACTTAATACACTCCAACCTTTATAGTTATCCAAAATACCTCTGTCCAGACTTTCTCTAAAAGGTCTCTTAATTCCAAAATCAATTTATCAGATTCCCCAAACAAAGTAAAGTTTCTCTTATTGTCACATACTAAAAATATAATTACCTTCATCATATTAAAACCTTACTGAAATCAACAAGTACTGCAGTACAATCCTTATATATATATCAAATTATTCTAATAACCAGAATATAATCCATGAGTCCAAAAGCACCAATACATTAGTTATTCTGCTTCAACTGTAGTAACAGCATAAGATTGTCCTTGATCCCTTGGCCTTTTCTGAGGTAAGTTTCTCTGACTCTTAGGACATTCATTTTCATAATGACCCATTTCTCTACAATTGTAGCATTCAACTTTGATAGCCTCTTTCTTTCCCTTGCAATCACGAGCCTGGTGACCCTTTTCTCCACATTTATAACAAACTTCCATTCCTTTTAGACAAGTACCAGGGTGATTCTTCCAAAAATTATCACATAATGGAAAATCCTTCTTTCCCTTTTTTCCCTTTATCTGTCTCTTGTTCCACCGTTCTCCTCTTCTCTTTCTTTACTTTGTTGTCATAAGACTTAGAGAATTCCTTTTCTGTCTTGATAGCACACGAGACAATATCTTCGTATGATGAGAAGGATTTTGATACTAAAGATCGATGGATAAATGGTTTTAACCCATCAAAGAAATGATCAATATTACTCCTTGGGATACGTATATAATCGGAAGCATGCCTCGCTAACCTTGTAATGTTAGCCTCATACTTTGCGACATTCTCATCCTCCTTCTGCCTCAGACTCAGAAATTGCCTTTCCATATCTGCTCGATGGTCACGAGGTAAGTATTTTTCTAAGAAAAGCTCTTTGAACTCCCTCCATTCCATATTCGATACGTCATCATCTTTCTTTGTGTTTTGAATCAGCGACCACCACTGATCGGCATCTCCAGTGTGGCGGTAAACTGCCATGACAACCTTCTCCCTTTCACTACTCCCCAAGGCATGGAATATTTTCTCTAAGGAATTTATCCATTGCTCAGCTACTATAGGATTTGTACTCCCATTGAAGGTTTGTGGTTGTTGCCTCATGAAATGGTCTAGCATTGATCTTCCACGTTGCGGATCAGGGTGCCCCATACGAGTAAGGTTGTTATTCATAACTTGCGTGAGTTGTCCCAGTAAGGTGAGAAGCTGATCAGAACCAGTTGTATCACTAGCTCCACTATAATTATCTTGAGCCGGAGGGAAATCCCTACATGGAGTGCGTTCATTGATACAGTTTCCATTTCTTCCACTAGGCGTCATTTCTAAACAATGGCATAAACTAGATCAGTTTATGAATCAAAATACATAATCCCATACTTATAAAACGCTTAACATAAATTGAACTATTTATGGATATAATACACAATTATAAAAATGCTTTCTTTGAGGAAGTATATACTCGTAACCCTTCATAGTGGTTTGTAAAGAAAATGGGAATTATCCAAAGCATATCCCCCGGGAGTGTCGTAACCAAGAGTGCAGCAAGGCCCGTTGTCGTGCACCAGTTCCCATTCAAGTCTAGCTCAAAGCGGTGTTTTCGGGTTTTACCCCTAGGTACATCTGTGCCAGAGCCGCCTCTACCTACTCGTATCCAGACAGGGATGTATTGCTCGGAAAACTCACAACATCTCTACAATACCAAAATTCTAGGAAGTTCTTCTATACTAATCCTCAAAGTCTATCTTCGGGCTATGTGCTCTAATCAGAGTTTATCTAAATCTAGCTTCCAAGGTTAGTACTAAACTGTCTCTGATACCAACTGTAATGCTTCGACCCCAGCTACCCAGAGCCGGTGCATTACTTCGTAACATTGGCATGATCACAAAAGATCAAGTCTCGAAAGGCCAATTAGTTTAGTAGCCTTGGAATCACTAGATACATTCATAAACGTTACATTACATCATATAGTGAAAAACTACAATAACATAGTCTCCATAGTCCACACTTCTATCCTCTTCGGAAAATACCTGCAGGTCATTCATAAAATACTTCTTCAAATCCTGGAAAATATTAAAACATTGAAAGCGGTGAGCTCAGATGCTCAGTAAGGATAACAATATAGCGGAAGCTTTCATAAATAAACATTAACATTTAAGGAAATGTATAACTAAAATAAAAACCTTTTAAACTTGAACTTAAACATAATATGGAAAAAGTAGAATGAGATAATGCCATTCACTTCTTCACATGGATATTCTACTGGTCGAATAATCACATGCAATATCAATAACCACTTTCATAATGAGGGAATATATAATGCCAGATATTCTGAAACATTTTGTCAAGGCCTCGGCCAAGACATCTAAAATGATTAAGGCCTCGGCCAAAACCATAAATCAAATTGGGAATGGGCCTCGACCAATTCCACGTCTAGTTGTCTCATGAGACCTACCGATGCATCGAGGAGCTATAGCGGGCTCCACCTGTCACTTATTAAGTCCAATACATTCCTCATATGAATAGGTTTAAACATATCATAAACCATAACATAATCGTATCTCATAAAACATGCATAAAGGAAACATAACATTTCCACATTTCAATCATAAGATATCAATACAACACATTGATATAATAAAAACGCTTTCAAAACCATTTTCAATACCAAAATAAAAGAAAGTTAAAACTTTGTATTTATTTTTCATTAAAAAAATGATGGCTTGTAGAGGAAGCCGAAACTCAAATAATGGTCACGGCGGCGGAGAAGTCATTGTCGCCACATAAGTACGGAAATAAAAACATTCCCTTTTGTTGTTTAGAAAAACGCTTCGTATAAAAAAGATTCCTTTTGAATAAACGTAAAAGTCAAAGGGGTTTGTACACCATATAAAAGAAAGTTGTGTATAAAACCAAATATGCCTTAATAAAAGGGGATTGAGACGAAGTCCTTAAAAAGATCATTTTTTTAAATAAAGTACATCTATAATGTGTATTCACTATAAGTACACATAAATAATGTAAAAATACAATATAGGACATAATAATATCATGACATAATTTGAAAGTAGGAGATTAACCCAAAGAATAGAAATTGGGTTAAGAAGTTCCCTTACCTTGTGTCTGACTTGACTCAACCGTTCTTTAACCTCCTGAATAATAAACTATAGTTAATATCTACCTTATTAAGAACCATTTTCAATTTCATTATCCTTTTTATATCACTTATTACAATGTTATGAACGTTATGTAATTATTTAAGTTAATAACGGTCGTTTTGTCGATCTTTGGTACTTGTGTCAACAGTAACCTTCTTATAATTACAAGTTGTTCATGTGGTGAAATATCCATTATATCCAGAATTATATTCATGATTTAGATAACATATATATCATATATATCCAGTATATACATTCATTTATAATATTACGTAACATTTAGAGGTAAGAAATGAAATGCACCGTTCATGGAGACGGTAAGCCGTACGTACGCATGAACGCTACTTTCATTTCAATTTCATATTTAATGGAACAAAATCATAATGATATAAATGTATAATATAATTCCAGTAAAATATAGTGTATAATACCATTTACTCCATCCTTTATACATCCCACATATGGCATTAACGATTCAAATCACTTTGAGGGCGCGGTAGTCCGCACTTCCTAAAATGAAATTATCGCGTTTATCCATAATGGAAATCATAAAGTATGACATAAATGATAAATAAATAAGTATAAGGAAAAGATAAACATAATATATATATCATGTATGAAAATAGTGTCATCAAAATGGCCACCATTATAGGTGTTAAAAGAATTTGAACAATCATCGTTTCGTGAGGCAGAAATTCGCCATCCACAGAAACAGTATGTTCTTTAACCATTAGATGTAGGTGTGTGTAAGTGTAGCTCGAATCCATATTATAACAACATACTAGTATATTGAGAATACTGGTGTTGTTACAAAAGAAACGAATAAAAAGAGTTTAGGGGGTTGGAGAAGAAAAATAAAACAAAACAACATTAGAGAAGACATTACCTCAAAATCGGGCAACTCTTTTTGATTTGAGCCAAAGGCTTCCTTGGGAAGAGTTATGCCTAAAGTTAGGCTTCTAGGAGTAAGAGGGGGAAGTTGGGAGAGTATTTGGGCAGAGGTTGGACGATCCAAATGGCTTGAAAGTGTAAATGAGGTGGAAGAGGTGGGGGCCTTTTATAAGTGGAGAGGAGGGGATATTTTGGAATGATTGAAATGTTACATTATTACACAATGATTTTCGGATTCTAAAGGTCCCACACTTATATAATTCTAGGATAAGGTGATAAGGGTTCGAAATATCCTCATACAATTGGCTTTGGACAAGTGTAAGCCTTGTATTTTGCATTATCTTCCCATTTTATTTAAATCGTTAAATAATGAGGTCATCACTGCATCATCATGATGTCATAAATAATTTAATTTATTTAATGTCTA
Source organism: Viscum album (assembly GCA_963277665.1). Taxonomy (NCBI): domain Eukaryota; kingdom Viridiplantae; phylum Streptophyta; class Magnoliopsida; order Santalales; family Viscaceae; genus Viscum; species Viscum album. Next base: position 1,544,621,206 of record OY728130.1, read on the forward strand.
AAAATTATTAAACAAAATACTATGATGTAGGAAATCTTTTTAGCTTTCTGATGAATATTTATAATCAAAATTTTGACTTGTGTAACCCCACTTAAAAACTGTTTTAGTAAAACAACTCATGTTTGTGTCAATTTAATTTTAACATTAAATAAATATATATTAATGTCATTTTCCAACTAAAGTGGCTCCATGGGGTCCCCAAGTTGACCCATGGGTTTTCTTGGTCGTCCATGACTCATTCAATAGGATTAGGACCAGTTTCATGCTCATCTCATATTATTATAACATTATTTGTACCTTAAACTACACTAATTACCTCTAATCGCGATTAAGAACTTAAAAGTTACTATTCACCAAAAAATTATTTTAATCTCATTGAACCACATTTTACTTCTTAATGAAAACCATGTATGTCAGATTTTTGAAAATCAAATCACAGAAGTGGTAATATTTCATTTAAACGAAAAATCAGTTATTTAAGTACCACTTAGTGGTTTCACTATTTATCAAAAAATTGAAGTTTTTCAGAACAATGCCAAAATTTCACCCTAAGCTATAATTGATATTCCAAATTCAAAAATGATTTCTATTTTACAAAATTCCAAACATATAAGTTGCATTAATTAATTTTATAATTAATTCCCGCTGTTACAACAAATAGCGTGTTTTTAAGAAACAATTTATATCAAAAGATTGGCAATTGTTTATGTCCAATTTCAATGTTAAATTATTTCTAATGACCACCATTGGATAAAATGGTAAAAATATATTCTAATTATACTTTAAAACCACTAAATAGTATAATTTATCACTATAAATTATTTTGATTAAAAAAGTTGTTTTTATGTATTTTTCACTATTCATAAAAAATAGAAGTTATTAGAAAAATACCAAAAATTCAACATAGGCTAATTTCGATATTCCGAATCCAAAAATGAAGTCCATTTTGATAAATAAAATTTATTAAATTTCAAAAATTAGGTATTACTATTCACAACGGCTAGTTTAATTCGTTGTGGTGTGTGTTAGAACTTGAGGTTGCGTACAACGCACGCTGCTCTATTATTCAAAGAAGAGCGTACCATGGAAGCTTGGGGTGTTACATAAATACATAAAGAAAAGCGATGGTAATCAATTTGACATATCAGGATAGAACCACCTACCTCTTTCCCGAAGAACGATACTTGCATTGGTACTCGTCAATGAGAATGAATATGATGGAGTCCTTGAATTACAACCTAGAAGAAATATCCAACACCATATGACACAGATCCATCAATACTAAGATGATCCATCAAAAAACCAAGAGAATAATTATGAGGAACTAGGAGAATGAGAGAGAGAATTTCTACCCATGAATCACACCACAAAAGAAATGATCATCCCTAACCGTTTGGTTTGATTCGGAAGGAGGGTACCTCTGAAAATTTCCTAGGGAGAGTATGGGTTCAAGAGCCAAGAATTATGTGAGTAAAAGAGAAAGCGATACTACCAAAATAATGGTTTTATCCTCTGTGCGGTCCATGTCACAATGTGTACCCCCCGATCACAATGTGAAGGCCACGCTAGATAAGTACACAGAAAAACCCATCTCCTTAGGTTAAGAAACCTCTATTCAAACACTACATGATGTGTACCTCAGGTACACGACATGTACCAGATCACGACATGATCTCCCCATTCACAAAATGATCTACCTATCCATGACATGCAACCAGCACCAAGTACATGATATGTAATTTAGGTACACAACGCGTACTTCAGGTACACAATGCGTACTTTGGGTACGCAACGTGTACTTTTTCTGCAGTCTGAAGTAAACCCATAAAAACACCTAAAAAGATTTTAAACCGAAAGGGAAAATAGGAAAAGAAGAAAAATTACCCAATAAAGGTAATGGGATGTTCTGACCTCCCCACTATAGAAACTGTCTACCCTTATAATTCCTTTTAAGAAACCTTAATGCAAGAAAGATGAGGTCAGTTCTCTCTCATCAGTGCTTCATGTTCCCATGTCTTAAGAATATCAAATCCATTTTCCATAGCACACAAACCAAAGGTATTGTCTTCACAAAAAGTACCTTGGTCTCAGAATCAACTATCATGACTGGTTTCTCAGTGAAAGAAAAATTAGGCTCGATCTCAAGATCACTCCTGCTCAAAACATGTGATGGATCATATTGATAATTTCTCAGTTCTAATACATGGAATAGGTTATGTATCAAAGATAGCTGTGGTGGAAGTTTCAAGCGGTATGCAACCTTAATAACCTACTCAAAAACCTTGAATGGTCCCACAAAGTGAGGAACAAGATTACCTTGCTTCCCAAACAATCGATGACCCAACCAGGGTTAAACATTCAAGAACACCCGGTCACCAACTACAAAGTCCAATGGCCTAAAACATAGATCAATATAAGACTTATATCAATATTGTGCTGTAAAAAACCTTCAATAAGAAATTGTCATGAACCATTTCGGGTACCTCGGTAACTCGATAACTAAGCTGGTCTTGACATGACCTAAAGGGAATTCTTGATCCCTATGGGCTGGCAACTAGCACCTAGCATCATACAACATACAAGTGGGAAATATTTTTCTACAAGAATAATAAAGAGAAGGAAAAAAGACAGTATGCATATCAATAATAAAACTCCACATGGAGTAAAGGTACTAGAATACAATGAGGCAAAAAACCAAAGTACTACAACCCAAAACTAAAAAATAAAACCACCCCAGGGTCCCTAAGGACACAAATCTCCAATTAAAAATATCGAAAAATGGATCTACCTTCCCTTTTCCCATGCTTGGAAGAATAATGTCTACAAACACCAAAAGGAAAAATTATGTTGTGATCCTAAGCCCAGTAGGATACCACCAATGATGCCATAATATATTTCAAATATAGATTAACCAAAGAAAATATATCAGTTATTCAGAAAAATGGGTTTGTCAATTTAAAGGTATATTTAAACAAAACATGCTATACATTTTCAAAATGATGGAAAATACATTCAGAGCACAGACATGGTCCAACCAAATAACTTTCACCAATATTTGACTAGCACAACAAATATTTATAAGGATGACCATACAAGGCCTCAAAATGTGCCATTATGATCACGGATTAGTGATTGTTGTTGTAAGAAAATTCAGCCAGACCTAATAGATAATCCCAAGCCCCACTAATGCTGAGAACACATGCATGAAGCATATTTTCATGAATATTTTTACCTCTTTTTGTCTGGCCATCCAACTGTAGATGGTAGTAATTTATTAAATGGACTTGAGATCTTAGATCCTCCTGAAGGCCTATAAAAATGCGATAAGTAAACCAAGGATCCCTACCAGAGACTATAATATATGGAACTCCTTGGAAAAGAACAAACTCTTTCACATAGAGAACACCCAACTTCTCAATATTGGTTTTATAAAGAATTGGTATAAATTGATCCAACATGGTCAGCATATCGATCACAAACCAAATTGCATTCTTCATTCCTGGGGTATGATGAAACCCAACCAAAAAGTCCATAGAGACCTCGTCCCACATACAAGTAGGGAATGTAAGTGGTTGATGTAAACCAGAAGGTATTTGGTGGTTGGAATTCACATGTTGGCACGTATAATAATGAGAGACAAACTCAGCAATATCCCATGTCATACCTTTCCACCAAAACAACCACCTCATTCCATAGAAATGTTTTGTGGCTTTAGGGTGGACATCTTACTGAGAATTATGGTAATCCCCCATCACCTCATTTCTCAATGATAATGACACAAAAAAGTGGTTTTGATAGGATATAACAACATCTTTGGAGAACAACTACTGGAAAACTGTCTCCCCACCATAAAGGGATTTTCTAATTCTACCAAAATCATCATCCATCTCTTGATATGGAAGAATCATCTTGAGGAGAGTAGTTTTCAATTACATACTGGATAAAGAAGCATCATCCCATTCCTCCTGAACTCCAATATGAAACTGTGCATAAAGTTCCATCAAATGAAACTCTTCTGAAGACTCTTTAACAACCTAAGTTGTAAGCTTCCTACTCAAAGAATCAGCAACATAATTCCATTTCCCCAGGGTATAGGTGATGTCAAAGTCAAATGTCTGGAGGTATTCCACCCAACGCCTTTTCCAAAGATTCAAATATCTTTGGGAGAATATATAACTCATGATTTTATGGGATGAATACACTGTAAACCTTTCATCGAAAAGGTAGTACCTCCAAATTTTAAGCATGTGCATTACAGTGGAAAGTTCTAGATCATGGGTAGGATAATTATTCTTGTGTGGATTAAGCTGATGATATCCATATGATACAACATAATCACCATGCATAAGAACACAACCCAATCCAGAACCTGATACATCTTAAATGACCGCATATCCCTACCTGGATATTGGAAGAGTCAACACTAGTGAAATTGTTAATATATTCTTCATCTCAACAAAAGAACTCTGACATTTATCGTCCCATGAAAACTTCAACCCATTTTGAGTTAGCGCAGTCATTGGAGAATCCAATATTGAGAAGTCCTTCACAAACCTACAGTAATATATGACTAATCCTAAGAAGCTCTAAATCTCGAATACATTTTATGGTTTCTCCCACATCAAAATAGCCTTTATCTTTTTGGATCATCTAATAAACCCTGTTTAGACACCACGTGTACCAATAATTTCACTTCCCAAATCCATAAATCACACATTGAATTCTTGGCCTAAAGGCTGCGATTTCTTAGTAGATTCAGAACTATTCTCAGTTTTTTCACATGATCCTCCTCGGACATGGAGAAAACAAGAATTTAATCCACAAATATTACCACAAATGTGTCCAGATACTCATAGAAAATATTGTTCATTAAATCCATCAAAATATCAAGAGTATTTGTCAAACCAACGAAAAAAAGGTACTCTATGTTACCATACCTGTTCTGAAAGGAAGTTTTCTGAATGTCATCTTATTTTATCCACAACTGATGGTAACCAGATTGAATTTTGATATTTGAAAACCACTTCTCCCCTTTTAGCTGATCGAATAGATATTCAATCCATGTAAATGGATATTTGTTCTTTATTGTAACAAAATTGATCTTTTGATAATCGACACATAACAGAAGAGAACCACCAACCTTATTAGCAAGGAGAACTGGCACTTCCCAAGGTGACAGACTTGTATGAATAAAGCCTTTCTAAATAAGATCATCCAACCGAGACTTTAGATATTTCAACATAGTTGGATTCATGTGGTAAGAGGGGATAAATAATGGTTCAATACTATAAATTAAGTCAATATAAAACTCGACCCCTCTCACCGGTGGTATACCAGAGAAATCCAAAGGGAATACATCAAAAACTCCGTGACAATTAGAAGAAGAACACCATCCATTGAATATCACTCTTGGTCAAAATAAAACACTAATAACAGTTTCCCTAACTCGGGATAAGAAGGTTCATATTTTCTCGACCTTGGGTTCCATTCTCCTTGAAAAACAATAGGCACACCATTGGGTGTAGAAAAGTGGACCCGTCAAAGATAACAATTAATTTAGGATTTGTTATCAATTAGTCAATACATCCAAAATATGACATAAAGAGATTTCATATCAAGAACAAGAAAAATCCAATCTATATTGAAATTTGATAGAGTGAAGACATAACCAGGAGTTTAGAGACCCTTCTCTCTCTTCATACCAAGGGGTGTAGTAATATCTATTGCACAAGTTAGTTTCTTTATAGGAAGATTTAGCATGTTAATGATATTGGTTGAAATAAAAGAGTGATATGCACCTGGATCAAAAAGACTGTCACTATTGAAGAAGCAATGGTAATGGTACCTCTCACAGTTGCTATAAAAATGTCTACTTCCTCTAAATACTCTTCCACCGTGTGAAGAAGTTTCATTCTAGATGCCTATGGGTAGAGCCCTTTTATTATAAAAGCATTTGATTTCTCCACAATTTTATGAGGATCTAATGATCTTGTCCCATTACATGGAGTAAATAAGTGAGGGATGAATCTCTACAAGTGACCTCAATGTCTATTGGAGCTACAGTTCTTTGGTGCCTTATGAAAAACCCTTATAGAATTTCCTAGATTTCCCCACTAGTAGCAAGTCAATGAACTTCCTCTTAGAGTTGTAGGAGGTCTCGAAAGACTCTGTAGTTGAGAAATTCCCCAAAGATCATCACACATCTATTTCCCTTTAAGGGAACTAACACTATAGCTAGGAGAAAAAAATTAACTCCTTCAACCTTGACTTTCCATCCATGCCCATGTCAACCCTCATCACCCTATCCAACACATCAGCATAAGGGGGAAGCTTCAACAAGAAGACCTGAGAATGGATATCAGATCAATGTCCCCACTAAAACCATTGATCCTTCATCCTCCCATTAGATACAATCTCTAGAGAAAACTACACCATCTTAGAAATGTGATGTGAATAATCAGTCACAGTTTTGTCACCCCGCTCAAGATTGAAGAACTCTATCTCATTAGCTAATACCATCTGCTCAGGATATAACTTATTATCAAAAATATCTTTTATGTATTTCCAATGTATGACCTCATGTTTCCCTTCCATCACCATCATGTCACACCATCTCTTTCTTGGTCCCTCCTGCCTGAAGGTTGAATACTTCCCCCTGATCACATTCATTGTCTCCATGAACTCAAAAATACACTCAATATTTCCCAAACATTCCATAGTATGTTGAGGATCAGTGTATCCCTTGAAGACTGGTGGCTTCTGGTGAAGTAACTCTTGAGAATAATTTTTAAGAACATCCCCCTGATCATCCACTGCTAGAGAATGAGCAGGATCTGAAGGTGGTTCCTATCCCAGAGCATAGGCAGTGCACACAATCACCTCAACCAGATTTGGATCAATACTAGGATTTTCTTGCTGAGGTTCAGCAAGAGCCTCTTCTTGTATTTGATTCTCACATCTTATTAGAGGCATGATGCTATATAACATTAAAAGACAAACATAATACATTAGATTACCACTCAAACATATCATAGAGAGAAAATATTCTCAAAAAAATAGGCAAACAAGATTCGGAATTCTCTTTATCCAACTATGAATAGGGAAAATACTAGAACTAATCCACAAGACGCCTTTACCTAACCACCCATGGTTAATTAATGTTCATTGTGGTGAGATATGGGCAGACGACTAATCTCAATTACCTCCTAAGTACAGAAAAGATTTCAAAAAATGAATACTGAATTCAAATCAGAAGCTAAACAATCTCCCTATGATACCAATTTGTCACAAACCATCCTAGGTACCCTGGTAAACTGTTAACTGAGCCGGCCCAGACATACCCTAAATGTAATTCGCGATCCCCACATATTAGTGACTAGAACCTGACATCATACAACATACAGGTTGGAACAATTTTTCCACATGAATGTAGAAGGAAAAGATAAAATAAAGTATGCATATCAGTAATAAAACTCCACATGGAGTAAAGGTACATAAATACAATGAGGAATAATATCCAATGTACTAAAACCCAAATTTAAAAAAAAATAAAACAACCCCAATGTCCCTAAGGACACAACTCACCATTTCCAAATCTCAACAGCAAGATCCACCTCTATGAGATCCCTTCCCTTTGCTCTAGCTTGGAAGAAAAAGGTATATAAACACTTAAAGGAAAAAAGTAATGTGTGAGGCTAAGATCTCTAGGATAGCACCTAATATTTCATAACTGATTCCAAATATATATTAACCAAAGAATAGATTTCAATTTCTCAGAATAAATTCATTTTGAAATTTAAAGGAATATTTAAACAAAACATGTAATACATTTTCAAAATGACAGAAAATAAATTCAAAGAAAAAGATTTACATTACAAGAGATGGAATATTTCTAAAACCATGGCATATGTAGTAAATTTATGTAAAAAAATTTATATAAATTCATAAGGAATGTAAAGTAGTTCAAACAAGCAGTGCCATACATTTATATCTCAAATATAACTAAAAAGGCAAGCAACATGGTCATATTCCAAAACGTATAATAGAATTAAACATCTATAGGATTCCACACTCTCTAATTGAACTTAGAATAATTTTTATACCATGGTCCCTATGAAACTGGACAATGTAGACTCATCACTAACTCATCAGGGATTTGACCCGCTACCTATATGTTTTAGAATGTTGCAACAGCATAGAGTGTATCCAAATAACTCACTAACTACCTAAGTCATGCATGCACTCGAACATGATGGGAGAACTATTTTAAGACTTTTTAAAATAAGATCAATATCATTCTTCTTTTTTCAAAAATTTCAATTTATTTCCATTTAAAAACAAAATAGGGTTTATTAAAAAACATTCCTTTTTTCACAAGATAAAACCATTGGGTTTCTATAAAATCATTTTAATCTATTTTCAATAGTTTGAAATTCATTCAAAACAAATTCTATAATTCTCACCATTATTTTTCTCAATTAAATTAAACCATTCAATTGAAAACATTTCCATCAAATCCATGATATAAATTAAATAATTTAAATCAGACAATTTCCTTAAATCCACCCCAATTCATTGTAGTTTTGGGTTTTCCTAATGTTCTTGCCAAAACCATCTTAAATCATAAAATTCATTGGCATTGGTTTTTATTCAAGAAATTGAAAAAAAGTTTATGAAATTTCATTTAAATTAGTGATTTAAATAAATCAAGAAAATCAATGGTAATCAATTTGGAATATTCATATAGAACCACCAACCTTTTTCCGAAAGAGCAGTACTCGCAACGACACCCATCAACAAGAACGAATGTGATGAAGTTCTTGAAACACAACCTAGAAGAAATGTACAACACCACATGATCTAGATCCATCAATCCTTATATGATCTATCAAAAACCCAAGAAAGGAACTAGGAGTAACTAGGAGAACCAGATATAGAACACCTACATGGGAATCACACTGAAAAATAAATGACGATCCCAAGCTGTTTTGTTCGATCCGGAAGGAGGGGAACCTCTAAAAATAACCTATAGAGAGTATAGGTCGAGATACGAGAAATATAGGGGTAAAAGACCAAGTGGTACTAAAAAATGGGCAGTTTTAAGCTTCGTGTAGGTAGGTTCATGACATGTACCCCCAGTCACGAAATGAAGGCCACACTAGATAACTATGCCAAAAAACCCATCACCTCAGGTTAAAACCCACTATTTAACCACTACATGATGTGTACCTTAGGTGAACATCATGTACCAACTCATGGAATGATATCCCCATTCAATACATGATCTCCCATTCCACGACATGCAATCAACCCCAAGTATAGAATGGGTACTTTAGGTACACTATATATACCTATTCAGCAGGATGTAGTAAACCTAGAAAAACATAGAAAATGATTTTTAACCAAAAGGGATCTTTGAAAAACAAGAAAAATTACCTGATCAAGGTGATAGAATATTACAAGATTTATGTTGAAAAAGAAAATCCATTCCCAAGGAAAAATCAAATTCAACTAGAAGATTAATGATAATATTTGCAGGAAGCACATTCCCTCCAACATCAATCAAAGAGGAGTAATTGAATTGAGATATGATCATCATAACATGAATTATAAATCTAATAATTTAGGTGTAATCGTGATACCCATATAAAATTCTTCAAATATGAATGAAGGGGTTGATACATTATCAAATAATACCTCAGTAATTCTAGAGTGGACTGTAAGTGTACCTTCAACCATGTCATTTTTCTACCACTCATCAGAAATAGTGATCACAAAATATTTCCCTTTTTTTCATACCTTTAGAGGGTTCTGATTTCGATCATTATAATTAACCTTCAAATTTGGGAATTGGTTTGCATAATGCACTTACTCCTTACATTTCAATCACTAGAGTGTTGGTGGTACATTTTGTGTAGATTTATTTCTATTCATATCACTAGATAACTTATTTATATCACTCCAATAATCAATTTCCAAATGAAATTATCTTCCACACATAAAACACTTACTAATCCCCTTAAGAAAATTTTCTCCATACCTCTTCCCACACACTGCTCGTAATGTAAATACCACATTCTTCTCTCAACAATTCATATATTTTATTTTTAATTCCATTTTCTATTCTTATGAAAACCATTATATTTATATGTAACTATAATATATATTTCCACATTGATATAACATCGAGAAGTATCTTCATTATTGTTAAATTATCTTATGGAAAAACTCCTTCAAAGACTTGGTTAGAAGAAACTGAAGAATCAATCAATCTTAATTTCTAGTTGGATGATAAAACCTAATGTGTACCTAAAATGACTTGTAGAATATTCTTTATAGGCATTAATATATTCCTCATCCTTTACCATTATCTCAAGGAACTCATTATCCCTCTCTATATAATGAATAATAGGAAAGTACTTATTGAAAATTAAGTTCCTAAAAGTGTCCTAATCTATGGAGTCAATTATCTCTTTTCCACATATTCTTGATAAGAGTGACCTATTGATACTATTATACTTACAAAGAGTAGACATCCAAAATGAAAATTTTATTTTCCTTACACTTAAGAACAAAAAATATATTTTTAGTAGTGATAATTTATTGTTCAGAAACTAGTGGATTACAATACCCACTGAAAGAAAGTGAATGTTTTCACATGAATGACTCAACAAAATGTTCTTCCCTCCTTTCATAATTTATATGTCCATCATGATTCTTATATTGAGAAATTTCTGTGAGTATAGAAATTATATTTTTCATTCCATCTCCCATAATATTAGGATGCTCAGGAGGTAATCATTGAATTATCTATCGCTCCAATCATTAACATAGTTCCTTTGTGTTCCAGCCATTGAATAAAACCAAAAATAATAGTGTATGAAATAATAATCCTGACAGGGACCCACATAATCATGTAAAATCACATATAAGATGTCGAAATCATGACACGTTAAGTAATCAATGATATATTAGGTTTATCCTCTTTAATTAATTTTCATAATATATTTAAATCCTTCATGACGGTTCATAATGAATTTGTGATTTTCAAAAGAATATACCATGAGAGTGTCAAACTATGTGTGAATTAAGGCCCATTTTTGCACACCAGGCAATAATCGTGTGTAGATAGTGCACCCTTTTCAGAGGTGTTACCCCTAGGTACCTCTCTTCTCGATCCACATCCACTTGAAGTATCCATATAGGGATGTAATTTCATGGAAACCAGTCACTGTATCCTTTAACAAAAAATTTGGTACATTTTTCCATATATTGACTCATCTATTGACATAACCTTAGACATATCCTTAGGGATATCACTATTGGTTTCTCATCCAATTTTATAAAGGTTAACTAAATATATTCTATGATACCAAAAATAGCAACCCAGGATACTCATACATATATATTATATCATTTTCATCAATATTCTTTACAAAACACAAACACATGCTAGATGACCATAATAGTTTTGTGTCTTTGGAAATAGGGAAACACAAACAATTAGTCCATTGGTAAACTACATCATCTCCAACTATGATCTTCATAATTAGAAACTTTATTAGAAATATCAAACATAATATATATCTTCATAACTAGTGGAATATAAATTGAAGAAAAATTCTGCTCAAATTCTTAGTAAGGGTAAAAAAGAGAGATATATATACATAACATAATCATAAGGGTATGTGACTGTGAGAATTACATTTTAAACCTTTCCTTGTATATTAAAAATCTTAATCTTGATTCATGTAATAAATAATATAATTTCATAAGACATGAATCATAATGGAATAAAAGAACATGATCCCTAAGAACATAAGATTGGTATAAGACGTAGTTTTTGGGCATACACATAAGTATAAAAAATCATTTATATAGTAGTCAAGGCTTACTACCAAGGTTATCATAGTGGAATGTGTTCACTCTCCAAACCATTATAGTAGTAAATTTTAACTCCAAAGACCATCATAGATAATAAAGTATCATTTTGAACTAGGTTCACTCCTCATTCTAGTGTTGTCTATGTAATGAGATATAAATATTTACCCAGTGCATTGTAGAGAGATATATGTAATACCCCGACCCTAGAATCCAAGATCCGGTGCCTTACTTAATTACATTGGCATGAATATAAAGAATCAAATCCAAAAGGTCCGATCAGGTTAATGGTTTTAGAAAACCAGATTACATAAATGATTCCTATATTACATTGGGAAATAGCGAATAAAATATTATAGATAATAAAATTAAATGAACTAAATCCTTGGAATCTCATTCAAATATTTCTTTTTAGTATCCTGAGGGAAGGAAAAAAATTAAGGGTGAGCTCAAATGATAAGTAAGGGTAAGTAAAATTGATGAAATAAAGAATAAATGATCATAATAATCATGTCAAGGTAAATAACTGATCACACATCAGATATTAATTTCTAGAAAAGGAATAATCAATATGTAACAATAGATAATTTAAAAACATTCAATTTAATAAATAAACTAAGAATAAAATGTATCCATATAAAATGTTGAAGTAAAAATATCATATATAATAATAATAACTAAATTCTCATTAAATTAATTCTTAATTATTGAACTTCAAGTTTCCCAGGAACAATCACCATTACCATCAAGATCTATCCTTAAGACAGTTTAAAACAAACTGGGTAAAAACTCATCTGATTTGGACAACTAATTTCATCTCATGAGATTACCGATGAATCGTGGGGATTATATTAACTTATACCCAAACTATGTAGTGCATGTAAAAAGAATTACTCATTAATCAAATAATCATTTTATTTAATAAACATCATTCCTAATCATAAAATATCTACATTGAGTAAAATATATGGATTTATCAATATTTCCCGGTTTAATCAAATAAATGTCAAATTGAATACCTTAGGTAAAAATTTTATACATTTTAGGAAATGGTAATATTAGTTTCATGATAATATTGATAATTAAGATAAATTAAATGTACAAAAAATGATCATAAGTAAGTGATTGTTTCAATACGAAGTTAAGAATAAAAAAAGAAAGTGATATTGAAATCATAACTTTTACAAATTAGTAATTTTCAATTCAATACCCCTTGGAAAAAGAAGTTCAAAATGAAACATAAAATACCATGATGTGTTAGTTAATGATGATATTAAATTACAAATGGGTAATATATACACTACTTTAATGTGAATTGTTGTATAATAACAAATAAGTCTTAATAGAATGTAAATTGAGATGGAATCCCTTCCCTTACACTAATTTTTGGTTGAACACCATTTAAACTAATGTATAATGGTTTTAAGAAGTTATTAAATAGTAACAGAAACATAATAATATTTATAATATCATATATGATCTTCTTATAATATATTATTACCTGTTTAATAATAATCATTCGTTATTTTCGTCTTTTCGGGTGTCAATTATCATGTTTTTCATGTTTGGTTTGACTTGTTATGTTTGTTACTATTAATTCTATCATGATTTAATAATCTATAGGATGTAAAAAAATATTTATGTTTTGTATATATTAATTATATTTTTATTTATAATAATCCATGAAATTTGGAGATAGGAAATGAAATTCACTATTTATAGAGATTATAGGTTGTACATACGCATGGACACTACTTTCATTTCTTTGTCATATTTAAAATTAAGTGGAATATTTTTATATATATTTATATTATCAATATAGTATAATATTTTAATCATATAAAAGTCATATTTCTATTAAAACCACCCTTAATACATTCCATGTATAGCGTGAACAAATCACACCATTTTATTGAGGCGGTAGTCCACAGATCCACACAAAAAGTTATCATATTCTTAAAAAATTGAAATCATAAAGGTATGATTTATATAAAAATTCAAGATTTATAAATAAATAATAATTATTATATATGTCATATATAAACTATAAATACTTATTTATTTCCAACCTTGAATGGTGGTTATGAAAGAACAAACAACATCAGTTCGCGATGCGGTAGTCCACCATACACACAAATGATTATTGTGCATCCCAATTGATTGATGTGTGTATGTAGGCCATAATATTTAACTAAAATACTCTATTATATTTATTATAGTTATTTTATTATATAATAATAATATAATAAAAATTTAAACGGGGGATAAGAAATGAAACAAAATTGCTTGTTGAAGAATATTGCCTCTTTTTTGAATAACACCTTTTGGTTAACACTAAAAGACATACATGGTTGGATTTATGAAAACATTTAGGCTTCTAGGATGAGGTTAGGGATCCTATGGAGGTATTTATTCATGTTTTGGATGAGAAAAATGGATTGAGAGGTATGAGAAAGTGAGAGGGGTGAGTGCCTTTTTATAGTGGATGAAGAGTGGCATTCTTATAAATATAAAAAGGAAAAAACTATTGAGAGGCCTACCTTACATAATATGCCTCTTATAATTATTAAAATATATAAAATGGATTCTAGGGTAGATATATGACCATAAAAGAGGCTTTTTGAATGTTTATATGTCATTTTTTCTATTAATTTTATGGTTTAGTCCCTTTTGACGCCAGTTTTTTCTTAATCATTGTAAATAATTTTAATTTATTTCACTAATATTTTTGGTCAAAAAATAATTTAAACATGTTACAAATTTTAAATTATTTTAATTAATAATACGGAATCAATTTTTTAAAAAACCAAATAGATATGTGGCATAAATTAATTTAAAATTAACCCTACATATGGGACGATAAAGCAGCATTTTAAAGTTAAAATGTCAAAAAGTGTGAAATGATTTTATTTTCAATTTCAATGTGAAATTGGTTATAATGACTCAAAATAAAATAATTTATTCATAATTTAAATAAATATACTATTAAACCAAATTAAAATATAATTTAAATATATAAATAAATTATACAAAAAAAATTCAATTAAAATTCAGTTTTTTTTCACTATTCATAAAAAATGAAACTTTTCTGAAAAATACCAGAAAATAACCCTAAAATAATTTTGACATTTTTATTTGAAAAATTAATTTTATTTTGTAAAATACAATTTATAAAAGTTTCAAAATTATGTTTTAAAATAGGTTCTCCTTTATAAAAATATAGCTTTTATGCATAATATTAGGGTTGTTCTTATCTTATACCTATTAATTCCATTGGATGAATGTCAAAAATATTTTATTGAATATATAATATATTTATATATTTTATTAATATCATCCAGTAATACTAAATATGATAATTTATTAATATAAAACACCTTAGGTGCATAAAAATGGTTTTCATAAAAACATTCCATTTATATTCATTTGGTTTCTATATTAATTGATAGTTAATTGGTAACCAATGAATTAAACTATTTATTTTTAGAAATTAATTAATTCTATTCATAACATCAAATTTAACATCTATGTGATAATTCTAATTTTGAATATTAATATTAATATTATTCGATAAGATGTTGTCTTGCGTGTAATGAAATACATCAAAGAAACTCATTTTGTGTAATGAATGATAAAATCAATGACGTGTGTATTTAAATATATAGAATACATTGAATATATTCAAAATAGTAAATATACTATAGTTTCTTAGGATATTATACTCATCTACATTATTGGTGTTGTGTGTCAAACACACTATTAAATATCATGTCCCTTTTTAGAATATAGGGGTGTTAAATTCTCCCCATTTTAATTAAATTTCATCCTTAAAATTTAATCATGATTTTAGTAATCAATGGTTTGATATTTGAGAATACCTTTTTTTAAAATCTCACATCTTAAAGGGGTTAATAAAATTATCCACTTATTAAAATATAATGGAAAATTTGAAGATTACCTCATAACTAGGATTTCAAATAGGAGAACATTAGTGAAAACATATACATTGAAGAGAAATATAACTATCATGTTCTGATAGTGAGTGATAGTGAACATGTTCAGCTGAAAGTTTATGAACAATAATCCTGAAATCATAGTTATGAAAATAGTTATTGATTTCATAAAAAATAATGATTATATGATAAAATATTTGTTTCAACACCCCTTTCTTCGAGTTGACAAATTATTTCACTCTCTAAGAGTATGAGTAAATATATGTTTTTATAAACATAATAATATCCTTTGGTTGTGCCTTGATCTATTTATACTTCATTATATAGTAAAATAATACATTAAACTCTAAAATCTAGTCCAAATAACAATTTAAACCATTACATAAATGGTTAACCCTTCCAAAACATTATGATTCAACACTTTAGAATCATTTCCAAGGTTGTTAGTTATAGCCAATTTACTTTATCCATATCAATCATCTTTTTATCTAAAAAACATTATATAAACATTTGGAACATATCAAGGCTTAACTTTACCTCTAGCATGTGTTTTCTAAAACGTTTAACTTGCTACAAAATATATTTTCCTGGTACCGTTTAACATATGTTCTAAACTATTTAATGAAAAAGTACTATAGTACAATACTTATATATTTTGTAAATAATATTATGAGAAAACAATAAATAAAATAATTTTAAAAAAATTTCAATAGATCAAATTATAGAATAAAATTAATCATTCCACTTCAGTTATGCTAATAAAATATATCTGACCTTAATCCCTTAACTTCTTCTTATATATATTCCCTTGTCTATTGGGTTATGTGTTTTCATAGTGCCCCATTTCTTTATAGTTTTAACACTAAATAGAATAATTTTTCATCTTCCATATTCATTATTTTTCATAGTTATCATTTTCCACACATATATAATAGAATCCCAATCCTTTCAAGCATTTACTATTGTGATTAATTCCACAGTTATCACATATAGGGAAATCTTTCTTTCCCTTGTTCCATTTATCCATGATTTGTTCTACCTTCCACTTCTTCTCTTTAATACTATTGAATCCATAAGGCTTGGAGAATTATATATCTATATTTATAGCTCATTAAACTATTTCATAATATGTATAAAAAGTATCAGACACCATTTCCCTTTGAATACATGGCTTTATCCCATCAAATAAATGATAAATCTTGCAATTTATTTTGCATATGAAATTTGTAATATATCTTGATAACCTTGTAAAGGTAGATTCATACTATGTAACACTTTCTCCATCTATTTTTTAGACTAAGGTACTTCATATTTATCTTAGTTTGTTGCTCATGATGGAAATATTTTTCAAATAATGTGTCCTTAAAATATTTTTATTCCATAAAATATATTTCATCTTCCTCTATAGTATTCTGGATCAACGAACACCATTGAAATACATAACCATCAAGATAATACACTTCAAGTGTAACCTTATCCTTTTCACCATATTCCAATCCCATAAATATATTCATTAATGATGTAATCCATTTCCCAGCTACAGTTGGATCAGTAGTCCTACTAAATGATGGGTACCTCAGTCACATAAAGTGATCCAACATCAAATAATTTCTCCGCAGAACACGATTATTCACTTGATAAAGGTTGTGTATCATAACTTAATTATGTTTCCCTAATATATCCATAACCTAGATAGTTCCAATAAAATCTATATTAGCTTTCTCTGTAGAGAAACCTCTATATTTTCCAAGAGTATAGATACCATTCTTCATTATGGGTTCCATTTATAAACAATTTAATATAAAATATTAGATTATAACATTATGTAAAATAATTTATAATCCCAAAACTAGTAAAACCATTATTATAAATTGAAAAAAAATCCATAACTAAAATTATACTAATAAATAGAGTTTCATTGGGGATATCATTACATTCAAATCATTTATAATGGTTTTTAATGAAATTATGAATTATCCTAACTGAACCACCAAGTAGTATCAAACTAGGTGCACTGTAAGGACCATTGTCATGTAACAGGTTATAATCTAGTTAGGACTGACACACCTTTTCAGAATTGTTAACCCTAGGTATAATTTTCCAAGAACCACACCACTTGTATTATCTATACTGAGATGTATTTTGAGGAAGAGCCACATAATATATACCTTTCAAAAATTATAGGATTTTATTATATTAATATCCTCAAATTATACATTAGGGTTATATTCCTAAATCAATGTTTTTAAAAATCACGTTTCAAAGGTTTCTACTGAACTTCATTTGATACTAACTGAAATGCCTCTACTCCATAAGCCATGAGCCAGTCTCTTACTTTATTACATTAATGGGACTATAAGGAATCATTGACCAAAGTAAGGACCTATTTAGTTGTTTTGGAAAACCAAATTACAAAAATAATACCCATATTACCTTGGGAAATATAAATTAAAACATGATATGTAATAAAATTAAATGAACTACATCCTTGAAAGATTTTTAAAAAAATTCTTTTTCATATCATGAGGAAAGGAAAAAAAACTAAAGATATGCTCAAATTCTTAGTAAGGTTAAGTACAACATGAGTAATAATGAATGAATTAGAATAATAATCATTCCAAGATAAAAAACTGAGCATATATTCCATATAAATATCATAATAAGTCATAATAATTATGGCATGGTAGATAACTAAAACACATTCCATTTAATCGATAATTTGATAATGAAATGAATCCATAGAAAACATAAAACCAGAAATATCATGGATAATAATAATATTTGAATTATAAATAAATAAAATTCTTAATTATTGTAAATCATGTTTTCCATGAACATGATACATGTACCATCAAGATCAATCCTCAAGATTTTTTAAAATATTTTGGGTAAAAACCTATCTGATTTAGCTAACTGATTTCATCACCTGAGACTATCGGTTCATCTTGGTGTTTGAACTAACCTATCCCTAACCCATTTAGTTAATTTCCACATAATTCCAGACATATTTAATAATAAATTTAATTAATGGAAAATATATCTTATAATCAAATATATGTACTGAGTAGAAGATATAGATTTATCTGTATTTCCCTAATTAATAAAATAACAATCAAAATAAACACCGTAGGTAAAAATGGTATATGTTTTTGGAAATAATAATATAAATTACCTGAGAATATATATTTTTGAGATAAATCTATTGTATAATAAAAATAATAATTAGGAAGTTATTGTTTAAAGATAAAGTTAACAATCACAAAATGAAGTGATATTGTAAAGAAAACTATTACCACTTGGTAATTTTCATGTCAAAATCCCTTGGATATGATAGTTAAATTTGAAACATAAAATACCATGAAGTATTATTGTTTCATGTTATTAAATGAAAAATGGGTAGTATATACACCACTTTAATGTCAATTGGTGTATAATAACAAATAAGTCTCAATGGAATGAAAATCGAGATGTAATCCCTTACATTACGGTCCCTTTTGGTTGAACGAATTTTAAGCTCTAGTATAATTATTTTAAGATAGTTAATATCCTATACCAGAACCATAATATTATTTAAAATATAATATTTTATCTTCTTATAATATCTTGTTACCCATATTTTTAACAATGTTCCATTATTTTCATCGTTTTGGGTGTTAATTGTAATGTTTTTCAAGTATGTTTTAACTTGTTATATTTGTTCATATTATTTTGATCATGTTTTCATAATATCATATATTTAAACTATGATTAATATATCATATATATTAATTATATTTTTTTTGATAATAATCTATGGAAGTTGTAGATAGGAAATCAAATGAACCATTTATGGAGATAGTAGGCCTTAAGTACGCTTGAACGCCAATTCCGTTTATTTTTCGTATTTAAAAATTGAATGATATATATATTTATATTATCATTAAATTATAATATTTATATCATTAATATATGTTGCATATTTTTATTAAAACTATCATTATTACATTCCATGTATATCGTGAATGAATATCACCACTTTGAGGAGGTGGTAGTTCACACATCCATAAACAAAGTTATCATATTCCCACAAAATGGAAAATATAAAGATATGGATTATTTAAAAATAAAATAAGAATAAATACATCAATAAATTTATATATATAATATGAAAATTATAAATCAATATTTATTCCAAACTTTGAAATGTTGTAATGGAAGAACGAACGACATCAGTTCGCAAGGCGGTTGTCCTCCATACACACAAATGAAGATTGCATATTCCATTTGATCAAATTGTGATTAATTGTAAGTAATACCATTGAAACAAAATACCACTATATTGAGGATATTTAGGTTATTGTTTTGGAAAAAATTTATGAATAATTAAAGGGGTGGATAAGAAATGAAAAATTTATTTTTGAAGAACGATACCTATTATTCTGAAAACTCCTTTTGGTTTATACCAAAAGACTTGCGTGGTTATATTTATGCCCAAAATAAGGATTATAGGATTATAGGATGTAATTTATGAAGATATTTTGGCTTGTTTTTTATGATAAAAATGTATTTAGTGGTGTTAATAAGTGGCATGGGTGATTGCCTTTTTATAGTAGAGGAGGAGTGGCATTCTTGTCAATATAAAAATGTTAGCAGAATTGCGATGTATACCTTAAATCATGTACCTCAAATAATTATCCAAATTGTATAAAAGTATTATATAGTAATAATATCTCCATATTATAGGATTAGGTCTTGTTTTAATGTCATTTTTCCTTTATGTTTTAGGTTTAGTTCCTTGTAAAGCTAGGTTTTCTCTTAATTACTGTAATTAATTTTAATTGAATTCTCAAATATTTTTTGTAAATAACGAAGTTGAATTTATTAGAAATTAAAAATTATTATGAATCCATATATTTAATCAATTATTCCAAATTTCAATCACATAAGTGTTAGAAATTAATTTAAAATGACAGAAGGGATGATAAAGCGGATATTTAAAGCGAAAATGTCCAAAAGCTTGAAATGTTTGTATATCCAATTTCAATATCTGATTGGTTATAATTACCGAAATTGGATTAATAAATTTATTATTTAGCTAATAATAGTTTAAAAAAATCAATATAATTTAAATATATTAATAAATTAGATAAAAAATTAATTTTCAATTAAAATTCAGTTTTTTTCATTATTCATAAGAAATGGGTCATTTCCAAAAATACCAAAAAATTACCCTAATTTAATTTTTATACTTATATTTAAAAAATTAATTCTATTTTTTCAAATAAAATTTACAAAAGTTTGAAAAAAATATTTTTAAATTAGATGCACCATCAAAAGGTGGGAAAACCAACATTATAAAAATATAGCTTTTTCTGCATAATATTAGGTTTGTTCTTATCTTATTCCAATTAAAGAATTTGGATTATTATAAAACATATTTTATTTAATATATAAAATATATATTTCATTAATTTCATCCAATAATAGTAATAATATTAATTTATCAATATAAAACACATTTTGGAGCATAAAAATTGATATGTAAATAAACATTTATTTAATATTCATTTGATTTATATATTAATTTTAATTAATTGGTAACTAATAAATTTAACTATTTATATTAAAATTTTGGTTAATAATTTTTAAAACCTCCATTTAAGATCTCATAGATAAATTTTATTTATAATAATAATAACAATAGTACTTGGTAATATTCAATCTTGAGTGTAATGAAAACCATCGAAGAAACTCATTTCATGAACCACAAGATAAAATAAATGTTGTGAGTATTGATGTATATATAAAATAATTAAAATATATAAAATAATTAGTATACAAACAGTTATCAGAATATTATATTTCACTACATTCTTGGTGTTGCATGTCATACACGCTATCAAATACAATATCAATTTTTAGTATTTCGAGGTGTTAATAATTTAGGTCCCACCCATCTCATAATGAAACCCATATTTATGTGTGACATAATAAAATGTAACATTAATAATATAATAACCCAAGAAATGAAATGGGTTCCATAAACATTTCATCATATCATTACCCATGGAAATGAGACAAGTTTCATAATCATTTCTTCATTTCATAACCCATGGAATAATAAGTGGGCTTCATAGGAATTTTATCATGGTATAACCTGTTGAATATAAATGAGTTTAAAAAATATTATGACATCATAAACATAAAACATTAATAGAATTAATAAAAAAGGTATCCTTGTATCATATCTCAAGTTAGTCGTAGGTAACATTAATAGATGTTATCTTTTATGAAAAATGATGTTTAATGATCATTCAAAATTTTTTTTGAGGGAAATATCCTTTCTTATTAAAAAAACCATTCAAAAACATAAAAAATATTGAAAATATATTTATTATAAAATAAAAATTAATAATTACAATTGAATATTCAAATAAAATAATGTTCATGAGGATGTGAAGTTTAATTTATGTTGTACATGTTAAAACAACAATTCCATCAATGTTTTTAGTAAAATCCAAATGGGTGTAGTTTGGAAAACAACATGAATATTTCTTTCAAAAAAAATTATAAATTCAAACATGTGTAGAATTTAATTTTAAAATATATATTAAAATATTAAATCATTTTTTAAAACATTTTTATAAAACATGGTTTTGGTGGAAAATAGATTTCCAATCTAAGAGATAAATAAAGTAATATTTTCTTAAAAACATTTTCTAAATTATTTGAAGAACCAAAGAGTGTAAAAATAGTACTATTACCTGACTATATCATGAATATACATATTATAATAAAATTATTTACTATATTGAGAGTTGTATCATATGATTTTATCATTGAAAACATAATCATAAACAATTTCGAAAAAACCATAAGATTATAACATAAAAACATTACCAATTTTGTAACTTTTAATTGTAGGCCTCATGAAGGAATAAAATAAATCGAAACCTAAAATATTATGAGTATAAATAATTCATGAAATTTAATTTAAAAAAAACTGTATATACGCATTGTGAAAGAATATAGGTTTATTACATAACATACACCTCAAAGATGGAAAAGTGTGACTAAAGTGTCATACCCTAAGTCTTAAATTTCACCATACATGTTTAGAAAATCATGTTTAGTAAATATAATTTTATTGTAAATATATTATTGAAAAATATTTATATATATCACACCATATATTATTTTATTACAAATTTTGTTAGGCATTTTTTAATAATTCCATGTTAAAGTTGTGTTTTGGGTAATAACCACTTTGTTTTTCATATATGTTTTGATTTGTTATTTTTGGTCCTCTAAATTTGATAATTATTTAGTAAAAAATTTAATTTTAACCATGATATAAATATCATATATATATTATATATTTATTTGGATTAATCCATAAAATTTAGTGATATAAAATGAAATACAATGTTTATGGAGACGGTAGGCAGTACGTACACATCAATGTTGTTTACATTTTAATCAATGATTGAATAAAATATTGGTAAATGATATAATATAATTATATAATAATTTTCATGTCATATATATATATACAATATTTTCATTAAAACCACCCTTTTTATCTTCGTTGTAATCATGAATGTATCACATTGCTTCGCGGGGTGGTAGTTCTCCGTAGAGACGAGCGACATTAGCATATTCCCAAAATATAGAGAGTATAAAGGTATGTAAAATATAATAATTATATAAGTATAATAATATAATAAAAATAATAATTTATTAATAAATCAATCATTATTTTCATACATGAGATTTCGTAAAGGAAAAATGGATGACATTAGTTCATGATGTGGTAGTCTGTCGTACACACGAACGATGATTTCATAACCAATTTGATAGAAGTGGAGATGGTTGTAGGATATAACCTTAATATAAAAATATAGTATTATATTTATTATACTGAAGTTATTATAAAATCATGGTATAATAATAATTTAATGTTGTGGGGGAATAAATAAAACAAAAATCATCATTCATGATCGTTACCACTTCTTCAGGTATCCTCCATCGGTTTTCACCAAATTAATTTCTAAGTTGGATTTATGTATAAAATAAGGATTATAGTATGATATTCTTGAATTTTTTTAAGTTATTTGGGAATTTATTTTCTTAAACAAAATGTTTTTAATGTGTGAATAAGAGATGAGAGAGGTGTCCATCTATAAGTGATGTGAGTAGCACACTTGTATTTTTTTTGAAAAAAAGTTGTACCCACGTTTATGTCATTCCAAAAGGGTCCAAAATGGACCATTATCAATAATAAAAGAGAAAAGGTTGAAATATTTCCATAAAATGTGTGTTTCAAATATTTTCAGTTATTTTTGTCCCTTATCGTTTTAGTTTATTCCCCACCCCCGGTAAACCCGTTTTTACCTTAATCGCTTTAAATAATTTTTACACTCTTTATAATTCATTTTCCTAAAATATATTTTAAAATTTTTAGATAATATAAATTATTTTAATAAAAAATACTGGATATATTGTTACAAATTTTATTCAAAAAATTGAAAAAATTTAATTTAAAATTATCCCCACAAACATGATGAGAAAACGAGTATTTCAAGAAATAATGTTCAAATGTTTACAATTTTTTATATTAAAATTAAATAGGAAATTCATTTAAATGAAATAAACTGGATTAATTAATATATAATGGGAAGGATTTTAATTTATAAAAAAAATCCAAATATAACTAAAATTTATAAATAAATTAAACAAAAAGGCAGTTTTTAATTAAAATTTAGTATTTTTCACTATTCATCAAAAAATGATACATTTAAGTGAGATCCTATATATTTACCCTAATATAATTTTGACATTATAATTTCCAAAATTATATTTATGTTATCAAATTGAATTTTCTATAATTATAAAAAATTAAATTTATTATTTTCAACAAAAGGAAATAAAAATATTTTTTTGAGAAAATATAATTTTTGAAACATATAAAGACTTTACTGAATATTAAGTACCTTTTCATCAATATGTTTCTTGTATGTAAATATATAAAAATTAATATTTATAAATTATTTGTTACAATTTATATCACTAACTTTAATGAATATGTTATAACAACCATGTTTAAATAAATATATTAAAAATATATCATGGTTTTGTTAAAGCATAGTGTCCTTTATAACACAGGCTAAACCACTGCTTTTTGTAGGGAAAACATAACTTGGTGTTTCATGTAATTTAAGAAATCAAATAAATTTGATTTATTCATTGAAAAAATTTTGTAAAATCTTTGGGTGTTACACAATTACATGAAAAATATGTGGTCCTCCTATTGGCGGGTTAGCTCTCAGCATCTCCCAGCTGTGAACTTCATGAGAATATGTCTTAATGCTTATCATCCCCAAAAACTAATAGTGAGACATAATATATTTTAGTTCAGTGTGACATATCTTAACAATAAGATATATGTTTATAATCATTATCATACTATCTCAAGGTTCTCATTTTAGCTATGATCTGTGATAACCTTTTGATATGATAAATAATCCAAGGAAATTTTCATATAAATAGTATATATAAAATTTATAACCATGTTATGTTACTATAAAATGATGCATAACGATTTTTATACATTATATAGTAATCAAAATGTTCTTCTCAATGTAGTTCAAGGACACTAACTTTGACAACATGGTTAGCATGTGTCATTTGTATTTATTTATTGCAGTTGATTTTTCTACCTATCATTTATTATTATACCCATTTTGGATATATGTGATTGTGTATAGGTGCATTAG
This sequence comes from Viscum album, assembly GCA_963277665.1. Lineage (NCBI taxonomy): Eukaryota > Viridiplantae > Streptophyta > Magnoliopsida > Santalales > Viscaceae > Viscum > Viscum album. The sequence continues at coordinate 1,544,646,794 of OY728130.1, forward strand.
GTTAAGTCCTACTATATTTCATGATTTTACTACTTGGGGAATGTCTCCACCCCCTATCCTATTGAAGGTGGGCATAGGGTGGCACACTCAACATGTCGCCGATCCACAAGGAGTTCTAGTGGGTTGGTTTATATCACCACTAGATTACAAATAATTTTGTTGTGAATGAATGAGATACACCCTTGAAAAACATGGTAAATATAGTATTAAAACAAATAAGCAATGTATCTCTCACTTTCATGGGATTTGTTTTGGATTCCTCATCTTCACCCTTTATGGAAAATAGTTTTTATTTAACTATTTTGAGTCTTACCCTATCAAGGATTACCACAAGTACTCCCCATTGTCCATGTATAGATTTCTTCAAAACATTTATGGGAATCCTCACTCCATGTGTTTAGTTGGATCCCCCTACACTAATATCCAGATATAAGTAATTATAAAACTTTTTTTTATTTCAAAACTTCCCAGCTTGAGGACATTTCCATGGCTCATCAAGTCAGTTCCACTTCAGCTGGGAAGTGATACCCTGATAGTAACACTTGATCTATCAAGAAATGTTTTAAATTCATAAATATTCATCATGGGTATACACTTATAATTATTTTTATAAAATTTAAATGTTTTTAATTATAATTTTTAGATAATGATATCTCACAATTTTTCATATGATATAGACTAAAGCTATATTTTGGGATATTAATCACCTGAGATTCCATGATACCTTATTTGTTTCCCTTATTTCCTTGAAAACTATATCCAACATATTTTTGGTGATATATATATATATTAGTATTATAATTTCATTAATTTCAAATAATTTTTTCACATTATATACCCCAAGTTATGATATCAATATATTGTTTCCCAATGATATTATAAAATAATATTTTATATGACAATGTATTAAATGATATCCTTGTATTATTATATGGTTGACAATAGTTTTTTAATCCAAGAGACATGAACTATGTTATCTCATGTCATTATCTAGAAATATATTATACAACATTCAAAAATTTACTATGCGAAGAAAATCTATATTTTAACCAATTATATCCATATATTTCTACTTGAGATATCCATTTCATATTAAAATGATTAAAATTTATGAAAAATAATAATTCTATAATTTTTTATATTTGATACCAGAAATAAGTTTCTAAGACAACATACAAGATAAAATTTTGGTCAAAATAAAAAAAATCCATGAAATTTTAGAATTAAGGTAAATAAAATATTATTCATAAAATAAAATTAATAATATACATCACTGCCTTGTATCAATCCTTCAATGAATATTGAGCTTGGTAATTGTAACTAAGAAACAACACATGATTTCTTTCATCCTTAGTTTATCCACTAGCTATGTACTCATGAAATAATTTTTGTAAGACTTTTCTTTCTAACCACAAAGTGCTAAAACATTCACATTAGAGGAAAAGAGAGAAATAGATAGAGAGCATTATCATTAAACTAGTGAACTGATTAACGGGTGGAATAAGGTATAAATACCATGATATAGACCATCTTTATTCAATTAATGATCCTTTTAAAGAAAAAATAATGCAAGATTCGTGATCAAAATATGTATTAATATATATATATATATATATATCATTAATAATCCTCTTTTATAGTTCCCTAGCCTAGATCACTCTACAATAACTTGATTAGACTTCTACTTGGCCTTAGGCATTCCTCCTTCTATGCCAAATGTTTTTTCCTAGAAATAAGGGTTTATTGGGTGAAATTGGGGAGACTATAACCTTTGAAGATAGTAATAATAATATCAACACAACATAAATGAATTTATTTTAAACAAAAGACAAAAATATTAAATACACACACACACACATATATATATAATCAACCAATACAGATATCTACAATGTCATTTTAGTCATACAAAACTCAATTGATTGTCTATAGGCCAATCATATATGTACTTTTATAAAAATAATAAAAATAAAACAATTATCCTAGTATTTAGGAACCACCCATTTCATCTAAAATCCCAATTCCATTAGATCATGAACTACCTACACTCCCATTAGTAGAAGGTTCCTGGTGTTTAAAATTTTTCCTTAGCAATACCATAAGACAAAAACATCTACACTTGTCACAGAGGGATCAAGTAGGGTGTGAGTATGAATAGATTACGCCGCCATTAATGGTGTCACTAATTGATATCCATACATATACCAATAAAGACAAAATGAAATAAATAGTACCCAAAACTTATTACACAACCTTATAAAATCATGATCCACCATCCTTGTGTGAGCCTTTACTTTATTTTTCTAGTGATAGAGTATAATTAAACATCTATAGTATATTATACCAGAACATCCCTCAACATTACAATAAATTTCATATCATTTTCCATTACATGTTAGTTCACATATAAAAAACATTATGAGTCAACCATAATGCCCTAATCTCACATTCATACTATTCCATAACATATTTCACACATCTAGTAAACCCCAAGTTCCCATCTAGTGGTATCACACTCCAATTGTGTACGCCTCTTATTTACCACCAGTCAACACCATAACCACTATGTCACCCAGTCTATGGGAGATACAACCCATAAATACTGTACCAAACTATCTCATGGGCCTAGTCCTATGTTCACCTGAACCCCCAAACATTATCCCCCTTAGTGATCAGGAATCAGCAACATCAGAGGATACACCTCTAGTGAACCTCCATCACCACAATTTGAAGAAATCAATATCTCCTGCAGTCACATCAGTTATAATTATCATGTTCCCAAGGACCCACAATAATCATCACAACCCATGAATCACAATTTACAACATCTAGTATCATGACCATCAGGAACTGAACCCACAACACTAATAAAGGATGATATATTGGATCATATGTACATTTCTTCTTATGAACTACCCCACGGTATCTCCCATGAACAATAAAGAGAGCATGTGGATCCATTCTTGGTCACACATGGACATCCTTACCCAAACCTATTTATTATTCATGGCATACCACATGTAAAACACTGGAAATAGTTAGGAACAACCTACCTAGAGTATATTGACCTCCAGTTTTAAAATAAATCTAAATAGTATACCTTTAATTAGAAACTTCACTAAAATATATTAAAAGACTAAAAATTAGGGTTTTTCAGAAAAATAAGTGATTACAACAAGAACTTTTTATTATAGTCACACATGAACTACTAGACTTACTCATGGATAAATCCTACATCAAAAATATATTGGAACTAAAAGAACATGTTTGAGAGGTATTTGGGTGAAAATACAATTAAATGAAGCAATTTTGGAGTAATGGGAAGAATTCTCGTGCAACTGGGTGTTACACAAGTTAGTAACCAAAGACACCCAAGATGTCCAAAGTTATGTGCATGTGGATGATTTTCCATGATCTAGTCATCTTCCAAAATCCCGAGTCCTATAAACACCACTCATATTTCTATTTAAAGGATTTTAAAATTTTTGTTCTAACATAGAATCTTTTAAATCAACTAAATCAGACGTTCATAAACTCATTTTGTTACATCCCATTACACACTTTTAGGTATTTTAGTTCTCTTTAATTATTTTAAAATTTATTTGGATGCATATTTAGACTCACGATAATGAAGAATTTGTATTGAGAATAAATTAATTAATGTTCAGGTGTATCTGTTTTTTTGAATTAATGGAGTTCTAATATAATTGTGCAAATGGATTTTTGGGGTTCTCCCTGAGTTCGGAGAATAACCAAGTTATTTTTGGTTTTCAAGTAAGAATATTTAGTTTTATCTATCTTCAAAAAGTTTTTATCCCATTTAATTGGAGTATAGGACGTGTGATTCTCTCCATGATTAAGTCATGAGATTAGTACACAACTTTAATGGTTGCATTCCATGTAAGTGTTACACACAATGTAACATTTAAATATCAGGTTTCAATTAAAAGGTGAAGTTTTTTTTCAACTTATTAGATCCCTGAGGATTACACGAATTGTAAATGGATTATGCGCCATATAAATGTATCTGAAATGGATTTTTGGACACTTCATCGGTTGATTATTATTTCATTCTTCCACATATCTCTCTCCTCTCAACCTAGGGTTCTTCTTTGGTGATTTTGGGAGACTTTATTCATTTTGGACTGATTTATTTAGAAATTGATCACCATTTTGGTTTGGTTTCATCTCTCCAGTTGAGTAATCCTTTCTTCATCTTCATTTATTTTGACCAAGATATTACTATTGGTTTTTACTATTTGTTTTTTTGATCTGTAGTGATGTTTCCTTCGATTGTTTTCTTGATATATTCTGTGATCTTGTTCTGAGGGCCATTTCCTTGGTTGGTTGTGGTACGGTGGGTGTGTTTTCTGGATGTTTGTTTTTTCTCTTCTCTACCAATCATTTTGTTACGTGAATCAATTATGATATTAATATATTTATTCTAGGACCTCTATTATAATTCTTGGTTTCTTACTTGTGGTGGATTCATTTAAAGGCATGTTCAACCTAGTTTTTGATGTAGGTTTGGTTCCATCTCTATCCTGTGTTAGTAAACTTCATTGCTCTTATTTTTTATAAATAGATTTATAAAATGTATTGTAATGATGTGAATGTATATTTTTGTGTGTATGTAACTTGTTTTTTTAATAAAAAATGGCTTTCATTTTTTTAAATGAAAATGTTTCTTCAAGGCATTGTGAAACAGTTTTGTGAAATGGTTTTCAAATAATGAGATGATGAACTAGTTTATGAAATGGTTTTCCAAAATAAATAACATAAGAAGTATTGGGTACATAGTTTGATGGTATAGTAATAGGTCGTATACACTATCGGGGGGGGGGGGGGGGGTCTCATGGGGATTTCCTCTGCTCGTTAGGCCCATCTTTCTAGGGACCTGTTAAACCTATTAGGGGTTTACTTTCTGGGGTGTTCTTATGATCTGTATAGTTGATGAATATGTCAAGAGCCCTATTTCACAAGGGATATTATATTTTAGGTATGAGTGTCCAATATATCCTGACCTAGTGTGATCCTTGGTATATTGTTACCCATGACGCTTCTTGGTTGATTTTGGCTACTTTTGGTTTTTACTATTTAGTTGTACAACCATGGATTTGATATGACATGTGATAAATGATTTTTTTGAAATGATATATCATTTGTGATATATATGGATATGATATTATTTGACACAAATTTTATAGTTTTATTTTTTAATGTTGAAAAAAGGAAATTAAATTTTTTTCCATGCCTTTGATATAAAGACAGTTAAATTGCATCATTACTTATTTTCATTAATGTTGAGAATTATTGGATTATTGTTAAGATACATGATACGTAACACATGGGTGAGACCCTACTGATCCAATTATCTCACACCCTATGGAACCCTTTGATGGTTTGTAGACCAGGTTGGGTCATTTTATGCATGGAAAATAATGATTCCATAATGTGGTGGTGAGGTTTTCTATCAGCTTGATTATTTGTAGCTGGATGGTGATATGGTGTGGGTTTTCCCATGATATCATATAGAGATTATTGGAGTAGATCTTTTAGTTTTCGTTGTCTTTTGTTGTTGGACGTGTGTCTTAGATATTATTATGAATATTTTTCACTTATATCTCTTTCATTGTTATCTTTATGTTCTGATATATATATATACATATATATATATATATTCATGTTTTATTCTATTGTTTTGTTCTGTACGTGTGTATATATGACATGTTACCTATTCATGTTTTGAAAAAAATCATTCCCTCTATTTTTTATTGTTTCCATGGTTCTAGATGCTAGCCTATGGGGATTAGAAACACCCATTATGTATGTGATTGTTTAGTTATGGTACTAGTTCAAGAGGGTATTCGAGTCAGGTTCTTCACAGTTTGGTGTAAGGGGTTGTCAATCCTCAAGATTCCTTTTTCATAGGTTGTTTGGTAGACATGAGATAGGATTGTAGGGAATTAATAGGTATATTGTGGTGAGTTCCTTTCCAGCTCATTTTGTGATGGGACTCAATTAATGATGGGATGTTGGGATGTGTCTCTCTTGTTTTGAGTTTAATCTTAGTGTTTTATCATGGGTTTCTATTTTTAACTAAGACTATATTGTTATCTAATCATTTCATCTTTTTTAATGTGTTGTAGTATGCCTCTAAATGTGTTATATGAATTACTCAAGAGGGTGAAGCTAATACTCATCCAGGGAATCTACTGATGGATTAGAACATTATCGAGGCTATCATGCAGGAAGTTCATGTTGTGAATCAGAGTAACTCTCAAGCTCAGAATAATGTTTTTGAGGTGTAACCGGGAGCTATAGAAGACATAGATTGATCACGAAAATTGTTGTGTGAGAAGCCAAATTCCATTAATGGTATGAATGAACCCCAATAGGTGGAGTAATGGAATGGAAAAATTAATAAGATATTTGACTTCATGGAAAAAGAAATGAGTATCAAGGTGAAGTTCCTAGTGTTCATACTTGAGGGTCCCAACATGTGATGGTAGGATTGCATGGTACAGGCGGATAAGCACATGAGATTGCACTGGAAGAGTGTCAATACTCTCTTATTATAGAATTTTTTTCTAGAGACTCTAATTATTATGTAGTATCTAGAGTTCATATTATTATAGAAATGGTAGCATTGTATTTCAGTTTACACTATTCGATTTGGGGAGCTAGTTTTTTTTTCACCAAAGGTTGTAAAGAATGACTAGTTGAAATCTCAAAAGTATCTAAAACGTTTGTGACTAGATTTCAAATAATAGGTATTTATACTACATCTTTAGACCTATAAAGAGATAGTAGATAGTTTTATGATGAAATAAATGAATATGGATGGAAATTTTAGATATTCCTCCCCCATCCATTCCACCTATTGGTAGTTTTAGTGGAATGTTAGGGGAAAAAAGAAGTAGCAGTATCATTATAGGAGTGGTGGAGGTGATTTTCGATAGAAGGCCTCTATAAAACCTCCATATATAGATAGTGGTGTTCCAATTACTTTATATTAGTGTAGAATTATTATTAATAGATGCCTTTATTGTCGTTCACCTATAAATATGTGTAAAATTTTAGATTTTATGGTCATCTATAGGGTTTTTGATAGGATATAACTACTCATAAATAAGGTCATGGATTGTTAGTTGAAAAGGATACTATAACATAATTAGTTGAATCTATGACAGAAGTACTCTAGATATAGGCCTTAAGAGTGAAGCACCTTTATATAGTAGATGAGTTTCTGGTGGAGGTAAATGCAGGCCCAATAGTAGTGAGAGGTACCATATTTATTGCATTTTTTATAGTGATTTATTTATTTGATACATTTTCCACTCATTCATTTATATATGGATGTTTTGTTGATATTATTACCCTACTAATGGAGAAAATTTCATTGTTATGGAGTTAATGAAACCTATTGGGAAGAGGAAAGAGTTGGGGTTATGGTTTCCTTAAGCACTATCAATAGGTGATGTGGAGTTAGTCTGTGATTTTATTATTCCCGATCTATATTTTATTTGATGTCATCATTCAGATGGCTTCACATGTTTCTCATCATGAGGAGGTTGTTTTCTATCATCAGTGTGTTTCATTTCTTATGACCAGTGGGATTTCATGGGTGTTTCAATGAGAGTCAGATATGAGGTCCGGCTGTACAAGGCCTTCCAACCTAGAGATTAGGAGTTTTTTTGTCTATTATAGCAGTTTATCCTGATAAAGTTTCTTCTATTGTTGATATTATCTCTATTTTTAGGATTTTCCTAACATTTTTCATGATTACTTCATCAGAATGACTATAAAGAGGGAGGTGGAGTTCATGATTGAATTGGTTCTAGGAAGATAGATTGTATTGATACCTTCCTATTATATGGAACAAATAGAGAATAAGGAGCTCAAGATTCAATTGGATGGTCAGATAGAAAAGGGTTTTGTTCACCATAGTGGTTTTTCATGGGCACCCCTATACTCTTTTCCAAGAAGGTAGATAGTTCCCTCTATGTTTTATTGGACTATCAAAAGTTGAACCAGGTAAAAGTTAAGACAAAGTATCCTGACCTCACATGGATGACTTTTTTGATTAATTAAAAGGGGAAAAGTTGTTTTTATAGATTGATCTTTGGTTGGGTTGTCATCATCTCATAGTTTAAGTGTCTAATATATAGAATACATCTTTCAGGATTAGGTATGGCCATTATAATTATCTTGTGATGTTGTTTGTTCGGACTAATAATTCTAAAGTTTTTATGTATTTTATGAATAAAATATTCCATCATTATCTCAACACTTTTGTTGTATTTTTCCTCGATGATATTTTTGTTTACATGAGACTCGAGTATGATCATAAGAACTACCTGGGTTTGGTTTTGGAAATCCTGATGGGTCATCATTTGTATGGAAATCATTAAAATTGAAATTTACGGATCCAAGAGGTGATGTTATTAGGGAATGAAATTGTTGATCATTGGTTATCGGTTGATCCTATGAGGATAAAGGCTATTTTTTCATAAGAAGAACCAAAAAACATTTGCTTATTCAGATATTATTTGGACTTTCTATATACTACTGATGATTTTCAAGTATTTGACATAGATGGTATCAACTTTAAATTATCTTACTAGTAAGGAGGTAAAATTTACATGGAATGAAAAGCATCAGTGTTCTTTCAATTAGATGAAATGACTTATGACATTGTCTCATATTATGATCTTACTCGAGCCCAGTAATGGCTATGTGGTTTTCTATGACACATCAGGTGTTGGATTGTGTTGTGTTCTTATATAGGATAGTAATGTTGTAGCTTAAGACTCTCATCAACTTAGACCACATGAGAAGAATTAACCCACTTAGGATTTAGATATTTTTTTAGTTATGCATGTGCTTATGTGTTGGAAGCACTATCTTTTTTTTAAAAGGTTCACTATCTTTTCTAACAATAAATGTTTGATCTTTATATTTTCTCAAAAATACATGAATATCAGAAAGAGAAGATGAATGGAATACCTTCAAACATATTATATCAATATCTCCTACACCCTAGGGAAGGATAACGTCATGCATATTCTCTTAGTAAGAAATTTCCATAATGAAAAATTCTGGAATTTAAGGAAGATTATAATCTTATAATGTTTTTGTTATCAGTTCTATATGGATGATTTTTAGGATATTTCAAGTGTGTTTTTGGCCAATGTTCATTTATAATCATTGCTCCTTAAGTCTATTCTGTAGAATCAGTAGTAGGATGATAAGTTCATATTAATTCAAGATACCCTATATAGTTGGGTGAATTTTTTGGACTAGTCTCTCTCTTCAGATGGTATTCTCCATTTTTAGGATTGGTTTGTAATCCCAACATCTATAAGGAATTCATTTTTTTATTTTTGTCAAAGTTATTTATGGTATTTTCATCCTAGAACTACTAAGATGTATTATGACATGGGATGGTAATTTTGGTGGCTGGGTATGAATCTTGACATTTCTGATTATTTTTTCCACGGTTACACCTACTAATGGATAAAGGTAGAGCATTTGAAACATTCTAGTTTATTTCCACCTCTTCCATTTCAATTTTGGAAATGGAAACTGGTATCCATTTACATTTTAATTGGAATATAATGGACCCCATGAGGGTTTAATTCTATCTGAGCGGTGATTGATTCGTTGAAAAATTCAACTCATTTCATTTCTACTAGGGACAATGATAAAGTTAATGATCTATGTATGTTTTTTGAATATGATATTTTGAGGTTAATTGGGGTTCCATCAATAATTATTTCAGATAGGTGTCCTTGGATTACTTTGAGGTTCTTGAGGATTATCTATGATAATATGGGAGCATAGATCCGGTTAATTACAACTTATCATCCATAGTCATATGGTTAGATAGAGTGTGTTATTCAGATCCTAGATGATATGCTCAATGTTCGTGTCTTTGATTTTTTTGGATCATGGGATATCTATCAAGGTCTGGTAGACTTTTATTACAATAATATTAATCAATCAAGAATTAAAATTTCCCATTTCAAGGATTTGTATGGTCACCTCATCAAGTCACCTCCTTGTTAGGAAGAGGTGAGAAAAGCTCTTGGGTGGGGCATAGTTTGTTTCTGGAGATGTCTATGAGGATTCAAAATATAAAATGACATCTGGTTATGTCATAGAGTAATAAAAAATATTATGTGATCAATGAAATAAATATTTGTCATTTTCCATAGGTGAATAGGTTTTTTTAAAACATTTTCCCTTGTTGGGTCACTGGAATCATGGTAAATAGGGAAATTGTTCTTTGAGATATATTGAACTATTTGAGTTCATTGAGAAACTTGGGTGGGTTACTTGTCAATTAAAATTGTTATTTCAATTAAATGGAATTCATGATGTTTTATACATATTTTATCATAATAAATACCATCATGATCCCTATCATGTTCCAAGATAGGAAGAAATTTAGTTAGATCCATATGATTTTATTCTAGAATAGCAGGTTGAGACCATTGAATCTCAATTGATAGTCTTGCATGGGAAGTCAATTCCATTTGTCATAATGTTATGGAAAAAATAATCGTATTCTCTTAATACTGAAGAGTGTGAGTGATTCATGAGGGAGTAGTGACCAATACTTCTTACTAGACCTCATAAATCCACATGACTTCTTGAGGAAATAGAGTCTTATGGTGGTGAGTTTGTAACATCTTATTACCCATTTTCAGTTATTTTACTTATTTTCCTATTTAATTGGGTGTGTCTTTATAATACATTGGATGAAGAACATTTTATGAGCCAAATAACCTAACGTTTAGTGATGTTTGTTTGTTTTTATTAGTGGTTTCCATGTATAAATGTGTTGATGGGTTTTTAGTGTTCTCCCTGAGCTCAGAAAATGCCTAAGGTTTTTTGTTTTCTTATTATAAGAACATATTATTTTCACTATCTTCTGAATGTTTAAACACCATTTAATGAGACTAAATTACATGTAATGATGTCCAATATCTAGTCATAATTTGAGTACATAGAATGAATGATTACATTCCATGTAAGGTATAAATTCCATGTCATGTTAAAATATTGGATTTTACTAAAAATTTAACAATTTTTTTAGCATATGTGATCCCTGAAGAGTACATGACTTGTAAAGGGATTAAACATCATGTAAATATTATGGATATGGATTTTAGGTAATTTAACTAGTTTATTCTTATTCATTATTCCATATCTCTCTCCATTCTCTACCTATGTCTCTTCTTTGGTGATTTTGGAAGCCTATGTTCGATCTGGATTGATTCATTTATGGATGGATCACCATTATAGTTGGATTAAATATCTCTTTGTGAGTAATGATTTATTATTCTTAATTTACTTTGACCATGGTAGCTCTATTATGTAGTTCTATTGGCTTTTTTGATCCACAGTGTTGTTTCCTTTGATTATTTTCTATATTTGTTGTTCAATTCTGTTCCAGGGGTTGTTTCCTTGGTTGGATGTGGTTCAATGTGTCTTCTTGAGGTATGAGTTATTTCCACTTCTCTTCCCACCATTTTTTAAGTTAATCAATTATAATATGTAATGATTTATTCTAAGGCCTCTTATATAATTATTATTTTCCTCCTTTTGGTGGATTCCATTACGTGCATGTGCAACCTGAGTTTTGAGGTTGATGGTTCCATCTCTAGCCTATATTGGTTAAAAAAATTACTCCTAATTTGGATAAATTTTATTATTAAATGAAATGGAATGAAATTGAATGATATGAGTGATTTGTTTTTTGGAACTAGTTTTTTTATAAAATATGGTTTTCCAGACTTTTTGGTAAATGAAAATGGATTTTCAATGAATTGGGAAACAGTTATGTAAAGTGGTTTTCAAAGAATGAAATGATGAAATGGTTTGATGAAATTGTGTTGAAAATAGATTACATGAGATTCCATAAATACTTAGGTGGAAGGTGTAGTAATAGGTGTCATCCAATATTGGGGGGTTTTCTCAGGGGGCATTCCTCTGCCCCCTATGCAATTTGTTCTAGGGAATTTTAAGAACTATTGTGGGTTCACATTCCGTGGTGTTCCTCTACACTCTAGACTTGATGCATATTCCTATAGGATTGATGCACACATTATTATATATGTTAGATATGAGTGTCATAGTTATGATAACTTATTTGGATCCTTACCAGGATGTTACCGATGCTGCTTCTTGGCCGATTTAGAATGAATTTGGTTTTTATTGTTTTGTTGTACTTCTATGTATTTGATATTATATGTGATTCATGCATTGTATAAAATTAAATATCTACTATGATATATATGGATATGAAATGTTGTAGAAAATAATTTACATGACTTATTTGGAACTATGGGAAATATAGGAATTTAATGATTCCATGATTTTGATATAAAAAATATAAAGTTTTATCATAACTTGTTCTCTTTAAAGCTAACCATTCTAGGAATATTATTTAGAGACAAGATATGGAACACTTAGCTGGGACCCTACTGATCCTGTTATCTCACAGCATACGTATCCCTTAGGAAGTGTGTAGACCAGGTTATGTCTTTCGATGTAGGGAAATATATGGTTCCAGAGTAAGGCAATGAGGTTTTCTATTAGTTGGATTTTGGGTAGCTGGAAGGTGAGATTTTGTGGGTTTTCCCATGCTATCATATGAAGACCATTGGAGTAAATTTTTTAGTTTTCTTACCCTTTTCGGTTTGATGTTACTCTTAGAGATTGTTATGCTAACTTTTTAGTTGTATCACTTTTATTGTTCCCTTTTTATTATGAAATATATATATATTCATGTTTTGTTATATTGTTTTTTTTAAAGGTGTGTATATGTCATGTGGTATTCTTTAGGTCGAGTGAAATAATTCCCTCAATTTTTTGTTTTTTCCTAGGTGATAGACGCCAGTCTCTGGGGATTGGGAACACCCTTCAGGTATATGATGGTTTAGGCCATGCACCAGTTTGACAGGGTATTTAGGTTGGGTCTATTGCACATTCAATCAAACCCTCCCATAGACTCTTAATGATAATGATCTAGTGCTAATTACAATATAAAATTCCTTCATATAATATCTTGTTCTTGAGAGAGATTCATGAAACTCCCTTCCATGAAAAACATTGTCCACAGAAGAGGCATATTTATTGCACAACATGAGTTTCATGTAACTACGAACTTGCATGAATCATGTTATATAGTCTCCCATTAGGCTCCTATCACATAGCCCACTTTTTTTGAGGTTTATGGATCATGGGACCCACAACAACTTGATCTAGGATTACTCACACAAAATAAATACACACAATAGAACTTATTTACTTTCACACCCAAGAATATCACACCAAACATGGGTTATGAAGAAATCATACTGGTTTCTATTTAATAATGGTTGGGTAACATTTGTAACCACTATTGCCAATGGAGATCAAGGATTCACTTGTGTAATCCCCACATGTATCCTTACTTCTCCCAAGAAGCACCGTAGGGATCTTATTGGGAATAAGCAATGAGAAAGAGCATCTCGAGGATCCAACCCCTAGACCACTTAGTAATACATGCCGCCACTAGGAAGAACCAATGAATAATACTCACTCTATCCCTTGACTCCACCCCATTCGGTTACATTGGAGTCCTTACCACATGATATTAAACTACTGGACATGTCTTATCACATGACCTTAGTGTGTGTAACTTGAACTACATGGGTTTTGATCCCTATCCCAATAAGATGCATAGAAATAATCTTTAGCGTCTTAAAATCATCACTATTTCTATCCCCTCATAAGGTGATGCCTATAAATACTGATCATATTTATAGATTTTAAAAAACCTTACATGAATCCCAACTGGATAAAAAACCATGATAATTACCATAGTACCTTAAACCATGACCATCCATCCCCACAAAACCTTAACCAATGTATTCCCTTTTGTGGTGATTATATATAGACTCTTTTCTTTCCATAGATGATGATAATAATATCTCATATGTTTTGTGCATAGGATTCCCCACCTATCTGATAGATCAGAAACCCATTTTTAAGCGGAAATCATAAGATTCCATATGTGATGAGTATAAGGAACCTCATGTGATGAGAATGGGGTGTGTCTAGTGACATGATATGAATTTATTAGGTAACAAGACTATGTTATCTTATGTTATGAGTATACTAATCCTATGTGAATAGAATATGATCTATTCGTTATTAGGAGATGAGATAAAGATTTCACCATTCCTTGTGTGATGAGCACTGGAATCCTCATGTGATTATCATGGGATTCCCTTAGCGATGACCATAGGATGCCTCAGGTGAAGAACCTATGATTCCTCATATGGAGAACACAATTTTCCTTATATGAAGGGTAAGGGATTCCCAAGGTGATGAACTAAGGGTTCCTTAGGTGATGATCCAAATACACCTTACGAAACCAATATAATATTCTTACATAGGCCGACATAAGGAAGAGAGATAATATAGATTCCCTTCATTATATTATTCCTAACATACTTGATAGGAATATCATCTTTGAGCAAAAGGAAATTACACTATAAATGCATCAAATGATGCAATTAACCTTTTTCAGCATGAATATGGAGCCCGGAATGAAATTCATGAACATATCTTAAATTCTTAAGGGAGATCAATAATAAATCAAGCCTTTTATAAAAATTATTACATGATTTTTAACGTAAAAATCTATAAATTTTCAATCAAAGATAATGAGGCCTACTATATTTAGAAGACTAGGATCACGATACATCAAAGGAAACTAAAACATAGAATCCTTGTTTTTTTTCCTATTTTACTCAGTGAGATTCTAAATCCATTTCATCTCTTAAAATTACACATCACAACCTAGTGAATTCATATATTAAAGGGAAGATCTAGAATTACCATTAAGGTAAAAAACATGATAAGGAAACATAACGTGTTAGTCAAAGATATAACATGATATCATGAAAGAGGAGGCACATGAGTAATCACATTAAAGAATAACATAATGAACATGTTATCATAAGATCATGGTAATATATTAAATGTTCTAGGTACATATAAAATGACATAAACATGATTCAAGGATAATTTCCTAGACAATATCACATTGTTTAAAAATTATCATAATGAATTATGTTTACTCTTCAATCCCATACTTGATGTCTAATGAGATTAATTATTTTCCCAATGTATCTAAGCATTATCTGGGTGCACCTATCATCAAATTTCCATGATCTATGTGATCTATAAAAAGTAAATCAATCATAAGAAATTACATAAAAATATTCAATGGAAATAAAATGGGTTTCATATTCTCACTTCACAGCTTAATAAATAGAAATTTAATAATTAAGGAATATGAGAAATGATCATAAGGCATGTATTACCCCATAAAGGGAAGGAAAAATAAACTATGTATATATTTGATAGATATATATACATAATCTAGAAGTAATCCATAACATAAAATGTCGTTTTCATTAATGAAAATAATTTAAAAACAATAATAATTTTATGAGGAAAATAACCTTTTCACTTTCAGAAACCTCAAGGATGTCATCATTGATAAACAATGATTCTGAAAGATAACATTAATACTTTATTGAGAAAAATATCATTTCTATTTGGAAATAACTTATTTAAAATATAAAACATTATCAAACATTAAATATTTTTTATGAAAATAACATTTGAATATTAAGAAGGTTGTTTTAAACCATTGAGTGAATATTATGGTGGAAAATTTTAATTCATGATGAATACAATAAAAAAATATTCCTTTTACATTTTTTTAACAAACTCTAAAATTTAATTTTTTTGTAAAATTATGAGAAAATTTCTTTTAAAAAAATTTCTGGAAAAAATAATAAAGGGAAAAAAATAATTCATAAAATCATAAAAAACATTTTTGAACTTTTTTTAGAAAACATAGATTTGAAAGAAAAAGTATTTTTGACCAAAGAGAAAAATGAAGTTGGATTTTCATAAAAAAAATCTCAATCATCTTATGTAAAAAAGGGATGAAATGGTAGTATTACTTGAAGAATTCACAAATTACTAGAGGGGAAGAAAATGAAAAAAGTTTTTATTATATAGTGATAAAACAATTTCCTTCAGTGTATATTCATGCATAAGAAATCTAGATTAAAATGAGATTGAAACATTAAACATTATCGCTCTCGTATCTATTGAATCATAACATCCCATGAATAAAGTCGAGGACTTGTAACATAAAATATAACGATGTAGGAATTATTCATGATATATTATATAAAGGGGTAGTATATAAAACATTTCAAATAAATTATGTGTATAAATTATCATTTGTCTTAAAGAATGATGTTTGAGATGAAACTGTTACCTTTGGTCTGAATCATTACATGGATTCTTTATCATCCAAAATAATAAAATTATGAGAATTTTTTAAAATTTGAAGAAGTATTCTTATGTTTATTATTACTATTATTTTATTTTTTCCCATTTCATATTCAATTACTCAACTAATTAATTTTTGTGAGATGTTTTAATTATAAAAAGATCATATTTCCAAAATTACTTTGGTAAGTTGAGTAAGATATGATATATTATTATTTAATCATATCAATAATATTAATCATGAAATAATTATCACTTTTATACATATATAATAATTTTAAAAAAAAACCATGAAATATTATTGGGAAAAATTAACTATGTTATAATCGTGAAGACTCATGGTTTTAAGTACGCATGGGTAAAGTTTATATAGTTTGATGACCATGATGGATTTACTGTAAGTGGTAGTGTCCTTCCCTAGGAACAACTTAGTGGTTACCTGAGACGGTTATCCACATGACCTCAATTGCATATCCCCATACCCTAGAGGCTAATGAAAAGTATCAAGGGCCTATGGTGTGTCTGTGGGGAAGACTGTTCCCTCATAGACCAGAGTTTCAACACAATGGTAAAATAGATGTGATAAGAAGTGGGATGATAAATATTAAAAAATCAAGAATAATCAATAGTTGTATAAAGATGAATAATATATATATACAAAAATTATTATTATTATGATTATATATCTATACAAAAAAGAGTATACATGGTATATGGGAAACATGCATATACCACGTGCTATACAAAAAAAAGGAAAATATATTCCCCTAATATCATCATGAGTATAGTCTAGATCCCATACTCTACTACTCTATATTATTACTCAAAATCAAAGATCTGAAACCGAAAAATCCCCTTTTCCTACTATTGCAACCAAGAAGTCTTCTTGGCTACCATGGTCAGCCTAATAAGGGTGTCATATATACTTAGTAGGATGCCACCAATGGTATCTAGATCAATCCTCTCTGTGTATATAAAATTCTATGTACACCAATAATAATAAATTAAAGGAAATAAATAAATAAATAAATTAGCTCAGGTACATCAAATGATACTTTACTGACACTATCTACTTTGAAATAATCAGTTTTTCTCTTAACAAAGTTAAAGCTATATATTTGAGATATAGATTATACAAGGTTCATAAAAAATAACTTTTTAAAAGGTGGATCATACCTAAGAATGTGATTTGGATTAGTGGAAACATCCTTGATATTTCTGAAACACATTAATACTCATTAATATAAGTTTCATCTTAAGATTTTAGGAAAAGGTACCCAGATTTCATCCAAGGAAATCTAGAAGGAATCCCAAGTATCACTACAGGGGAACTGTAAATTAAAAATACAACAAGACTCCTATCATAGTGATCCATTAATGAAATCCCTTATATCACTCTTAGAATTTCATGATATTAACCCTCACATCTCATCCCTAGTTTCTCACTTAGGGGACCGAGTATCACTCATGACCTGGTCTAACTATCTAGCTAATGATGTCATCCATGGTCCCTCCCCTAGGGAACTGGTATCACTCATATAGAGTTAAGGTAAATTCAGGGTGACATCATTCCAGAAATACCTAGTATCTCCCCTAGAATTTAGAAAATCTATAAAAAAATAACTAATTATAAATCACTATAATCCCATCTAAGGCATCCCATAAGGATCCAAGTATTGATATTTTCTTGGATATGAGGTATGGATTGGATATGATAATTAATTCATTTATAAAGACATTGCACATAATTAATTTTAAAAAAAGTTGTCCAATACATTAAATTATGTACTTCATGTTTAGAAAAATTAATAGGTCCCATATCATGGCCAAGAATACTTCATAATTGACATCAAATTCCCATTTATTTATTACACAGGAAATACACCTCAAAGGGTGTTTTAGAAAATCCAAGGGAAATGGGGAAATATGCCTCTATGTAAGGAACACTCTTAAGAGTGGCCCAAGTTAGTAAATCATTCCATTTTCATGATTTTAAAATATATTGAACCATCATAAGCATAAAAAAATTAATTTAACTTAATAATAATTTTGGAGGCATCACAAGATAATTCTAGCATGGTAGATGAGAGTAAATAATATAAATGCAATAAAACTATGGAAAAAGAACTAGACCACATACCTTAGGTTCATAGATGATCACTCATCTATTTTCAACCTTTTATTTCCTGTAGAATGGGATAAATCAAAAAAATGTAAAAAACATTAAAAATAGTAAAAACCATCTTATCAAAAAATTGCACAAGATATAGGAAGAGAGATTAGTCATATAATATGGTGGAATATGGAGCTTACCTAGAGGAATCCAACACACACGACATTGAAGTGAACAATTTCTATATAAAGGATGAATAAGGGTCCCTAAATTGGGGGTGGATGAGGCCTCTCATACTTATCCTATCTAATGTGCGATAAATAGTTGGGGATATGTTAAAATAACCCATACCCCTTTTTTATAAACATAAAACTAGCATTAACATAATGTTTAAATGCATTACACGTCATGTAATACTCAGTATCTCCATCCTTGGGAATGGCCTCTTTGAATCATCAAAGGAGGTCAATCCAACTAAATACACATCATGTATTTAAATAGACATCATTTATTTGTTCTAAATATAGGTCCCAACCCATCTTCTACGCCCTCTCCTAAAATTAACCAATCGTCCCTTCGTCATGCTCTCTATATTTAACCAAAACTAAATGAAAATGCACCTCACATTAATGATGGGATGTTACAAAATATTCTCCTTAAAACAAATCATCCATGGGTTTCTGTTTCTAGGATTATAAAGAATCATATTAGAAACTTTCCACCCAAAAATCATGTACAATGATATCTCTCTCCCATGTCTCAACATGCACATGATAATTCTACCACAACACCCAGATTAGAGGAACTAACCTTCCTCAGAGAGAGTTTATTCTCTAATCAATGATATGTGTATGATGCTTGTAAAAGGATGCACATACCTCTCTCTCAATATAAGTAGAACCAAATGAATGAGACTGGTTAGCATGGCACAAGAGAATCTGTGATACATGGTAGATGTCATTCATGGCACGGTACCTCTGAGGTAACAACATCCAAAATGGTAACAGCCCAATCCTCTCTATGATCTTGAATGGAAAAAAATAATAGGGCAATAACTTGACCTATATCCAAATTTTTATATGAACCAGTCTAAGAGATACTTTCAGAAAGAATCAATGTCCCACGTCAGACTCCACAGGTCGACGGTGATAGTCGGTATATAGATTCTACTTGAACTGAGCGATATCCATAGGTTTCTAAATTAGTATTACTTTATCTAAAGTATCATGAATGAGATGAGGATACAGACTTTCTTCCTCTCGTACTTCTAACTATAATAGGGGTGAAGGAAATTTCGAATCATAAAGGGCCTCATATGGTGCCATCCGAATCATTTCTTGAAAGCTACTGTTGTAATAAAACACAACAAGAGGTATATGTTTCCCCCAAGAACCTCATAAAATATGCATGCCCAAATTAGGGAATATAACCCCCATATAATATTCTCTGAATACTTATCATTTTGAGGTTGATATGTTGTACTCTGAAACACCTGTGAACCTAGTGATTTTTGTTACCCTTTCTAAAATCATGAAGTAAACTTGAAATTTCGGTCAGATATGATGGAATGGGAAACACCATGAAGGACCTCAATCTCTTGAATATAAATTCTCTCAACATAATCTATATAGAATATCTATCAAATTTGTATAATGTTTGTGCCCTTGGATAACCTATCGACGATCAGACATAATAAATCACTACCTCATGGGGATCTCAGAAAGACTGTCAAAAAATCCATGGTCATATCATTCAATTTCCACTCAATAATGGATAAAGGCTATAGAAGTCCATTAGGTCATTGGTTCTCCTCCTTCACTAGATAATAGGTGGAATATCTCATGATGAAACTAGAAATATTCCACTTCATACATAGACACCAATACTAAAAATGAATGTATCAGTAGATATTGGAAATCCCAGAGTGAACTGCCTTGAAAGAGGCATGAGATTCCCACATCAACTATTCCAATATGTCAGCAGACACCCATACAGACCCTCATAAGTTCTGGATTCCATTCTCATCACTATCCAAACCAGGTGGTAGGTTCTCACCTCAACCACTCTCCTTTAGGAAGAGGCCCTTGGGATTTGATATTTTCCTCATATGCACCCATTCCATAAGGAATGTTTTCATTGTCATAGCTACTAAAACAGACATTCCATGATATTGCAAAACAATAAATTTCATATCAAAAATCGGTCCATCATATACCTCTCACTACTCACCTCCTGATAGCCTATTTTTGATTCTTCTAGCATAAGGTATCAACTACTACATTACCCTTACCGTGTGTGTATGACAACTCAATGTCGAACAACTTGACGTACAGTACCCACATGTATTGTCTGAGGTTCAAGTCATTATATGTGGAAATATATTTGATACTTCTATGATGAACATGAGAAAGAAACCACTTAACCAAAAAATATTGCCTCCAGTAGCATAAAACATGAACCATAGATGATAGACCGAGGTCATGCATAGTGTAAATATACCTGTGAGGTATCAGATTACATGAAACATATGCTAACAATAAATAACACTACATCAAAAAATTCCCCTAGATTTATTCCTAAAGAATTATAGTAAATAATGTAGCTACTTCTCATCTCTAGAAGAATCCAGATTAACAGTGAATTCAACCACCCTTTCAAATCCAAAAACCATTTCTCATAAAAAAATGACCATAAAAATCTAAAACCATTCTTATCTAGGCCTATAAGAGGCATTGATAAGAAAAATAAATCCTTGATGAATCGCATGTAATATCTATCTGGCCCCAAGAAACTACATATTTCGAACACATTCTTAGGATATTCTTAGGATACCATAGTGATCACCTTCTCTAGGTGAACAGATACACATACCCCTGAAATTATATAAACGAAGAAGGGGCCCTTTTTGTTCAATATGTATCATTTATTGACATTATCCAATAGATGATTCACTCTCAAGATATCAATATGTTTATCATTGTCTTGTTTAGTGTGATAATACACCAAAATTTAGTCTATAAATACTATAATAAATGAATCAAGGTATGGGTGGAAAAATAGATTCATCCTGGTGATGATATATTTTGGAATATTAATAAGTCCAAATAGTATAATGAGAAACTAGTTCAAGATGTATCTACATTATAATAATTAATGAGGTATGTATGATGGTCTCACATGAACTTGATGGAAGAACGACCTCAAATCAATCTTAGTGAGAACTGTTGATACATAGAACTGATCGAAGAATTGTTCTATAAGAGGAAGTAGATACTATTTGTTCACTATAAGCTATTTCAATGGTCTATAATCCATGAAGAAATTTAGGGTACCTTCCACCTTCCTGGTGAAAAGGATTGGGTAACCCCAATGTAAAGTACTGGGTCACAGAAAACCCTTTACCTCTATATCTTCTAGCTACTTATTTAGTTCTTGGAGCTCTATAGGTTCCATCCAAAAAGGTGGAATGTAAACTGGTGTTGCATCTAGATTTAGCTTTAT
This sequence comes from Viscum album, assembly GCA_963277665.1. Classification (NCBI taxonomy): domain Eukaryota; kingdom Viridiplantae; phylum Streptophyta; class Magnoliopsida; order Santalales; family Viscaceae; genus Viscum; species Viscum album. Next base: position 1,544,668,782 of record OY728130.1, read on the forward strand.
GGTGAACTTCACCTCTCTCATAAGAGGTAAACTCAACAAAATCGTTATAGAATACATCCTTGAAATTATCCACAACATGGTGGAATTTTGCAACCATTATTCCATGATCTCCCATGATGAGACTTTCCATTTGAGCAATCACCTTGCCTAGGTCATGACACTCAGGTGTAGCTCAACTTTCAAGGATATAAAATTCACCCATATGAATATATGTGTAACCCTAATATGATGTAAATTACACCCACCAGTGATAGTAATCAACATGGGTATGATAAGTCAAAGATTTCACGACCCATCCCAGTGGGGCTAGTGCCAAAACTGCCCAAGCCCACCTCCAATAGGCCAGGGGCTAGTGACTAGCACCGAGTAGGCATGTCACTAACATGGGAGGCATTGACTATAAACTTGTACACACACACACATCTCTAAACCCACAAAGCTAAAAAGTAAAAACTACTGAAAATGGAAATGCATGCATACACTAAAATCCCAGCTAACAGGGTATGACAGGAATGTAATGTACAATAATGTAAAACCCTGGGCCTAAAGTACAGGCCCACCAAATTAAAGTCTACAACAAAGTCCAACCTATAAAGAAAGGTACTGGGACTGTAATCCGTAGTTGTAGGAGGAAACCTCGGCCTTCCTGATCTCACTGAGCACTGTCTGGTCTTGGTCCACCTAGAATCCTGTCAAAGGCTCGCTCGTCTGCACAAGACGTGACACGTGCGGGCAACGCACGTGCAGGGGTGAGTATAATAATACCCAGTAAGACACCCCGAAAACCACAAAGGAAATACATCAAAGGAAATACCACATAGGAATGGTACAGTCATCTCTATACAGTATATGTTTAAAAAACATATAACAAGAATATCCAGATATACTCATACACGATCAACTATCACGAAACCACCACTAAGATCCAGCTCGAAGATTCCACTAAGCACGTAACCGGGAGAACACACTCCTAGTTTTGAAGAGAGAGATATGAGGTACTCGTTCTAGGAGAACTCACTCTACAAGTACATAATAATAAGATTCTCAGATGAGGATCACAACCAATAGCTATGGGGTGATTCCAACAACTCAGTCTGAACTAATCCGCAAAGAAGTGGATCGGTGACCGGTTAAAGTATGTGACATCTGTAACACCCGAGACTTTTATGTTATATAAATAATAAAAGGAATATTTTTCTACACAACACTTGCTTGGCTTTCTTTACACGAAATCGCGATCTTCCTCGATATCTTGCATCGTACGCAATACCGAGTTTCACTAAACAACGATATGCTATTAAAATATTATTAAAAATAGTCGTTATGATTAGTAATAACCACTTTTTGAAATTTTATAAATTTTATTTTTCAAAATGGACTTCATTTTTGGAATCGGAATATCGAAATTAGCCTAGGGTGAAATTTTGGTATTTTTCTGAAAACTTTTAATTTTTGATGAATAGTGAAACCACTAAGTGGTAGTTAAAAAATTGATTTTTTCATAAAACATAATTTTACCTCTTATGTGAGTGGAATTCCAAAAATCCAAGAGACACGGTTAATATAAAGGACTAAAATGTGGTTCAATGAGATGAAAATAATTTTTGGTGAATAGTAACTTTTTACCTTTTTTTACCACGGTTAAAAGTAAATAGGGTAATTAAGGGTAAAGATGATATTATTATTACCCTAACACATGTCCTAATTCTATTGGATAATTGTAATTCGACCAAACAAAACTTAGTAATAAAATATGTCCATTTAGGCCCACCTGGATTAGATTAGGACATTTATTATTAATTTATTTAAAGAAGGGTTAAAATAGTTAAAATCAAAGTTTAATAAGTAATTAATTTTTAATATGGGGTTATAAATAAGATAAATTGGACTATAAATATTCACTAGAAAGATAAAACGATTTCCTATATAATGGTATTTTATTTTTAATTTTTAGACATTAAATAATTTAATTTATTTATGACACAAAGATGATGCAGTAATTATCTTATTAATGAAATATTGACATAATTAATGTTATAACACCAAAATAAATGTAATTTGAGACTTTTTATGAATTCCAATAATTTTCTAGGTTAATATGAAATGTTAGTATTGATTTAATTAACATGGTTAGAAATAATAATTCTGTTATGAATTTCACAAAAATCAATTACTAAATAGTGTCAAAATTGACATAAAATAGTTTTTAAAACAAATATTATATTAGTAATTGTTATTTTATTCATAAAAATCTAAGGTTCGGCCAAATGACTTAGATAAGATTATATATATTAATAATAAACAACTTGGGGTTCGTTTGGCTGCTTATAGTATGTTTATTAACCTTATAGTATAAGAAGACAAGAAGACACGGTAAAAGTAAACTTATTTAACTTAATGTTAAATCTAAATTATAAGGTTAAAATAGGTACCTAAACTTGTCTAAATTCTATTGGATGAGAGGATTTCGACCCATCCCCACCTTAGCTTCTAAATTAATTAATTTGGAGCTATTTAAAACCGAACTTGACTTTATAATAAAATAATATTTTTAGTTATTCCAAAGGTGCCCCTCTCCTCCCTTATAAAAGGGCACCTCATCCCCCTCTTTCTCACACCACTTTGAACCTTCATGCTCAACCAACCCCTGAAAATTCCTCCTCTCCACTTCCCTAGAGACATCATAGAGGTTCTGTTCTTCTTCAAAGACCCATTTTAGTGCCCTAAAAGGAGGTCTTAAAGAAGCACTTCAAAGAAGAGGTAATGTCCGTTACCGATTCTTTCATCTTTATTTCTTCTTCCACTTCTTCTTATTAGGTTGTTTTATTATGAAGTAATAACATAAGTATCACTCATATACTGATATTTTATTATAAGTATGAAACAACCCTATTTCACCATCTATCCATCCTACGGAAAAAGAAATCACCGCGCGTGCGTACGTACGGAATACCGTCTCTACACCGTGGTGTAATCTATTTTCCACCACCACCTTACGTGGATGGGTATAATGGTGTAAATAATGACTATATATGACTATTATAAAGTGATAATGATTCTTAAATAGTATACATACACTCCAATACAATTCCACGATCATAGGAACAATATCATCACTCGTGCGTACGCACGGAATACCGTCTCCACGATGTGATGCGACTCGTTTAACATGATCTTCATTTCATAATGATTATATAAATGAATTGAATGAATTAATATGATATATATTACACTAATAACATTCTGGTATTGAGGTATCTATAACCTAAAGATAATAATAAGAATTTATTCGACAAAACACGCATAAGAACAAAAAGTTATAAATACCCGAATAACAAGAAGCAATGAAATATTACTACTAAGAAGCTAATAATATGACCATATATGATATCATAAAAATAAGTATGATTCTAGAATAAGTCAATAACATTATTTAAATCATTATATAGGAGGTTCGGACACTTACGAAGCAAAACGGACCTAAGGTAAGGGAAATATCACAATCTCATTTTTATCCAAAATTGTTTATACTTTGGCATTTACTGGGGTGTATTTTATCATCCACATACATGTTTCCTCAATATGTAATATTATTTCCATCCACCTACAATTGTTTAAATCCTATTTTACCCTTCGGTGAGTTTTTAGTAAAATATATGAAAGGAATCTTTTGTCGTTTTTTGTACGAGGTACTTTTTTTGACTTTTTCGACAAAAGTACGAGAAGAATGTTTTTTTAACATATACGGCATGAATGGATTTTTAAAACATTATTTCCAAGAAGCTTCCTTTAAAAGTTTTCAAGTTTATTTTTAATCAACTTCTTTTAGTTTATAATTTTACGACATGTTAAGAAAGGAAAAGTGTTTTTGAAGCAGAAAGGATATTTTCCTCAAGAATGGAGTTCAAGTGTTTTATCAAAATTATTTTCCATATAAGATAATAAAGGGTTCTGTTTTTATCCCTATTATTACATTGATTTGATTATGTTGTTATGGAATTATATTTTTAAGAATTCCTTTATCTTATATGAATTGTTTTATGATGTCACGATGTTTAAGATTCCCATTTTTATTTCATGGGTTATGAAATGATGTATGATTTATGATTCTGTGGCACACATAAGAATGGTATCATTATGAGATGGGTGGGACCTATATCTCCCTCCAATGAATTGGGCAAAGATTTTATATCTCATGATATAGACATGGCTGGAACGGTAGGTTATACCGGTTCAGTGAAACAGGACTGAAACGAGGGTGACTCGGTTCAGAAAGGGACTTTGTCCACTAAGATAGTCTTGCCAATGAGTCTTGACTAACAAGAAATGATTCTCTATGATTATGTGTGTATTCCACAAAGTTTCATGTTTTAAGTTATGATTATTGTGATTACATTTCACTTCCATGATTTATCCCATGTTATGAAATTATGATCTCTTTTTCAGGTTAAGATTTCCAAAATTTATGTTCTTATGTATACAATGTGATTGATATTTCTTTTGTTTACCCTTACTGAGCATTTGAGCTCCCCCTTTTGTATGTTTTATTTCCCCGGGTCAGGAAGAAGGTTATTAAGTAGAATATTCCAAAAAGGGACTCTAGATATGATGAAATAAATGGGAGGCAAAGGAGATGCTTTATGAACCCGTTGTTTATGATTCCCAGTTTCTAAAGACACTATACCTATACGGTCCTTTCTTGGTTTTGTTATATGTTGTAATAAGTGTGCTTCAATTCTGAAGTAATAGCAATGTATGTAAAGTATGGGTCGTTATAACATCGATACCAAGAACTCTAACTAGGGTACCAGGAAGGAATAGAGGATTCAGCTCTAAGTCTCGTAGAGGGGATTCCAACAAATCTATTCAAGAAGTCTTATTGAAGGGATCATACTCATGTACGTAAGAAATGATACCAGAGACCTTTAGGGGAAAGACCAAGGGTACAAACCCTAAGAAAGCTAGCCCATGTCATGGATGAAAAATGGCCCAAGCCATGTAAAACAGGTTACATAGCATATAATAGGGTTACACGCCATGTTCCTTGACTCCGGGTACTGCCCATGTAAATGGCCCGTTTCATTCGTCCAAGCTGTGTAAAACTCAACTACACGGCGTGTAGAAGAATCACACACCTTGTTCCTTGACACCGGGTACTGACCGTGTAAACTGACCATGTCATTTATCTTGTTGTATAAAAAGTAATTACATGTCATGTTGAAGGGTTACACACCATGTCTGAGTGTCCAGGGTTCACTCCATGTACTCTATTCATGTGCCTGTACATGTCCTCAACTCGTGTTGCCATGCACGTGTACCAGTACACGGGGTATCCTGTGTATCTGGCCGGGTCTGGCCGGAGAAGGGTATACATGCTGTGTCCTTGGCCTTGTACCCAAACTGTGTCTCTGTACTCCCGAAGTACATGCCAAGTGGTCCACCGACGAACACACTCCGCGTATCCCATACTACATGTCGTGTAGTTGAGATTTCTCCAGAACCATCGTCTTCTTCCTCGCGCCATGGCCTAACCTCCGGATTCTCGTTCATTCTTCCGTTTTCCGTGAAACTCGAGATCTCAGGTCTCCTCGTTGTCATGATTCTGAATACATGGGTTTTGGGACTTCTATCAGCTCTGAAATCCGATTCTGGTCACCTGTGCGGAAATCATTCGAAGATTCGATATCTTCCGATATGCTTTGATCCTTCCATATCCACCACAGTCGCACCTCCGTGGGGTTGTCCCGATGCTAGATCTTAAATTTGGGATCATTACGTCACACAACATATGCACAATGATCCGTCATTCATATCTCCGTAAAGAACGCGTAGAACGCACACAACGAACGTGAGAAATAGGGGAAGAAAGGAACAACAAATCGAGAGGGGTGAACCTCGATCAATGTTTGTGTCGATCTTGTTTTGTCACCGTTAGAAGGCTAAATGAAACCAAATAACTTTCATGAATAAATCCACAAAATCCCCGGAAAATCCCATCCCGTAAAAATGATCGATCCGTGGGATAATCTGTTCATGGATTAGTCCTCATTCGTCATAGGAATCAAGAATGAGGAAAGGAAAATAAAAATAAAACATCCTACATGGATCTGCGGTGTTCGTTGGCGAGGATCCGGTCCCCACGTCGTCGTCTCCAGCGAAACCTGTCAAGAACGTCGTCGCCGCGTTGGGAGGTTTTCTCCAAATCCTCCAAAGGGTTTTAGGGTTATGAGGTCTGTAACCCTGGACCCCTGCACAATGTATTTATTTAAAAAGGTAAAATAAATTCATTGTAACAAGATTTAATAAAATATTATTATTAAATATTTTATTACAATTACGTCCAAAAACAAGATTTCAACACCGAGCTGTGCCGACTGATGTTAGGCCTCGCCTAACGTAAAATCACTGCTCTGAATGCAATGGTTCCCTCAAATTTCTGATTCGAGAACCTGTTCAGGATTTATTCTACTTTTTCAGGAAAACCACACGCGTGCGTTATTTAGGTATTTATTAAAATTCAGACATTTTTTCCGGTCTCACCGGGCCTCGTAACTGCACGCCGTAACAACGCCTGGTCTCGAAATAATTTCTATATAATATTAAAATAATACATGGAAAAATCCGGGACATTACATCCTCCCCACCTTAGGGATTTACGTCCTCAAAAACCCAAAACAAAGGCTATTCAAAAAGATGTGGGTACTACACACAGATTTGAGCCTCCCGCTCCCACGTGCTCTCCTGGAGATTCCCGTGCTGCCACCGGACACGCACCAAGGGAATAGCTCGCCCACGAAGGATCTTCTCTTGCCAATCCTCGATCTCCACTGGGTACTCAGTAAAGGTCTCTCCATCATCGATGTCCAGCTCACCCCAGTCGATAACGTGTGATGGATCATTCATGTACCTCCGTAGCTGCGACACATGGAAGATGTTGTGTACACAGACTATTTTAGGAGGTGGACCCAAATGGTATGCCACCTCTCCAACTCTACTCAGAATACAAAAAGGTCTGATGAACCTCAGAGATAGCTTGTCACCTCATCAAAATCTTCAGAATCCTCATCAAGGTGAGACTCGAAGGAACACATGGTCTCCCTCCTCGAACTCCAAGGGCCTCCATCTCCTATCGGAAAAAGACTTCTGCCAACTCTGTGCAGTCTTCATCTACTCCTGGATGACCTGCACCTTCTCTATAGTAGCTCACACAATCTCTGGGCCCATGAGTGCTGACTCTCCCAGGCCAATCCAAAAAATTGGTGACCTGCAAGGTCACCCGTACAAAGCCTCGAATGGTGCCATACCAATAGAGGAATGATAATTTTTGTTATAAGAAAATTTCACCAATGGTAGGTGATCCTCCCAGCTACGACCAAAGTCAAGTATGAAAGCTCGTAGCATATCCTCTAAGAGTTGGATGGTCCGCTCTGTCTGACCATCAGTCTAAGGATGGAACGATGTGCTCAAGCACAAATGAGTCCCAAAATCTTCCTGCAATCCCTTCCACAAACGGGATGTGAAACGAGCATCACGATCTGAGATTATCATTGATGGAACTCCATGAAGTCAAACGATCTCATGCATGTAGAGGCGTCCCAAGCTCTCTACTGATCTTGGATCCTGTATGGCTAGGAAGTGGGCCGACTTGGTGAGTCGATCAACGATCACCCAGATTGCATTGCGTCCCTTGGATGTACATGGTAAACCCTTCAAGAAGTCCATGGATATCCCATCCCACTTCCACTCTGGCACCTCAAGGGGATGATTCAAACCTGATGGAACCTGGTGCTCAGCCTTTACTTGCTAACAAGTAAGGCACATAGAAACAAACTCTTCCACACTCTTCTTCATTCATGGCCACCAGAAATGACGTCGGAGGTCTTGGTACATCTTTTACACACCTGGATGCACCGCCAAAGGAGATGTATGGAACTCCCTCAAAACCTCCTCCCACAACGTCACTGGTAATATTGTATGCCCTTATAAAAGAACAACGTGCTCCCTAGCTTTTGAATATCCATCAGCAGCATCACCTGTGGATATCTGAGAATGTAGAGTATCATAGCTCACATCCTCGATCATTACTTCCCGGACTCGCTGTAAGAGTGGAGGTGTAACAACCATCGACTAAAGGTAAGCTCCCTCATCTCTATCCACTAAGGATAACTGTAAAGAGGTCAACTACCTTGTCACCTCATCCAGCAACTGTGAACTTGATTTCCTACTGAGAGCATCTGCCACAACGTTCCCCTTCCTAGTAGTATAAACGATCTCAAAGTCGTAATCCTGGAGGTACTCAAGTCATCGCCTCTGTCTCAAATTCAGATCCTTCTAAGGAAATATATATCTGAGACTCTTATGATTAGAGTAGATGATAAACCTCTTGCCCATCAGGTAGTGTCGCCACATCTTCAACGTGAAGACTGCCGCTGCCAACTCAAGATCATGGGTCACGTAGTTCTTCTCATGTGGCCTCAACTGGCATGAGCCATAAGCAATCACCGATTAGCTCTGCATTAGGACACAACCAAGCCCAGTTCCTGATGTTTCACATAACACTAAGTACTCGACACCCTCTTCTGGTAGTCTCATGATAGGGGAGCTCGTCAGACTCTGTCTCAACTGTTGAAAAGCCTGCTGGCATCTGTCGGTCCACACGAAAGGCTTCCCCTTTCGGGTCAAAGCTGTCATGGGTGCTAAAATCCTGGAGAAATTAGGAATGAATCTCTGATAATAGCCTACCAACCCAAGGAAACTCCGCACCTCTGTCACGCTCTGGGGTGGCTCCCATGCTAACAATGCCTCTACCTTGGTTGGGTCCATCGCTACACCATCTGTTGAGATAACGTGCCCCAAAAAGTGGACCTCCTGTATCCAGAATTGACACTTCGAGAGATTCCCATACAAATGGTACTCTCGGAGTGTGTCCAGAACCATCCTTAGGTGCCTTTCATGCTCCTCCAAGGAAACGGAGTACACAAGGATATCATCGATGAAGACCACCACGAATCGACCTAGATAGGGCTGAAAGATCCGGTTCATGAGCCCCATAAACACTGTCGGGGCGTTTGTCACGCCGAAGGGCATCACCAAGTACTCATAGTGACTGTAGTGACATTTGAAAGTCGTCTTAGGTATATCCTCATCCCGTACACACAACTGTTGATGGCCTCATCGTTGATCAACCTTCGAGAACCATTGTTCCCCTCTTAACTAGTCATAGAGGTCATCAATCCTCGGTAGTGGATACCAGTTCTTCACGGTCACCGGATTCAAGCACCGGTAATCCACACACAACCTCAAGCTCCCATCTACCTTCTTGGAAAACAACACCGGGGCTGCCCAGGGGGAAACACTGGGTCTCACGAAACCATTTCTCTATATGTCTTCCAACTGCACTCTCAGTTCATGAAGCTCTTCAGGGGCCATTTGATATGCTGATGCCGATATCAACTCAATGTAGAAATCTATCTCTTAATGGGGAGGTAGTCTGGGGACATCCTTTAGAAAGATGTCGTCATACTCAGGCACTACTGCTAGAAACTGGAAAATCATAACATCTAATGCTCCAAGGGATAGGGTAGCCAACCGATGTGTAACTGATTGTACCTTCCTAAGCATGAGTCCATCCTGCGCTGCCTAGGACTCCTTTTCACCGATGAAGGAGAACCTTGTTCCATCACTGCGGAAACACCGCACCCGTCACCTAAAATAGTCAATCCGGGCACGAAATGGTGATAACCAATCCATACCAAGAATGACATCGTAAGGCCTCGACGCTACCACCAAGATGTTCCAATCGAAACTCTCACCTACAAGGGTCAGGTCACACTGTCTGCAAATGTGTGTGATCTCTAAATCTTCTCCAGCCGGTGTTTCTAAGAATAAGGGTCGAGTCAATGACTCAAATGTAATCAAAATGTCTCAAACAAGATAAGAAACCAGAAACGAATGACTAGCACCTGTTTCTATCAGTAGAAAACCCAAAGTGGAAAATAAACATATTGTGCCTCTAATCATTTCAGGAGTACCTAGGTCATAAGCCTCTGCTGCCTGCATCTGTCCCTACATCTGTCCACCAGCTCCCTAAGCCTGGGGTGGACCGCCTGGGGGTGGTGGTAAAGGTTCAAAATGCTGACCACCTCCAGATTCTCTCCAAGATCCTCTACCATGTCCACCGCCCCGCAGATCTGTCTGCTCCACATGTTGCCTCTGCCTCGGTGGTCTATCCACTGCCCCCATGTCAGTAGTATGGCGGGTTGGACAATCTCGAGCGAGATGTCCCCTGCCATCACATGAGTAGCATCACCTCTCTCGAGGCTGGTTGGATGCGCCCTAAGAACCGTGTATGGCATATCCTATATCCTGGGATCTCTTCTGAAAACGTCTCCCATGGCTGGGTCCCTGAAGTCGGCTCCCTACTACCGAGGTCTCTGCTCTAGCTCACTCAATACTGACAACTTATGGATGTCTCTACTCTGCCAAGAAGCTCTCGACCACCAAAGCACGCTCGAGAACCCCAACATAAGTAGGAATTCTCATAGGGATGATGCTAGCTCCGATGTCTCTGTGCAAGCCCTGCTCAAAATTCCAAGCTCTAATGTACTGATCCAAGACCATATCCATCGAGTACCGTGAGAGGTCGGTAAACCTCCAGGAATAGTCATCCAATGTCATGGTACCCTGCTGAAGCTGAAGAATCTCTTGTATACGTACTACTCTCAGGGTAACCAGTGAAAACTCCTCTCTGAAGAGACACTCAAACTTTGACCATGAAAGAGTCGCCTCATCATGAGTCTAGATAACCAAACTCCACCATCGCCCTACCGAGCCCCGCAGAAGGCTCGCTGCTAGGATCACCATCTGGTCTGATGGTGTACTGACCAAATGGAAGACTTTGGCCACTACTTTAAGCCAGTCCTATGCTACCTGAGGGTCAGCCTCACCTTGAAACCTGAGGGGTCTCTGTCTCTAAAACTCATGGAGTGCGCTTATCCTGCGCTCCTCCTCTACTGGTACAGCAGGCACTAAACCCTGCTCCACAGGTGGTGGAACAACTGGCACACCACCCAAAGGTAAAACTGGGGGATCTGGTCCCTATATCGAAGCTTCATCACTGAAGGGGTCATCCTCATGATTGAGCTACTGGATCCTATCGGGTGCGTATCACAGAGGCATCCTGTAAAGAAACAAGATGTATCACAGTCAGTGAGTATATCCGAAGCGCTGACATAAGAAGGACATGGAAACCACAACCCATTCTTATATGATGCATGTACCATTATTTTCCCTTGAAACTAGTGTTCTCATGTTCTGACTCAAAAAGCAATTTATCAGAGTCCGGGTGTATGGATACGTCGGCCGCTCGCACCAGCACTGGGGTCCGTGGCCTGAAAGCTGAACTCAAAACACTTAACATTGTTTCCCCAAACCAACTCACAGACTCTCGGTCCTAAGGTAGAACCGACCAGCTCTGATACCACTATGTCACGAACCATCCCTATGGGGCCCATGTAGCAACTCCCCAAGCCCGCCTCTAATAAGCCATGGGCCGGTGACTAGCACCGAGTAGGCATGTCACTAACAAGGGAGGCATTACTTATAAACCTGTACACACACACATATATCTAAGCCCACAAAGCTAAAAAGTAAAAACTACTTAAAATGGAAACACATGCATACACTAAAATCCCAACTAATAGATTATGATAAGAAAGTAAAGTACATTAAAGTAAATCTCTGGGCCAAAAGTACAAGCCCACCAACATAAAGTCTACAACAAAGTCCAACCTGTAAAGAAAGGTAGTGGGACTGCAATCCATATCCTTAGGAACACAATCGGCCTGCCTGATCTCACTAAGCACTGTCTGGTCCTGGTCCACCTAGAATTCTGTCAAATCCTCGCTTGTCTGCACAAGACATGACATGTTCGGGCAAAGCCCGTGCAAGGGTGAGTATAAAAATACCAAGTAAGACACCCCAAAAACCACAAAGGAAATACAGTAAAGGAAATACCACAAAAGAATGGTACAGTCAACTCTACACAGTACATATTTACAAAACATATAACAAGAATATCCAGATATATTCAAACCTGACAACTATAGTGAAACCACCACTACGATCCAGATCGAATATTCCACTAAGCATGTAACTGGGAGAACACACTCCTAGGTCTGAAGAGAGAGATCCTATGTACTCATTCTGGGAGAACTCACTCCACAAGTACTTAAGAATAAGATGTTTAGATGAGTATCACAACCAATAGCTATGGGCTGATTCCATAAACTCAGTCTGAACTAATCCTCTAAGAAGAGGATCGATTCCCGGGTAAAGTAGGTCACATCGATACCAAGAACTCTACCTAGGGTACGAGTAAGGAATAGAAGATCTGGCTCTAAGTCTCACAGAAATAATTCCAACAACTCTATTAAGGAAGTCTTGCTAAAGGGATCATACTCCTATATGTAGGAAATGATACCAGAAATCTTCAGGGGAAAGACCAAGGGTATTAACCCTAAGAAAGCTAGCCCAAGTCACAGAAGACAAATGGATCAAGCCATGTAAAATAGGTTACACAACGTGTAGTAGGGCTACATGTCATGTTCTTTGACACTGGGTACTACCCATGTAAACGGCCTGTGTCATCCTTCCAAGTTGTGTAAAACTCAACTACACGGCATGTAGATGGATCACACGCCGTGTTCCTTGACTCCAGGTACTGCCCTTGTAGACGTCCCGTGTACCCAACACGTGTCCATGTACTCCCGGAGTACACGCCACGTGGTCCGCCGATGGACACACACCGTGTAGCCCATACTACACGATGTGTAGTCAAGATTTCTTTAGAACCATCGTCTTCTTCCTCACGCATCAAACAAACATCCAGATTATCATTATTTCCTTCGTTTTCTGCGAAACTCAATATCTTGAGTCGCCTCGTCATCGTGATACCAAATACATGGGTTTCAGGCCTTCAATAAGCTCCAAAATCTGATTCCGGTCACCCATGCCGAAATCATTCGAAGAACGATATCTTCTGATCTGCTTCAATCTGTCCATCGCCACTGCAGTCGCACCACTGTGGGGTTGTTCTAATGCAACATCTTCAATTTGGGATCATTGCATCGCACAATAGACGCACAAAATTCTGTCGTTCATATCTGCGTGAAGAACACGTAGAATACACACGAAGAATGTTAGAAATCGGGGAAGAAAGGCACAAAAAATCGAGAGGGATGAACCTTGATCGATGTTCGTGTCGATCTTGGTTCATCACCCTTAGAAAGATAAACGAAACCAAATATATTTCAAGAATAAATCCCCAAAATCCCCGAAAAATCCCTTCCCATTAAAATAATCGATCTGCAGGGCTAATATATTCGTGGATTAGTTAGTATTCATTGTAGGAATCAAGAACATCGAAAGGAAAATCAAAATTGAACGTCCTACATGAATCTATGACGTTTGTTGGCAAGGATCTGGTCGCCACGTCGTCGTCACCGGCGAAACCCGTCAAGAACATCGTCCCCGCGTTGGGAGGTTTTCTCCAAAGCCTCCATAGGGTTTCAAGTTTATGAGGTCTATAACCCTGGACCCCTGTGAAAAGTCTGTACTTAAATAGGTAAAAGATATTCACTACAAAAAGATTTAATAAAATATTTTTAATAAATATTTCATTACAGTTACGTCCACAAACTAGATTTCACTACCGACCTTCACCGACTGATGTTAGGCCTCGCCTAATGTAAAATCGCTGCTCTGAACGCAACGTTTCCCTTGGATTTCTGATCCAAGCACCCGTTAAATAGTTATTCCACTTTTTCAAGAAAACCACAAAGACTCATTATTTAATTATTTAATTAAACTCAAACCTTTGTTACAGGCTCACTGAGCCTCATAACTGCATGTCGTCACAATGACTGGTCTCGAAATAATTTTCATATAATATTAAAATAATATATGGAAAAATATGAGACATTAAAAAAGCCATTCCATACTAAGAATAATGTCAAATTTGCCCATCTCAGGGATTAAAGAATTACCCAAGAAACAACACCCACCTATCTCAAGGGGGAACTACTTACATTGATTTATATTCTCTAATTTTTCCCTGATTGTGTGTTAAGTTCCATAACACCAAAAAGTACTATTTTATTGGCACAAACATTCCATGATTGTACCAGATATAAAGGAGTGTGATGCACCTATTTCAAATATGGAGGAAACTAAAGTAAAGTATACTAGAATAGTACCTATAACTATAGATGTTCTTTGAATTTTCTCCATAGGGTTATATTACATAGATATAGAACAAACCATAGCCTTGAGATAAAACTTTACTAACTTGGGGAGGTCTGCTATACTGGAATTGAACTTCATTGGTATGACTACCTCAACCACGACCACCTCCTCGGCCTGATTAGCTGGTAGTAGACCAATTGTCATCCTGATGTGGAGTCACTAATTCTGTACAAGAAAGTTGTTTTAGCATTTATCCAATTTCACTAGATATTGGAGGAAACTTTAAATAGAATCAATGAAGGTGATCCATCATTCTTCATGTTTGAAACTATGTCAAAACTCCCAGTACACTAGGGGTTTATGTGTCATGTCCTGCCACACTAGTGACACACCACATAGAATTTGGTACATTTCATATGGCAGGAATTTTCACCACATACACCCTTGAAGTAATGCTTCTTACCACTGGATAAACCATCTCCCTACATGGAAGCCAAACTTCCCTATCTCACATTGTCACCTTCCCTCATGTTTCCACAATGATGAGGTCATGGTTCACTATCTCAGAAATAGTATTCAATAATAATATTTTCACTTGTGAGTAGATGGTATATGAAAGCCCAAGCTCAGATAAAATTATAGTAATCAAATATTCACCGGTCTAGGATGGATAAAAACTTTGAATCATGGTGAAATTATATGAGTACTTCATCATTGACATGGAACCCTATTATAGGTGCATTAATTCTTGGGAGTGGTCTTACCTCAACATCTAGGAGAAGAAGTAATAATAAAATCTATTTGGAATCCCACCAATACCTTATCCAGATGGTGCATGACCTGGGTAATGAAATCCTAAAAATGTTTAGTAGAATGATGAAGTATAAAGGTAGAAATCTTGACCCTTCACTCTGGAGAAATCAAAATATGCTTGAAGATCGAAAAAATAGTTTATAGAAAAAACACACTAGTCCGAGGACAACCATCCATTGAAAAGGTGGGAGGATGCTACTTATATAATTCCTATGTCTGCTCTACCATGGTAGGAGTAGGTTGTAGATATCCCTTTATAGACTATATTATATAGAATAAACTATTAAGAAACTTATCCTTAGTTCCATGTGGAAGATCATTAGGAGGCACCTCAGGTGGGAATATAGGAGGTAATAAATATGGCTCAGAGCCCACCACCTATAGAGCATGTACCTTGCCACCTTCTTAGTATATGATATCAGGATTTTGAGGAAAATTATCTATGTTCATTCCCTATATAAGATTTAATATTCGAAAATAAACAATGACTATTAGAAGGGATTTGTGAAAAAAACATCCTATAACAAGTCACACCTCTCATATTACCTCAAAGTCGAAGACTAGGTGATAACAATGTTCATAGAATTGCAAGGATACCCGACCTACTTCCCTATACTAAGGTCAGGTTAGGGTCAAGGAATCATACACCACCTCTGAGGTTCTAGTATATGGAGTGTCAATTGAAAAATATAGAATAAAACACCCTTTAAATTGCAATTGGAATCCCTATTTAGTGGTAACCATTTCATTTTATATCATCAATTTATTTAATTTCATTTTTACTTATGTTGATATTGGTTTCATAATCTAGTTAAATGTGATACTAGTACTAACTTATATTGGCCCATAGACTTTATAAATTGGGATTGGTATATAAAATAATTGTGACAAGAACATTACATCCAGTATTAGGATGCAATAGATCGTGTATAGAGATTTTATTGAACAAAATACCATTCCCAATTTATATAAGTATGTTCTTATTAAATTATCATTTGAATTAATCAATCAAATCATCTAATATTTCAGCCCATATTACAAATAGTTCCAGGATCAAATGCGGTATATTTGGTAAATTAATATGCCATCACCAATCTATGTGAAAAAACACCATTTATCTTGATGCAATCACTTTAATTAATCCAATCGTTTTATCCCTATAAGAAATGTTAGAACATTTAAATTATATGTAAATCATGGAACACAAAGAAAGAACATACAATAAAGGGATTTATTGCATAAATATAGATATGGCACATAATATATGTCTTAAAGTGGCTAGTGTAATGCATGAGATGACATCCCTTATCATACCATGCCAAGGGAATAAATCCATAATATCAATAATAATAAAAATAATGTCACAAGACATGTGAATAACCTAATGGTGAAATTAATGAATCTCTAATAGGATTAAACCAATAAAAACAATAACCCATTCTAAGAAATTTGGGTTCCCATTTACATGGGTCCGCTACACCCTAACCTAGGCTAATTACCAAATTCGGATAATTTTTAGTCTCCTATATAAAACCCAAATATTAAAGAAAAAAGGAAAAATAAGTTCATATTCCACTGTGTAGTGTCCCACCCCGGGAGCTAAGTAGTGATGCCCTAAGGTAGTTAGCAACATGACCTCAAGCGAACCAACCCATATGCCAAAGGCTACTAACTAGAAGTGTAGGCCTTGGCTGTCTCTGTGGGGAGATTATACCCTCATATATTAGAGTTTCAACACAATGGTAAAATATATATTATAAGTAGTGTAAGGATAAATAGAAAACATCCAAGAATAAAAAATATGTGTAAGATAAATAATAAATAGATACAAATGTGATGATGATTATGATCATGTAACTATAAAAAATGTGTACATAGGGTACATGATAAACATGAATATAGAAAATGATATATAAAAATAGGCCAAAATCTTCTACTATAAGCATCATGAGAAAAGGATCAATCCATTGCTCCTATAATCCATCCTAGTAATCAGAATAAAACATTGGAAAATAGATTCTTCTATTTGTCTACACCTTCACCTATGAAGTCTTCTTTGGTGCCATGGTTGGCCTAAGTTGGGTGTGAGATATACTCAATAGACAACCATCAACGATGTCTAGATAGATCAAGGATATGCATCTAAAATAAGCAGTGTGACAATAATAATAAATGCAAGGAAATAAATAAATACATAGGCCCAAGTACCTCATGGGATTTCTGACTGACACTATCTTCTTAGGCCTAATTCAGTTGCCTCTAAAGCATGGTGAACCTATAAAAGTGAGATATAAAGTATACAATGGTGATAAAAAAAATTTGTATCAAGAGGTAGGATGTATCGTAGCATGTTATTTGGATTGGAAGAAACATCCCAGGGATTTCATCAACACATTATTAATATATAAATAAAATTTAACTTTAGATTTTAAGAAGAGGCACAATGATCCCATCCAAGTTTTCCCTATATGAATTACAATTATTTCTTCAAGGGAATTGTAAATTACAAATACCACAAGAGTCCATCCTAGGTGATCTATAAATGAAATATAATGTCTAAATTTAAAAATTGAATGAAATAAACCCTTTGATTACATCCCTATTATCTCATGTAGGGGACCAAGTATCACTCATGACCTGGTCTAACCATCTTTCCATCGATACCGTCCACAATGTCTCCCCATAGGAGAAATTGTCTCTCAAATGGGGGTAAAGTAAACACACGGTGAGCCCGTCTCAAGCACACACACTATCATTATTGTTTATATAAAATCCATTAATATGAAATAATTATAAATCTCAACAATCCTTTATGAGTTATCCCATAAGTATCTAATTATTTCCCTCATATTGTATATTAGGAATGAATTAAATATTAGAAATCATTTATTTAATATGGAATTTCACTTAAAACATTTTAAAACAAGTTGTCAAAGATATTTAATTAAGAATTTAAAATTTAACATATAGCATATGGAAAATATTCTTACCAAACATCATTCATAATTAGTATAACATTACCATTTATTTATTACAATGGAAAGACACCTCAATAGGTTCATGAAACAATCCTAGAGAAAATGGTAAATATACCTCTAATGAAGGCACAATCATGGGGTGGCCCATGTCAAGGAAATAAATCAATGGTGGTGATTCACCACTAGTTAGGACTATCATAATCATGAAAAATAATTTACTTTAATTTATTAATCTTTTTGGAGGTGTCTCTGGATAATTCTAGTGTGTGGAATGACAACGCATAATATAAATGCAACAAAACATATGGTAATGAACTATACCACAATAATTAGGTTCATATAAGGAAAATCATCCCTTGTCGAACTTTTATTCAAGATTGAAATGTAGAAATCGAAAAGATTATAAATTCCCATGAAAATAGGTAAAATATTACTATACCCACATAAGGAATTAGATGGGAAAAGAAACTGGGCATAAAATATAGAAGATTGTCAAGCTTACTAAGAGTATTTCAACACACTTAATGATGAAGCAAATAGAGTATAGACAGAGGAGGAAGAAGGATAAATTGAATGGGAATGGTGGAGGCCTATTATGAATATCCTCTTCTATGGGGAAAAAATAAGGTTTCTATGTTAAACTTATCCTCTTCCCCTTTATAAAAACATGATCGGGGCATTTACACAATGTGTAAATGCATTACACATCGTGTGATGCTCAATATTTTCCTCCATAGTAAAAGAATATACACATCATGAAAGGGGGAATGGATAGTAAAATAAATGTACTATATTTAAATACCAGTTGGGTATTTTTTTTGTACACAGGTTCCAGTCGATCTGCTATATCTTTTCCTGAAATGAACAAACTGATCCTTAGGCGATGTCTCCATATTTGAGTAATATTAAACAAAATGTATCATGTTGAAAATATGGGATGCTACAGAAGCTATATTTTATATTTATAAGATTATAATTATATCATATATTACATATTATTATTTTTAAACATTTTCACATACCATCCACATGGCACGATAAAAAAAATCACAGCGTTTTATGAGGAAGTAATCTTCCATTCACATGAACGATGTTATCATTTATTAAATGGATAGTAAAGTAAGAAGTAATATGATATATTGCTTATAAATAATTCTTAATATGTCATTAGTTTCATATATAAACAATATGTTAATCCTTAATAGATTCCTTATAAAATTTATGTTAAAAATGAATCACATTGCTTCATGAGATGGTAGTATTTCATACAAACAAGTGACATTATCATATTATATAAAGAATGGAAAGTAAGTAGGTCTAAGTGGTATTGTAATTAAAAAATGTAAATTTATCATAAAAATAATATTAAAATATTATATACATAATTATATATATACATAAGAAGTGGGGACATAAACAAATTATGTTGGTTCGCGAGGCGGTACTCCTCCGTACACACGACCAATAGTTTCATCTACCATTTGGGGGAGTAAGAGACGTTTTTTGGCCATTATCTTTTCCTGAAACATATTAATATATTTAATATCATTAGGTTATTATATCATCATGGTTTATTACTATCTTAGGGAGTTTTAATAAGAAATAAAACAAAACGCTTGGCTAATGGAATTTACCTCTTTGTCAGAAAATTACTTTTGGTTTGCACTAAAAGCCTTTATTTGTTGGATTTATGATAAAAAGGGTTATATAATGAAGTTAGGTATTTATTTATATTATATGGGTATTTCATGGACAATAAAATGGAGTTTTTCTGTGTTAATATGTGATGATAGGTGTGGTATTTTATAAGTGGGAGAGAGGATACAATTGAATTTTTTTAAAATAAAGCATTCCAACCATGTTTTTCTTAAGAAACAGTGATCTTAAATAGAAACATTTAGAAAATTTTAATATATATGCTCAAAATATTACTAAAAATATATATTAGATAATTTTTGTCATTTTTTCCCATATTTCTTTATTTTAACAGCCCAACAAACCTGTTTTTACCTTAACCATGGTAAATAATTTTTATAGTTTTCACTTTTCATTATGTTAAAAATATTAAGTTGAACTTATTTTTAAATAAAAACAATTATTATTAAATTTATGGAATCTATTTATCCATATTCAACTCATCTAATTGGTGGAATTTAATTTTACATTAAATCAACAAACATATCAAAAAAGCTGTTTTTCTAGAAATGCACATTTTAAGGAAAAGATGGTCTTATAATAATTATATGACCAGTAATAATAATTAAAAGAGCTCGAATTAAAATTTAAATATATATATAATTTAAATTTAATTTAAATCATTCCTTGTTAAGGTTTATTTTAATTAATTAAATTTGTGAAACATTATGCACATTAAAAAATGTTTTTAGAAAAATGTTTTTAATCCTAATAATTAACATATAATAAAAGATATTATAAAAATGATTTAAATGTAATTAATTTTATATAATTTATCTAAATTAAACTAATGTAAATATAAAATAAAATTAATATAATATTTGTAATTTTAAATTACTTAATTTATTAAAAAAACTGACAATTTTATAAAAAGTATATTTTTCCAAATCCACTAAAAAATTAATATATTCTAAAAAATTAAAAAATTTCTAAATAAGTTAATATTTATATTTTAATTTCCTACATTATCGTAATTTTATAAATTTAATGTTTTTAAAAGTTTATAAAATTAATTTTAATTTATGTACGCAAAGCCTCAGTAAACCACATTTTTTAAAAATACAGTTTTTCAGAAAACATTTCTTTTTTATTTTAAATGGTTATGATTTTATTTTAAATAAATATATAACATTTTAATATATTATATAATCCAAAAAAACATAATATTTTTATAGTTTATTTAGTAATATTCATTCCCACTAACTTAATGGACTTGTTATAATGATCGACTTCAAATAATAATATCTTAATAGAGGATCACATTTTGTTTAAAACCTATATTTTATATATTACAATTTATCAAAGAGAGTTAATTTATTTTAAAATATATATATCCTAATATATCAGGGTTTTATATTCTATTATAATCTTAGTGTTGTGTGTTATACACAATATCAGATATTAGGTTTCTGTTTAAAAATCATGCGGTGTTATACTCAATCCCTTTAAATAAATTACATCCTTGAAATTTAATATTGATCTCAGTAATCAAGGGTTTTAAATTTTAAATTAACATTATTAGATTCCCACATGATAAAAATATTTTAAAAAATTCCTCTTGATAAGAGAGAAAGTGAAGTATGAAAGTCATAGCATAACAAGGTTTCCTCATAGAAGAACATTGGAGGCAAGTGAAGATATAGAAATTGGAGAAAAAAATAATAATTATTTGGAGGGGTAAAAATAATTGATCATATGAAATTTATTGATCAATTTAAATTTAAGGGTCTCAATACCATCAATTTATTATGAGTTAAATGAAAATTTATTCTTTAAATATGTACTTAATAGGATAATATTTGTTTCAATATCCTTTTTTGAGATTTGATGAATTCCATTACCATATAGAATAATAATGTAATACAATATACTGAATTAAGAAGTAAAATTTCATTATGTAATAAATTTACATTATAATACCATTTGTTTCTTTAAATTATTATTATTTAAAATTATATTTTCATGCCTAAATCATTAAATTAACTTCTAATAGATGAAATAATCCCCAACATAATAAAAAAATATTCCTCCTATCTTCACTAATAAAAACATTGTTAGAGAAACTAATTCTATACAATAAATTAATCTATAATAAAAAATAATTACTCAAAAAGTTCATTTTAATCCAGTCTATAAGTGTATTTCCTTAAAACCCTTCAGCTTACATCTCTAAAATCCTAATAGAAATCTTCTCGAAATATTATTTATGTTAAACTAAAAGGTTATATATACTTAAACCCAATAAAATTTCTCCCAAAATATCATTAATCACCTCAATATCTAATTACATAAAACCTATATATGGGGTTCTAATACATTTCACTTATGACCATACTTAAACTCATAAACCCATGATGGTATCCATAACTCTTATGTAAATATAACTTGAAGACATATCTGATTCCAAAATTAAGAAAATCCTTAGATGTTTTGTGATTCTTTTTACAAAAATATCATAGGTAAAAATAATTATCTAGCATAATTATTGAATCCCAAAACATAAATACTTAAACAAATTTTATTAAATGATTTGGTATAACATAGGTCCTTATTTGGTCTAGGGGCTGACCCATAGTTTAGGTAATTAAATAAGATAACAACCAAGTTAACCTCATATAATACATAAAATTACTTGTAAATTCATTGCAATGTGTCCTTTATTTCCATATAAAAAAATCTTCCCCTCTATTTGATGTACTCTTTATGGTGATTATTCCCACTTTATTGACATGCATGAAGTTGAATATTTTTTTCATTTTAATCTATTTCACTCAAGTTTCCCTATTCTTTCATCCCTCCTTTTTTGATTTCTTTGGAAATTTAACTATATTATAGTAATTGATCATCATTTGGAATGAATATAATATATTTAACTACCATTTTGGTTAGATTATTCATCACATCATGAAAACAATTACATTTCCCATGACATTTGTTGTTGTAATTATTTCTCTTTCTTCCCACCATTAACTAAGACGATTAAAAGAAACAAGATGATATTGAATTAATATACCAAAAGGAAAATTATAAACCTACAAGTAATAACATATAAATGATAACTATGTTATAACTTATGGGACTCTTTGTTTTTTCTACATTATCCTTGGTAATAGTTATTATTAGGTCTCCTAGCCTAATAGTTCGTTCAAGTACTTTGTAATGGTTAATAATGAGGTTGTCAATTTCCAAATCATATCCCCTAGGAGTGTAAAACTAGGTGCGCAATAATTTCCATTTTTGTGTACCAGGTAATTCTTGAGTCAATATAAATATTCCTTTTTGGAGTTATCACCCCTAGGTACATATGTTCCATAACCACACCCACTTATAGTATCTAGATAGAGATATAATTACTTCAAAACCACTCTCTCTACACTTCACCGAAATTACAACATATTTTCCTATACCTAGACTTACCCTTATGAGTATCCTTAGTATTATGCTTATACATATACCTAGAGTTATCACTATGGTTTTATCATCCTAGTTTCCAAAGGTTTACTAAACCTTCTCTATGATATCAACTACAGTGACCCAAGTCCTTTACTTGTATTATTACTTGATTTTTAACATAAGAATATATTAATTAGAATTGATAGATCATCAGGCCAAGTGTATCTGGAATACTAAGATCACATTAAAACGATGGAAAATCCAAAAATAAAATCCTTATTTTTTTCCCTTTTTTATTGTGTCATTTCCTAAATCCATTTAGACTCCTAAAACTGCACAACATAACCTATGGATTTCATAGAAGAACTAGGTGAGCTAAAATTCCCAAAATGAGAATAAACATGATAAGGAAACATATTGCATGCATCTAAAATTTATTATGATATCATAATAGAGGAGAACAAGAGTAATCACATGGATGAATAAAATTACAAAAATGGTATCATAAGATCATTGTAATATAGGATATTTGGAAGCAATATATAACATGACATAAATTTGAGTCAATGATAAATACTTAGAAAGTATCACATGCTATAAAAGTCCCATAATGGATTAGGTTTACACCATAATCCCATAAATGACATCTCAAGAGACTAAAACATTACCCAATGCATTGGAGTGCTATCTAGGATCACCCATCATAACATTTCAATGATATATGTGTTCCTCATAAATAAAATCAATCAGAAGGAATAATATAATAATTTCACATAAAAAGAAAATGGTTTACATAATCTTTCTTCATATCATAATCGAAGGAATTTTTTAATGAAGGAATTCAAAAAATGATCATATGGTGTGTATTACCCATAAAAGGAATGGAGAATAAACTACGTATATATGTGAGTGATATATATTGTCATGACCCATCCTCGGGGCCCGTGCTGTGACTACCCCAAGCCTGCCTTCCATAGGCCAGGGGATGGCGACTAGCACCAAAGATGTAAATCCCTATACTGGGAAGGAATTGCCTTTATAAAAGTAAACAAACACAATAGAGTACACAAATGAATTAAGCACAAGTAAAACTGTATACAAATGTAAGTGTTGAAAAGAAAGGGGCCGGAATTACAAGCCCAACAGTGAGTATAGTACAACTGAAATACTAGTACAATAGCAGTAAAGTAAAGCAGCAACCACCGAGTCGTCCTCCGAGAATCCCACATGAAGGGTGGGTACAGATGGTCTCCACAGCACCTCGGGTCTGTCCGTCTGCTCTGTGTATGTCCCATTGAGTGGTCCACCTCCGGGGACCATCCATCTCCACAAGTCTTTACCACGATTAGTGTTGTCTGTCATCTTCATCCAACACAACGTAGTACGGGCATATCCCGTGCAAGGGTGAGTATAATAATACTAAGTAGGGACCCTGATACCCCCGAAGGTCTCCCAGAAGCCATGTAGGATAAACTACAAAGAAAAGATACAATCATGAAGTATCAACCAACTCTACATAGGTATATGCCCATACGTATACCTAAGCCATAAATTCCAGTTCGACTCTAACTCTCAAGACCTAGCACAACCTAGTCCACATAAAAAATAAGTTGATCACACCGATGGTAATGATTGGAAGTCAAGACTCAGCTCACATAGGTATACAAATCACGAAGTGGGGTGGATATGATTAGATGTAGACTCTGAATCATCTCCTCTGCCGAACCCACGTTGGATCCTAGTATAGAAGTCATTGCTACCGAACCCACAGAGGATCCAAGTACAATAATCATCGCTACTGAACCCACAAAATATCCAAGTATAGTAGTCATCGCTGCCGAACCCATAGAGGATACAAGTACTATAAGGCCCCAGCCTTAAACCTTACTTAATATTGAGTTATTACAAGATTACACATTGAAGAACTTTTCAGGTATAGAGTTTTAGAGAATTAGATCATAAAACTTTCATTACATTCCACATTTAAACAAAGTGGTTACATAAAATATAGTATTCATTTTTTCCATCAACGGAAACATATTTAAAATAAAACATGGATTCTTTCTTGAAACTTCCTTGACACTATCATCATATCATGTACCCTTCCCTTGACCTGTGAAAAATATTTCAAAAACATGGGATGAGCATTAAAAGCACAGTAAGGGATATAAAAATATGTAAAGGAAACATGAGTACATGTATACATAAGAATGAAATCATACTTTACCCATAAAACATAAGCACTTTAACATACCTTATAAAATCATGAATAAATCATAGAAATCATAAGACAAAAAGGTAACTTGAGGCATTCATAACAATATTATGTAGGGAGTAACCCTCTTGGTTACATTTGGAATACCCATCACAGTATATTCCCTAAATCTCTTCGGATAAACCTTAACGTTTAACCCCTTCGTGTTACCCAATGCATTGGAGAGCTATATCGGGCTCACCCACACTTAGTTTATCACCGAACCACCCGTCTTTATAACAATGCCCAAGAACCATAACATAATCGTATCACATAAAACATACATAAAGGAAACATAACATTTCCACATTTCAATCACAAGATATCAATAACACATTGATATAATAAAAATGTTATAAAAACCATTTTCAATACCAAAATAAACGAAAAGTAAAACATGGTATTTATTTTTCTTTTAAAAAAGGTATGGCTTGTAGAGGAAGCCGAAACTCAAATAATGGTCACGGCGGCGGAGAAGTCGTTGTCGCCGCATACATACGAAAAAAGCATTCCCTTTTTTCATTTATTAAAATGGTTGGTATAAAAAAGATTCCTTTTGGATAAACGTAAAATTCAAGGGGGTTTATACATCGTATAAAAGAAAGTTGTGTATAAAACAAAATATACCTCAATGAATGGAGATTGAGACGAAGTCCCTTACAAAGATCATTTTTTTAAATAAAATACATCTATTATGTGTATTCACCAAAATTACACATAAAGAAAGTAAAAATAAAATATAGGACATAATAATATCATGACATAATTTGAAAGTAGAAGATTAACCCAAATAACGGAAATTGGGTTAAGAAGTTCCCTTGCAAAAATTTGACAGCCTAACGACGTCACTACAAAATTCAGAAAATGAGTTTATGAGATATAAAAAGGGTATCTCATCACTTGTACATAAAATTTAAATCACTAAGGATATATAAGAACATATCCCAACATAATTTTATGTGAATTAAAAGATATAAAAAAATAAGTCTTTTAAAAAAAGGAGGGTGAAAGGTTCCCTTATCGACATGGGTATCTTTTGAAACATACACCCCGTGAAAGAAGGAAAATACAACATTGATGTAAATAATCATAAATGAAAGTATATTACACAATGAGTAAAATAATGAGCAGTACATACACCACTCAAAGGAAATTGTGTCAAATGTAGCATAAATCCCACGAGAATAAAAGTGAGATGAAAAATCCCTTATGAAAACTCAGCATCCTAACGACGCCACTTAAAACTTCCAAAAATGGATTTATGAGATCAAATAGTGTCTCTCATCATATTTAAATAAAATTTAAAGCAAGTGGAATATAAAATAACACCCCCATCCTAAAAAAGAGGAGCTTAAAAGAAGTGACATAAAGGAGAGTACTTAAAAAGAAAGAGAGAGGTTAGATCTCTTACGAAAATTCAACAGCCTAACGGCGCCACTCAAAACTTCCAAAATGGACTGATGAGAGAGAATAGAGTCTCTCATCATATGAACATAAAAAATACAGTAAGAGTAATATAAAAGAACATCCCAATCACAAGAAAGATGAGAATAAAAGGAATGACATAAAAGAGTGTACTTAAAAAGAAAGAGAGGAGTAGGATCCCTTACCTCGGGTCCGACTTGACTCGATCGTTCTTTAACATCCTGAATAATAAACTTGAGTTAATTTATACTTTCTTAAGAACCTTTTTCAAGTTAATTATTCCTTTTATATCACTTATTTCCATTTTATAAACATTATGTAATCATTTAAGTTAATAATGATTGTTTTGTCGATATTGGGTTCTTAAGTCGAAAGTTGACTTCTTACAATTACATGTTGTTCGTGTGGTCAAAGGTTCATTATATCCAGAATGATATTCATGATTTGGATATCATATATATCATATATATCCAGAATATACTTGTATTTATAATATTACATAATCATTTAGAGGTAATAAATGAAATGCACCATTCATGGAGACGGTAAGCCGTACGTATGCATGAACACTACTTTCATTTTTATGTCATATTAATGGAATTAAAACTGAATGAGAGGTATGTATATTTTAATTCCAGAATTATATTCATCATTTATATGTAACATAAATCATATATAATAACTTTAAATACATCCTTTATACATCCCACATATGGCATTACGAATCAAATCACTTTGAGGGGGCGGTAGTCCGCACTTCCTAAAATGAAATTATCGTGTTTAGCCACAATGGAAACCATAAAGGTATGCCAAAAAAGAAAAATACAGAAGCTCAAGTAAAACATAAAAATATTATATATCATATATAAATATAGTGACATCTTAATGGCCACCTTTTAAGGTGTTATATGAGTGTTGAACAATCATCGTTTCGTGAGGCAGAAATTCTCCATCCACAGAAACATTATGTTCTTTAACCATTTGATGTAGGTGTGTGTATGTGTAGCTTGAATGATTCTTATAAAAACAACCCAGTATATTGAATATACTATATTTGTTAAAAATGAAATGAATAAAAATATTTTAGGGGGTTGGAGAAGAAAAATAAAACAAAATAACACAAGTGAAGAGATTACCTTAAAATCAGGTAACTCTTTTTGATTTGAGCTCAAAGGCTTCCTTGGGAAGATTTCTGCCCAACGTTAGGATTCTAGGAGAAATAGAGGGATGTGTATAGGAAAAATGAGCAGGGGTTGGCCGATCAAAAGGCTTGAGAGGTGTGTGTATGGTGGTAGTGGTGGGGGACTTTTATAAGAGGAGAGGAGGGGCACTCTTGTAAAGTTACAAAATGTTACCTAATTTTCAAATGAGTTTCGGATTTTAAAGGTCCCACATTGATTTATTTAGAGTATAAGGTGGTAAGGGTTCTAAATATACTCATCCAATAGGGTTTTGACAAGTGTATGTTATAGTTTTAACATTATCTTTTCATTTTATTTAAATCCTTTATTAATGAGGTAATCGCTGCATCATCATGATGTCATAAATAATTTAATTTATTTAATGTCTAAAAATTATAAAAAAAATATCATGATGTAGGAAATATTTTTAGATTTCTAATTAATATTTATAGTCAAAAATATTACTTGTATAACTCCATTTAGAAATTGTTTTAGTGAAACATCTCATGCTTGTGACATTTTTATTTTAACTTTAAATAAAAAGTTATTTATGTCATTTTCAAACCAAAGTCGCTCCATGGGGTCCCCAAGTTGACCCATGTATTTTATTGGTCTTCCATGACACATAAAATGATGGTAGGACATGTTTCTAGGTCATTTCACATTATTAAAACATTATTTTTACCTTAAATTACACTAATTACCTCTAATCGCGATTAAGAACATAACAGTTACTAATTATCAAAAAAATTATTTTAATCCCATTGAACCAAATTTTACATCCTAAAGACAACCATGTATGTCGTATTTTTGAAATTCAAAACACATAGGTGGAAAAGTTTCATTTAAACAAAAAATCAGTTTCTTTAACTACCACTTAGTGGTTTTACTATTCATAAAAAATTGATGTTTTTCAGAAAAATTCCAAAAATTCACCCTAAGCTATATTTGATATTCCAAACTCAAAAATGATGTCTATTTTACAAAATTCAAAACATATATGTTGCATTAATTAATTTAATAATTAATTCACGGTGTCAAAACAAATAGCGTGTTTTTATGAAACAATATCTATTAAAAGATTGACACTAGTTTATGTCCAATTTCAAAGTGAAATTAATTCCAATGACCACTATTGGATTTAATGGTAAAAATATATTCTAATTGTACTTTAAAAAAAATTCAAAATATAATCTAATCATATAAATAAATTATATTAAAAAGTGGTTTTGAATTAAAATACAACATTTTTCACTATTCATTAAAAAAATGAACTTTATCGGAAAAATACCAAAAATTTACACAAAGTAAATTTTGATGTCCGGATTCTAAATAAGAATTTTATTTTGTCAAATATAACACATAAAATTGTCAAAAAGTGGATTTAAAAGAGGTTCGCCATCAAAAGGCGGTTAATCGACCTTTTAAAGAATATTAGAATGTTTATACTTAAAAATTGGATTCATTCACATTTTTAATCCTCTAACATTTATTGTAAAAATTAAAAATATTTGAAAAAAATATATAATCATTTTTTAGTTAGTTCTGTTCATTCCCTCCATTACAATGGGTAGGCGTTGACTACCATTGAAGATAATATTATTTTATTATTAGAGTGCAACGTAAGATTTCAAAGGAACTCGTTGTTGTGTATTGGGTAAGACATCGGGCATAGCGTTCCCTTTAAATTAATATTGACATTTTATTCAAAAATAGGGATAAAGTTAACCATAAGAAAATCAAAAACTTGTGATGGGTTAAATGGTATTCGATTCCCTAGTAGGAAAAGTTAATAGACAATATTATTGTTCTTTTTTTATTGAGGAATTTATTCATAAGGAAACACAATTACTTATCATTTTTACTTTCAAATTTTATTAGATTTATTACAAAAACTCATATTTTCTCCAAAAGACGAGTATTTAGGAAGACTTGTTCACTATAATCAACTTCTAGAGAATCACCTAATCCACAAAAGAGAACTATATACATTCCATGTCTTTAGACTTTAACAAAAACCAAAACCAAAATGGTTAGTACAAGATTTGATAATCTAGAAAAGGATAACCCTTTATAAAAAGAAAATCTATTCTTAATCTCCAAAATTTGTCCAAAAAAACCCAAAGTTCAACAAAGACCATTTGATAAACAATTTTCCATAAAATTCTTCAAAGTAAACCAAACTAAGATTGAAACCCAAATATTTTAAGTATTTAATCACATAGCCTCCCAAGGTACAAATTGACTTTTATCTCCAAATAACACCAGTTGCTCTTAAATTATCATATTGAAAAGTAATTAACCTCATCACATATCCTCGATGATAGGTTAATCAATTCCATAGATAACCCAAAATAAACTTACTCTTGATTCCTAAAATCATCTAACTAAAAAGAATTAGTCAATCTAACCAGGGACTTCACGTAGTCCAGTGGTAGGTGATAAATACCAGTCGCACTTTGGTTGTGGGTTCGATTCACGCAGCTTTGTCTGACGCGACGGGTTGTCACATGGTCTGCGTGTTGTCCTTTTTCCAAAACTATATAATTCTTAAAACATTCCCCAAAAAGAGATAAAATCTTCAAAAATGATCATAACATATTTTAACCTCAAGCTTATCTCATGCCTTTCATTTTCCATCATAACATATAATAACCCATAATTACCTCAAAAGTAAGGATCATATAAACTCTAATGGTTACCTTTATAATTATTACCTGAAATTCCACATCGATTGGTCATCTCGTACATGATGCATTAAGGATCATAAGTGGTTGATCATGACTGCTTGATAGTTGTTTTAGAAAAACCACGAGTTTCCTCATTGAATCCCCCATTTTATCTAGTATCTTAATCAGAGAACCACCACAGTTTCCTTCAAACCGATTGTCTCTTTGGTGCCTGCTAGATCCATCCATTCACTAAAAATAGAAATGTTAGTGTGAGTATATCAACAAAACCATCATGTACTAATGAGGAAGGTAAACACTAAGATATACTTACTCATTCACTTTATCTAAAACTAGGACTCTTTCTAAAATCCTAACCATTATGGTAATGTCACTTGTGCTTAGAGAATACCCTAACCTCTAAAGTTATCTAAACCGACCTTTGATACCAACTATAAGGCCCCATCCTTAAACCTTACTTAATCTTAAGTTATTACAAGATTGCACATTGAGGATCTTTTCAAGCTTAGAGTTTTAGAGAATTAGATCATAAAACTTGCATTACATTCCACATTTAAACAAAGTGGTTACATAAAAGATAATATTCATTTTTCCCATCAACGGAAACATATTTAAAATAAAACATGGATTATTTATTGACACTTCCTTGACACTATCATCATATCATTTACCCTTCCCTTGACCTGTGAAAAACATTTAAAAAACATGGGATGAGCATAAAAATCTCCGTAAGGGATATAAAAATATGGAAAGGAAACACGAGTACATGTATACATAAGAATGAAATCATACTTTAACCATAAAACATAAGCACTTTAACATACCTCATAAAATCATGAATAAATCATAGAAATCATAAAACAAAAAGGTAACTTCAGGAATTCATAACATTCTTATGAAGGGAGTAACCCTCTTGGTTACATTTGGAATACCCATCACAGTATATTCCCTAAATCTCTTCAGAGAAACCATAACGTTTAACCCCTTCGCGTTACCCAATACATTGGAAAGCTATATCGGGCTCACCCGCCCTTAGTTTATCACAGAACCACCCGTCTTCATAACAATGCCCAAGAACCATAACATAATCGTATCACATAAAATATACATAAAGGAAACATAACATTTCCACAATTCAATCACAAGATATCAATAACACATTGATATAATAAAAATGTTATAAAAACCATTTTCAATACCAAAATAAACAAAAAGTAAAACATGGTATTTATTTTTCTTTTAAAAAAGGTATGGCTTGTAGAGGAAGCCGAAACTCAAATAATGGTCATAGCAGTGGAGAAGTCGTTGTCACCGCATACGTACAAAAACAAAATTCCCTTTTGTCGTTTAGTAAAACGCTTTGTATAAAAAATATTCCATTCGGATAAACGTAAAAGTCAAGGGGGTTTATACACCATATAAAAGAAAGTTGTGTATAAAACAAAATATGCCTCAATGAATGGATATTGAGACGAAGTCCCTTACAAAGATCAATTTTTGAAATAAAATACACTTATTATGTGTATTCACCATAAGTACACATAAAGAAAGTAAAAATACAATATAGGACATAATAATATCATGACATAATTTGAAAGTAGGAGATTAACCCAAAGAACGGAAATTGGATTAAGAAGTTCCCTTGAAAAAATTTGACAGCCTAATGGCGTCACTACAAAATTAAGAAAATGAGTTGATGGGAGATAAAAAGGGTATCTCATCACTTGGACATAAAATTTAAATCACTAAGGATATAGAAGAACATATCCCAACATAATGTTATTTGAATTAAAAGACATAAAAAAAGAAGTCTTTTAAAAAGAGGAGGATGAAAGGTTCTCTTATCGACATGGGTATCTTTCGAAACATAAACCCCGTGAAAGAAGGAAAATACAACATTGATGTAAATACTCTTAAATGAAAGTATATTACACAATGAGTAAAATAATGGGCAGTGCATACACCACTCAAAAGAAAATTGTGGCAAATGTAGCATAAATCTCACAGGAATAAAAGTGAGATGAAAAATCCCTTATGAAAATTCGACAGCCTAACGACGCCACTTAAAACATCCAAAAATTGGATTGATGAGATCAAAGAGGGTCTCTCATAAAATTAAACTAAAATTTACAGAAATAGTAATATAAAAGAACATCCCCCATCCTAACAAAGAGGAGCTTAAAAGAAGTGACATAAATGAGAGTACTTAAAAAGAAAGAGAGAGGTTAGATCTCTTACAAAAATTCGGCAGCCTAACGGCGCCACTCAAAACATCCAAAATGGAATGATGAGAGAGAATAGGGTCTCTCATGATATGAACATAAAAATTACAGTAAGAGTAATTTAAAAGAACATCCAAATCACAAGAAAGATGATATTAAAAGGAATGACATAAAAGAGTGTACTTAAAAAGAAAGAGAGGAGTATGATCCCTTACCTCGGGTCCGACATGACTCGATCGTTCTTTAACGTCCTGAATAATAAACTTGAGTTAATTTATAATTGCTTAAGAACCTTTTTCAAGTTCATTATTCCTTTTTTATCACTTATTTCCATTTTATAAACATTATGTAATCATTTATGTTAATAATGTTTGTTTTGTCGATATTTGGTTCTTAAGTAGAAAGTGGACTTCTTACAATTACATGTTGTTCGTTTGATCAAAGGTTCATTATATCCAGAATGATATTCATGATTTGGATATCATATATATCATATATATCCAGAATATATATGTATTTATAATATTTCATAATCATTTAGAGGTAAGAAATGAAATGCACCATTCATGGAGACGGTAAGCCGTACGTACACATGAACGCTACATTCATTTCTATGTCATATTAATGGAATTAAAACTAAATGATAGGTATGTATATTTTAATTCCAGAATTATATTCATCATTTATATGTAACATACATCATATATAATAACTTTAAATACATCCTTTTTACATCCCACATATGGCATTAACGAATCAAATCACTTTGAGGGGGCGGTAGTCCACATTTCCTCAAATGAAATTATCGTGTTTACCCACAATGGAAACCATAAAGGTATGACACAAAAGAAAAATACATAAGCTTAAGAAAAACATAAACATATTATATGTCATATATAAATATAGTGACATCTTAATGGCCACCTTTTAAGGTGTTATATGAGTGTTGAACAATCATCGTTTCGTGAGGCAGAAATTCGCCATCCACAGAAACAGTATGTCATTAACCATTTAATGTAGGTGTGTGTAAGCCTAGCTAGAATTATTCTTATAAAAACATCATAGTATATGGAATATACTGGAGTTGTTACAAAATAAATGAATAAAAAGAGTTTAGGGGGTTGGAGAAGCAAAATAAAACAAAAGAACACATGTGAATACATTACCTTAAAATCGGGTAACTCTTTTTGATTTGAGATCAAAGGCTTCCTTGGGAAGACTTCTGTCCAATGTGAGGATTCTAGGAGTAATAGAGGGATGTGGAGAGGAAAACTGAGCAGGTTTTGGCCGAGCTAAAGGCTTGAGAGGTGTGGGTAACATGGTAGAGGTGGGGGCCTTTTATAAGAGGAGAGGAGGGGCACTCTTGTAAAGTTACAAAATGTTACTTTATTTTCAAATGAGTTTCGGATTTTAAAGGTACCACATTGATTTATTTCTAGGATAAGGTGGTAAGGGTTAGAAATATACTCATCCAATAGGGTTTTTACAAGTGTAAGTTATAGTTTTAATATAATATTTTCATTTTATTTAAATCCTTTATTAATGAGGTAATCGCTGCATCATCATGATGTCATAAATAATTTAATTTATTTAATGTCTAAAAATTATAAAAAAATATAATGATGTAGAAAATCGTTTTATCTTTCTAATTAATATTTATAGTCAAAAATAGGACTTGTCTAACCCCATTTAAAAATTGTTTTGGCGAAACATCTCATGCTTGTGACATTTTTATTTTAACTTTAAATAAAAAGTTATTTATGTCATTTTCCAACCAAAGTGGCTCCATGGGGTCCCCAAGTTGACCCATGGATTTTCTTGGTTGTCCACGACAAATTCAATGAGGGTAGGACATGTATCTAGTTCATTTCACATTATTAAAACATTATTTTTACCTTAAATTACACTAATTACCTCTAATCGCTATTAAGAACATAAAAGTTACTGTTCACCAAAAAAATATTTTAATCCCATTGAACCACATTTTAAATCCAAATGAAAACCATGTATTTCGGATTTTTGAAATTCAAAACACAGAGGTGGCAATGTTTCATTTAAACAAAAAATCAGTTTCTTTAACTACCACTTAGTGGTTTCACTAGTCATCAAAAATTGAAGTTTTTCAGAAAAATACCAAAAATTCACCCTAAGCTATATTTGATATTCTGAACTCAAAAATGATGTCTATTTTACAAAATTCAAAACATATAAGTTTCATTAATTAATTTAGTAATTAATTCCCACTGTCAAAACAAATAGAGTGTTTTTATGAAACAATGTCTATTAAAAGATTGACACTAGTTTAAGTCCAATTTCAAAGTGAAATTAATTCCAATGACCACTATTGGATTAAATGGTAAAAAATATATTCTAATTTAACTTTAAAACTAATTCAAAATATAATCTAATAATATAAATAAATTATATTAAAAAGTGGTTTTGAATTAAAATACAACATTTTTCACTATTCATTAAAAAATGAACTTTATCGGAAAAATACCAAAAATTTACAGAAAGTAAATTTTGATGTCCCGATTCTAAAGAAGAATTTTATTTTGTCAAATATAACACATAAAATTTACAAAAAGTGGATTTAAAAAAGGATCGCCATCAAAAGGTGATTAATCGACCTTTTAAAGAATATTAGAATGTTTATGCATAAAAATTTGATTCATTCACATTTTTAATCCTCTAACATTTATTGTAAAAAGTTAAAATATTTGGAAAACATATATAATCATTTTGTAGTTAGTTCTGTTCATTCCCTCCATTACAATGGCTAGGCATTAACTACCATTTAAGATAATATTATTTTATTATTAGAGTGCAACGTAAGATTTCAAAGGAACTCATTGTTGTGTATTGGGTAAGCCATGGAGCGTAGTGTTTCCTTTAAATTAATATTGACATTTTATTCACAAATAGGGATAAATATAAAAATGTAATATTCTTTATTTACCTGGGGTGTTACAAGTACAATATTCATCATTGCTGAACCCATGGATGATCCAAGTACAGTAGTCATCGTCGTCTAACCCACAGAGGATCCCAGTACGGTAGTCATCGCAGTCGCAGCAAGCTCTAGGGTTCCTGAACACAACACGCTCGATTCCAGAAGGGTCTGATTCTTGAACCAAGGGTTCGATACATCAACTATCAGGAAGTCCATAGTTGATGTATCCCTATGTTCTGTCTCGTCAAAAGGAACCCAACACGACTGACGGTGCGTCAATCAGACGCCCGGTCGGAGAGGTATTTGCTTTTCCGTTCTAGGGGCCCGGTTGAAAATACATTTGTTCCAAAACCCAGCCGCTTTCCAAAGTTGTCTAAAACTCATTTAGAGTATCTCAAAAGGACCGATTCGTCGCTAGGGTTCTAATTCCGTAGACGACGCCTCGATCGGATGTGCAGTCTTTAAGTTATTCGCATTTAAGCGTAATGGGGCCCGACCCGTCAAGCCTAGTGGGCTGGCGGGTCGGCCCAACCTGCTTCGGCGGGTCCGACCCGGAAGAGGGTCGGACCGGCCCGGTGAAGCAGACGTCTCAGCCTGGTGGGGCACGGCCTGGCTCGAGAGGGTGCAGCCCGGCCCGGCTGGTCGTGGCTTGGCCCGGCCAGCCGAGCGATGCGGGGGGTGCGGCCCCCCAGTCTACCGAACCGGTGGTGCCAAGTGGTTTAGCCCTCCTATCCTACCGGCAGAAGCCGGCTGGTCTTCCTAGTGCAAGCGGCCCGCACGGGTGGGCGGCAATTCTTTCAGTGCGGAGCCCTCCTCGCACCTCGGCACTTCCCAGCCCAGCCAGTTTGTCCGCCGAGCGGCCTGCAGAACGCAGGCTGTGGTCCTCTGTAGTGCGGCACCCTCCGGGCTCCGGGGTCTCTTCGGTCCGGATGGCTTAACCGGCTGGTTCTTCATTGGCCGAGAGACTCGTGGTTCTTATTCACATGGCCAGCGCGCTACCGCCGCCTTCGCTTGTCGCCACCTCTTGCAACGCGCCTCTATCACGAATAAATTCAGGAAAACATCGGAGGGTCATCGAGTCATTTCGTTTGGCCCACGCCCTCCGCGTTAGGTAGTAACAATTGGCTAAATTTATTCTAAAGAAATCAACAAAAAGAAGATAATTTATTCACTTATAAATTATAGAAACCCCTACCTCTAAATGAGGTTCGTGGTAG
This sequence comes from Viscum album, assembly GCA_963277665.1. Classification (NCBI taxonomy): domain Eukaryota; kingdom Viridiplantae; phylum Streptophyta; class Magnoliopsida; order Santalales; family Viscaceae; genus Viscum; species Viscum album. Next base: position 1,544,705,847 of record OY728130.1, read on the forward strand.
TCGGGCGTCGCGGAAGACAATGTCATAGGGAGACGACATCAACTCATTGATGCCAGGAAAGATAGAGCCAAAAATGGAACGTCATCAACATTCCTTACGGGTGTCTCCTTCTCTTTTGGCTTGACCGAAGATCTAAAGAGTCGATCGTCATTCTTCGGTGGTTCTTCATTGGAAGGACGGTGTTCTTCGTTGAAGAGAGTAACTCCTTCATCAAATTCTCAAGAGCTCTCCCCAAAAATATTTTTCAACCAATATAATAATAAGGACCTCCCAAAATATAACATTTCCATGTATTTTTAAATTAATTCCAAATGTAAATTGAATTAATTAAGTCATTATAGTTTGGAACATTAATGGATGGGAGATGGAGAGGCTCCACATTTAATTGGAAGTCTAAAGGTTTAAAGTGGGTTGTCAAAAATTAAATAAAGGGGAGTGTTAATGGGGAGTTAAAGGTAGATGAAAATATTAGGGCTCATGTGGGCCCCACCTCACAAATATCCTCTCATGGGAGGTTATGTGGGTGTGGGTCCCACCTATAACTCCCCTTGGGAGGAATTAACCACCACACACAAACAAATTTGTCTATTACCAATTTTATTTATTTTATTCTAAATCCCCAAAAATTAACTCTCAACCTGCATAAAACGCAACTGCGGTAAAGGTGCCCTTAAGAGAATACCGGCGATGCGAGTTCATCGGTGCCCTCATATTTCAATTCCGAGAACCGGCTCAAAATATAGAGAAACTCACACATACGTTTACTGAACGTACCCAAACAAATCTTCAGAAATTGATTTTAGGCACACCGGGCCTTGGAATCAAGTGCCGTAAAAAACAGCTGACTTGTAAAATTCAAAAGTATTTATGAAAACATTTTCCTTGAAATTTCCAGATCTTTACATTACTACCACCTCTAGGATTTACGTCTCTGTAAAGCTACAACACACACTAGGGAAACAAATGGGGGTATTGTACATGCATCTGAGCCTTCCGCTCCCAAGTGCTCGCCTAGAGATTTCCATGATTCCAGCGAATTCGCACCAGAGGAATCGACCGCCCACATATGACCCGCTCCTGTCGATCCTCAATTTCCACTGGGACCTCCGAGAATGTCGCCCCATCATCGATGTCTAGCTCTCTATGGTCGATGATGTGGGATGGGTCATGCACGTATCTCCTCAGCTGAGATACGTGGAAGACGTCATGCACCCGGTGCAACTGAGGTGGAAGGGCTAGGCGGTAAGCCACCTCTCCTACTATGCTGAGGACCTCGAAAGGTCCGATGAAAGGTGGAGATAACTTTCCACCCCGGCCAAATCTCCGTAGACCTCGTCGAGGTGAGACCCATAGGAAAACGTAGTCACCATCCTAAAACTTCAGTGGTATCCATCTCCTATCACCATAGGACTTTTGTCTACTCTACGTAGTCTTCATCCGGTCCTGGATGATCTGCACCTTCTCAATCGTAGCCTGAACCATCTCTGGTCCTACAAGTGCTAACTCCCCTGGGTCAGTCCAGCATAGAGGTGATCTGCAAGGTCGTCTGTACAATTCTTCGTAAGCTTCCATATCGATGGGGGAGTGGTAGCTATTGTTGTACGTAAACTCTGCCAAGGGTAGGTGGTCCTCCCAGCTGTGACCAAAGTCAAGGACACATGCACGGAGCATGTCCCTGAGAATCTGAATGGTCCTCTCAGTCTGGTCATCCGTCTGAGGAAGGAAGGCGGTGCTCAGACGTATCTATGTCCCAAAATACTCCTATAACCCCTTCCATAGCCGGGAAGTGAAACGGGAATCTCGATCAGAAATGATAGACGATGGCACACCATGAAGTCGTATGATCTCTCGAACATAGAGGTGTCCCAATATCTCTACTGAGCCCTACTTTCTGATCGGTAGGAAGTAGGTTGACTTGGTGAGTCGGTCTATGAGCACCCAAATAGAGTCATGTCCTCTAGATGTACGTGGAAGACCCATCATGAAATCCATGGATATCCGGTCCCACTTCCACTCTGGGACCTCCAAGGGATGTACCAAGCCTGCTGGTACCTAGTGCTCTGCCTTCACTTGCAGAAAAGTGAGGCTTCGTGAAACAAACTCTGATACGTCCTTCTTCATACCCGGACAACAGTGCTATCGTCAGAGGCCCTGGCACATCTTCTCCACTCCTTGATGTACCGCTAGAGGGGTAGTGTGAAACTCCCTTGGCACTTCCTCCTACAGTGCAACTGGTACCATAGTATGTCCTCGGAAGAGGATGACGTGCTCCCCTCCTTCAAGAAATCCATCAGGCGCCTACCCTGTGGATATCTGAACACATCACATCTCACAGTCAACGTCCCCACGCTGTCCCTATCTGACTCGCTGAAGGAGTGGAGGAGTGACTATGAGTGGATGTAGAAAGGCTGCTCCATCAATGTCCATAAAGGATATCTGCAATGCGGCTAGATGCTCTGTCGCCACTCCTAGTAGCTGAATGCCCAATATCCTTCTGAGAGCATCAGATACCACATTCCCCTTTCCAGGAGTATAGACTATCTCTTGTTCATAGTCCTAGAGGAACTCGAGCCATCACTGCAGTCTCAGGTTTAAGTCCTTCTGTGAGAAGATGTACCAAAGACTCTGGTGGTCATATTAGACTGTAAAGCACTCTCCCATCAGATAGTGCCGCCACATCTTCAAGGCGAAGACCAATGCTGCTAACTCCAGGTCATGGGTAGCATGGTTCTTCTTGTGCTATCTCAACTACCACGAACCATATGTGATCACCACTTGCTCCTACATCAGGACACACCCGAGTCCAGTCCCTGATGCGTCACAGTACACAACGTACCCAACAGCCTCCTCTGGTTGCCTCAAGATGGGAACACTAGTCAACCTCTTCCTCATCTCCTAAAAGCTTTGCTGACATCTATCTGACCACACGATGGGTTTCCCCTTCTTCTTCAAGGCTAAAAGCAGTGCTGCAACTCTGGAGAAGTATAGAAAAAATCTCTGATAGTAACAAGCTAGACCCAGGAAACTCCGCACCTCCAGCATGCTCCTGGGTGGCTCGCAAGCAAGTAATGCCATGTTCTTCACTGGATCCACTGCTACTCCCAACTCCGAGATGACGTGCCCCATAAAGTGAACCTCTAGAATCCAGAACTGGCACTTTGAGAGCTTATCATAAAGCTGCTACTCTCAGAGTGTGTCCAGTACATCCCTCAAGTTGTAGGCGTGCTCCTCCTTAGTAGTCGAGTATATCAGCTTGTCGTCGATGAAAACTATGACAAATTAATCTAGATAAGTCTAGAATATCCTGTTCACGAGACTAATGAACACTGCTAGAGGATTGGTTATGCCGAAGGGCATAACCAAGATCTCGTAGTGGCCATACCGACACCTGAAGGTCGTCTTCTGCACATCCTCGTCTCGAACTCTGATCCGGTGATAGCCTGAATAGAGGTCTATCTTCGAGAACCATCTTGCTCCCTTGAGATGATCAAATAGGTCATCAATCCTCGGAAGTGGGTACTTGTTCTATACGGTCACCTGATTCATGCGACGGTAGTCGACACACAGTCGCATGCTCCCATCCGCCTTCTTGGAAAACAAAATCGAAGAAGCCCAGGGTGATACACTGGGTCAAATGAATCAATTTTCCTACAAGTCCTCCAACTATACTTGCAGCTCACGAAGCTCGGAAGGAACCATATGATATGATAGAGTAGATATCAGTGCTGTCCCAGGGTACAGTTCAATGTAGAAGTCTACCTCTTTGCGAGGAGGAAGTCCTAGAACGTCACCAGGAGAAACTTCAGCATACTGATCCACCACAATAGGATAACTCGGACTCCGTACATCAACTGCTCTAAGGATGATACTAGCCAACTGATGTGTGATTAGTATCCCTCTCATCTGTGTAAGTCCATCCAGTGCTGCAAAGGCTCCTTTATCACCAGTGAAGTTGAACCTACTACCATCCGTGCGGACACAACACACTTTGCACCTAATACAGTCGATCTGATCATGGACTGTATATAACCAGTCCATACCCAAGATGACGTCGTAAGGCCTCGACGCCACTACAAGAAGATCCCATCCGAAGATCTTTCCTCCTAGAGTAAGCTCACACTGCCGGAACCAGTGCTTAATCGTCGCGTCTACTCCCGTATGAGTCTCTAGCTATAAGGACCGAGCCAACGGCTCTGTCGGAATCTCCGAGTTCTGAACAATGGCAGCGGAAATAAAATAATTACTTGCTCATGTGTCTATAAGTACAGAAGAAAGGGTGGAGTAGACACAGATAGTACCTCGAATCATCTCAGGTGCACCGTGGTCGTAGGCCTCGACTGCCTGGAGCTGGGCCTGCCGTTGACCGCCAGCTCCCTGTGGTCGGGTGGACCTTCTGATGGTGGTGGTGGTAGAGTCTCAAAACATTATCCACCACCCACTGTTCGGCCAGCTCCTCTGTCTCGTCCGCCACCTCCTGATGGACCACCACGGTAAAACCTCTGCCTCTACCTGGGAGGTCCCTCTACTGTCTGCTGCTCATCTACATGGAGGGTCAGACAGTCTCGATCCATGTGACCCTGCCCGCTGCATGCATAGCACTGCCTGCCCCTCGTATGGATGGCTTTTTTTGTGTGCCCCGCACATCCAAACCAGTATCTAGAGGTCACCCACCTGATGTCCTGGTCTAATTGAACCTCTGCGTCAACTATGTACTTCCGGCTGTAGAAGACTCCTATAGGTTTCGTCTTACGGTGGGTCTCTCCGCTGGTGACTGCTCAGCGAGAAATCTCTCCACTAGAAGGTCTTGCTCCAGAATGCCCACCTACGTCAGGATGCGGAGGAGAATCGTCGAAGCACTGATCTCGTGCCTCAGTCCCTGCTTAAAATTCTGGGCCCTGAAGAACGGGTCTCGTACCATGTCCATGGAGTAGCGTGAGAGGTTGGTGAACCTTGCTGTGTACTGAGATATTTCCATACTTCCTTGCCGCAGATGAAGTAACTCATGGATCCGCACCACACAAAGGGTGGTGAGAACAAACTCCGAGTGGAAGAGACTCTCGAAGTATGTCCAAAGTAGAGATGCCTCATCGTGCACCTATAAAATCATGATCCACCATCTACCTGTTGCTGCATGCAGGAGACTCGTAGCAAGGATCACCATAAGATCAGCTAGTGTCCCTACTATTCGCTAGAACTCATGCAGCACACTCAGGTGGCGTGCACTCTCTGCTGCTGGGGCTGGTGGTATCGGTGGCCCAGTGGGCAGTGGTACCGTTGGTGCCTCCGCTGTGATGGGGCCATGCACCGAGGCCCCGTCACTCGGTGGGATACCATCTCACATGTAACTCAGAACCCTAGGTGACTGCCTTCGTGGGGCCATCCTGAAAAGAAACAGGTGCGGCACAGTCAAAACAGTATACCTGGTGAGCTGACACAAATTAATCACAATGAAATCTTTTCAAAGGAAAGACACACGCAATCAGTGTTTTTGTGCACTGAGTTGGAAATCCAAAGTTAGAGTCCTAGTGTATGGATACGTTGGCCGTCGCACCAACACCGGTTTCCCTAAACTGATAACCACACCCAAAACACTTAACACTATTGATTTACAGAGAAGAAAACAATCAGAGTATGGAGTTCTTCGGTAGAACTAACTCCTCTGATACCAATTTATGACGACCCATCCTCGGGGCCCTTGCCGGGACTACCCCAAGCCCGCCTTCCATAGGGATGGGGATGGTGACTAGCACCAAAGGCGTAGATCCCTATACTGGGATGGAATTTCCTTTGTAAAAGTAAACAAACACAACAGACTACACAACTAAAGTAAGCACAAGTAAAACAATATACAAAAGTAAGTGCTGAAAGGAAAGGGGCATGAAATACAAGCCCAACAGTGAGTCCAGTACAACTGAAAGACTAGTACAATAGTAGTAATGTAAAGCAGCAACCATCGAGTCATCCTCCGGGAATCCCACCTAAAGGGTGGGTACATATGGTCTCCACAGTACGTCGGGTTCTTCCGTCCGCTCCGTGTACGTCCCGTCGAGTCGTCCACCTCTGAGTACAATCCATCTCCATAAGTCTCTACCACGATCAGTGATGTCCGTCGTCTGCGTCCAACACAACATAGTGCGGGCATAGACCATGTAGAGGTGAGTATTACAATAGTCAGTAGGGACCCTGAGACACCTGAAGGACTCCCAGAATCCACGAAGGATAAACTATAAAGAAAAGATACAATCACGAAGTATCAACCAACTCTACTTAGGTATATGACCATACATATACCTAAGTCATCAATTTTAGTTCGGCTCCAACTCTCGAGCCCAAGCACAACCTAGTCTACACAGGAAAGAAGTCAATCACACCGATGGTAATGATTGGAAGTCAAGACTCAGCTCACACAGGTATAAAACTCATGAAGTGGGGTGGAGATGATTAGATGTAGCCTCTGAATAATATCCTATACCGAACCCATGTAGGATCCTAGTATATAATTCATCGTCTCCGAACCCAAATAGGATCCATGTATAGTAATCATCGTTGCTGAACCCAAGGAGGATACAAGTATAGTACTCATCGCCGCCGAACCCACGGAGAATCCAAGTACAATAGTCATCGTTGTCGAACCCACAGAGGATCCAAGTATAGTAGTCATTGCTGCCAAACCCATGGAGGATCCAAGTGCAGTAGTCATCATCGTAGAACCCACAGAGTATCCCAGTACAGTAGTCGTCGTAGTCACTGCCAGCTCTAGGGTTCCCGCACACAACACGCTCAATTCTTGGAGGGTTCGCTCCTCGAACCAAGGGTTCGATACATCAACAATGAAGATGTCTAGTTTTTATGCATCCATAAGTTACATCTCATCAAAAGGAAACCAACGCGACTTACAACACGTCAATCAGACACCCGGTCTAAGAGATACCGGCTTTTCCGTTCTAGGGGCCCGGTAGAAAATATGCTTGTTCAAAAACCCGGCCGCCTTCCAAAGTTGTCCAGAACTCACTTGTAGTATCGCAAAGGGACCTCTTTGTTGTGAGGGTCCCAATTCCATAGACAACGCCTCAATCGGACACACGGTCTATAATTTATTCTCATTTAAGCATAACGGGCCCGACCCGTCAAGCCCAGTGGGCTGGCGGGTTGGCCCGACCTGGTTCGGCAGGTCCGACCCGGTAGAGGGTCGGACTAGCCCGGTGAAGCACGCGGAGCGGTGTGGCCTGGCCCGGATGGACACAGCTCATCCCGACTGGCCGATGGATGTGGGGGGCGCGACCCACCGGTGTCCCGAACCAGCGGCACCAAGCAGCACCGTCCTCCTGTCCATCCTACTGAAGTCGGCCGGTCCTCCTGGCACAAGCGGCCCGCACGTGCGGGCCGTGGTTCCTTCAACATGGCACCCTCCTAGTGTTGTGGGTCTTCCCAGCCCGACCGGTCGGCTGCCAGATGGTTTTTCCGCCGTGCGGCCCGCGGAACGGGGGCCACGATCCTACGCAGTGCGACACCATCGTGGTGCTACGTTCTCTTTAGTCCGGCCAGCTTAGCTGGTCGGTTCTTCGTCGGCCGAGCGGGCCGCGGTTGCGGGCCACAATTCTTCTGCACACGGCCAGTGTGTGGCCACTGCCTTTTCTCATCACCACCTCTTCCAACGCGCCTCTATCACGAATAAATTCAAGAAACATCGTAGGATCGTCAGACCGTGTTTGTTTGACCTGCACCCTCCGGGTTAGACGATAACAATTGGACGAAGTTATTATAAAGAAATAAACAAAATGATTTAATTTATTCACTTATAAATTATATGAAACCCCTACCTCGATATAAGGTTCTCGGTAGTCGGGCATCGTGGAAGAAGACGTCGCTGGGAGACGACGTCAACTCATTGATCTTAGGAAAGAAGTATCCTAGGATGGCACGTCGTCTTTGTTCCTTGTGGGTGGCTCCTTCTCCTTTGGCTTGGTTGAAGATCGAAAGAGATGATCGTCATTCTTCGGTGGTTCTTCGTTGGTAGTATGGTGTTCTTCGTTGAAGAGAGGAAATAATTCTTCAAATTCTCAAGAGCTCTCCCCAAAAATATTTTCCAACCAGAATAATAATAATGCCCTCCCGTAATATAACATTGACATGTATTTTCCAATTAATTAAAAATGTCAATTGAATTAATTAAGGCATTAGAGTTGGAAACATTAATGATTGAGAGATGGAGAGGCTCCACATTTATGTGGAAGTCCAAATGTTTAAAGTTAGTTGTCAAAAATTAAATTAAGGGGAGTGTTAATGGGGAGATAAAGGAAGATGATAAGCTTAGGGATCCTGTGGGCCCCACCTCACAAATATCCTCTCATGGGAGGTTATGTGGGTGTGGGTCCCACCTCTAACTCCCCTTGGGAGGAATTAACCACCACACATAAATAAAATTGTGTATTACAAATTTTATTTATTTTATTGTAAATCCCCAAAAATTAACTGCCAACCTGCATAAAACACAACTGCGATAAAGGTCCCCTTAAGTGAATACTGGCGCTGCGAGTTCATCGGTGCCCTCAGATTTCGATTTCGAGCATTGTTTCAAAAGATAGAAATACCCGCACGCACATTTACTATATGTACCCGAACAAAACATCAGAAATTGATTCCGGGCACACTTGGCCTCGAAATCAAGTTCCGTCAAAAACCGCAGACTCATAAAATTCCGAAGTATTTAGGAAAAAATTTTCCTTTAAATTTCAGAGTCTTTAAATATATATATAAAATTTAAAATCAATCCATAACGTTAAAGTATTTTTTCATTGATGAAAATAATTTTAAAAACATTTAAAAAAATTATTAAGAAAGATAATTTTATCACTTTTAGTAACATAAAATGATGTCAACATAGATGGAAAATGACATTAAAATATCACCTTAGACATTTCTTGAGAAAACTATAATTTCACTTTTGAAAAAACTTAATTAAAATCTAAAACATTTACAATTATTAAAGAAAACATCTTTTGAAAACATCCTTTGACACATAAAAAGGGAACATTAAAATCTTTAGTGGTTATAATGGATAAAATGTTCCATTCATGCCGAATATGTTAAAAAAAGTAATAATTTGAATTTTTTGTTAGAAAAGAAAAAAATGTGTCTATCTCCTCCAAATTTACCAATGTTTTTAGGGTTAAGTGGTTTCTATAGTGTAGCTTGGGTTGTAAAACCCCCATCAACCTAAGAAAAACCAACAGATATGTACATTCTATGGATTTTTTTTGGATATGAATTTGTCAACATTGAGTTAATTTTATAAGGGTTTAAAAATAGCACAAACAAAATTTATCGAATTCTAGTAAAAATAATGATTTGATCCTAGGTTAACACTTGGGGTGGATTGGATGCATTACTTTTTCAAATATTTTAATTTTTTATATTTGAGATGGTATCATTTAATAATATCAAAAAACATCATCACTTAATAGGTTAATACCTAAAAACCCTAATACTAATCACCTATAAACATGGAGGATAATTTTTTTTGTGCACTCTAAGGTAGATGTTCCTATTATCACTTAAAGTGTGTGCCCTTAAATTCAATAAGGATGAAGGAGTTTAAAATTCATCGAAAAAAGTATCAATTAAAGATGTGATTGGACATTAATGGAGTGAAAAATTACATTAAATTAAGACCATTTCTACTCCATTGGATCAACCCATAAGTGGGTAATCCCTCCATTGATGCAATTATTTCAATAGAAGTGGGAAGTATACTCATGATAGAGGAATTGAGGAAGTAAAAAAACAATGAAATAACGATCACTCCACCGTTGTGTTATAATTTCACAAGGTTCGGTAAGAATAAATTAACACATTGGGCCAATGGTATCAAAATTATATGAAGGAGAATATAATAAGAGGCGTAGAAGAACTTTTATTAAGAAACTAACATGAATTGAACAATATAAATGTGAAAGACAAACATGGGAAAACAAAATCACAGCATAACATTACAAAGAAAGAAGGAACCAAAGATAAAAACTCCCCCAACAAAACTACCTTAAATAATAATTTCAAGAGTCTTTGTTCGAGTCCCCAATAGTCCAAGTCTTCCCAATCGAGTATGGTAGGCCTAGGGAGGTGGAATGTTTGTGGAATTTAGACTTTTCCATCCTTGACTTGAAATGACATCTGAATTGTAATAACCAAACAGAGATGCCTAAATGAGCTTTTAGATGACATAATTGGAGTGGGACATAGAAGAAGAAAATTTATATCTAAATTCCCCCAAACTGTCTGAATAGTTTTAGAATAATAGATTTCATGGTTTATGAGATATGTTTAAAATGTTGGGATGTTTTTCTAAGCCAGAGAATCTGGCCCAGAATTGTTTCTCCAAATTGGGCCACATGTAACTCCATTAAAATATCCAAATAAGCCTTTGCCACTTTGGGGTGAAATATTATAAATTATTTAATTTATATTATGTTAAAATTTTAGAATCATTGGGCTTGTATCTTGGATGATACAGTCTCTTTATTGGGATGTTGTGTAGTTTACTTTTCCAAGAATGTGTTGGCCTGAAAGCCCATTTTGGTGGTCTTCCAATGTGAATGTTCATGTACTCCAAAAGTATGAATTTTTACCAATGTAATTAGAAACCTGAAAATTAAATTTGAAAATAAAATTAATACTATTGAGTATTTTATATGGTGTTCAAAATGTACCTTGTAATAGTTCATTTTAAGGCCTTACAATCATAATTTAAAATGATGTTCAAAGTGTAAAATGCACTAAAATGGTGTTTATTAATAATAAATCACGTGATAGATTATATATATTAAAAGTGTATATTAGCCTCATTTAGTGGCAAATCAAAACCCCCTACTTGTGTTTATCTATTCCTGAGGAAAAATATATCTCAAAAATGTGAAATTTGAATTCCATTTTCCAAAACATTTCAATATACAATGAACACCAAAAACCCTTATACAGAAATTCATGAAACCCATAAAATTAATTTAATACAAGATATTTTCATAAGGATGTACCAATCCCAAACACATTCCTTTTTTCAAATTCATCACCATATTTCATCCAATATCAATTAAACATGATGATGTGTTGTGTATCACAATAGACATAGAGGTTTATCTTTATTCAAGGGGGAACTTATGGAAGTTATAGGTGGAATAACATTTCAATATTAATATGAATATTCAATTTGTTTTTTCATTTTAATTCGTTTTGTTTTTTTTCATGGTAATAGAAGTTGCACTCAAAAGAGTGAACCCATATAGCGAGTCTTTTTCAATTACTCCCAAGATCAAAGACTATAGGAAACCAAGTGAAGCCCACATACTCTGGAATTATCTCGATTTAACTCCATAAAAAAAAGTAAAATAATGAAAAATAAAGTTAAAATTAATAACTCTTGGCCAGGAAACTATGGAGTCACAATCCCCAAGTGTCGAAAGCCACACATTAGGTTATTTCATTGCTCTACACACTAATTTATTGTTATATTTATGTATTTATTTTTTTATTTTTTATTGAATCATCATATTAAAACTAAAATTATCACCACATATGCTATTTATTTAGGGTACTCCATGAACTCAAACTAATACCCAAGAATCCAAAGGACGTGCATTGTGATTTTTTTTGGATGACAATATAAATGATGAAAATCACATTATACAACCACACTTTCCAAAATCTATGCTCATGAAATTATACATGGATTAAAATCAAAATCAGGGAATGGTAAATTATTTGATATTAAATTTCTATGTGTGAAATTTTTATTATAATCTTCAAGGTTAAATAAATTTTTTATTCTATACATTTTTTATGCTAACAAAATTAATAAATTTTTTTCATTATTTTCACTTCCCATCATTGAATAACATTGTTCCCAGTGTGAAAAGAAAATGAAATATTGAATGGGGTAGAAGTAGATGAGAGGAGTTAGAAAAGGAATTTGATATGTTAAATATGGAACAAAGTCACCTAGTTTATTGAAGTTGAAGTTCATGACACTTCTGATTATTCGTTTGATCTCCATGACACTCAGAGATGCCTCATTAATGATGGAAGTTTGTGTTTTTACACCTAGAGGAAATATAAATTACCTACAAATACATCAAACTCCATAGCCCATGAATCTTACACACCAACAGAATTAAAAGTATAATAGGAACCCCTTGAGGTTCCCTTAACTAAAAATAAAAATGAACGATAGGAAAGGAAAAACACACCTGTTAAAATTTTCATACTTATAATAGACTCAAGGTATATATATATATATATATATAATAATATTAGTATAAGTATTTAAAAATAATAGTTTAGAATTAGTTTTTCTCATAGGTCAGTGGAAGGTTCTTGGGACTCTTTCCCAAAGGTCACGGGTTTGAGTCCCGCCGTGCCCGCCTTTGACATTTGAGGCAAACTTTTTCATAAAAATATAAATATTTTTTTTCTTTATCACATTATCATAAATATAAAATATATATTTATATATATATTGATCACGTAAAATAAAACAGATATTAAACAGATGAATAAAAAAATGAAAAAAATAAATTAAAATAAAATAAAAGACGATACAATCACATAAAAATAAAATAAACTAATGATACATTATATTAGTTTTAAATTTTTGGGTAAGGTATTACTCAAGGATCACACCATGTTACAGAGATGAATATGAAGCTCCAATTTAATACCCATCCATACTCATAATTGAATATCATGTCAACAGTCTAAGGTATTATCATATTAAGAGTTGATCTATTGTGTATTTATTTAAATATCAAATTGATTTATTAATCCAGTTTGAAATATAAAAATGATTCATAATGATTGAATCCATGAAAACCATGGTTTTATTCCCATGCAATGATTTTGTTTAACGTCACTAGATTGACTTAGACACCAAATTGTTTAATTATTTTCCTCAACTAATTTTGATTCATACAAGTCTTCATCAACTTCATGTTTTGGGAATGGTTCAATGCATGGTTTGACTCTATGACCATTAACTTTAAAGGATTGGCCATTGTTGGGATCTTGTATTTCTACAGCCCCATAGTGGTACACCTTATGCACTATGTATGGGCCTAACCATATGGACGTCAACATTCTCCATTGTAAATGATGTTTTGAACAATACCAAAGCATGTATTTTCTTGGTTCAAAGTGTTTGAACTTGATATTCCTATATTGGATGGCTTGAACTCTAGATTTATTTATCCTTTAATATTTATAATCCTACATCCTAAGTTCTTCAATTTCATTAATATGTAATTTCAGATTTTCTTTGGCCAAAGAAATGTCAAATTTCATTTTTTTTTGATTACCTAAAAGGCATTATGCTCAATTTCAATTGGTGAAGGGCATGATTTTCCATAAACCAACCTATATGGTGAAATTTCTAGGATGGGTTTGAATGTAGTATGATATTCGCAAAGGGAATCAAAGAGTTTCTCAGACCAATATTTCCTAGTGGGATTACCAGTTTTTTCATGAATTTTCTTAATATATCTTTTTGCTAACTCATCATAGACATTGGTTTGAGGATAGTACGTAGTGGAATCTTTATGTGAAATACCATACTTTTAAATGATTCAAGAGAATCAGTGGTTGTAGAAATGGGTTCCTTAATAACTGATTATAGCCCAAGGAATTCCAAATAAAGAATATATGTGCTTCTTTAGAAATTGGATCACAAAATGAGGGTTATTGGACTTGGTGGAAATGTCCACAACCCATTTCAAGGCATAATTAATATTTAAGAGGATGTATAAGTATCCCCTGGAGTTTGGGAAGGGTCCCATGAAATCAATTCCCAAAAAATCAATGATTTCGATGACTAGAATGGGAGTGAGAGGAATTTAATTCCTATTGGTAATGGATCATAATTTTTGACACTAAGAAATCCTTTGTAGAATTGGAAGGGATCCTTAGTTTTGTTAGGCTAGTAGAAACCACTTTGGAGCACATTTGAAGTGGTTTTTTTGTGTAAAATTGGCCTCTAAATTCCTCTCCATGACAAAATTTTAGAATGGAATCTTTCTTAGACTCATGAACACATCTCCTAATGATTTTATCCGGACATAACTTAAAGAGGTAAGGATCATCAAACAAAAAGTGTTTGACATAAGAAAGTATCTTTATCTTATCTTGGGTCTCTAGGAATTTCGTAATGTCACCCACCACCAAATGGTATTCTATGTCATCATACCATAGGCAATCCCTCATAGAATAGTGGTGCTCATCGATATATGAATCAAACACAGAAAGGTGATGTGAGTTGTCTTGTAATTACATCCTAGAGAGGTGACCAACTACAACATTTTCAAAAACCTTTGTATCATTAATCGTTAAATAGACCTCTTGAAGACAATACTACAAAAACAGGTAAGGGATGCACTTCACTTTTATCAGCGCTAAAAAAGAGCGCTGAGAAAGGGGGTCTTTATCAGTTCTAAAAAAAGTGCTCATAAAGGACCCCAGTATCAGTGATTTTTTAGCGCTGATAAAGTCCCCCTATATCAGCGTTTTTTTAGTGCTCATAAAGGGGACCACTTTATCAGAGCTTCTTTTAGTAGTGCTGATAAAGGGGTGATTTATCAGCTCTTTTCCCGAGCACTAATAAATTTTAAGTTTCAAAAAATAATATTTTTTCATGAAAAATAAAAATTTGTTTTATAAGTATATTTATATTGATATAAATAAATTCTTTATTTTTTAAATATGTTATAGATACTTATAAATAGACTATTAAATTTAATATTTTATAAATTTAGTAAAAATGGCTTCAAAATATTTTAAAAAAATATTATTAATTAATAATTTTCTAATTATTATCGATTAAATATCATTTAATTACAATTTGAGGACATAAAAATTAATAACAATTAATAAAAGATCTAAAATATGTTGAAAATGTAACTCAAACTTCAAACAACCATAAATTTTGATCTGGGTGTCCGTTTGCACTCTACAGTATATCAAATTGAAGCCTGCGATGATATCTTCGCGCTAATGACTAAGCCAAAGCCTCTGTCACATTTTTCGAGACCAAAAATGGCCCAAAATCCCTCCAAAACTGAGCTTTTAGTCGGGATACCCCGATTATTTAACATTCATAGAAGTATAACTTCTGATCTGGATGTCCGTTAGTCCTGTACCACATATCATATCGAATATTGTTTTAATTTTTTCTGTTTTACTGGTTTTGGCGTTGAAATGGGATTCTAGATTATAAGTTATGGTCGTTTTAACATTCTATGTCTTTTCAAATACACATATATATGTATTTATTCATAAATATATATGTGTCTGTGTGTGTGTGGGTGTCTATGTGTGTGTCTGTGTATCGTATATATGTATATATGTATTTATTTATTTATTTACTTATAAAAACACGTCAAAAAACATATTTTTTCATAAAATGTATTTAAAACTAATCTTATAAGTACATTCTATGGCTTTTCAAATACACATATATATGTATTTCTTCATAAATATATATGTGTTTGTCTGTGTGTGTCTCTCTGTGTGTGTTTGTGTGTTGTATATATCTATGTATGTATGTATGTATTTATTTATTTATAAACACACATAAAAAAACATATTTTTTCATAAATGTATTTAAAACTAGTCTTATAAGTATATATTAATATACAAATAAATATACATATAAAAATTATCACTAAATATATATATATTAATATATTAATATACAAATATATATATATACTAATATATGAATAAATATATTTATATTAATATGAATCTATATCAATATATGGATAAATATAACTATAGATATACAGATATATCATTAAATAGAGAACAAAACGAAATGCCTTAGTGGTAAAGGTGAAAATGCGAAATGGGGGAGGTCCCGAGTTCGAGTTTGGGTGGAATAGAAGGGGGTGCACGCGTATGAGGATGCGCGGGAAGGGCAGCACGTGGGAGACCTCATAGCGCTGATAAAGGGGGTGCGAAGCGCTGATAAAAGCACTCCCCGCATTATTTTTAACTTTTTTTATTTTTTTAATTATTTTGACCTTTATCAGTGCTTTTTCAAAAGCGCTGATAAAAGGGACCCCCTCCAATATATTAGTGTTGAGCTTTACAATGCTTTTTTAGCACTGTTAAAGCCTGTTTTGAGCGCTAATATAGGCCATTTTTTTAGTAGTGAGAAGAAGGACCCGCCTAATCAATATATCCTTGTCATATTGATTTGGAAATGGTATTTTATGGTTAAGTGGTCGGTGAAGACAATGATGGGTGATCCTAAGAGATAAGACATGAATTTATCTATGTCTAAGACAACATCAATCAAATATTTATCAGTGGTGGAGTTGTTTATTTTTGCATCATTTAATGATTTTCTTACATAAGAAATGACACATTGAGTTTTATCACATCATTGTCCTAAGACTGCTCTCATAGATAAGTCACTTGCACCACACATGAGCTCAAAAAGAAGTTTCTAATTTAGAGATTTCATGATATGTGGAGAGATAAGAGCTGATTGGAGTATAGAGAATGATTCCTCACAGCTTTCTATCTATACAGATGGAGCATCCTTCACTAATAGAGGACAAAGTGGTCAAGAAATAGAGTTGAAATTCCTAACGACCCTTCTATAGAAACCAGCATGTCATAAGAAGGACCTCAATTCCTTTAATGTTTTAGGAGAGGGAAGGTGAGAAATGAAATATAACTTTTCTTTATCAACTTAAATCCCTCTACCAGAGACTAGATAACCTTGAACAAGTCCTTCGTTTACTATGAAATGAAATTTCTTCCAATTTATGATGAGATTATTATCCTCTCATCTTGACAAAACCCTTTCAACATTCAAAATTCATCCCTCAAAAGTATCCCCAGATATAGAGAAGTCACCCATGAAACCTATGAACAATCCCACACCATGTATGATAATATTACCATCATGCACCACTAGAAGGTACCAGGGGAATTACATAACCCAAAAGACATGTACTTGAAGAAAAAAGTGTGGAAAGGACTAGTGAAGGCTGTTTTTCCTTGATCGTATAAGGATACCTCGATTTGATTTTTCCTTGAGAATACATATAGGAAGTAATTGAAATGATGACCCATTACTTGATTGAGGACTTGATCAATAAAGGGAATGGAGAAATGGTCTTTCTTGGTAAAAGAGTTGAGCTTCCTATAGTCAATAAAGACTCTCCATCCACTACTAACCCCTGTGGGGAGAAGGTCACCATCTTCATTGTTGGTCAAAGTGATTCCAGTATTCTTTGGGACAACATGAATTGGGCTTACCCACTCACTCTCAATAGTGGGGTAGATGATACCCTCTTTCAACAACCTAAGAAGTTATTTCCTTACCACAAACATAATATTTGGGTTGAGTCTTCGTTGAGGTAGACGACATGGTTTGGATTCATATTAAAGAAAAATCATACGAGTTCCAATGAGTGGGATAATCCCAGGAGTAACATAATGGGTGCATCCAATTTCTTTCTTATGCTCTCTTAGCATATCCAGTAGCATCATCTATTGATTGTATTGAAGAGAGGAAGAGATGACAACATAAAAAGAATATATTTTCTCCTAAGGATGTATACTTGAGTGATGAAGGTAAGACCTTAATTTCGATATCAGATTGGATATCACCATCCAAGAATGCATGTGACTTTGTATTGAACTCAGTTTCTTTGTTTATATTTCATGATAGAATTTGTTCTTTGTGAATAGAATTTTCATCCATTAAATTGGCCAGATCAGTGTCATGAATGGGTATGGACTCAATGTTATTGATTTCACTAATTGTATCATTGATTGGTGATTCAAGAAAATAATCAATAGATCAATATGAAGTATATTCATTCCAAGGAGAAAAAGTTCCCTTGTGTGAACAAATAATATCATTATCTTCTTGACTTAAACATCCTTCAATAATTGCATGACATTCCTCGAGTTCACTATCAACACTACCAATCCTATTAACCTCATAGATCTCTTTATCATCCCCAATTTTAGAGTTTTCATTATAGATTATAAATTCTACACTCATACTTCCAAAGCTGATGTTCATCTTCCCACTGTCGAACTCGGATAATAGAGTTGATTGTTGCAAGGAAGGGATGGCCAAGGATGATTGGGGTTTTCTCCCTCTGACCCAATCTTGGGTGATTTTAAAGGAAAATGAATTCATATGGGTAAATAAAATTTTCAACATTCACCAAAACATCCTTTAAGATACTCTTATGAACTCGAACACTATGATCAGCAAGTTGAAGAGTGACAGATGCAGGTTGGAGTTCGTCGAGCCATAAATGACAATACATGGAATAAGGAATAAAATTCACACTAGCTCCCAGATCACAAAGGGCTTTGAAATTTTTTTTCTCTCCTAACTCAACGTTGATGTATGTACATCATGGGTCTTTCAACATTAGAGGAATGGTCCATATAACGGTGTTCATCACATAAGCAGCGATAAGGACTAGGGTTTTATGTGAATATTTCCTTTTAAATGTGTACAAGTCCTTAAGGTACATTGAGTAGGTAGGAATGTATTGTATTTAAACTTTAAGGGGAATGTTCAACCTAACCTGAGAGAATATTTACCTCAATTTTTCATTCAGTTCTGTTTTAGATTTTCCTCTCATGTGTTGAGGGAAGGGAGCATGTTGTTTGATTGTTTAGTGTGAGGGTAGTTCCTTTACATTCTAATTGGGTGTTTCAGAATATGTGGGTGCTTATTCATAATTTTTGGGTATTATTGATTCTTTTAAGGGTTCTAGAATGTCTTGATAAGGTTTCTCAATGGATTTCCCACTTCTTATGTAATGACTCGAGAATTCCATGTAATGTTTTTAATTTTATAGGAAATTTACGAGCCTGCGAAAATTGTTGGCGTGTGATTCCAAGGCCCGGTGTGTCAGGAATGAATTTTCTGAAAATTTTTTAGATACTTTCAGTAAACGAGCCAGCGAGATTTTGTAAATTTTGTACCCATTCATGGAATTGAAATCTGAGGGAACCGTTGAACACGCAACACTGATATTTTCTTAAGGAGACTTTCACCTTGACTGCAGTAGGTTGAGGGTATAAGATAGTTTTTCAGTTTTTCATGGAAGAAGAAAAATAAAATATATAACATTTTATTTTTCTTTTGAAACCCCTCTTTTTGAGTTATGGGGGTGGGGACCACCCAGACTAGAAAACCCCCATTTTGAATTCTAGTGGTGGGAACCACCCGAACCCCTCTTTAATGTGGGAAAGTCCCTTTGGATCCTCCCATTTAATTGTGTCAGTGCAATACAATAAATTGTGCCATTTAATTATGTCAACACAATATAATTAATTGTGCCAACGCAATACAATTAATTGTGCCATTTAATTGTGTCAAATTTAAATGTGACAAATTTAATTGTACCAATGTAAATTAAATTGATAAACCTATTTTAATTTGTTGGCTCCTCATTTCGTTCGGGAAATCATTGGTGAAAGGGAGGCTTGGGGAGAACTTTGGAGAAACTCTTTCTCCAACAAAGAATATCCTCTCCAACAAATAACATACTTCAGAATCAAGAATGAGGATTACGTACGAGCCTGAATTCCGAAGCGTGTTGCGGAAGTGACGATTTTTAGCACCCTCATAACCTTCATCTACTTCTTCTCATGACACCTCCAATGAGAAATCGAGGTAAGGTTTATTGTTTTTCATATACTTCCTTTCCATGATCTTGTCATTATTCATGATTCAAGAACTTTTGTTCCACTTGCAACAATTCTAACATGGAGGGTGCAGGCCAAACAAACACTGACCAACCTATCCACAACCTATATGAATTTTTGGTGGTCTTGAATCGTTGGAGACGTCTCGAGGTGGGTGCAGAAATTTTTGGAGTGAAGATCGGGCCACCGAGGCACACCCGGTGACCCGAAGAACATCGTCGGTGACCGTGCCGATGACTGACACCGAAGGGCTCGGGAGCAGCAGCGGACACTCTGGATGACCACGATGAAGATAGCGGTGTGACCATGCCGCCGAAGAAGTGTCGCGGCCCATCGGCCACGACGGAGCAAGGGTGGCGGCCAACGGTAGCTGGCCGCCTGAAGGGGAGGAAGCGGCGTGCGAACACATCGTCAGGTGTGTAGGAGCCATGACATTGTGCCGCTGTAGTGAGTTGAGGGTGGCCGGATCACTACCGACCACCGGTGATGGCATGGTAGATGACCGCACCGTGCAGAGGGGGCTGGCCGATCGGCCAGCCGTGAGCCCAGCGGGCCGCCGCACTGCTGGCCGCCCGGCGAGCCACCACCTCACGGGCCAAGCCAGACCTAGAAGGCCGAGTCAGACCTAGGGCCGAACTCGGGTCGACCCAGGCTGGGTTTGGCTGGGTCGGTCCAACCGGGTTGGACTGGACCCGGACCAACATCGACCCCTTTTCATTATTTCGGCTATATCTTGAGCTACAGGTGTCCGTTTGACAATCTGTCTAAGGAAACAGAAACCTTGGATCGAGACGGCCCTTTTGGTATACCCCACATGAGTTTTGTGTAATGTTTGGCTACAGTCGTGTTGTATCAGACACGAATCCAATCGGGCCCTCGGGACTAAAAGGCCAATAACTTACAGACGCTGTGTCCGATTGATGCACCGTCTGTTGCGTTAAGAACCCTATAACGTGGAGGTCCTTTGGTATACTTCTTCATAGGACATAGTGGAAGTTGGATTATCAACCTGTGGCTTGAGGAGAAGACCCTCCCGGAATCAAGAAAGCACAGTGCATGAACCCTATAGCTGGCTGTAACATGAGTAAAGGATCCTATGTGGGTCTGTGATTTTGGATCCTACGTGGGTCTGTGCTTTGGGATCCTACATGGGTTTGTGTTCGAGATTCCCACTTGGATGTACTCTAGGAATTCACATGAGACTACTCTAGGATCCTATGTGGGTCTACTATACTAGGATCCTACGTGGGTATACTGTACTAGGATCCTATATGGGTCTGATGATTTAGGATCATATGTGGGTCTGCCTCTTTACAGAGTGACATGATTCAGTAGTTACATATAATCATCTTTGTTACCGTACCAAAGTTATACTTGGTGTGAGTTGAGTCTTCACCTTTGTGGTAATCTTCTGTCTAGCGTACCTTTTTGGTACATACCTTCGTGGTGATAACTTTGTGGTATTCTTCTGTGTGGCTTTACCTATGTGGTACTTACCTTTGTGGTGCTACCTTTGTGATACTTACCTTAATGGTGATACCTTTCTGGAATTATTCTATATGGCATTAACTTTTTTTCACTTACCTTTGTGGTGTGACCATGGAGGCATTCTTTCCTTCGTGGAACATGTGTACTTTGGCTAAGGATTTGGGCCTTGAGTTTCCTCATGAATGAGATGGGTATACATGATAACTTAGGTATATGTATGGGCATATACCTAAGTAGGGTTGTCAGATGTTTTCATTCATTTTGGTTTATCCTTTGTGGGTTTGTGAGACCTTCGAGGATCTCAGGGTCCCTATTGAGTATTGTTATACTCACCCCAGATCGGGCTATGCCAGAACCTCATTGTTTTTGTTGCAGACGACAGACAAAACTGACTGAGGATGAGAGTACTAGGACTAGAGGTAGCTTAGAGGTGGATGTTAGATGAGGCGTACCGCAGCGATGAACATTTGAGAGGTATACCTACCCTTCAGGTAGGGTCCTTGGAGGGAGTTCACATGAGTTGTTTCATTTTACTTATACTTTATAGTTTTATTGTACTTTCTAGTTAGGCTTGTTTTCTGGACCCTTTTTCTTACTGTACCCACTCATTTTACTATACAGTTTACATGTGTTCTTATCTTGTTGTGTGCTTGGTTGCGTGTGTTTACAGGTTATAAAGGTAATGCCTTCCTGGTTTTTAGGGATTATGCCTTTTGGTGCTAGTCGCCATCCCCTGGCCTATAGAAGGAGGGCTTGGGGTAGTCACGATATAGGCCTTGGGGGATAGGTCGTGACATCTTAAAACAATCACTACTTTGATTTTTTCATGAGAGGTTTGTGTGTAACAAGATTATCCACCTAAATTTGAGGCTGGTGCCGGCTTAGTAGGCATGGGTACCTTCCCAGCTTTTATGGGTTGCAGTTCATATTTATGGGATGAGACTTCTGAGTTCATTTTCTCCATTTGTTTACACAACTATTCCAGGATTGGTAAAGGGACATATTGGGTAGGGGCTTATGAAGGTTGGATTAACCTAGGAGAATACTTTGGTTGTTGGATTAATTATTGAAGGGGTTGCTAGATGGGTTGTCGGTATTGGATAGGAGGGTATTGGTATTAGACAGGTTGTGGTTGAAACTGGGTATGGTTTTGAAAATTTTGTAGATGGTATGGGTTTGGTCATTGTGGATGACTAGGTTTTTGGTTGGGTTGTTGGTTATCTTTCCAACGGAATCCTAGATAGTCATTGTACGTTAGATTAAAAGTATTTCAGAACTGTGAATTTTGAATATTCAGAGCATTGACCTCTGCGGGTGGTCCCCCTAGAAGAAAATATTTAATGGAAGTGATGGTTGGGCATTTGTGAGTCTTGTGGTCATGTTTGTCACAAATTGTGCAAACAGGGTCAACGGTTTGAATTTCATGGACCTTCCAAAGATCGATCTCCCCGACCTTCCTTGTGAGTGTATGATATTTCTCCCAAAGGTTTTCCTCCTCCCTAAGTGTGTGGATTTTAATAGATTTAGTTAGCTTCTCATGGTAAGGTTATATTCCCAATGTTTGGTTTTGTTCTGCCAGTCCTTCTAGATACTCGTAAGCATCTTTTGGGGATTTGTTTTTGAAGGTCCATTACAAATCATGTCAACGAGTTGTTTGTTTCCCAGACCCAACCATTCATAGAAAATTTGAACTTGTTCTGAGATTCAAAATCCATGGTGAGTTACCATGTTGAGTGTTTATTTTATCCTTTCATGGGTTTCATAAAATGACTCTCCTTCTTTTTCCATTTTTTTGGATGCTTTTTAAGTGCAATTGTTTTGTGATGGGGGGAAGTATATTTTGTAGAATTATAATTTCAATTGGTACCAGGAGGGGATTTATGATGGTATCCTATAGATTAATAAATTATTTTCTAGATCCTTAAGTGAGAATGGAAATAGCCTCATCTTAGCTGACTCAAGTTTATGTGGTCGTAACATGGTTTCAACAATGTCGTAGAACTCCTTGACATGAAGGCATGACATTTTTGACTCCATCCCTGTGGATGGTTGGAAGGTGGTTTAGTACTTGAGGTTTAATGAAATAGTGGGATTCTTCTAGGGTAGCATGTTTAATTCAAGAGGGAGCATTGGTCCAGGTAGGTGTGAGATAGTCATTCTTGGTTTGATCAATTATATTCCCCATGTTTGGGGCTGCCGCATTTGGATTTCCAATTTGATTCCCACCTGGGTTAATGAATTGGTTTCTTTGAATACCTTCCATTTAAATGGGATCAATTTTTGACTCTATAGTATTAGGAATATTAGGATAAAATGGAAAGATTTACATTGCTTTACATGACTTCCCAACCCCAGGACATTCCCCCTAACTAAAGTATTTGAGTTTTCACGGGTGTAGGAGGACATGATCTAAAAGGTAAAAATCGAGAAAGGGTAAAGATAAGATAATTTTGGGTGAGAAACAAGAAGTGGGGGAGAATAGAATGGGTGTTTCCATGACTTACTTTGGTCCCTAACAACGATGCCAAAATTTAATCTCGCCCAAATTTACCCAAGTTTTTAGTGTTAAGTGGTCTCTTGTAGTGTAGCTTGGGTTGTCACATCATTAGAGAACTAAGAAGTAACCTACAGACACGTACATTATATCAATGGGTTTTTTCTATGAAGTTTCCAAAATTTTCATTGAATTTATATATGTTGTAAAAGAGAACTAACAGACATAAGTGAATTAAATTTAAAAGAATGATTTGATCCTAGGTTATCACTTGGGCTGGATGGGATGCATCCCTTTTTCAACAATTTCAATTTCTTATATTTGAGATGGGTTCATTTAAGAAGATAAAAAAACATCATCAGTTACTAGTTTAATACCTACACACTGTAATACGAATCACCTATACACTTGGAGTATCAATGTTCTGAGCACTCCATGTTAAATGTTCGAATTAGCACTTAATGGGTGTGGCCTTAAATTCAATAAGGGCGAAGGAGTATAAAATTAATCAAAAAAAATTATCAATTAAAAAAGTGATTAGAAATTAATGTATGGAGAAATAAAATCCAATCTAGACCCTTAGTATACCTTAGATCAACCCATAAGTGTGTTATCCCTCCATTGATTCCAGGATTTCAATGGAAGCGGGAAGTAGACCCACGAGGGAGGAATTGAATAAGTAAAAGAAAGATAATGAAATAACAATCACTCTAATTTTGTATTATAATTTCACAGGGTTTGGTGTGAATAAATTCACACCTAGAGCCAACAGTATCAATGTGATATGAAGGATAATAGAATAATATGAGAATAATAACTTTTATTAAGAAACTATGGTGAATTGAACAACTTACATGGGAAAGAAAAACATGAGACAACAAAATCGCAACATAACATTACAATTAAAGAAAGAACCAAAGATAATAAAATCCTCCAAAACCACCAAATTATATAGGAATTTCCAAATTTTCCATGTCTTCCCACTTGAGTATGGTATTCATAGGGTCTTTGAATGTTTGTGGAATTTATACTCTTCAACCCTTGACCCGAAATGACATCCAGCTTGCGACATCAAAACAGAGGCACCAAAATGAGCTTCTAGATGGCCGAATAAGAGTGGGACATAGAATAAGATAATGAAGCTCCGTAAATCCCCTAATGTTATGTAAGGTTTCATCCCAAAAGAGTTTATTATTTATGCGATATGAGTAAAATTATGGGATATTTTTTTAGGCCGAATAATCTGGCTCAAAATTTTATCTCCAAATTGGGCCTCCGGGAACTCCATTAAAAAATCTTAATTATCTCTTGTCACTATTTTATTAAATGTTATAAATTATTTCCTCTATCTTTAGTTAAAATTTTATAATATTTGGTCTTGTATATTGGCCGATATATTCTCTCTATTAGGTTGTTGTCCAGTTTACTTTTCCCAAAATGTTTTGGCATGAAAGCCCATTTTGTTGCTTTTCCAATGGGAATATTCATGTTCACCAAAAGTATGAATTGTTCCCATTGTAACAAGAAACCTGAAAATTAAATATGAAAATAAAATCAAGACCATTGGGAATTTTATGTGGTGTTCAAAAATGTACTATGTAATACTGCATTTTAAGGACTTTCTATCATAATGTGAAATGATGTTCAAATTGTAAAATGAGTTGAAATGGAGTTTATGAATAATAAAGCAAATGAATATTATATATTTTAATAATGAATATTATACTCATTCAGTGGATAATCATGTTACTTTGTTTTAAAATGATAGGAAGATTACATTTAGTTTTTTTGATAAAAATTCAACTAATGGTAAAAATGAATATAAACAGTCATATTAAAAAAATTGAAAATATATTTGAAAACATTTTAAAAAACATTTATTTTAATAGAAAATGATTTTTTATCGATGATGTAAATGAAATCATGTTCAATTAAAATATTTTTACAATAATATCAAGTACCAATGTGTGAAAAATGGAACTATTAATTGAATAATTCATGAATAACCATATTATATTAAAAATTAAATGTTTTTATTATACAATTATCAAATAATATCCTTCAATGAAAATTCTATCATAAGTAATCCCAATATAAATGATATTGATACTTAACCTTTTAAAACTTTGGTGAATTAGAGACTATAACATCCCATAAAATAATTAGATGAATTATAACATAAAATATAAATATGTAGGAAGGGTTTATGATATATTATGTAAATGGTCAGTACATACACCATTTAAAATTAAATTATGGGCATAAAAGAACATCTGTCTCAAAGAAGGAAGTTTGAGATGAAACCCTAACCTCAAGATTGAATCATCACAAGCATTAGTTATCCTCATAAATAGTAAAATTAAGTTTTAATTTACTTTACTAAGAATGTTTTAAATGTTATTATTAATTTTATTTTAATTTTACCCTATTTTTTAAATTACTTAAACTATTACTTTTATGAGGATGTTTTAATGATAAATGAATAATATGTCTAATGGAAATTTGTTCAGTCGATTAAGGTCAGAGAGAATATTATTTAATCATATCTAGAATGGTAATATAGAAATAATTATAACTTTTATACATATACTATCCTTTCTAAACTAACCATGAAATATGGTTACGAAAAATGAACTATGTTACAATCATGGAGACGGTAGGTCATACATATGCATGAGTAATGATTCCATTTTAAAAAGATAATTAAGGAAAAATGTGATTGTTATTTTTATGTATTTTTCAATAATTATATCATAAATATCATATAATTTTTTTAAATACCCTTACACTCAACACCCATGTGATACAATAATAAAAATGAATCACATCACTTTGCATGGAGGTAGTCTTCCATGCACATGAATGACATTATAATTTGTTCAAGAGATGATAAAGTAAGAAAGAATATGATATATTAATTCTAAAAAATGGTTAATATTTTTTATTATCATGTATTAAATGTAATTAATTATTATTGGCTACTATGAAAATTTTAAGTGGGAAATGAATCACATCGCAATACGAGGTTGTTGTCCGCCGTACACCCAAACGACATTATCATTTTTCTTTGCTGAATGGAAAGTGAGAATCTATATGTGATATTATAATTTTAAAAGTATAATTATATCATATATTTATTATATAAATCATTTTATATGTAATTATATACATTCTTGAGAAGTGGTGATAGAAACTGAATTACATCGGTTCACAAGGAAATTGTTATAAGTACACAGGATCAAAGATTTTGTTTCCCATTTGAGGGAGGAGTGCATGGTTGTGGGTAATTAACATAATATAAAAAAATATCAATATATGAAATATATTTAGGTTATTATATCATTATATTTTAATAATGTTTTAAGGATGTGGGAGAAGAAATAAAATAATATGCTCGGTTAAGGATGTTACATCTTCTTCAGACAACATATTTTGGTTTTCAATAAAAACATTTCTAGTTTGTCTTTCTGATAAAAAACACATTTAAATAAACAAGGGATGTAAAGAACCAATATGGGTAGGTACAGTCTAATACAATATATTTTTTTAGTGTGAATTTAAGAGGATACATGGTGGCCTTGTATAATTGGGGAAAATGAGAAACATGGATTTTTTTTAAAAAAGAATTCTACAAATTTTTTCTCATTCAAAAGACTCAAAAATAAAAAAATTTCAAATAACATAAGAGATATGGTTGAAATATTACCAAAAATTATTATATTTAAATGTTTTGGGTAAATTTTGACAATTATCTTTTTAGTTTAACCCTCAGTAAACCTGTTTTTAAATCATGCTCAGTAAATAATTTTTAATGGTTTCCCTATTCATTATAGTAAAAAATTATTCTAAAATTATTAGATAATATAAATTATAATGATTCAAAATATGGAATCAATGTTTTATAATTTATCTTATATAATTGGCACAATTTAATTTAATATAAAACCCAAATATGTTTTGAAAATTTATTTTTTCAAGAAATGCAGTTTTAAGGGAAAAATGATCTTATAATTACGATATGAATAATAATTATAATTAAATGAATTTAAATTTAAATTTATATAAATATAACATAAATATTTTATTTAAATAATTCCCCATGTGTGGTTAATTTAATTGAGTAATAAAATGGAGAAACATTTTTAACTTTAAAATAGTTTTCAAATTTTTTTATGCCCAACAATAAACTTATACTAAAATCTAGATTAAAGATGATTTAAATGTAATTAAATTTATTTCATATAAATAAATAATACTTATGTTAAATTTAAATATAATTATAAAGATATTAGGAATTTTTAATATCATAATTTATTTAAAATAAATGACAATTTAAAAAAAATCGGTATTTTTCACTATTCACTAAAAAATTAATATTTCATGAAAAATATAAAATTTAACTCTATTTTAATATATATATTATAACATCAAAAATTATTTTCATTTTATAAAATAAATTTCTAAAATTGTTAAAAATTAATTTTAAATTATTTACAGAAAGGGAACCTAAACCACATTTTAGAAAAACAGCTATTCAAAAAACATTTCATTTTTCATTCAAATGGTTTTTCTTTTATGTTGAATAAATATATAACCACGGAAATTATTCTATACATGTTTATGCTATATAATTTTAATAATAGATATAGTCATATTTGTACCCTCCATCTTGATGGCTAAGTTAAAATGGTCTGATTTAAATAACAATATTGTAATAAAGTATCATGTTTGTAACACCCCAAGAATCCATGATACGCTTGATTTTAAATAATTCAATAGCATGCACTATACGCAACACTGAGTTTGAGCACACCACGACCTATCAAACTAGCCGTTTAAAAAGTTCTTGTAAATCGTATTAACAAAATTTTGACATTATTTAATTTTTTTTTAGAATTTGACTTCTTTTTTGAATTCATAATATCAAAACATTCTTAGGGTGAATTTTTAGTATTTTACATAAAACTTTCAATTTTTGATGAATACTGAGAAACACTACATCGTGGATAAAAACAATATTTTTTCATTTAAATAATTATTTTATTTTAATTTTTTTTAAATTTAAAATATATTAATAAAGCATATTTTAGTCTAATATAAATCATTAGAATCATTTTTATTATAGAATTAGATATAAAAATTCATTGAACATTTTTAACGTCCTTTTACCCGCCTTCTGTCCATATTAGAAGATTAACATTAAACATAAATTCACCGCTTCTAGGAATTGAATTTTGAAAATCTGACATACGTGCTTTTAAAAAAGATGAAAAATGTAGTCTAGTGGGATAAATGTTTTTGGCGAATAGTAATTTTTGTTTTTTATTTACCATAGTTAAAAGTAAATAGGGAAATAAATGGTAAAAATAATATTATAATATAAAATTACCATAACACTTTTCCTAAACTTAGTTTCTGAGTAATTTATGACCAAGAAAACCCTTGGGACATATATTTGGACTTTTAAAGCCACTTGGGTGTGATTAATACATTTATAAAATTTAATTTTAAGTAAAGGTAAAAATATCATAAACATGACTCTTATTACTAAACCTATTTTAATATAGTGTTATATAAGTAATATCTTATACTATAAATATTAATTAGAAAGATAAAAATATTTCATACATCATGTGATTTTATTTATACTTTTTAAACATTAAATAAAAAAATATTTATGACACAATGATGATGGAGTGATTACTTTATTTATGAATTATTCAAATAAATAAAATTATAAATATTAAAATTAATGTAATTTGAAAAAATTGATGTCATCGATGAATTTTATGTATGATTATGACATGTTATATTTGAGTAAATGTATTTGGTAGGAAGGAATCAAGTTTTCCTGACTTTAACAAAAAATCAAGTGTTAAATAATGTCAAAATTGACTTAAAAGGGATTTTAAAATAAATACTATTTTATTAAATGGTATAAAATCCTAAAAATATAA
The DNA here is from genome assembly GCA_963277665.1 of Viscum album. Taxonomy (NCBI): domain Eukaryota; kingdom Viridiplantae; phylum Streptophyta; class Magnoliopsida; order Santalales; family Viscaceae; genus Viscum; species Viscum album. The sequence goes on from OY728130.1 coordinate 1,544,735,520, forward strand.
AGATCATAAAAATAACTTTTATAGAGATAAAATTTTTATAAAGTACTCACTTTATGTTAGCTTGGAATATTATAGTTACTCTCTAAACCACGTAGTTTAAAAATACAAGAAGACATGTTTAGAGTTAAACTATTTAACTAAGGGTTATATCTAAAAGATAAGGTCAAATTAGTAATCTAAACTTTTCAAAAACTTATTGGTTGAGATGATTGCGACCCATGATAATATTATCTTATAATTAAATCACTTTGTTTCTATTAAAATCGAAAATCACTTTATAATAAATTAATATTTTAAGATATTCAAAAAGTGCTCCTCACCCCTCTTATAAAATGACACCTCTCCTTCTCTTTAATTCACACATGCAAACCCCTTTGGATCAGCCAAACCCTACCCATTTTTTCCTCAAAACCGCTAATATCATCATACATGCTATAATTTAGGATTAAATTTATCCTATTGAGTCCTTTTGTGAAAATAAAAAGGAGACACCTGAAAAGAGGTAATTATTTTATCACCCCTTTAAAAGTTATTTTATTCTTATACTTACTATATCTATGTTGTTTCCATAATGAAAAAATAACTACAATATCTTATACATGATTATATTTTAGTTTAATTATTTTACAACTATATTAATCCCTTTACCCATCCTATGAAAAACAATATCACCATGAGTGCGTACGTATGACCTACCGTCTCCACACCATAGTGTAAATTGTTTTTCATGTACACATTATTTCTATGGGTATAAAGCTGAATATAATGGATCAAAATAGTAAATATAACATGATTTTGTTTCTATAAAATTCATACTCTATCCCACTCCATACCATCTAACAATTAAGGAAATGATACCCTTGCTCGTGTGTATGTACGGCTTAACGTCTCCACGATGCAATGAAACTCATCATCCACATTCACCATCCAAGAATGATTATAAGAATAAATTTTATTAATAATTAGGAAATATATGACATAATAATTCTATTGGGATGATATATATAAATGTATATATACACACATATATTTTATATACTGACATCCATTCAATACTATAAGAAAACAGAAACAACATTCATTCATAAGTATGAACTACCATCTCCATGAACAATTTGTTCCATTTTATATATATATCAATAATAAATATAGATAAATAAAATATATATCATATATAAATCATTTTATACATTCCAAAAGCATGAAAATTATGATCTTAGTAACATCTCAAAAATAAAAAGTCAAAAGACGTATGATAAAGAAAGCAATTATTATCTAAAAAAATTTAATTTGGAAATAATTAATAAACGGGTAATATAACAACATAAATGCATCATGTATTATGTAATAAATATTTATATGGTCCTGGTATAATTTAGTATTAATTTTTATCCATTATATAGGAGGAAAAATCTCCCCCAACTAAAGGAATGTATAAGTTAAGGGTTATTTTAATAATCTTTTAATTATCTGAGATTTCTTAAACATAAGTATCTACTAGGAAATCTTTATCATCCACATCCTTGTTTTATAAAAATAAATTTTAAAATATTTTTACTATTTCAGTAAATTTTTTGGAGTTCTTTTTTACCTATGTTTGAATTTTTATAAAACATTTTGAATGAAATATTTTAGTCGCTTTCCAAACAAGGTACTTTATGCCCTTTTCAAAAATTTAAGGAAAGAGTGTTTTTTTATTTTATATGATGTGAGTGACAATTTTCCACTATTATAGTGCCTTAAAATTTTGTATAATTCCTTATAAGGTTATAAGTTAGTTTTAAAAAGAAATGTTTTATTTTAAAAATTTCACGGCTTTTAAATGAATTAAAGTAAACATGGATATTTTCCTCAAATAATTTTAATGAATTTATTAAATTATTTTCATATATGTCAACATACTTAGTTGAATTTTATTCTTGTTTGAGGTTGATTTATTATGATAAAATATTACATATTTTCTTGTTGGTTTTGTGATATGTTTTATTGGGGATGTGACATTTGTTTACCATTTGTGGTTTATTTTTAAATTATTAACATATTTTATTCTATTTTTCAAATTTATGTTTATGTTATATTTCACAATTATCATATTAGGAATGAATTGGACTTATTAAGTGGTGAGAGGGGCCTACTATAACCCCTCAATGCATCAGTAGGTCTCATGAGACAAACTAGTGTTTTGGAATAAGGCCTTGAGAGAATATTTTTGTTTGGCCTTGAAACAAGGCCTTGATAAAATATTTTTGTGTTGGGAAAAAAATACCCCAATGTATCATTGAATTATTTATGAGGTGATTGTGTTTGATGACAATGTGGGCTTTGTGCTGTGTTTGTTGACAAAGCAATCCATGTCTTACAAATTTGTTGACAACGAGGATTTCATGGTTTCATGTCGAGTTCAAGGGATGTTGTTAAAGATCCATGATTGATTCAAGAATGTCTAAAAATGAATGGTTGATCTAGATGCGGTTCAAAAAGTGTAGATACAAGGTGGCGCAGTTTTCCAGTGTTTTCCAAATTTTTGGACCTCAAATTCGAAAAATGGAGAAAAGTGTTTTTGGAAAAGGGACTTGTGCGCCGGTGTATTGGAGGCTTGGGAACTTGAGCGCCATATTTTTTTCACGATTGGAACATCAAAATATGGAAAAGGAAAAATGGGCACTCATGTTTTGGGTTTGGTTGCGCAAGTGACTTGCGCGGCATAGACTAGGAGGGCTGGACTTGCGCGCCGAGAGGAGACTTGCATGCCCAGTGCTCAGGGTGTCCAAATGCCTATAAATAGAGGTCAACCCCTCCTCATTATGAGTGATTTCAACACTTGGATAAAATTAGATCTCCTATCGTGCAGGTGTAGTGGTCGTGCATGTGGTGGTGTGGTCAGGCATGTATAATGATTTTCAGAAGTTGAACGCCAGTTGATAGTTGCATGACCAAAGTGGTTTGGGTGAGAAATGTTTTGAGTCACCCAAGTTTGGAGTTAAATAAGGGGTCATTGTGAAAGTGGTTTGGTGACACTTGTGCACCAGGTTTTGAAGAAGCGCGACAGTTGATGGTTGCGCGTCAAAATTGGTTTGGACGTAAAAGGGTGTGAGTCACGCATGTTTGGAGTTGAAGAAGGGAGTGTCACACAAGTAGTTGAGGTGAACTTGCATGCTGGTTTGAAATTACGTTCCAGGACTTGTGCGCTGACTTGGAGAAGGGCTCCAGGTATGGTTGAAGCATGACAGTCATTTTAGGTCTACATAAAAGTTGGAAGATTTCCCGATACCTTCAGTGCAATGTGAGATTCATCTACAGGTTAAAGCTTTACTTCAAAAAAGCATCTACATAAAATAGAGGATGTATTCATTAGTGATAACGAAGTGAACTATAGGTCTATAAACTGTGAGTGGATCCTTTCCAGAGTAGTGAGCAAAGGAATAGGAAGAAGATGATCCTCTCCACCGATAGTGAGCCAGAGAGAGAGAAACAGGGAGTGACCATTGGGGAAGCAGTGAGCTAACCCTAAACACTGTAAAGTTAGTGAGCCTAGGATTAGAAGTGATCTATCCAGATCTTTGTAACCATCAATGTGCTTTTAGTGGATTTGGTACATCGGCACATCACCGTTGTATGCTCCATGGACGTATCCCAATGAGGGTGAACCAAGTAAAAATCACTATGTCTTATGCATTCTTTAGTTTTTGTTTATACTATGCAGCAGAAAAGAGAGAGAAGAGAGTCTTTCTTAACAGTGAGACAAGATTAATAGGGGCAGTTGTTTAATCTCATACCCTGATTCACCCCCCTCTCAGCGTACCTAACCTAGTGGACCTAACAGATTTTATGCTTGTTGGTGGTTGATTTATTATGATACAATATCACATATTTTATTGATGGGTTTTTGATATGTTTTACTATGTATGTGATATTTGTTTACCATTCATGATTTATTTTTAAATTATTAACATTATTTATCCTAGTTTTCAAACGGATGTTTGTGTTATGTTTCACCCTTTTCATATTTGGAATGAATTAGACTTATTAAGTGGTGGGAGGGGCCTGCTATAACCCCTAAATGAATCAGTAGGTCTCATGAGGCAAACTAGTGTCTTGGAATAAGGCATTGATAGAATATTTTTATGTGGTCTTGGAACAAGGCCTTGCCGTAGTGGTTATGATGTCTAACATTATACATTGCATTCTTATGATATTAGTTATTATTTTAAATGTGATTATTCTATTCATAGATTTTAATGTTTATATGGAATTATTTGATATATTATTTCCATCTAATGCTGAAGGTAATGTTTTAAAGTCTTATGTTTTAGTTTTGTACTTCCCCTTAAATTTATATTCTTATTTGTGACTGCTTTTGATATATTGTTTATCCATAATGATCATATGGGATCACCCATTTCTTAGGTTTTATTTTACCAAGATTCCATGATGTGTTTTTATTGATATATAGGGCTAACTTAGGGGAATAATGTCATTACCAAGGGTTATCTATGTTTTATTTTCTGTTAGAAATTGTAATGTAATGTTCGTGAATGTAATTTATTCTCCAAGACTGCTAAAATTATTGGTACTTTGGGATTTGATTATTTTTAATCACGGAAGTGTATTAAAATAATGCACTGGCTCCGAGATTCTCTGGTCAGGGAATTACATTCGGTATCAGAGGATGTTTAGAAACAACATTGGAAATAGATTTATGAAACATAGATTAGGGATCATAACCCTTTGAGAGACTTTGAGGATAAGTATAGAAGAACCCCTTATAATTTTTCTAAAGTATAGATTATGTGGATATTCCATGAAATACATCCATGTGTGGATACTACAAGTGGACATGGTTCTAGAACAAATGTACCTATGGGTGAAAACTCTAACAAGGTGTTTTAGGCTTGACTTGGGGTAACCTGGTACACGACAACGGGCCTTACTACAGTCCATGTTTGACACTGCCATAAGATATTATTAGGATAATTCATATTTTATTTACAAACCATTATAATGTATTTATGAGTAAATATGTCCTCAAAGAAACCATATTTATTATTATGAATTAGATATTAATAAATATTCCAATTTATGTAAAGAAGTTTACTATTTTGGAAATATGAATTATGTTTCATAACTTAATATAGTGTGTTACATTGTTTATAAATAGTTCCTAGTGGAAGAAATGAAAACCATATCAATACACATAATCTATGTAAGGATTTTCCTCCTATAAAATATAATTATAGTGGATTTGCTGATGGAATTGGTGATGAACAACTTATAACTATACTGGGACAACTGACTCAGGTTATGAATATCAACCTTACCTATATGGAGCACCCTGATCCATACTGCAAGGGATCAATGTTAGATTGGTTCATGCGAAAAAAACCACTAACATTAAATGGGACTACAAATCCATTTGTGGTTGAGAAATGGATAGGTTCCTTAGAGAAAATATTTCTTGGTTTAGGATGTAACAAAATGATGAAAGTCATCATGATAGTTTACCATCTCTAAATAGATATGGATCCATATTGGTTATTAATTCAAAACATGAAGGAGGATGAAAAAGTAGAAAATATGGAATTGAGGGATATTAAAGAAATTTTCCACGATAAATACTTTCTTCTTGAACAACGTACTGATATGGGAAGAGAATTTCCGAGTCTAAGGGAAATGGAGGATGAGAATGTTGAAAATAATGAGGCTAACATCACAATGTTATCAAGGAATTCATTAGACTATATACATAACCCAAGAAGTATGATTGATCAATTATTTAATTGGTTAAAACCATTCCTCTGATGGACATTGGTCTTATAATATTTTTCATCATACGAAGATATAGTCTCACGTGCTATCAAGATGGAAAAATAATTCTCTATGTCTTATGACATTAAATTAAGGAAATAGAATAATGGAATGGTAGAGAAAGTGACAGATAAAGGGAAAAGGGAGATAAGGATTTTCTCTCATGTGATAATTGTGCGAAGAAACCCCTTGGAACATGCCTGAAAGGAATTGGAGTTTGTTGCAAATATGGGAGAAAAATGTCACTAGGCTCGTGATTATAAGGGAAAGAAAGATGTTGTGTGATGATATAATTGTAATGATATGGGAAATTATGAAAATTATTTTCCAAAGTGTCAAGGAAATATGGATCAGAAGATGAAAATGTATCAAGGCCCAACTTAAGATGTTACTACAGTCTAAATGGAATAATTAATGTATTTGTGTTTTTGGATTCAAGAATTATATTATATTTATAAAAAGAATGTGATATATATATGGATTATGCTGCATTAATTTTTCTTTTCATTGTGGTTTTAATGTGATGAAGTTAATCCTATATTCAATATGTCACAATAAGAGAAACATTACATTGTTTGGGGAATCTGATGTTATAATTGATTTTGAAAATTTAGAGACCTTTTAGAGAGAGTTTTGAAAAAAGTATTCTAGATTACTCTAAAGGTTGGAATGGATTAAGTTTAACTATTGATTGTATTGTTTATAGTTAAAAATTGCTTAATATTATTTTAGTAATGTTATAATAATACTGTTTTAGAAAAAGGAAAACTCACAGGTCAGACGATGAACCTTCGCGTCAGAAAAAGTTGTGGGAATTGAACCCAAAACTGATGCGAGATAAAGATTTATCACCTACCACTGGCCAATAGGATGTACCTGGTTATTATAAAATAGTTTTAATTTTTTAAATGATTGTTTTTTGTAATTTCAACCTTATAAGATTAAGATAAATAAAATATTTTTGAATTTTATTATCTTGTGAAGATAAAGATGAGTTTGGGGTAGGAATTAATTAAAGGATGAAGCCCTATATGTCAATTAAGTATGCTTCCTTATGTTAATAGTATTTGAAATAAATTTATTATTCATCATTATAGAAAGGATCATAAAAAATGTTTTCATAGTAATTTCTTTTATGATGAATCAAATGGTCCCTTGGATCATCACAAATTTATTGCTTTTAGATTTTTAACTTTCTCTTAATAATGTTCTCTATCACTCTCAATTAGAACTAGTTTGTTAAATTTTCTTTTATGACCATGTTTTCCTACAATGAATCCTAGTTTGTGTTATTTCTGGTAACCTTCATACTACCCTTTCTTTATTTTAAAATAGAGGTCTCATTAATCCATTTTTCAATGTGGGATTTCAAAAATGATATTTTGAAATGTCAAACCACTTGTTTTCATTATCGAGTTTAAATTGCAAGGAAGACATTTGTTATAGGAAGGATGACTGTAACACCCCAAGCTTCCATAGTATGGTTTCTTTTAAATAATTAAATAGCATACGTTGTATGCAATACCGAGTTCGAGCACACCACGACCTATCAAACTAGCCGTTTAAAAAGTTTTTATGAATAGTATTAACCAAATCTTAAAAGTTCATAAATTTTATTTTTCAAAATAGACTTAATTTTTGAATTCATAAAATCTAAATTATCTTAGGGTGATTTTTTGGTATTTTTCTAAAAACATTCTATTTTTGATGAATATTAAAAAACACTCCCTTGTGGATAAAAACAAAATTTTTCATTTAAATAATTAAATTAAATTAAATTTATTTTAAAGTAAAAATACTTACATAATACATATATTAGTCCAATTCAAGTCATTAAAAGCAGTTTTATAATTGAATTAGATATAAAATTCATTGAACATTTTTAGCGTCTTGTTACCCCCTTCTAGCCACATTAGAAGATTAGAATTAAACGTATTTTCACCACTTCTGTGAATTGAATTTAGAAAATCGAACATACATGGTTATAATAAAGATAAATAATGTGGTATAATAGGATACAAATATTTTATTTTTTGACTAGTAACTTCTGAATTTTATTCACCACTGTTAAAGGTAAATAGGGTATTTAAAGGTAAAAATAATATTATAATAATATAAAATTACCCTAACACGTATCCTAACCTTATTGAATTAGTAATTTTAGAAAAATAAAACCCTTGGGACTAATATTAGGCCTTTTGAATCCACCACGATGTGATTAATATATTTATAATATTTAATTTTAAGTAAAGGAATAAATATTACAAACATGACTCTTATTACTAAAACAATTATAATATGGGGTTATATAAGTAATATCTTAGACTATAAGTAGTCAATAGAAAAATAAAAATATTTCCCACATCATTTTAGTTTATTTACAATTTTTGGACCTTATATATTTAAATTTATTTATGACACAATGATGATGCAGTGATTACCTTATTTATGAAATATTCAAATAAATGATATTATAAATATTAAAATAAATGTAATTTGAAAATTTTTTGTCATACAAGAATTTTATGGATGAATATGATATGTTATATTTGATTAAATTCATTTTTTTAAGTAATCATGTTTTTATGACTTTAAAAAAATCAAGTATTAATTAGTGTCAAAATTTACATAAATGAGATTTTAAAATAAATATAATTTTATTAAATGATATAAAAACCCTAAAAATATAATGTTTTTAAAAATAACTTTTATAGTGTTAAAAATCTCATAAGTTATCCAATTTAGGTTTTGTTTTCATTTTATTGTAACTATATAAACCACGAAGTGTAAAAATACAATAAAACATAGTAATAGTTAAACTATTTAACGAAGGGTTATATCTAAAATATAGGGTAAAATTTGTGACTTATATTTGTATAAAATCTATTATTAGAGAGTATATAGACCCATAATAATATTATACTACTATTAAATCACTTTTGAGCTATTAGAAACTGAAAAAAAAAATTATAATAAATTAGTATTTTAAGATCATCCAAAAGTGCCCCTCACCCCTCTTATAAAAGGACACTTATCCTTCTACTTAATTCATACCTAAAAACCCCTTTGTCTCGGAAAACCTTTGGCCATTTCCTCTCAACCCATATTTAATATCATCCTATAGGTTACAATTTAGGAATAATTACATCTTATGGATTCCTTTTGTGCAATTCAAAAGGAGACACCCGAAAAGAGGTAATTGTTTTTCACCTCTTTCAATGATATTTTCTTTGTATACTTCTTCTTTATATGTGGTTTCCAAAATAAAATAATAACTCCCATACCTTATACATTCTGATATGTAATTATAATTATGGTAAAACCATATTCCCTATTTTACCCATCCTTTGAAAAAGAATATCACCATTCAAGCGTACATATGACCTACCGTCTCCACACCATGGTGTAAATTATTTTTCATGTACACTTTATCTCTTTGGGTATAGAGATGAATATAATGGATGAAGATAATAAATATAAAATTATATTGTGTTTTTAAAATTAATATTCCATCCAATTCCTTACCATTTAACCATTAAAGAAATTATATTGTCCCTTCTGTGTACATACGGCTTTCTGTCTCGATGATGCAATGCGACTCATCTTCCATGTTCCCCATCCAAGAATGATTATAAGAATAAATATTATTAATAAGTATGAAAGATATGAAATAATAATTCTACTTGGATGATATATATACATATATTTCATTCACTAACTTCCATGCAATTTGATATGAAAATGAAAAAAATGTTCATGCATACGTACAACCTACCATCTCCATGAACAGTGTATTCCATATTATTTATCTATCTACTTTATATATTTATAAACAGAATATATATGATATATAAATCATGTTTTACATTCTAGAAGTATGTAAATTATGATTTGAGTAATATGATCAAATATAACAAGTCAAAACACATATGATAAAGAAAGCGATTATTATCTAAAACATTGCATTAACTTAAAAATTATTAATAAATGGGTAATATAAAGTCATAAATGAATCATATATGATGTCATAAATATGGATATATTCATTGTATAAATTAATAAGTTTTTTAACCATTGTGCAAGAGGACAACTGACCCTTGACTAAAGGAAAGTATAATGTATGGTCTATATTCACCATCTCATTATTATCCAAGATTACTTATATATAAGTATCTACTCAAAAACATTTATCTTCCAAAACCATGTTTTGTCAAAATACATTTAATTTTTTTTACTATTTTTAAAAAAAATTAAAGTAATTTTTTCCAATGTTTGACTTTTTATAAAACATTTTAAAAGGAATCTTTTCATTGCATTCCGAAAAAGGTACTTTATTCCATTTTCAAGAAATTAATGAAAGAATGTTTTTTAACTTATATGGCATGAGCGACTATTCTCTGCTGCTATGATTCCTTAAAAATTTTAATGTTTCCTTATAATCTTGTAAGATTATTTTCAAATAAATGTTTTATTTTAAAACCGTCATGTCTTTTAAATGATTTAAAGTAAAAAAAGTGATATTTCATTAATGAAGTTATTAAATTACTTTCTTCTATCTCAACTTCATTTGTTGGATTTTATGCTTGTTTGAGTTTGGTTTATTATGATGAAATATTTCATATCGTATTATAGGTTTTATGATATGTTTGACTGTGGATGTGATATTTTTATACCATTCATGGTTTACTGTTAATGTTTTAAAATTTCATATGCTAGTTTTCAAAAAGATGTTTATGTTATGTTTCACCCTTTTCAAATGAGGAATGAATTGGACATAGTAAGTGATGGTAGGGGATCTCTATATCCCTTTGAATCATTGATATTAGAAAAAATAGTGTCTTGGCACAAGGCCTTGACTGAATATTTTTGTATGGTCTTGGCATGGGGCCTTGACATAGCAGTTAGGATGTCCGAAATTATATATTCCCTTATTATGAGATTAGTTATTAATTTTACATGTAATTATTTGACTAGTAGAATATCCACGGGAGTATTTAAATCACATTATTTGAATTATTATTTCTATATTATGATGAAGACAATGTTTTTAAAGGATTCTGTTTTAGTTATGTACTTTTCCTTAAAAGTGTATGCTTTTTGTGATAGCTTCCACTATATTATTTATCCTTACTGAGCTTCTGTGCTACCCCATTCTTTTGTTATATTTTTCAAGGATTCCAGGAAGTGTTTTATGATTTATATTATGGTTAATCTAAGGGAATAATAGAATTCTTAAAGGTTTATCTATGCTAAAATTTATGTAAGAAATTATAATGTAATGTTTATATATGTAATATATCTTCCAAGTGTGCTAAAATGATCAATCCTTTAGGATTTTTTTCATTTTAATCATTATAGTATATTAAAATAATGCACCATCTTCAAGATTCTAGGATTTGGGAATTACAAAATTTCGCTTAAACCCAATGTTGTGTGCATATCAAGCAATAAAAGAGACTGAATTTATTTAAAAAGAAATATATCCTAAAGTATCATGGTGTAATAATATCTAACGATCTTGGTGTTTTTTATCATACACATTATTGAACATGATTTTCCCCTTAAATACATAGGGTGTTACATTATACCCCCTTAAATAAATTTCATCCCCATAATTTAATCTTGATATCGGGAATCAATGGTTTGAAATTTCAAAATCAATTTTTTGGAATCCCAAATCATATAAAGGGTTAATAAAACGTACTCTTAATAACAGTGAAATGGAAGTATGATTATCAGTACATAACTAGGATTCCACAAATGATAAAATTGGTGGCATGTGATGATATATACATGGAAAAAAGTGTAAATAGTTATGGAGAATGATGGATATAATTGATCATAATGAAGTGAATGAAAAATAGAATGTTCAGGTCCTACAAAAACATAAATATATGATGACTTAAATGACCATTGAATCCTTATATATATGAAGGTAATGGGATAATATTTTTGTTTCAAAACACGTTTTCTAGTGTTGAATAATTCTATTCCCATAGATAATATGAACATAAGAAAATATACTTAGTTGAAAAGTAAAAGTTTATATTTCTGTCTATTTCAACTGTAATATCACATTAATTTCTAAATGATGAGAATTTTATATGATATTTTCATTCCTAAATCCAAAAAACATATTAAAATTAACATAATACCAAAATTAATAACAAAATATTCCTCCTGTCATTAATAAAACAAAATTGCTTAGAACATGTTATCTAATATAATACATTATTCTCTAATAGAATAATATTAACTCCTAGATATCAACACAATCCATTCTATAAGTGTTTATCCTTAGAAACATTCAGATTATATCGCTAAAAACTAAATACAATTCTTCCAAAATAATCATTTATGTTAAACCAGAAGGATATATATACTTCTAACTAATAAAATGTCTCATAAAATATCATTAGTCACCTCACAATACAATTACTTAAAACCTAAATATGTGTTTTTAGGAATTTTAACATATGATCAACATTAAATTTATAAACCCACAATGGTATCCATAACTCTTAATTAAATATAACATAAATTCATATATACATCTAAAATTAACACAATTATTAGATGTTTTATGATTCTTATAACAAAAAAACCATAAAATAAATTACATCAATAGAATAATTATTGATTCTAAATAAACAAATACTTTTACAGTTTTATGTAAATGATATGGTATAACATAGTTCTTTATTCTAGGAGATAACACTTAGTTTAGGGCATTGAATTAGATAATGACCAAGTTCCCCACATAAAAGACATCAAATTCCATGTAAATTCATTGCTCTATACACTTTATTTCTATATATAAAATATCATACCATCTATTTGAGATACTATCCAAGGTGCTTATTTCTTAATTATTCAAATGTAGGAATCCAAATCTTCTTTTTCTTTTTCATCTTTATCACTTGCATTTCCATGATATTCCATCCTTATATTCTTTGATGTGTTTGAAAATTTTACTATATACTAATTATTGATTTAAATTAAAGATATATTGCTTGTCATGATTACAGGATGTCTAAATACTATTCCCAGTAGTTTTGACATCTGATTAGAGAAATCATGACATTTTTCATCACATTGGTTTTTGTAATTATTTCTATTATTCATCACCATTAATTAAAAATATTAAAATAAACTAGATGAGAATGAATTATCATGACAAAGGGAAGCTTATAAACCTAGAAGGAATAATATATAAATGATAAGTTTATCCTGACCTATTGACCTATCGGTTTCAATCTATGATTTCTATTATAGTGATTCCTACTACGTATTCTAACCATACAATTCGTTCAAGTCCTTCATAATAATACATAATTATTTTGTGAATTTCTAAATCATATCCCCTGGGAGTGTCAATACAGGTGTTTAGAAAGGCCCATTGACGTATACCAGGTAAGGCTCCAGACTAGACCGACATGACTTTTTCGAATTTATTAGCCCTAGGAACATCTTTTCCATAATCATACCAACTTGTAGTATCTAGACATGAAATTTATTTCATAGAAACCACTAACTCTAAAAAACACCAATATTCTTTGTAATTTTCCAATATATAGACATATAGTTTTAATTGTCCTTATAAATATTCTAATATTTATCCCTAGGGTTCCCCCTAAGTGTTTCTCATCCGAGTTTCCAAACATTGACTAAAACATTTCTCGAATATGAACTATAGAAACCCATGACCTTTACACATATTATCACATGATATTAATAGAAAAATCTATTAATCCTAACCCAAAGATCAGGAAGTATTGTGTCTTTTGAGTATTTCAATCATAATTAATAAAAGGAATCTAAAAAATTTCAACCTTATTTTTTCCTTTTTTTCCTTAGTGATATACAAAATCCATTTGAGTTTCAAAAACTGCACTGCATAACCAAGGGAATATATAAAAGAAATAGGTGAGCTACAAATCCTGATAAGGGAATAAAAATAATAAGGAAACATAGCATGTGACTCCAAGATATAACATGAAATTATAAAATAAGTGTAACATGAGTAATCACATGGAAGCATAAAATAATGAACACGGTAACATAATATCATGTTAACATAAGAAATGTGGCGGCAAAATATAACATTAAATCAACATGAGTTAAGGCTGACTACCTAGACAACATCACATGGTGGAAAAAGCCCCATATTGGATTAATTTTACCCTCTAAACCCATACATGATGTATTATGAGACTAAATATTTATCCAATTCTTTGGAGTGGTATATGGATTCACCAATAATAACATATTTAGGATCAATGTGTGTAAAATAAAGGAAATCAATAATAAGGCATAAAAAATAATTAATCACAGAAGGAAAATGAGCTTTCTAATCATGATTCAAGTCATAATCAAATGAAATTCCATATTTAAGTCATTTGAAAAATGATCCCAAGGCATGTATTACCCTATTAAAGGAAGGTAGAATAAACAAGGTATATATGTGAGAGACATATATACATAATTTAGAAGAAATCCATAATATAAAATGTTATATTCATTGATGAGAATACATTTAAAAATATTAAAAAATGTATTGAGAAAAAACCTTTCACATTGAGTAACATAAAAGGATAACATCTAATATAGAAAATGAGTTTGGAAGATCCCATTGAACATTTATTGAGGGGAATATACATTCTATTTTGAAAATACTATTTTAATATCTAAAAAATTATCAAACATTTTTATTTTTTGAAAATAACCATTTAAACATAAATAGAAATCATTGAAACATTGTGTTGTCATGACGTTGAAAATTTTATTTTCATATTGAATATGTTAAAACCCCAACATTCCTTTCACATTTTTTAAATAAAAGTCAAAAATGAAATCATTTTGAAAATGACAGGAATATTACTTTAACAAAAACTAAAAAAAAATTAAGTGTAAAAATTACTTTAAAAAATCCTAGTAAAACATTTTTGATTTTTTTATGAAACATGGATATGGAAGAAAAAATATTCTCAAATGAAGAGAAAAATAAAATCATGTTTTCTTAAAAACAATTTCAATCATTTTAAGTACCAAAAAGTGGAAAAACGTACTATAACTTGAAAAATTCATGAATTATTAGAGGATAAGGAAATTAAATGGGTTATTATACAATGATCAAATAATTTTATTAATGGGAAATTCAGGCATAATATGTCCAGATTAAAATGGGATTAAAACATAAACCCTTACTACTTTGGTAACTATTAAATCACAAAATACCATGAATGGAGTAGCTGAATTTTTAATTTAAATATCATGATTATGGAATTATTCATGGTGTATTATGTGATGGGGTGGTATATACACTATTTAAAAGAAATTAGGTTCCTAAAAGAACATTTGTCTTCAAGAAGGAAATTTGAAATGAAAACCTTACCTCAAGATCAAATCGTCACATGGGTTATTTTTCTTCCTAAATAATAAAATTATGTTAAATATTTAATTTATTATAAAAAATTAATGTTTATTATTCATTTTATTTTAATTTTTACCATGTAAAATTCAATTACTTAACTCATTAGTTTTATGTCAGATATTTTAACAATAAATAACTCATATATCAAAAATCAGTTTGGTAAATTGACTAAGGTCAAATATATTATTATTTTACCATATAAATAATGGTAATCATGATATAATTATCACTTTATACATATATTATATCTTTTTAATCCAACCATGAAATATGTTTATAAAAAATGAACTAATCATGGAGACGGTACGTCGTACGTACGCATGAGTAACATTTCTATATTTCAACAATCATGATGGAAAGAAGGTCGGTGTTATTTAATATTTATAAGATTATAATTATATACCAAATATAATAATATTTTATTAAATACCATTACACATAACATCCATGTGATGTGAAAATAAAAAATAATCACAACACTTCCTGAGGCAGTAGTCCATCGTATACATGAAGGAAATTTTCATTTATTCAATGGATGGTAAAATATGAATATATATGACATATTTATTTTATATAATGGTTAATATTTAATTGTTTTTACAAATTTACATTAATTTAATCCTTTTTACCTTCCATGTAAATCATATTGTAAAAACGAATTACATCGCTTCGCGAGGTGATCGTCCAACATACACATGAGTGACATTATCGAATTCTCTATGGAATGAAAATATCGAAGATATGTGTGATGTTATATTCAAAAAATAATAATTATATCATAAATAAAATATATAATAATTTTATTCATCATTTTTATAATACGTGGGAAACGGTGATGAAAACAAATTACGTCAGTTTGGGAGGCCATAGTCCTCTATACAAATGATCAACAATTTTGTTTCCCATTTGAGGGAGGAGGAGATGGTTGTAGGTCATGACCTTACCATGGAAACATATCAGTAAAAGGAGTATAATGATGTTATATGTCATAATAGTTTAATAATATTTGAAGGATATGGAAGAAGATATAATATAAAATGCTCAGTTAAGGATGTTATCTCTTCTTTGGACAGCTACATTTGGTTTGCACCAAAAGCCATTATAGGTTGGATTTTTGATCAAACCAAGTTTAATAGGATTAAAGGTGGTAATTAAGGAAGTTATATAGATTATTTATCTATTGAACCAATGTATTTTTGTTTTGTGAAGAAGATAGGAATGTAGGTGGCCTTTTATAAGTGGGGGAGAGGGCACACTTGGAATTTTTTAAAATAAAGAATTATGCCCACATATTTCTAATACAAAAAAGATAAAAATGCACTATTTTATAACCTTATAAGATATAAGGTCAAAATATGACTGCCTAATACGAATTAGATAAAATTTGGGTCATTTAAACTTGTATCGTTTTAGTTTGTCCCTCTGTAAACCTATTTTTTACCATAAGTACAACAAATAATTTTTACATTTTTCACTATTCATTATGGTAAAAAATTATGTTGACCTTATTAGATAATATAAATTACTATCATTCCAAATATGGATCCATTTTTTTCAAATTCAGCTCAAATAAGTGGCATGATTTAATTTAATATTAAATCCATAGACCTGTCAAAAATGGGATTTCAGAAAATTTATTTTTTTAAGGAAAATATGATCTTACAATAAATATATTAAAACAAATAATAATTAAATTAATTTAAAGTAATATTTTTAGTTATTCATCCTATAAATTTCATTTAAATCATTCCTCATTAAATATTATTTTAATTAATTAAAATTGAGAAACATTACGCACTTTAAAATAGTTCGTAGAAAAATTATTTTAAATCCTAACAATAAAATTATACTTAAATACAGTATAAATATTATTTAAATGTAATTAAATGGATTTTGTATAAATAAATAATTATTATGTTAACTTGAAATCGAATTAAAAAAATATTGGTATGTTTAAATTACTTAATTATTTAAAAATAAATGGAAATTTTATGATGATAGGTACATTAACTATTCAGTGAGAAAAATAATATATTCCAAAAAAATCCCAAAAATATCACCCAATGTTAATACTAATATAATAAATTTAAAAATTTTTTTTATAAAATAATATTTCTAAAATGGAAAAATTTTAAATTTATATTATCTGTGCAAATCACGACAAAACCGTGTTTTAGAAAAATACAGTTTTTAGAAGAAAAAAACATCCTTTAAATGGTTATCATTTATATTAAAATAAATTGAAATAAATTGAACTTATTCTTAAAATTTATAAACCATATAATTTTCATAATTTATTTAGTCATATTCATACTCTCCAACATAAATTCTTTGTTATAATGATCATCTATAATTGATAATATTTTAATAGAGCATCGCATTTTTTAAAACCTATTGTTGTGTGCATCACTAGATATTAACTGATTGAATTTATTTAAAACTAAATATGTTGTAATGTCTAGTGGTTCAATATTCTATTCTAATATTTGTGTTGTTTTTTATACACACTATTAAAATGTGATGTTCCTCTTTTAAAATCTCAGGGTTTTACCAGATCTATACATGAAAAAAAAACATCAGACGGAAGTGCTGACATCTTATCATACCATTCCAATTAAGGATCCGTCATCATCACCCAAGTGGTGGTAT
The DNA here is from genome assembly GCA_963277665.1 of Viscum album. NCBI lineage: Eukaryota > Viridiplantae > Streptophyta > Magnoliopsida > Santalales > Viscaceae > Viscum > Viscum album. Next base: position 1,544,753,407 of record OY728130.1, read on the forward strand.
ACTTCTTATTTAAAAAACATATTGATTCCACCCTTGATTTTAAATCCCAAGCCACATGTGACAAACATTACGGGTCCATGCACCCAAAAACCTTTTTTTACAAAAAGTTAGAACCAAACAGAGCATAAAAAATAAAAAATTGAACATAATCAGTATAATACTAATGTATGGTCTAGATAAAATGATGTATGACATAGTTTATTAAATAATATATACAAAAAAACCAAACAAAAGAAACTATTATTAATTACCAAATGAAACTAGGTTCACCATCCGTCATCAATTCCAAAACATTTCAAGGGTGATTAGAAGCTGAGACTAAAACTAAAATGAAAAGTAGTCCTGAATATGAAACAAAGTGGTTATGAAAAAGAAACCACACCCCTTGTCTTAATTATAAATAATATATCAGTGCTAAGATATTTTGAAATAAAATTTACCAAGGGGTAGGTTTTACACAATGAATTTTAATCAACCAAGAGAAATTTGTTTTGCTTTGTCTTTAAAATAGTTCCTTTATAATACATAGGGGTTAACAAATGTTTTATAATAGAGAAAATTATTTAAGGATTTTATAAAAAGCGTTCGAACACATTTTTATAAAACAATAAATTAGTTTTTTTCATTTAAAATTAATGGATTGTGATAATAATAAATAGAAATCATAATAATAAGAATAAAATTAATAATTTTATAAATGAAATGGGGACACAATGATATATATTATAATTGACATAACAGATCAGTATCCAACATATAATAAACATGTTCTTATGATCAAGGTAACACCCATGAGCAGAATGGAACTTCTAAAATTTTGTTATATAGGATCCAATATATCAACACATCAAATGAAATAGGACTACCCTAACATTCAGTCACAAACTACATCTCCAAACTAAGGGGAAAATCCCAATATAGAGTGTATTTATAGTAAGGTCCACTAGTTAAAGTATAATCCTAAACTAGTATAGAATATTCTCTTGTAAATTCAACTAGGCCCTCAAAGTTCCCATTATATACACTAAATAAAGGACAACTAAATTAATTGCAACAAGTTATGATAATAAAATAAATTTGCGTATATATATGTGCCAATAATTATTATAATGCAGAATCAAAACTATAAAAAAGGCCTCATCCTCAAGAACAACTCATAGAATGGCCTCTTATTCATCAAAACATTTTCTATACAATGATCATGTCCACTACTGAGGAAATGTTCTCTCTTTTTATGTATCTATGAAACGTTCACATCTAGTTAGTGTTTTTTTCTAATAAAAGTCCTCTTTAAATGGCCAACTCGGCCTCATAAATATTCTTTGGATTAAAATACTACAAACCACCTTTAAAACTGGTATCTACTACTTTGAAATCATTATAATATTCTAAAATATTTGAAATATCCATTTGAAGGAATAAGATCACTATTAAAATTTAAGGAGTTCCTTTGGAAAATATTTTAAAGGGAAAAAATCTTTATTGACAATGAAATCCATTTATAAAATCAACTCAATCAATTTATCAAAAAACTATTGCGTGAGGTTAAATAAAAAATGATGGATATTTTTTTATTCAATTAAATATACATTCATATCAAATTAATTCCAAGTGAAACCACTATTTATTTCTAAAAAATCTTCAAGCACAATTAATGGTATTCTTTAAGATCCAAAACATGATTTTAAACACACAAGAAGACATGGTTCTACTATTTAAAAGCCAAATTAGGTGTAAACATACTTCAATCATGATGACTTCATAGGTGAAACACTATTCCAAACATATATGATAAGAATGATATTTAGGTAACTAAGAAGAACCCAAAAAACCCAAAACTCTTAATTAAAACTAGATTGATGGAAACCCTAGGTCACCATAAACTATATAGGGTATAAATAAATGATAAAAGGAAGAAGATTGGTAGATGGAGAGGCTAATATGATATTAACTTGAGAAACCAACCGAAAATCTTGAAGATACTAATATTAGTAACCTAGAAGAGGAGTATAATGAGAGGATATATTTTTGGGTGAGTGGCATTAAAAATGGAAGGATAAGAGACTGCAAAGGGTCTTATTTCAAATATGGATAATGCTGATATTTGGGAAAAAATATTCTACCCTGAGTAATTAATGGTGTGACATGAGATGTCACCCCCTGAAAATTACCCTCAATGAACATTCCATGACATGAGTAACCTTTTTGTGGTGATATGTTCGTAATAAACCCCCCAAGATCTATTGGAATATTGTTCATGTAACGACACCCCCTTTCACTATATGAAATAACTACAACCTGTAGCTTTTAACCCAATGATCTCCTGGGGCCCTTCCAAAATTTATAATGATTAGAAAGAATAGATACAAAACAAAAACATTAAATTAAATACATTATTGTGGATCACAAGGTCTTGGTGGGAAAATACTCCCCACTATAATAATATTTTCCCCCACAATGCTTCAAAGGGTTATATTGATCAATAAAAAAAATAAGACTCACCCAACACAATTCAATCCTCAAAAACTGGGGAACAACATGTTCTTACCAAGAAAAATGAAATGACACCAACCAAAATGATCCATATTTGTCTTATGAACTCATATCATCTTTCGAAGAACCTCTAATGTAATAATCAACTACCCGAAAGACTATAATCAATACAAATACATAACAAAACTCAATAAAAATCCACCAAAAAATGGTTATAAAAAATCTATTGGTCTCCTAATTATATTATAATTCCTCTAAAAGTTAATACCCAATGACATCCAATGGTTGGAAACCCAGTAAATAAAATACACTAAAAATACTAAAAATCCTCACACAATACTATAAATAATTATAAATTCCACATGAAGGCACATTTTATAACTAATCCCAGTGTTTACTAAAAATATAAAGAACAAAGAACCATCATACAATCAGTTAGTGAACATGGAATGAAACAAAGATTAAATATGTATATGAGAGGAAATAATACATCAAGCAGTTTAATCTAGACGAGTCAAATAGGTTTTACCAATAAATCCTCTAAATTAGTAGATTTGGTCACATTCCTTTAACATGTGGCTCTTTTATAAAACATTCATTGATGACTGAGATGGACACAAATATGACATTTATTCATACCATTCAGAAACATGGGCTTTTGATGACCCAAATCTATTAACTGATGGAACACATGTTTTTTAACCCTATAATATATAAATGAAGATATATATAAAGTCTTATTGAAACCAACACCCACTTCCTCAAACTCAAAATACTTCAAATTCCAATTATAAAGATTTCCTTTACTAATTCCAAGAACACAAGAAGTTTCATTCACCCCAAGAAATCTTGATAAAACTACATCGACCTAAAATACATGCCTTACCATTTCCACAAATGATATTGGGAAGAACTACAACAACATTGACTAATGATTGGTATAAGTGACACTTTAAAAATACCAAACCTTCAAATCACCATCCATAGATAATTCTAGAATATTTGGGACTATGTCAACAAAATAGAGAATGTACTCCAACATCGATCAATTTTTCGGTTGAATTTTGTACAAATATTTTTCCTTAGAATATTTTATGACTATATATAAGTATTTGTTTTAAAAAATCCCTTAAAATTCTCCTATGAAAGGTCCTTTTATTTGTGTCATATGGATGATGGACTTCATCCACTTCCAAATCAGAGTATCAATAATGATGGATGAAAACATGATTTTGAGATAAATGGGAAACAAAATAAGACAAAATATAGTTTCAATATACCATAGTCATCACTCTACATCATAAGGGTCAGGTTGGCCGTATAATATATGAGGATAAAAATTTACAACATTGGAAGGATATCTCTTATTCGATCAACTAAAGGGTTCACTAACAGAGGATCAACCATATATTTCCCTTGAAAATCCACATATAATTTATGGGGGAATAATCTAAAATGAAACATATACACAAAACACAATCAATAAAAATATCTATATAAAAATAATACAATCTTAAATAACAATGTATAAAATAAATATCAATGAACCAAATAAAAAAATTTAAAATTAATCCACTCACAATACTCTTAAAATATTCCCAAACTAGCACTTACAATTTATGAAACTTATTTATATAAAATTCATTGAATTTCATTCAGTATAACTATAATTTTTTTAAACCCAAATTTTTTCATAAAACTCACATCTCCACTAAAAACTCTTTAAAATAGCCCTTAAAATATCACACACCAACATTTAAAAATTGAGGAATATCATATAAAAAATTTTAGCCAAACTTTTCTATGAAAACCATTTTATTTGATATCCAAACACCAAGTTCACCATTAAATTAATTTTGAAAAATATATTTAATATTTTCAAAACACAAAACCATACCATTTTAAACCAGTATTTTAAAATATAAATCAATGTTTTCTATAGTAATTTAAACAATCCATAATTAAAAAAAAATAAAAAGAAACCCAATGTGAAATTAGAGGGGGATTGAGTACTATAAATTTCTTGGTTTCATGGAAGGAAGACCATGTACCAATCATACCATCACCATGGAGGGTTATTCAATACTATATACTCATGCTCTACAAGGTTTACTAGACCCTATAAAATCCCTGTTTACCACCCGTTCAACTCAAATTTCATCAACATACATGAAAAAATTAGTAAAAAACCTACACAATATCCATGAAATATAAAACACCATCAATCAAAATTTAGAAATACCACAATAAGTGAAAAAAACGAAAAAAACTCAAAATTAGACTTCCTAGGGTAAATCAATGTTCAATATCAAATGCATTGGATAAAAATATATTTGAACCTATAAATAATGTTATAGTTATACAATATCCAGTAAATAATTATTTTCCATGTAAAAATTGGGGTTGTGGAATCTAGCACCTTGGATTAACTGAGGATTTGATACCATTTTTTCATAAGCTCACTCTGTTCCATCCTTTATTGGGGCCCACAAGTCAGCTCATTACATATACGAGGTGCATTCTTGATCACCCCACGTCAGCAAAAAGTGTCAAGGAATCAAACTATAAATTATGGTAATGTTTTTAACACATAAATATAGTTTATTAATTAGTATAAATTTTCCATATGTTCAAGTATATCCAATCTGTACAAAAGAGATTCATGAAGTAGTAGATAGTTTAAAAAAAGTAGAACCAAACATTGTGAAAAAACAAAAAAACTCAACATAATAAAAATAAAGATAAAGTATGATATAGTTATAATGAATTTTGATTTGGATAATGAAATAATATATTCTAAAGAAACCGAACAAAAAGGACAATATGATCTCCATGTGACCCTGGTTCAACATCCATCCTGAATACCAAAAATTCCCTATAAGAGATTAGAATACTAGACTTAAAATAAAATGATAAATAGGAATGAGTATGATTCTTAGTAGGTATAAGAAATAAACCACACCCCATTCACTTATTTTAAATAAAAGATAATGTTCAATTTAGTTTGATATATAATTTATCAAAATGTAGGTTTTAGAATTTATGTTTTAAGAATCCAACAAAAATATATTGTAATTATCCTTTATAATAGTTCCTTTAAAAACATGGGTGTTAAAAAACATTTTATAAAAGTGATAATATTTTAAATAACCAATAATAAGAGTTATAACCCATTTTTATAAAATATTACATTGGTAGTTTTCTCTTAAAACAAAGTCTGTACAATAATAATATATTAATCATAATAACAAGAATAATATTATCAAATTGAAAAAGGAAATAGGGAAATAATGTTGTATTCTATCATAGATATAAATATAAATTATAAAATATAAAATAAAAAATCACAAATTATCATGAGAATATCTAGAATATTATTATAATATCTAGAATGGTAGTATACAAGATCCATTATATCGGTGTGCCTTGAATAATTTTTTTATTGAGGTTGTCACTTGCGTATTTTCATTTATCAAGGGACTATAGTATAAAGAACAATAGTTGGAAGTCTAAGAGAAAGATAGAAAGAGATATTTTTCTAATAAATTTCAATGACGAAAAATTCTCATATAACATGCTTAAGTAACAGAAAAAACTATATTAATTTCTAATGAACATCTCTCTCAAGATGAAGAATATTAGAAAAATAATGCGTGTGAGAATGTAGTTACTGAATAATTTCTTACTAAGATGGACCATGAACTTGAAGAATTGCATAAATATTCGATTTACTTCATTAATTCTATTTAAGAAATAAAATCTTATGAAGACACATTAATTTAGTATAATAAAATATTCATTCTCATTGAAGATGAATTACAATGGGATATTTTTGAGAATAATGTGATTGCTAAAGATTTTCAAAAAGTGATACAGGCATTATAGAAACTACATAGAAAAAATATTAATGTTAAATAGTATCATCTATAGGTTAAAGAAAAGGATATTAAAGAATTAGATAATTCTTTACTAGTGTAAAATTAAATTCTTAAAGATCATATTTAGAAAATGAAGTGTCAATGGGAAGACATACTAAAAATTGTTGAGGATGGGAAAAATTTCAACAATATGAAATGAATTGAAATGGAATTCAAATTGAAAAATATAAAGTATACACAATTAAAGACTTCCCATAAATAATTTGATGATATTGAAAAATCAGTTTAAGATCAACATAACTCTCTAAATATGAAATTTCTAGAGTTGGAGTAAATGATTTGAAATCAAGGGAGCACCCAAGCTGAATCGCCACAAAATAATGGCAGAATATATAACATCAATAATACTCATGATAAGTGACTTACTTTATAAACAACTCATTCTATGATAATAAAAGCTAGTGATTGTCTATAGAGAAATTTGTTGAAGGCACATTGAAACAGGTAACCATTATCCTAGAGTTTTATTTCTGTACATATACAATTTAATTTCCTTGTATGGGTTCCAAAATAATATTTTTAAAAATATGGGTGTTGAATTATAACACCCGGAAAATTTATCTTAAAATAATAACAATCTTGATATCGTTTTTAACACACAACACTGATCATTAAGCGAATTGAGATATATTATAAAAATACTACTATTTAAATGTGAAAACCTATAGATTGAATTGGTGGGTATGAGTATGAGTAATCAGATTTTAAAATATATTTATAATATCCTACTCAATATAGATTTATTGATGAATAATTAAGAAATAAATACTCAAGTTTTTATTGAAATTATCTTATGCTTCAAAAATGATTTTCTTAAATTTTCTAGGTGGAAATTATAATTAATTTCTACCAATTTTCAAAACATTTTTTTAAAAAATAAACTATCATTTATTAAATCATAATATCAAAATAAACATAGGGTAATATTTTATATATATTTTTGAAATGATTTATTTTTCATGGAATCGTGAAAAATACCGATTTTTCAAATACTCCCATTGGTTTTCATTAAATAAATTTATTTAAAAGTATAATATTATAATGTATTTTTTATTAAAGTGATATATGATTCATTTTATTTATAATAATTTAATTAATTATTTTTAACTCATTAATTTTCATGATTTTTATATAAGTTAATTTTTTTTCTTAAAACACATTTTTTTCTAAAAACTATTTTTCATTTTATTATATGTATTTATATTGAAATTGATTTTTTCAAATTCTAGATATTTAATTTTAAAAATTGGATACCTTTTTTAGAATTAGGAGGTTCAAATTTTTTAAATAATTCTATTTTATATTTTTTATTTATGAATACTAACCATGATAAATATTTTTCACCTCGGTAAGAGTAAAATTGGTAAAATAGTGATAAAACTATGGGATAAGGCCTGAATATCATCTCAAATATTTCCCTTATATAATGTAATAGTTTAAAATAGACCATACCCTTAACAAATATGAATATATGGATATTTGGTTCCACTTTCCCTTAATAATGACATATATTATTATTAAGTAAAGAAAATTAAAAAATGTCACTCTCTTGCTTTTAATTACTTTTATATGTTCACACGGAGTTATAAAATATGTTATGAAAAAATATAAAATTTTATTATTATCATTATTACTTTTTTATTTTTTAATTGTATAATTCCCTAGAAAACATAGAAGGCGCTGACATGGTGCATATGCAAGTACAAGAAATTCAAATTAAATGTTTTTAAAAATATAAAAAGTAATATTTTTTGAACGAATTTTGGTGTAAAAATATTTTTATGGTTAATAATAATTTAAAAATTATGATTAAAAATTATAAATTATAATTCATTTTTTATCTTGATGTTTTAATGTTAATTTAAATGAATATTGTCAAAAATGACATTAATGATATTTTATGAAAATTAATATTTTATTAAATTATTTAAATTTCATAATACTCTTGAAAGATGAAAAATAAGAGGATATATTCCTTAAAATTTTATACTATGGAAATTTATGATCCATGTTTTAACTTATAAATAAAATTATAAATCTTTAAGATTGAAAAGGTCGTTATTGTAGTATAGGATAAAAAGTTTAATGAATTGGTTAAACCAAAAGATAAGAGTAAAAATGACCTGAAAACATTCTTAAAGCTATTTTTTTGTTATATTTTGTCCTTTAACTTATCAATTTATTGTATCATTACTTTTGAACCATTTCTCTGATATCCTTACTCAATAATATTTTAAAATATTTAAAAATTACAAGTCTGTCACTCACCGTAATTATAAAATTCACCTCACCACCACCCTTATCCACATATTTTGAGAAATTGACCTAAGAAAACAATACAAAAATATATCCCCCAAATCCTCATCCACAATCCGTAGGTGTTTTCCTTCCCAAAATACCAACCATAGGGTCTTTAAGAAGAGATCAAAAGGAGGTTTCTCTGAGGGAAGGTAATTTTTTTAACCAAGTTCTTTCTTTTTATTTATTCTTTTACCACCTTCAATTATTTTCTAAATATTATAATATAAAAACACCATTATATCCCATGTAAGAGTATTATATTATTTTGATGGAAGAATATTTTTCCATCTAATTCAGCATCAAATGAAATGTAAGACCATCACTCATGTGTATGGAGGGTTATCGCCTTTTGAGCTGATGTAATTTGTTTTCCATCACCGCCTCACATGACTTGTTATAATGATTGAACTAGTGAATATATATTATAAATATGAAATAATACTGATTATTTAAAGTTAATATATCATCTACTAACTTACCTGTTCACACATTAATAAATTGATAACATTGCTCGTGCATATGTTGGGCCTAAAATCTCCACTATGTGATGCGATACATTTTTCCATGTATAACATTCTTGAATGATCCAAAAAATTTATTTAATAAATAAAAATAATATTTATAAAATTAATATCATTTTGGTGATGATGAAACTATATTATATTCAAATAAAAGGACCTTCCATGACAAAACAATAACAAGAAAACAAAGTAGTTAAGACCCAAAATAATGATAATAATGAAAATTGTTAATGAACAGGTGATAATATGTTAAAAGTGAAACATCCCAGGTAAATAAAGAATATGAAATTTTCACTTTTATTAATACTTGTGAATTAAATATTAATTTTACACTAAAGGGGATACTATGTTCTATGGCATACCCGACACGAAACGATGGGTTTCTCCGAAATCTTATGCTTCACACAATGTTGAGTCATACTGAAAAAATAATAATACAATATTATTATTTTAAATGTATTTAATTCCCTACCATTGTACTAAATGGAATGAATATAAATAACTATATTATTATTAAAAATATTTTATAAAATGTTTTTAGATTTATCTAATAATATTTAGAGGATTAAAATGAGAATGAATCCAATTTTAAACAAAAACACTCTAATATTTTTAAACGGTAGTTTTAGTGTCTTTTGATGGAGAACCATTTTTAAATCTAGTTTTTGTCACGTTTATATGTTCCACTTGACAAAAAAAATTATTCATTATAATAGGAACATCAAAATTTACTTTGGATATTTTTTTCGTATTTTTTGATAAAGTTTATTTTTTAAGGAATAGTGAAAAATACTACATTTTAAGTCAAAACTGCCTTTTCATATAAATTATTTACATAGTTATATTACCATTCTAATTGGGTTTAAATTTTAATTGGAATATATTTTAATCATTTAATAAAATTTTGACATTTTATGTAATTTTACGGTAAAATTGGACATAAACACATATCAATATTTTGATAGTTTTTACTTCTTAAAAACATGCCTTTGGTTTTGACAACGGAATTAATTTTAAATTAAATTCTAAAATTTATGTGTTTTTAATTTTAAAAAATGGATTCCAAATTTGGATTTAGGATGTCCAAATTGTGTAAATATTTTCCTTTTATTTTTAGACATTATGAATAGTAACTTCATAAAATATTTTATTTACCTTGGTTAAAGGGTAAATCTAGTAAATAAGGGTAACAAATAATATTATAATAATATTATACTATCATAACACATGTCCTAACCCTATTTTATGAGATATGTCTGACCATATTCATCATTGGGTATATTTTAGGACCCCATGGAGCCACTTGTGTGAGAAAATGACATTTAAATACTTTTAATTTAAAGTTAAGGAAAATATAACTTAAACATGTATCTTTTACTAAAAAAAATTTATATGGGGTAATATAAGTGATATGTTTTACTATAAATATTAATTATAGAACTAAAACTATTTCCTATATCATGGTATTTTATTTTTAATTTTTTGACCTTAGATAAATAAATTTAGTTATGACACAATGATGATGTAGTGATTTCATTAATAATGAAGGATTTAAATAAATAAGATTATAAATATTAAAATATATGTATTTTAAACCTTTTTATGATATAAAAGAGTTTTAGGGATGTGTATGAGTTGTTATATTTAAATTACTGAATGTTTTTTAAAATAATCACGTTTTTAGGGATTTGTTAAAGTCATGATATGAATTTTATATAAATTGATACAAATGAGTTTTTAAAACAAATACTTTTTTATTAAATGATTTAATAGTTATAAAAATCTATGATTCTGAAAAATTACTTTCATAAGGTTTCAAATGTAATTAATGGAACACTTGATGTTCGATTATCATTTTATAGTAACTATATTAACCATATAGTATGATTATCCAAGAAGACATGGTAAGAGTAAAATAAGTTAATTAAGGGTTAAAGCTAAATGATAAGGTAAATTTGAAAAAAAACATTCCTAAATACTATTGGATGAGAAGATTTAGAATATTACTCATCTTATATTTTAATTAGATTAGTTTTGTACCTTTTCAAAATCTAAAATCAGTTTATAAGAAAATAATCTTTCAAACATTCATAAAGTACTCCTCCTCCTTATAAAAGGCCACCACATATAACCCTTACTCACACCTCTCAAGACCCATTGGATTGTCGAAAATATACCCAAATAATCTCAAAACATTCTTAAATTCCACTTATAATCCTTAACTTAGGCATAAGGAAAATTAAACTGGATTTTTAGCTTAAATCAAAAGGAGTTACTCGATTTGGGGTAATGTTTTCTCTCAAGCTTCTTCCAATTATTTTCCTTCTCCAACCCCCTAAACTCCATTTATTCCACTATTTTATAACAAATCCAGTATCTTAAACATAATATTATGTTGTTATGAGATGTATTAGAATGTAAACTTACACACACATTCATTTAATAGATTTTGAGCATACCGTTTCTTTGTACGACAAACTACTTCCTCAAAAAACGATGATTGTTCGATTGTCCCTACAACATCTCATAGTGTCCATACTGATAGAAATGTATTCATATATTATATATTTTATATTTATATTGTCTCCATTTTTAAGTATTTTTCCATTACAGCATAACTTTATTCTTTCCCTAACACGTAAATACAATAATTTTATTTGAGGTAGTGCAAACTACTGCCCCCTCAACATGATATGACTCATTCATGACACACATGGAATGTATAAAGAATAGATTTAATGAAATTATATATGATATTATACTGTAATTATAATATAACTATGTATCATTCAGTCTTTATTCCTTTAAATATGAAACATAAATGAAAGTAGTGTTCATGCGTACATACGACTTACCGTCTCCATGAATAGTGCATTTCATTTCTTATTTGTATATGTTATGTTGTATTCAAAAGACATATATAATGAATATATATGATATATATGATATCTAAATCATTAATAATATTTTGGAGATAATTTAATTTTAACCACATGGAAGATTTTTAATTATAACAAGTTCTTTTTTTCTCAAGTATCGAATATCGACAAAATGAATAATATTAACTTAAATAATTATGTAATGATTATAACATGATAATAAGTGATATAAAATGAATAATAAAATTGAAAAAGATTCTAAATCAAGTATAAATTAACTGAAGTTTATTTTTTAGGAATAACAAGGAATATATATTATGAGTTGGACTCAACGTAAGGGAACCTTTCAAAGTACTCTTTTAGTCAAAGGATTCTTTTATGTTATGTATTATAATTTCCATTTTATTATGTTGGGATATGTTATTATATATCCTTATTGCTATAAATTTTATGTCTAAGTTATAAGGGACATTTTTCTCTCTCATCAACTCATTTTCTGAATTTTAACGTAACATCGTTAGGCTGCCAAATTTTCATAAGGGACTTCATCTCAATATCCTTTAAATGGGGCATATTTTGGGTTATGAAGGAACTTATTTTTTATGGTGTATAATTTTATCCTTTTTCTATTAATTTTATTCAAAATTTTTCAAAAGGAATATTTTTCTTTATGAAGTATTTTACTAAATGACAAAATTAATGATTCTTTTTAACGTACGTGACGACAATGACCTTTTCTACACCACAATCATTATTTGATATCTAAATTCCTTAGCATGATATAAAATTTTTCAATGGAAAAATACCATATACCCTTTTTACGTATTTTGGTGTTTTAAATGGTTTTGATAATGCACTGATTATTTCAATATCTTGAAATGATATATATTTATTACAATGTGGAAATGTTATATTTCCTTTATGCTTGTTTTATGTGTTATGATTATGTTATGGTTCATCGGAATTGTTTATGTATATGAGTGGTTTTTTGATAAACCTAGGGTGGGTGAGCCTGAGATAACTCTTTAATGCATTGGGTAACATGACATAGGTAAATTTTAATGTTTCTCTTAAGAGATTTAGGGAATATATTATGATGGGTATTCCAAACGTAACTCCATAGGTAGCCATGAAAGATACAATGAAATTATCTAATAGATGCCAAATGTTACATTTATAATTTATGATTTATATGTTCTATTCATAAATATTATGATTTCATTAGTTATGTTAAAGATCATATGTTTTATGACTGAAATGTATGATTTCACTGATTTGTATGCATTGTTGGACTAATGTTTTGTTTCCTTGTTTTATAACCCTTACTGAGATTTTTTTTTCTCATCCCATGTTTTTGAAATGTTTTTTAAAAGGTATAAGGAAGGTTTAGTGAATGTAATAATTCAATAAGATTTATATCATGAAAATAATTCTTGTTTTATTTAAAGAGTTTTATTATTGTGAAAAAAATTGTATAGAGTAGAATTTTCTACTCTGTTATATATGAGATGTAATGTAATAATTATGGCCTAATTCTATAAAACTTTAAACATAAAAAGACCCTCAATGTGAATTCTTGATTTAACTTCTGATTAATTAATATTTTAGGGTTGGGGCCTTATAGTTGGTATTTTAGGTCAGTTTAGACAACTTTAGGAGTTAGGATATAATTAAATTAATATCCATAAATTATTTTTACTTTATGGTAAGATTGAACAGTTTGTTATAGTGATGAAATAGTTGAATCAGGCTATAAATGGTTGTGGTATCCTTGAATGAGATCAGCTAGATCAACTATCGAGGAACATGTCAATAGTGGAGTATTTCATGAGGCAACATCCCCCATCATTCAGAGGACCACCTTACCATGTGTTAGTTGAAGGGTGTATTAAATCACTGGAAATGATTTTCTATGTCATGGGGTCTTTAGAACATCAAAAGGTTAGTCTTATTGTATACCATTTTTAAGGTGAAGCTGAATAGTGGTGGTCGATGGTAAAAAATTGCAGGGGTTGTGAGGATATTTATTCTCTCAATTGGGATGAATTCAAACGTATATTTCTTGGGAATTTTTCTTAAGGCGGTTCAAATTAGGATAGAAAACAATCTTGGAACTGATGTAGGAGCATGACTTTGTGGCTTCTTATGAAGAAAGATTCACTCGACTGGTAAGGTATGCTCTAAATTTCATAAGGGATCTTGATAGTAAAATCAATCATTTTTAATCATGATTAAAGCCAATGTATTGAAGGGATTTAGCTTATCATGAGTCAAAAAGTTATGAAAAATGTTTTTGATGTACAGAGAAGGTGGAAATGGAGTTTGTCAATGATCAGGTGTTCTTTGACAAACAACAGAATAAGAGGCCGAGGTGGTAGATGAAAGGGAATGACTCTTCAAACAAGTCTGATGGTAAGAAACTCAGGTTTACAGTTTGTGGAATTCTTGGTAAAAAGCACACTGTAGAATGCCTTTTGAATTCTAGTAAGTGATACTGATGTGGTAAAATGGGGAATAAGGCTCATAATAGTACTAAAAAATATTAGGGTAATGGTAAGACAAAATCATAATTTCAATTAGTAAAATGTTTTAAGTAAAATTAAATGGGTCATTATGAAAATGAGTATCCAATGAAGAACTCAACTGAGGGAAAGTAGTTGGAATACAAGCATAAAAGGGGTTGTGAAATCCATTGAAACAACATTAGTAGATGTTGGGACATTAAATGAAGTGGCATCAGGTAAACTGTTTTTTTATTCATATTATGTCAATATGTTGTTTTATTCAGGGTTTAGACATTTTTTTATTTCTGTGAAATTTTCTTGTAAATTGGGAATTCCATATCATGATATGAATCCTAAAATTTTAATAAAAATACCTAGAGGAAACATTGAGATAAAAATAAATTATAAGAACCTCCCCATAATTTTGTGTAGAAAGAATATACCTACAAACCTTATTATTTTCCCGCTAGAAGAGTTTGCTGTTATTTTGGGTATAGATTGTCTGTCCATTTATCAAGCTAAGATTGAATTCAAAGCTAAGAAGGTTTTCTTATAATGAATTTCAGTTTGTGTGTAAGAATAAACACTTACTTTTGATAAAATATCAGGAATATGATAAACAATTAAAATATAGAAATGAATGTTACCTTGCACATATTGTTGAAAACAAAATAACTGTTCAGATTAATGATGTGCCAGTGGTAAATGAGTATCATGATGTTTTTTTATTGGGTTTCCTAGTATAATACATGATCAAGAATTTTAATTTATAATTGACTTATTTCATGATACTAATCCAATTTGAAAACCCCCTTATCTAATGGATCAAATTAAACATTCATAGTTAAAGAGGAATTGTAGGAGTTATTAGATAAAGGTTTCATTCAACCTAGAACATCACCAAGGGGTGCTATTATCTTGTTTACTAAAAATAAAGAGATTTCAATGAGACTTTTTGTTGATTATAGAGCCTTGAATAGCATAACTATTAAGAACAAGTATCCCTTTCCTCATATCTACTATATATTTGATCAGCTCCAAGAAGATTAGTATTTTTCAAGGACTGACTTGAGGTCAGGGTACCATCAGTTGAAAGTAAAGGAAGAAGACATTCTGAAGACTGTGTTATGGCCATTATGAATTTGTAGTTATGACTTTATGGTTAACCAATGCACCTATTGTATTCATGGATCTTATGAATATAATTTTCTGTGATTACTTGGATATGTTTGTGGTTGTGTTTATTGATGATATTTGGGTATATTCTAAAAGTTAATAGGATCATGAAATTCATTTAAGGGTAGTCTTACAAACAGTAAAAGAAAAGAAATTGTTTGGGAAATTCAACAAGTGTGGGTTTTGGTTACAAAAAATTTAATTCCTTGGCCACTTCATTTCTGAATATGACAATACTATTGATCTTGATAAAATAAAAGTTGTTAAAGAGTGGAAAATACCCACAAATATAACTAACATTCATAGTTTTTTTGGTTTAGAAGGATATTCCTAGAGGTTTTTTGACAATTTTACATGGTTATCTATCCCACTGACTAAGTTAACTCTAAAGGTGTAAAATTTATCTGGACAAAATAATGTGATGATTGTTATAAGGAATTGAAAATAATATTGGTGAATACTGTAGTTTTTTCACTACCTTCCAAAAATTGTGAATTTGATATCTATAGTGACACTTTGTTGAAAGGAATCGGTTGTGTCCTAATAAAAAATGATTAGGTAATTTCTTATGCTTCATATCAATTGA
The DNA here is from genome assembly GCA_963277665.1 of Viscum album. Taxonomy (NCBI): domain Eukaryota; kingdom Viridiplantae; phylum Streptophyta; class Magnoliopsida; order Santalales; family Viscaceae; genus Viscum; species Viscum album. The sequence goes on from OY728130.1 coordinate 1,544,769,805, forward strand.
AACCTCATCATTAAAATTACCCTACACATGATATGGAATTAGCTGCTATTGTTTTAGAATTAAAAATCTGGAGGCATCATTTTTATGGGGTAAAGTGTGAAATATATACTGATCACAAAAGTTTGAAGTATATATTCACTAAAAAGGTATTAAACATGAGACAAAAGAGATGGCTAGAATTAATCAATGATTATGATTGCACAATTCACTACCATCCGGGAAAGGAAAATAAAGTGGCTAATGCTTTGAGTCAAAAGATTACATCTACTATAACCATGCTATGTTTGTAATGAAATCCTTTGATTTTGATTTTATGAATTTTCGATTAGAAGTTGCTAGTTTAAGGAATTCCTCTATTTTGTTTCAGGTTTTAGTATATTCATCTCTAGAAGATAGAATAATGTAAGCATAGAAATGTGATAGTGAGTTGCATAAAAAGGTATAATTGGTTCAGAAGGGTATGTTACCTGAGTATAATATTTATAGAGATCGTGTTTTGAGGTTTGTAAAGAGATTTTGTGTGCCTTATGATTCATAGTTGATAAAAGAGTTATTCTGTGAAGCTTATACTTCTCCATTTTGAGTTCATCCTGGCAGTACGAAAATGTAAAGAGATCTTCTAGTGTATTACTGGTGGGATGGAATGGGAAGAGGTATTGACAAATTTACTATGAAGTGTTTGATTTTCTAGTATGTTAAAGAAGAACAATAGTTATAGAAAGGGATTCTTCAGCCTTTTCCAATTCCAGAGTGGAAATGGGAAAATGTGTACATGGATTTTTTTAGTGGGATTACCGAAGACTTATCAAGGTAACAATGCAATTTTCGGTATTACTGATTGATTGAATAAATATTCTCATTTTATTTCTATTCGAGATACTCTGTCTGTAGATAAACTTTCTAGATTTTATTTTAAAGAGATAGTCAAGTTACATGGAGTTCCTCACTCCATTGTATCTGATTGTGATCCAAGTTCACTTCTAACTTTTAGAAGGGCCTTCAGAAGTTGTTGGGTACTATATTAAATTTTATTAAAACTTTTCACCCACACTCAGAATGAACAATTAAAACCTTGGAAGATTTGATTCATGCATGTTCAATGGATTAAAAAGGGATTTGAGACTAACATCTTTCTTTTATTGAGTTTTATTATAATAACAGTTTTCATTCTATTATACCTGGGGCCCCATTTGATCCATTATATGGAAAGCGGTGTCGAACTACATCTTTTTGGGATAAAGTATGTGAAAGGAATTTTATGGGACCAGAATTCGTAAAAGAGATGGCAGAAAAATTTCAGTTGATTTCGAAGCACATGAGAACTACTCAGAGAAGGCAGAAAAGTTAGAAAAAATTACCAGAGGAAGGATATTTCTTTCGAGGTATGTGATTATGTATTTCTCAATGTTTCTCTATGAAAAGGGGTGTTTCATTTTGGTAAGAAGGGAAAGTTCTATCTGAGGTTCATTGAACCCAATTAAATCCTAGAGAAATTTGTATTAGTTGCATACAGAGTGGATTTTACTCCAATTTAATCACATGTACACAATATTTTTCCTATTTCAATGTTGATAAAGTATATACCAGATTCATCTCATGGTTTTAATCTAGAGGTAGTTCAGTTAGAAGATAATATTTCTTATGATGAACAACCAGTCCAGATTCTTGATCGTAGAGAAAAGGTGTTTCTAAATAAATTAATCAATCAGTTAAAGGTTGTGTGAAAAAACCATATGGTTGAAAAGGAAAAAATGGGAATCTGAAAAAGATATGAGGGATAAATACACCCACTTATTTTATAAATGAATAAAATTGTGAGGATGAAATTTCCAAAAGGGGGGAAAGAATGTATCAACCTAGGTAAAAAAAGAATATGACATTTTCATATTCATTAATACTTGTGAGTTAAATATAAATTTTACTTTAACAGGGACTCTATGATCGATGGTTTACCTAACACATAACAAATGGGTTTCTCTGAAATCTTATGTTGCACACAATGCTAAGTCATAATGAAAAAATAATAATATAATATTATTATTTTAAATGGTAGTTAACGCTTAGTAATTGTGCGGGAAGTAGTGAAAAGAACAAACTATATTATTATTAAACATGTTTGTTAAATGTTTTTATATTTATATGATAATATTTAGAGGCTTAAAATGAGAATGAATCCAATTTTAACTATAAATACTCAATATTTTTAAAAGGCAGTTTTGTCACCTTTTGATGGAGATCCCTCTTTATATCTAGTTTTTTTCACTTTTATACGATCTAGTTTTTAAAATAAACATATTCATTAAAAGAGGGACATCAATATTTACTTTGGATAAATTTTTGGTATTTTTATGATAAAGTTCATTTTGTAATGAATTGTGAAAAATACTACATTTTAGGTAAAACAACCTTTTCATCTAGTATATTTATATAGTCAGATTGTAATTTCAAATGGGGTTAAAGGTTAATTGGATTATATTTTTATAATTTAATCTATTTTCTTGAATTTTATGTAATTTTACTTTGAAATTGGACATAAACACTTGTTTATCTTTTGAAAGTTTTTACTTTTTAAAAACACGCTTTTGATTTTGAGAATTAGAAAAAAATTTAAATTAATTTATGGAATTTTGTGGTTTGAAATTGAAAAATGGATTCCATATTTGGAATCATGAGTTACTAATTGTGTAAATTGGTGGATTTTTCTGACATTATGAATAGTCACTTGAGTAAATATTTCACTTACTATGGTTAAAGGGTAAATGTGGGGAATAAGGGTAAAAAATAATATTATAATAATATTAAACCACCATAACACATGTACTAACCCTATTTAATTAGATATGTCTGACTATGGGAATCCTTGGGTATATTTTAGGACGTTATGGAGCCATTTGTGTGTGAAAATGACATTTAATTACTGTTAATTTAATGTTATGGAAAATATAACCTAAACATGTATATTTTACTAAAACAATTTTTATATGGGGTTATATAAGTGATATCTTTGACTATAAATAATAATTATAAATATAAAAATATTTCCTACATCATGTTAATTTATTTATAATTTTTTGACATCATATAAATAAATTTATTTATGACATAATGATGATGTATTAATTACCTTATTAATGATTAATTTAAATAAATTAGATTATAAATATTAAATTAAATTTATTTTAGAACTTTTTATTCTATACAGTAATTTTAAGTATTCTTATGACTTTTTATATTTGAATCAATGATATTTTTCTAAATAATCATGTTTTTATGGATTTCCTAAGTCATTATATGAATAGTATATAAATTGACTTAAATTAGTTTTTAAAACAATGAATTTTCCATTAAATGATTTTATAGTCATAAAAATATAACATTCATCCAAATGACTTAGATAATGTTTAAAATGACATAAATGGACCACTTGAGGTTATATTATAATTTTATATTAACTATAGTAACTATATAGTATGAATATACAAGAAGACACGGTAAAAGTCAAATAAGTTAACCAAGGGTTAAAGCTAAATGATGAGGTTAAATTTGAAACCCAAACATGTCTAAAAACTATTTTTCAGAGGATTTAGAACAATACTCATATTATCTTTGAATTAAATGAGTTTTGGACCTTTTTAAAATCTATATTCATTTTAAAATAAAATAATCCTCCAAACATTCCTAAAGTACCCCTCCTCCCTCTTATAAAAGGCCACCACCTCTAACCCTTACTCACACCACTCAATCCCCCTTGGATAATCCAAACTCTACCAAAAGAAGCTCCAAATATTCCTCTCTTCCTCCTATAGTACATACTAGGGAAAATGGAAAACAATGAAGGCCATTTAGCTTAAATCAATTGGAGTTACCCGATTTGAGGTAATGTTTTCTATGAAGCTTCTTCCATTTATTTTATTTCTCCACCCCCCTAAACTGTCATTATTAAATTATTTTATAAAGACAACAGTATCTTAAATATACTAGGATTTTTTTATTAAAGTGATTCGAGCCTACACTAACATACACCTCCATCTAATGGATTTAGAACATATTTTTTCTATGTGTGGGGAAATACTGCATCACGAAACGATGATTGTTCGGTTTTTCCCTAAAAACTCTCATGGTGGACATTATGATGGAACTTTATTTATATATGATATATTTATATTTATATTTTCTTGATTCTTTTGTAATTATCATTTACATTATACCTTTATTTTTTCCATAACGCGTAAATATGATAATATCAATTGAGGAATAAGGACTATCACCCCCTCAAAGGGATATGACTCGTTCATTCCATACATATAACATATAAATGATTTCATTAATGTACTTATATATATATATATGATATTATACTATAATTATAATATACCTATGTATAATTATTTTTTATTACATTAAATATGAAAAATAAATGAATGTAGCGTTCATGCCTACGTACGGCTTACTATCTCCATGAATGGTGCATTTAATTTCTTATATCCAAATGGTATTTACTGTTATAAATACATATACAATGGATATATATGTTATATATTATATCTAAATCTTTAATATTATTCTAGAGACAATGGAATTTTGACCACATGGAAAATTTGTAATTATAACGAATTCATTTTTGACTCAAGTATCGAATATCGACAAAACTACTGATATTAACTTAAATAATTATGTAATGTTTATAACATGGTAAAAATTGATATAAAAGGAATAATAAACCTGATAAAGGATTTTAATAAAGTATAAATTAACTTAAGTTTATTATTCATTAATAATAAGGAACATACATGATGAGTCAGACTCAATGTAAGGGAACCTTTCACGGTACTCTTTTAGTCAAAGAATTATTTTATGTAATTTATTTTAATTTCTATTTTTTATGTTTTTATATGTTATTATATATACACTTATATCTATTAATTTCATATCCATGTGACGAGATATCCTTTTCTCTCTCATTACCTCATTTTATGAATTTTAAAGTGATGTCATTAGACTGCCGAATTTTGGTAAGGGATTTTGTCTCATTCTTTTTTAATTGAGGAATATTTTTGTTTGTACATGACCTTATTTTTTATGTTGTATAATGATACCATTTTTATTTTAATTTCATTCAGTAGCTTTCAAAATTAATATTTTTATTTATGAATAATTTTACTAAATGACAATGGTAATATTTATTTTTAACATACATGACGACAAGGACATTTCCGCTACCACAAGAATTATTTGATATCTGGCTTCCTTAGCAAGCCATAACATTTTTCGAAGGAAAATAAATAACATATACCCTTTTTACATATTTTGGTATTGAAAATGGTTTTCAAAATACACTTATTATGTAAATATCTTGAAATGATATATTGTGATTGCAATCTGGAAATGTTATCTTTCCTTTATGGTTGTTTTATTTGTTATGATTATGTTATGGTTCTTGGGAATTATTTAAATATATTAGTGGTTTAGTGATAAAACTAGGGCAGGTGAGCCCGAGATAGCTCTCCAATGCATTGGGTAATGTGAATGAGGTAAATGTTAAGGTTTCTCCAAATATATTTAGGAAATATACTATGATGCATATTCCAAACGTAACCCTATATATAGTTGTGAAAGCTACAATGTAAGTATGTGATGTATGCCATAATTTACCTTTATGATTTATGATTTCTATGTGATATTCATAAACATAATTATTTTTTGAGTTATGTTAATGATAATATGTTTGTGATTGAATAGTATGATTTCATTGTTTTGTATGTATTGATAGAATAATGTTGTCTTTCCTTGTTTTATAACCCTTACTGAGATTTTTATAATCATCCCATGTTTTTGAAATGTTTTTCATAGGGTATATGAATGGGTAAGAGAAAAGAAGAATTCAAGAAGATTTATATCAAGAAAATAATTCTTTTTTATTAAAGGAGTTTTATTGTTGTGAAAAAAATTGGTTAGAGTAGAAATGTATACTTTGTAATATTTGAGATGTAATGTAACAGTTATGGAATAATTCTCTAAAACTACAAGCCTTAACAGATTCACAATGTAAATTCTTGATTAAATTTGAGATTAATTAATTTTTTAATGTTCAGGACTTAAAATAATAGGATCATATATTATAGTGTAAACATGAATATGGTTCTTTTATAAATTAATAACATGTTTAAAACCATTATATTGGAGATTAAATTATCTTCAAAAAAGTGGAAGTGTGAGGTGGGGGGTTTCTTAAATCAATTTTTATTCATTAGGTTATTACACCAATTCATTGATTATGTTATGAAAATATTATTTGTGAAATAATGTTTAATTTTATTATGATGTATTTCAAAAAAAAATTAATGACTTTTATTTTTTACACATAATCACTTTAGTGGCTAATTCTTACTTCAATGATACTAACTTTGTATGGGATTTCGTCCCAATTTCAACTCTATTGAGACATATTTGGTATTATACACCTCTTCCTTTTTATATGGTGTATATACTAACACGTTGATGTATTTAACATAAATATATATTTATTGATTATTTTTACTGTTTATATTCAGGTTTACGCTTTCAAGGAGTTACAATTTAATTATTACAAAAGAGATAATAAATTATTTTACAATATCATTTCTTTATCATTGCATATATTTTTTATTGAATGAATATTATAATATATCCTTTATAAATAATGTATATTTTATTATCAGATAAATATTTAAGTATTCTAATTTTTTTCTTCCAAATCTTCCTCTCTTTTTCAATTGATTCAAGAAAAGATAGTTTTAAAAGAAAAATAGATCATTTTTTTTATAATTGGAGATATTTTTCATCCATGTATATTTTTTTAAATTATTTTAGAAAATTAATTTTTATTTAATGAATTTACTTATGAAGGAAATTTTATGTAATAATTGACTTCTAAAAAAATTTAAATAGAATATTTATAATGTTTTTTAAAAAAGTCATTTTCAATGTTCGTTATAAAAATTTAAAGGTACTTTTTTTAATGTATACAACATTAATGTAATTCCTTCTAACCATAACAATTTTAAGATATTTAGATTCTTCTATAGGGTTTCAATGTTTTTAGAATGAAAATTATTTAATTATAACATATTTTAAATATTTCCATTCCATTTTATTTTATTCTCTAAAAGATGCTATATTATTATGAAACCAACTTTTCTAATGAGTTGATGGCCATCTCTCACATCATGATTAATTTTTTGATCATTAACATTATATTGAAACATTAAAATTGTTTTTAAAATTACACATTAGACATATCCATATTAATTTTATCATGACTAAGATTATTTCATAAACCATATTACATTTCCACATACAGTGTTTGACTGTGAATGTTATTTTATTGAATGGGAAAATATTGATATTCCATATCTTTTACTCAATATGAATGGTTTTTTGATAAGGAATGTTTTTTATTAATTATGATGATTCTTAAATATATTAGGAATGTATTATAAATTTAGTCAAGAGTGGGGAACATAATTACATTTTCCTTTTATGTATCCATAGGTCTCAAGAGACAAACCAATTTTACATCCTTATTATATGGGTTTCCGGTGTATACCTCCCCATAGTTTAAATTCTATTGTCATAAATCCATGGTGGTAAAGATAATATGATGTCATAGATCATAAAATACAACATTATGAATTTATTTACTTGATGATTATGATATTATTATCCATGATATTATTTCATTGTTATTATCCATGGATTTATTCTGTGCTCATGTTATTGATTAAATGGAACGTGTTTTCAGTTATCTACCTTGTCATATTGATTATGCGTTATTTACTCGTGATAGATTCTACTGATATAACCCTTATATAGTATTTCAGATCACCCATATTTTATTTCCTCTCCCTGGGAATTTTTAAAAAAATCTTTTAATGATTTTAAGGATATAGAATATTTAATTTTTCTATGTTTTTATATTTTATTACCAATGTAAAATGGAAAGCATTCTGGTAGCTGGTTCTTAAAGAATACTAAACTGATCAATAATTGGTGATGTGATCCCTTATATCTTATTCCAATTTAATAGACTATAAATTGATGATGGGTTTCTAGAGTTGGGGTTTTTATAGTTGTTATTAGATCGAAGTTGGTAGAGACCTTGGGTACTAGATTTAAGAAAATATGTTTTAGGGAACATAACCCAATGATAGAATTTAAGGATAATTATATGTAATGGATAAAATCAAAATATTTTGGTAAGGTAGATATTTTGTGGTCTTCCTATAAATAAATACATATATAGATATTACATGTAGAAGTGTTTTTGGAATAGATGTATCTTTGGGTAATAAACCTGAAAGAGTAGGTTGAATATATCTTGACTATTATTTTGGTGCATAGTTAGTGTAACCTTATTGTGCACCTTGTCAGAAACATTCAAGGAATATTCTTGCATAAACTAATACTTTTTTTATGATCCATCATAAAGGATTTCAGTATATAATTACCATAAATGACATAGATTAAACATTAGGTGTACAATATTGAAAAGAATGTGTCATGATTTAGATATCCTATAAATGAATTTCATGATTATGTGGTTTCCCACTTTGATTGATATTTCATGTAGTAATTTTTTTGGTTTCAGTAAATATTTAGAACTAAATGGGAATTTTTTGATGTTGAATTTGACATAAAAAGTAATGATTTTCCTCATTAGAAACCATATAAAAGGGGTGCTAGAAGGCAAGACCTTGTGATTATTACTAATCAAATATATCATTATATGATAAAAAATATCAACATGTGTGTGTTTCCTGACACACATAATAAGAGAAAAATGGAGTTTCTCAAAGACTGTGAGGGGAAGAAGATTAATTTTACTATATACGATGTATGGTGGATGAAGAACTTATGAAAACGACTCAGAAGAATGAAAAATGGTTTGGGAGTAGAAAAGAAGGTTATAAAGAAACTATTTTCCTAAGTTAAAATGAATTGTTTGAGGGAGGGATATAAAGTTCATTCTAAAGTACCATTTATTGTTAAATTTATTATTTGTGGGGAATATGGGAAGTATCTTATTCAATGCCCTAATCCAAGGGTTAAATCCTTAGATAAGGAAATATCTATGTTATACCAATAACTGGTGTGAAATGATGTAAGTTTTTATATATTAGTATTTGAAAATTAGTTTTTATAAGTGATATTACAATGATATTATAGTTATCAAAATCATGAAACATCTGAGAGTTATAATGAAATAGTTTGGATTTTTGTATTTTAAAAAATATTTTGAATAGTACCAATTAACATGAAAAGTGATTTATTGGTAAGGTGATATTTTTCAATAACACATGATTAAGGGAAAAATAACCCCTAATAAATTCATGATACTAAGTTAAAAGTGTTTATTTTTTAGAAAGATTATTCAAATTAAGGAAGTGAATGGGATAATATTGGAAACCTTGAAATTGGAAATTTATTTTATGAAAAAATGAGTTAGGTCATTATTAATAACATTTATTAAATTTTTTGATTTATGGAATATATAGAATAGTATGTTATTTTATTTAATATGTATTATGTTAATTTTTTAACCATTTATGTTTCCATTGATGTTTTATGGTGATTCTGGTTATTAGTATGTTTTAAGAGAATATTTGATCTTGGTATTCATATTTTCGGCATGTGACATTATGAGAAAATTTATGTTCCATAGGGTTTAATTTTCGGTCAATTTTTTAATATTTTCTATTTTGAATTTGTCCAGACATATTTTGGAAGAGCCTTAAGATTCACTATTTTTGGAATGAACTAAGTTGAGCTTTGGGGGTTATTTTTTTGGTTTTAGAGATTATTGTATTATATTTATCCATAGTGGATAGCCTATGGTAACCATTCTGGTTTTGTCAAATATTTAGGGACATAAAATATAACTTGTCATTATTTAAATGATATTATGATCTGTTAAAAAAATATATTACTTTTGGAATGAATAAATTCACCGTGAATATTTATTTCTTCAAATAATTTATGAGTAGGAAATTCATCAAAGCATAACAAAAGGATTGAATTTTGATTATGAATTGAAAATAAATAAATTCAGTAAATTTTCTAATGTTATATATCTTTATAGTAAAATAATCCCTCCATTTTTGGAAAAAGTTTCTTAAAATAAAAATTATATCTTTTTACCTTAATTACCAATGAATTTATGGTATTTTCACTCCTCACTGGTTTATGTTTTTTTGGTTATTAACATTCTCATTACCTTGTTCTATATCACTCTATATTTTTCATTGGATGGTATTTTTATCCCCCATGAGTATATTTTAATTTACAAATAATTTTTTCTATATCTAAGAACATGATTATGTGTTATTTTAAATAACCTTTATCCTTCTCACATCCCTTTTTGAAATAATTTTTATTATCCCTCTCAAAGATGGGAGTTTTCAAAAACATTATCTTGAAATATTGAACATTTGATGAATAAGATAAAATTTAACGGGATAAATTTATTTTAGGGGAATGAATTAACAACTTGAAATTCCAGTTTAAAATAATAATAATCTCATTAGATTTCTTAATATACGACACTTGTGTTTTAGGAGAATTGAGATATATTATAAAAATATTACTATTTAGATGTGATAACCTAGTCATTCAATCGGTGGGTATGAATATGTATAACCAAATTATAAAATATATTCATAATTTACTACTCAATAGAAATATACTGATGAATTCATTTTAAATAAACACACAATTTTTAGTGAAGTCATTTTATGTTTCAAAATTCATTTTCGTCAAAAATGATTTTATTTTATTTTGTTTGTGAAAATTATTATTAAATTTTAAACAAATTTGTAATTTTTTTATTAAATGAAAATAATCTTTTAAATCATCATATCAAAATTAAACATTGTCTAAATTTTGATATTTTTCTAATATGATGGATTTTTTAGTGAATATAAAACAATACCGATTTTTCAAATACTCTCATTTGTTTTAATTAAAAAAATTAATTTTTGAAGTAAATTTTTATTTTATATTTGATATTAAAGTGAAATATAATGCATTATATTGGAAATAATATAATTAATTTAATTTTAATCAGCAATATTCATTAGTTTTATATAAGTAAATTTTTATCCTTAAAATGCATTTTTTCCAAAAACCTTTTCATTATGTCTTACAAATTTATATTAAAATTTATTTATTAAACTACTAGATATTTATTCATGAAAAATAAATACAATATTAGGGATGATGAGTTTAACATTCCATTAATATTACCCTTTTATTTTTTTTCAATATTAATAGTAACCATGGTAAATATTTTTCACATCGACGAGGGTAAAATGGCAAAGACTAGGTTAAAAATATGAGATAAGGTCTTAAAATCAACCCAAAAATGTAATTTTTTATATGTGATATTCTTACCATATATGTACCAAATTATAATACATTTCATTTTGGTTTCATTTTTAGTTGATAATGATATTAATTATTATTCTTGGTAAAGTGAATTCAAAAATGCCACTCTCTTTCTTTTAATTACTTTTATTAGTTCATATAGGTTAAGAAAATGTTATGAATGAATATTGAATATTTTTTTAACATTATTAATTTGTATTTATTATTTTACTTTGTTTTTAATTTTTATTAATGGTATAATTACCTTAAAATCTGACACAACGCCGGAAAAGTGCTTGTGAAAACAGTAGGATAATCAAAGTAAACTATTTTAGAAACATAAAAAGTAACTTTTTAAATTAGTTGTGGTGTCATATGAATTTTAGGGTTAATAATAATTTATAATTTATGTTTAAATAGTTTATATTCTCATTCATTTTTTATCTTGATATATTAAAAGTCGAATTCAATTAATATTGTGAAAAATGAAATTAATGATATTTTAATAAAAATATTATTTTATTAAATTAATTATAAGTCATGAAAATTTTCAAATAGGACAATTATGATGATAAAAGGTATAAAATATCTTCCCTTGTCCATTTTGATCCAATTTTTACCTTATAAGTAAAATTATAACACATTAATATTGAAAAAGTTATTATCACACTTAAGGTTAAAAATGGTAATAGAAGGCATTAATGAAAAATATAAGGGTTAAAATAACATAAAAACATGATTAAAACTCATTTTTTGGTTTTATTTTAACTTTAACATTACCAAATTTGAATAATATCTATTTTCAAGCCATTTGTTCAAGAAATTAACATAGTGATATTTTAAAACTATGAAAAATTACAACTATGTCACTCACGTCAATTAAAAAAGTGAACCTCATCCCCTCTCTTATTCAAAAATTTTGTGCCATTTATATTTAATTACCCATATAAAATATCACAAACATCATTATACATGTTCAGAAGGATCTTTTATTTCAAAAAAACTAACTATATGGTCTTTAAGAGGAGATCAATTAGAGGTTTCTCTAAGAGAAGGTAATCATCTTAACCAAACACTTTGTTTTTTATTCGTTTATCATATTAAATTACGTCCTATCAATTAAAATACAATAAAAAATTTCTCCAATATAATTATATTTTATTATATTTATGGAATAATATTTATCTATCTCCTTATCCATAAAATGGGAAAGAAATTCATTGATCACTTTTATGGTTGACTACCACCTCGCAAACCAATCCAATTGGTTTTCCACCATCACCTCACATAGATATTAATAATATACAATTAATGAATATATATATATAATACGTATGGCATAATATATATTATTTAAAATTAGTATTTCATCTATGTCATTACCCTGTCACCCATTAAGAAAATTATAATGTCATTCATGCCTTCGTACGACCAACCATCTCCAAAAAGGGATGTAATTCATTTTTACAAGTTAAAATTTTATTAATGATAATAAAAATTTATTAATGGATAAATATGATACTTTTAAAATAAATATAATTATTTCAATGAAGAAACTTTATCCTATTCGTACGAGTTGTAACTTCCATGATAAAACATACTTCAGAAAATGGATTAGTTTACACCTGAAATAATAATAATAATGATATATTTTTAATGAAAACGTTATATATTATTATAAGATGATAATACATGATATTATAAATATGAATAAAGTTATTTTATAAATTAATAATTTGTTTAAAACCATTTTTTAATAGGATAAATCTTGTTCATCAAGTGGCTGTTAGAGGTAAAGCGGTTTCTTTAGCAATATTTTTTATTGATATAAACCGATACCATATTTATTCTATTAAAACATTGTTATGTGTGTAATGAAATATTACATTATTATGTTTTATTTAAATTTTATTTATTTTTATTTACATTTTTTATTCATAATCACATCATTTATTAATTCACAGTTCAATGATATGATCTTTGAATACTATTTCTTCTAAATTTATACTCCATAGAGTCATTTTTTGGTATTATGAACCTATCTATATTTATATGGTGTATATAACACCCATATGATATATTTAACATGAATATATATATTTATTCATTATTTTTATAGTTTAACTTCAATATTACTCTTTCAAGGGGTTACAACTTACAAGTTACCAATAATGTAATAATGTATTTAAGAATATATTTTCATGGGATTGGTTATAATTTTTATTTGGGGAATATTATAATATATCCTTAATAAAAATCATATATATTCTTATTTAATGGATATTTAGAGTGTTTTTTTGTTTATTACATAATTTCATCTTATTCTTACTTTCATCAATCAAGGAAATTTTTAAATGAAAAATACATATGATTGTATATACTTTTCATACATGTCGATGTTTTAAAAAAATGTGGTAAAAAGTTATTTTTATTTACTCTAATGATTTATTAAGGATATTTTATGTTATCCATGTATTTTTAAATGGTTTTATTAGAATATTTATGATGTTTTTACAAAAGTTTCAATTTTGACATTCTTTAAAAAATATAAAAAAAATGCGTCTTTTTAACATATAGTGTTAATTAACTTTCTCAACATCACAATAGTTTATTATATTTAGCTTCTTCTGTAATTTTTCAATTGTTTTATAAAAAAATATTTAATTATAACTTATTTTAAATTTTTCTCTTCTTTTTTTCTATTATTCTTTTGTAGATTTCATCTTATTAAAAAAAACTAATTTTCTAATGAATTTATAGTCATCACATATCCATTGACTAATTTTTTTATCATTGCCTTTCTATTAAAATATTCACAATCCTATAATCAAATTTTTCCACACATATCTATATTCGTTATATCAAGTATATTATTATTGTTTAAACAATATTCTATTTCTACGTAGAATGTTATACTATGAAATTTATTTGTTTGAATAGGAAAATATTGATATTAAATATTCTTTAGTCAATATAGATATTTTGTACAAGGAATATTCTTTATCAATTTAATTGGTAATTCAATATATGAGGGATGTATTAGACACATAGTGATGGGTAGGTCCAAGAATTACATAACCTCTCGATGAATCGACATGTATCATGAGAAAACAAGCTGGATAATTTTATTTAATGTATTTTTGGTGTGTACCTACACATTGTATAAACTATCTTTGTGAAAGGCCACGGAACTAAATATATCACAATTTATGAGATAATTAAATCTAACATTATGAATTTCATTTATTGAGAATTCATTTATTATTATGAATGATATTATTTTATTTATATAATCCATGGATTAAATTCATGATCAAGTTGTTGATTAAATGTATTTTTTTAGTTATTTAACATTCCATATTGATTATTAATCATGTACTCATGATAGATTCTGATGTACATATCCCTTTCTAAGAATTTTATATCATATTCATTTTACTTATTTTCTCTAGAATATGAAGAATAAATATTTGAATGAGCTCAATGATACACAATATTTACTTTCACAATATTTTAATATTTTAATACCAATGTAAAATTGGAATCATGTTTATATTTAGTTCTTTGATACTACTAATATGATCGATACTAGATAATGTGATCCCTTATATCTTATTATAATTAAATAAAGTAGACACTTACTTTGGTTTACTAGATATGGGGTTGTTACAAGAATAATAATTAAAACACCAAAATAGTTTCAATATTGGATGTGAAGAAGTATAAAAAAAGTTTATTCCCCACAAAATTCTTAAAAGAAGATTTTTGTTTCACAAAAAAAAATATGTAAATTCCATCTAGAATATTACACATAAAAATTAACCCTGGTTTTTTTGATAATGTTGGTATTTTTGTAAATTTGTTCATCAATCCAATTACTAATGGATTTATATGTTAGTGTGAAAAGTCTAAAAAATACTACATTCAAAGTGTTAAAATATGATGATAAAAGAAAGTCAACTATAGATAAGAAAAATTCATAGATTAATTTTAGAATGGATATTACTATCTATAATAGATATGAATAATTGAGTAAGATCTATGATTATTGCAACAAAAGAATTCATAGTTATAAAAAATGCCGGTATATACCTGCCAAGTACAAATAATTACTAATAAAAATATAATTGCACCACAATAATAGAAAGAAACGTGAAATGGAGAAAATTTCTCTTTATGGATTAAATAAAAGAATAATTTGTATGAAAAAACTAATATTAAGAGGTTGGTGATGAATATTTTAATGGTTATAAAACCTAAGAGGAAATGTTTTTTATGTGGGAGAAAAGGATGCATCATGGACCATATCAAACTGTCCATGAATATAATAAAAAAATTACAAGATGAAAGTAGTGAAATAATAATTCCATGGGAATAATAACATGACTGGATTAGTAAAAAACATTATAAATGAAAAATTATAAATTCATGATAGGTTTTATAAAAAGGATATCAATATGACTAATAAATATATGTGTGGAAAGTGAAGAAAGTCTTTTTATATCGACGAAAAATTCATGACATGGTTTCCTAGACAAAAAGTAGTGAAGAATAAAGTGAAATAACTAGTGACTTCTTGTGCTAAAAATTATTTTGTGATGAAGAAGTCTATATTTAAGAAGAATATTTAGCATTTAACAAAATAATTCTTAATAATATGGAAAGAGTAGTTGGAATTGTCTTAGAAGTTGGCGTAGTTATAGAAAAATGAAATTTCATTACTTGTAATAGAAAATACATCTATTCCATATAAGATAAATGATAGTGAAATCAAGAATTCCACACTACCCGTAAATCATAAAATATAGAAAGTAAAAAAATGATAAATCATGATTAGTTTTCATATATTTTTGAGTTGAATTGTAATGTGCTTCTATGTTGATAAATAATTATCATCCATGATTCTCTAACTATAAAGTATAATGACCTACCTTATTCCATTATATTTTTTTCATTTGTTTCATCTACATAGGGGATTGAAGGTGGGGCATATAATCAATGGGAGACCTGAAGAAATTAATGCTGTGAAAAATTATACATTATCTAAGAAGATATCTTTCATAGAGTTATTTACATCAATTTTTATTCTTATTAGAGTTCATTCTTAAATAAATACAACAATGATGAACAAGATAAATAGAGTTCGTCCATATAGGGGTAAAATTAAATAAGAATTATATTTGAATATATTAATAGGTATCAAATATGATGTTTTGTAAAGGACTATAAATGATGATTTCAAATATTGAAATTCTATAAATTGAATCCTTTTATTTAAGAGCTATGTTCTCTTATAATTATGGGAAAAATAATTCTGAATCTGAAGGGGATAAGCTATATATCGGAAAAAGTAAAATTTATTTATAAATGGGAATTACATTATTTCACTTTAATTTTTTAATCTTCTTGTTGAGATGAATGTAGGTTATTTGTTTAAAATCTTTTTAATAACCCCTGAAATAAGGTTTAAATGATGGGATCACATGTTGAAGAGTAATTGAAAGCATTAATGGAAAAATTATTCACTCTTATCTTATACATCGATCATAGATCACAAAGACATAAAGTTAGTCAATTTTAGATCTTTTCTATGATTTTGGGGATTCTATCATTTTCTAGAGTAAATCAGAATATAATTTTCAAAAGAGGGGAATTTGTTTTCTTAAAATTTGAAAAATGGAGATGATTATTCCTTCCCATACTTATATATTTATTATTATTTTTTATAAGGGGTATAAAATAAAAATTAATTTAGAAATTAAATGGGTATTGAAAAAAAATCCAAAGTTAGATACTAAACAACACAAGTGGTTTATTGAAGTTGTAATTGTGTTGATGTTAAATTTATTTTCAATAACTTGTGAATATAAAAATTAAATTTGTTCTAATTATGATGATTATATATATATTCTTGGCACCCAATACGTATTCAAATTCTATTAAAAGAATGCACATTTTTTGCAACATTTGAAGAAGTTATTTGGATGATATTTACCAACAATCATTACATTTGAGTAAATGTGACAAGTAGATACATATCATATTTATATTATCCTAAATGAAGGATTTTGAAGGATGATTTGATGATTTGAAATGATAAAAAGGAGGTGGATAATTAAAAGGGGGTTTATGTTTATTGCGTGGAATTTATATGGAATTTATGTTTATGAATATAGCTAATAGTTTTATAAGAATTTAATAATATATGGGATAGACATGCAATATATTGAACCAGATCTATACCGTACTTATGGGATGAGGCCTCAATCTCATGGAAGATCTATCTCATAGAGCTTTCAATAAGAAATTTGATCATAACTACAGTGGGTGATTGCATTGGTAGGTATGGTGGGCATGTATAGTTCTCGTTGGATGCATAAAATGGCACACAAGGGGAAAAGTGGGCATGTATCAACCCATTTGGGTGTGTTATAGTTCATATGGGATTTGAACCTAGTGTTAGATCGAGCATTTTATGAAATGTAATACCAATTAATCATTGAGAATCAGAAAGAACTACCATTTGGAGATTTAGCCACATGGGTACTGTAGCTCCACTTTAATAAGATATGTAAAAAAAATACACTATTTGATTTATTCTATCTTGGATTTTCAATCTATTTTTATTTGATCTTCAACAATTGACCATCGAACAGTTACTGTATGATGGGGTTTTTCATTTTTTGATGTTCAATTATTGAACTAAGAACCTAAAATGATTATTCCATGCTTGGAACATTGATTGTATTCATGAGAACCCAAACTTATGACAACATAGTAAAATAGAGGCATTTATATGTTAAATTTTGAATATATAAGTCTTCATTTTTAATGATGGTGATTTTCAACAGTTTAATATGTAAAAGAGTGAGGGAAAGATGAATTAAGGTGGTGCACATGTGAGAGTATTAACGTGGTGGAGTGAGTTAGAGATTCTCTCTAAAAATACTTCTGATCCTCACCATTTATATAAAATTGAATTTAGAAATAAAATGGGTATTGAATATAAATCCAAAGGGTGATGTTGAATAACCTATGTGGTTTATTGAAGTTGGAATTATGATAATGTTAATTTTTTTATAAATAAATTATGAAGATGAAAATTAAATGTGTTATAATTGGAATGATTGAAGATCCATTTTTAGTTCCCAATATATATTTCAACTAAATTAGTAGAATTTACATTGTAAACAAAATTTGAAGAATATATTTTGATTATGATTGGTAAACATCATTAAAAGATCTTCTTTAAATTATCTAAATAGTGTGTATTCTCCTAATGAAACTGGAACTTGTCTTTGGTGTCATAAAAAGTCCTATAATCATCATAATTAATACACATTGAATTTTCATCTTCCAAACTTATTGATAAAAAATTCAATATCATCACAATTACAATGTCAATTAACCACTTGGGTTCTTCAATCTCCCCCTTTGGATTTTTTAATACCCATTTCATTTATGAATTCAATGTTTTCGATTGATTAAATAGACTCACCCAAACACTTGGTTATAACCTACTAGGCCTAAATGAGGGGAAAACTAAAAAATCAGGTCATACCCATACTAAGTTCCACTAGTTATAGTTTTTTCCTAATCTAGTGTAGCATGTATTCCTGAAAATTATACTAGACACTCTTGGTTTTGTTGATGTGAATAAAATGAATTAGTGTAAAATTCATATAAATAGGTAGTACTAATAATATAAATACACACACACACACACATATATATAATTACATAGATCCAAAACTATAATCAAGGCTTCACCCCAACATCCCATAATAGAATGGCCCATTATTCATTAGAAATAGATATACAATGTGTATATCCTCTATTAAGGATGTGTTCTCTATTTTTTTAAAATAGTAATGAGAAGGGAATATCTCATGGGTTTTTATTCTCATTAAAATACTTTTTAAGGTACCAACTAGGCCTCATGAGAATTATTGGGATCTAAATACTACAAACCTCCTTTTATAACTAGTATCTAGTATTTTAAAATCTCCAAAATACTCTAAAAATTTAATAACACCATTTTAAAGGACCGAGAACATCTTTAAAATTTAGGGAGTTCATTTAAAAACAAATTTAAAGTTAAATACATCTTTAATTATTATAAAATATATTTATAAAATCCATTCAGAAAATTCCTTAAACACTAGGTGTCTAAGGTTAAACAAAAATGGATTGATACTATGTGTTTCAATTGAAAAACTCTTCATATCAAATGAAAACCAGGTGAAACCCCAATTTAATTATAAAAAATCTTTGATCACAATTAATACGATTATTTATGATCACAAATAAAAGTTAAAATACTCATGTAATCATGGTTCTTGTATTTAAAGGGTAATGTAAGGGGAAACCAACCTCACAACAAAAAAAATATTTTATTTATTAAAGACGGAACCCGTACAAAAAAAACAAGAATATAAATAAAGCACGACTAAATCAAGGAGGAAAATAATAGAAAAATATGGAATGGGAATCAGTTTAGGGGGGTTATGTAATGAATCCCAAGGTAGTCACCTTTACCAATGCTAGATAATTCCTTAGTCAAGGATCCCAAGCTGTAGAAGGAAATAAAATCATCATCATGATTCATCTAAGATGCTAGGAAGTATGACACATTGTTTCCCTATAACCATGTATGGAATATGCTAGTTATTCTATTGATAAGAATCCTACAATGCCAGATATGGTATGAAATAGACCAAAGAGTGGAGCTTTGATATTTAAGATCATTTTAGATAATATTTTAACCAGTTTCAAGCTCCAAGAGACGATTTTTTTTTTCAAAAAACTGAACTGGATCCCTTTGAGAAGTCCCCAGGCCTCCGCCTATAGGGATTCTCCTCTGATGTATGACCACACTACCCCTTGAATTTCAGATCATCCCACCACCAACGTTGTTTCCATAGTATAAGACCAATCAGAATTAATTTTAAATCTTGTAAGGGGGGGGGGGGTATACATCAGATCCATTGACCCATATATACCATTCTATTACCTGTATAAAAGTAATACTTGTAATTAAGCACCTAATTTATCAAAGGGTCTCTCCCCATTTTTTAGAAGAACTCCCAGATCTACGATCAACCCCTTGGTTCTAGAAACCGGGCCCATCCTTGTGCATTCAACACCTTAGGGAACCAAGCTAATCCCTAAAAACACAAAACCCTTATTAAAATAGGATATATGTAAACCCTAGTTCATTGAGACCTATCCAGGGAATGAAGAGATAACAAAAATGAATAATATTGGGAGAGGGATATTAAGATGAGATTAATTTGGGAAACCATCCTCAAATAATGAAGAAACTCACAAGAATATCAATTTAAGAGAACGGGGTCGATTGGAGATGTCTTAGGGTGAGTGATGTTTAGAAATAGAAGGATAATATACCTAAAAGAACTTTTTTTTGAATAATGAAAAAACTTGGATTATAGAAAAAATTATATTAGGACTATATAATTCATGATGTGACACTTGGGGTATAAATCATGAAAATCCAACCCCTTGAAAATTTAATGTTATGAATCCACTTTCATGGGGTGAAATTATTTGAAGGAACCCTCAGTTTCAACTAGAAGATATTTAATTCTACGACCTCCCCTTTCATAGTGTAAATCCAATCCAACCATTATCTTTTGAACCACTGATCTCCAAATTACCTTCCAGAATCCCAAGAAACTAGAAAAAATAAAGAATATACAAAATAAAGACTCACAATTAGATAAATTATTATGGAAGACATGGTGGGGATGTGACATAAAGAATTTAGAATCTAAGAATGTCGGGAACATATCATGACCATCCCAAGCATATTACAACATAGAAGTCACTATGAATGGTTTAGAAAAAAATTGATTAACCCAATGTCAATCACTTCTCCTTCAGTAATGAGGTGATGAGTAATCTATTTACATCACCAAGAATAACATCAGGTGATGAATTCATGTAATGGTAAACCTCATGTTAATCTATTCTCCTGCAATTATGATAGGATGAGTGATATGGGGTTTATTCAGTATCATCAACATCAAAAAATTTCTCATCATTTTCTTCAAATATATGAAAAATTATATCCACCAAACATTCCAGATGAGTTTTGTAAGCCCCCACCAAAAAGAGTGGTGGTAGTTGAAGCAACTTTGACATTGATGACACTTGCGAGTGATTGTATGTGGAAACCTCACATACCTACACTCAAGAATATACCAACTCTCACATAGATCATAGGTGCGCTTACCCATTATTCTAAATAATATCATTTAGTGATGGTTTATCTTCAACCATATCCATCACAATGATTAAGAAGGATTCATCCACACCAGAGATATGAATTGGATGATTTGTGGGACATGGTGACTTCTGGAAGTCTCCATAAATGAAGGTATAATAGGGGGTAAGGCCCCCAACCCCATTACAACTAATAACTAATTCAGGATCCTCACCTTGGAGTGTGTTAATTACATCCTCCCCTATGTTTAAGAGGTAGGGGATATCAAAAATGTGCTAACTGAGTTTCCATTGGGGAGTCACCAAGGAGGACTCTCACCAACCCACATTAATGTCAGCACATGGTTTCATTGTCCAGGACACCCAATTAAAATATTCCTCTAATATATACACCTTCTTTTTGCCACATAGTACTCACGCTTGGAGAATACTACCAATCCTACCTCACAGGAATCCACTCCCATAGTTGTTTCTATATCATTTAATATATCGGCTACCATACTTGGATTTTTTTCCGGACTAGGATTAACCTCCACCTCTTTCCTAGCTCTCTGGGTTTACTTTCCTAGCCTATAGTATCACCAAAGTCCATCATGATGGTCCTCCACATACCAAAGAAACCTTCCTTGAAGGTCCTCATCCAGGTAATGTCACCACTGACCATTATATGGGTCCTCCACGAGACACCACCCATCCGTGAGGGAAGGCTCCACATGACTCTAAAAAGATAACTATTAAAGAAATAAAACACTAAATTTAATGTAATAATAAGGTTTACTAATTCTAGGTTATTCCATATCATCATAAATAAGAGTTCTCTAAGGATTTAGGAGATATTTTTCCACCTTCATCGTCACTTTAAGACCTGGTGGTAAGAACTCATTGACCGAGGATATTAATTCTCAAAATCTATAGTTCACATGGTCCTAAAGACCTTATATAAGTATATTTATGGTTAATTTTTCTTAGATTTATTTTATTTACAATCCATTGATCCATCCCTACCAGTTTCATCATCCCCTCTCTCAACCTCTACACTAGAGGTAAGGCAGAGGATGAGATTTTTACTAGCACTATTGGATTAAGAAAAACATTTGATCAAGCCACAATCATTGAATGAGCTCTACAAATAAAATTATGATTAATTTCCTTCCTCTAATGAAATGTTAGTGAATATTACATCACCTTACTTAGAAACCTCTTTTGTCTAGGTAAGAATGAATTGAAATATTACACTTCCACACAAGGATCTGCGGTAGATTAGATCATTATTTCTCCCTTCATCAGCTTCTTTCCATATTCCTGTAGAATTATAGAATGTTCATAAGAAAGGATGACCATTTAGAATCATGAAATAAAGGGAAATAAAATCCTATAGTAATATTTGGACACTAACCAATATCTGGTTATATTTTGGCCACCTAAAACCTTCGAATTCTACATCGCATAACTGCTTGATGAAACACATATGACATATATATTATAGAATTAATAGGACAAATTTAACATAATTTTTAATTTTTATCTGAACTATCTTGGAAGATACAAGAACATTCATTACCTCAAAATGTAGTGTTGAAAGGCCAACCTCACAGTTCCCTCTGCATCTCACAATGTTAACTTGGATAGATGTCTCCAAAACATCCATTGAGTGTGAATGAAAGTGTTGTAATAATTTTTTGGGTTTTTGAAGAGATATATCTCCATGTAATCATTAAATGATATGGGTAGTTTGTTTATGTTAATTTTTTTCATATTGTATGGCCACAACAAAGTGCTGGAATTATCTTTCTATATGACACCTGTGATTCTCCATCACTAAAAATTTTCATGGTGACTGTTTTCGTAGACTATCCCCTTAAAACTCTAGAGTGTGACACCATTAAGGTAACATGTGAAGATTATTTTCCCATTGAATACCAACAATCAATTCAGAACCCTCTTGTAGGTATTTACACCTATGAAAATATACATTCTATGTATCTTGGGAGACTACCCTAGATACCACTCTTAAACATGCATTGATCCCTGGAGAAAGGATAGGAAGTTGTCAAGCCTTATAGTTTGCCTATATCCATTGTAAAAATATATATTGATTCTAAAAAATTATCCCTATTCCATGATCTTAAGGGATACAAGAATCTCAATGCCTAGCGCCATTGAGGTTACCACCCTAATCAAGGTTATTTTAGTGATGAACCTGACACTCTCCATATAGAACCTCAATAACAGATAATCCATGGAAAATAAATATTAACCAAATTATGTGGTTATTTCCACCAAAGTCACTATTAGTAATTCCCTAATTCTCAGTATCTAAGGGATTAATGTGACTTCCCATCGCTAGATTATGGATGCTCCACTTCACAATTCAGCTCGCCAGCCAGGGGCCAGAACCAAGGTGAAGCCCTCCACCATGATGACCCGATCTGTGATATCAACACTTTTCTAGAGGTCATAGAGACAGAACAAGTTATGTTGTATCTCTAAATTAAGTCTCACCCAAAATGGGTAGATCACATCCCTTAATAGTAAATTTTATCAATTTGTGATTCACATATTTCAATAGAATGGGTGACCTAAACAGTAACCTTTCCCACCTTCCGATTAATATGGCTTGATGTCGAGAAACCTATTGTAGAAGGAAGTAGAAAATAATTTAGTCTTCATTTAGATATTTGAGGTAACTACCATTTTATGGTATAATAACATCACACCATGGTCCATCACTAAAAATAAGGATGTCTTCCAGTAGTTTGTCTACCAGTTTAGCTCCAACTTGTGAAGGATGAGTTTCACTGATCTCTCTCAGTGTAAGTGGTGGTAGAATTAATTTTTCACAGACTTCATCACTTGGTATAAGGTTTGAAAATATTCTATCCATGTTCTAATTACCTTTAATAGTTTTTTGGGATATTAATGGATAATTTTTAATATGAGATAGCACCAACTATAAACTCCATGAGATACTCAAGTGGATTCTTGAAATTTACTAAAATATCACAGTGTTTGGAGGATGAAATCCAAAAAACCAATAAGAGGCCTTTAATATTATCTCTCATGCCTATTTGGAATCCTATACGATCTGAAATGGTTGTTTTCATGTAAACATCATCCCTTTAGTTGATTTAGATTCTAGAGGCCTTGCAAAATATCCCTATCAGATAACAAAATTACACATTGAATGTTTAATAGGACCCCCATCAAGGAAAAGTATCCAAACCATTCATAGAAAAAAATAATGAGTTTTACTACTATAGAGATAAGAAGGACCCTGAATTCTTCATCAACACCTTTTTAAAGACTAGGCTCAATAATTCAGATATTAAGAATAATTGGGTGTCTAAGTTGAGAAATCATCCCAACTAGTACTCCAACCATAGGTTCCTTAGTCACACTATCCATGAATACTTCTTCTTCAATGAATAACTCCAAGGAATGGTATATTATACAATATTGGAGATGATTAATCCTTCAGTGAGTTCCAAATGCATCTCTTTCACCCTATATAATGATTAAGATTTTAGGGAGTATCTAAAAGTCCTTGATAGAAGAACATATTTTTTTATAGCTAGATAGATAGAAATTACATCACATGATCCCACAAGATTATTCATGCATGGTTGAATTCGCAAGATCATACACCATTTTATCCTTTCTATGAAGAATGTTAACTTAAAAATCCTCCAAATTTTAAAAGAACATGAATCAAAATCACAAATATGATCATTATTCTTTACAAATTCCAAATTTACTATGTATATCATAGAATCCATGCCCCCTACATTGGGATTAGGTCCCATAACCAATTCTATTTTTGGTTAATCATATAACGAGGAGTGGTAATGAACCATTTTTAATTCTATTAGGTTATTGGGTCATTATGTTGAACCCATGAGTGAAGAAAAATCATAAACCCCTCCAAATAGCTCTTGTAGATATTCTCAAGGAATATTATATTTACCCTTGAGTAAGAAAAATACCTAGGGATCCATCCCCAAAACACCATCTATGTCACTAAAATGAGAAGACAAACCTTACTCTAAGATCATCAAGGATATACCTTTGCAACTGTATCATCCATTGAGAAAGGAGGAATGAACCAGTGTTGGTGCCTTTTTTACCTATTTAAAACATATTATCCCTTTACCTCTTTGACTAGTTATGATCTTGATTCTCTCATTCATTGTTATCTATTACTTTTTTATGCAAGTAGACGTAAACAAGAAAATGATACATGTGGTATTTTTATAAATTTCACTACTTAATAATAGAATCAAGTCCTTGATCTTGTTTGGAGTATCGAATACATATATTTGAAATATAATGAAACACCAGTTATAGTGGGTATTTTAGGGAATAACTTGAACATGAAGTTTGTTTCCCAACACTTAAAGATGAAACATAGAAAATAATATTGAATCCCTAGCTGGTGATAGACTAATCCTAATAAAACCTTATATTGGGTCTTTATATTTCATGCTGGCAGTGTGAAACTTCTTCAAGTTATTTGAAACAACCAATCATTTTTCAACCAGTTGAGATTATTTTTGTAGTGTTGTTTGGTTCTTATTATAATTTATCTTCTTCTACTTTTAATGTATCATACAAGTACACCTTCTTCCACTTTGGTATGCATGGTAGTACTACTCCTTTTACTACTATCATTTAAAATTAAAATGAATAGTAGCATGATTCTAATTTTTTATTAGACTATCTATGATACACTTATCCCTATGTGAATATAACTATATAGGGATTCATCTTTTATCTTTATTATTCTTTGTCTTATTTATTATTTCTATTTTCATTTAACAGAAAAACCTGTTCTTCAATCTCCATTCTTCTATAACTTATTGAGCATGTAGATTAATCAAATTTAGTTCTCTGTCACTTTCTTAACATAAAAATTTATTCTTTTTCAAAAGTATTTTTAAACCTTTCTCATCACATAACCATAAATATGAAATACTTTTATATTAAAAATTAAATAATTGGATATTTATCTCTGTGTTCTCAAAAAACATTCCATATGCCATGTGAATTTTGGGTTTTGATTTATTGAGATTCTCAATAATTCAAAACCTCATCAGATCTCACTCGAGGACTCGTCGAATCTTCCTTCATATACATCTAAATAATTTATATCACAAAATAATATATATATATATATATGAGATTATGTATATTTCAGTCTGTATATACTATTTTATTTAGGACACAAGGATAATCACTAAACTCTAAATGCCAATTAAAACTCCCATTCTAAAATGGTCTCCCCATTTTCATGTGATGAAAAACACTTTAGGTCACAAAAATATAAAATCCATGGTATAAAAAAGCTTCAATACTTTACATAAGTGGATCTTCCTAATTAAATGAATTTTGAAATTCACATTTCTCATCCAAATAAGTAAATTTTCTTTCAAAGAAACAATAATTTCTTTTCGATGCATTGTTATAGTGTGGTGATGTCTCATATGTCTCCCAACACTTCTCTACAACTTTAAATATTCAACCATGATCACCAAATCACACCAAAACATAAAAATTAACATCCTTTAATGTTAATAATTTTGACACACTCTTATCTAGAACTGCACCTTCTATATGATCTACATCTCGAGTTATTTCTTTATAATTTATATATTTTTAAATTAGATTATAATGTAGTGGTGCATGGAGTTCATATGATATTTGATCACACCGAAATTATCCATGATGTGCTTAAGAAAGCTATATTATTCTATAATGGTGGAACAAATCTTGGTATATATAGTAATGGAATGTTTTCACAAAGATTAAAATTTATAGAACACTTATTTGAACCTGATAGCATGTGTGGTTTTAATGATAAATAGCAGTTGCAACCTCTACATCCCATATTGGATTCTTATTTGGAATTTCACTAATTAATAATATTTCATGGACCATATATAGGTTCATAAGAATACCTTTAGTTGGTTCTCTCCAGTTGTACATCAGATCACCCTATATCGTGTAGCCTCAACATTAGCCCATGCTTTCAAACACCTATGCTAGACCACATATTCCCCTGATCCAATCACATGCTGCACTTGGGGGACTAGATCACGTTTGTGCCAGTTCATCCTATCTCATTGGGATATCAAGGTTACTCAGGTGCTCAACTAGTCATTATTTGGAATATGTTTTTGACATATTTCTTTAACACAATCCCATAATATATATTTAATAGAAAACACTCAATGACCAACTTCAAACATCTTATTATCACATTCTCTAACAATTTTCATTTTAAAATTCATCCAAAAAATGGATGTTACTACAATTACCATTTTACAGAGTTAAGATAATTTTCAATAAAACTTATCTAGAGAATTTCAAATCCAATCATTAAAACATATGTTTCATTTAATATTAATGTATTTCTATAACATAAAAGACAATAACTTCTTCACAAAATGATTGGGTTGAATATTTTACTTCTATGCTATTATCCATCATTCTAATTTATAATCAACATATGGACATCTACCTTCAAAAACAATTCATCTTCATTGAAAAAATAAAATCCATACAATGTGGGATCAATAATAACCAACTTTTTATTTTTTCAATACCCTCTTAAGAATGATAGTAAAATATATTTTCACTTCATTCATTCCTTCTATTAATATTTCTTATAAATATTTCATTTTATTTTCTCTCCCCCTTATTGAAAATAAATACCAAGAACAAGGAAAATGGTATCAATTCAAAATTAAGCAATGTTTCATCAACTATTTAAATCTATGTCTACGTGATGCATGTTCTATATTGAAAGAAAGATAGTTTGATTTAGACAATATATTTATGTATAATTAGTTGAATTTGATAACAACTAAAATAATATACTCATTATATTTATTATAAGATTTCCAATAAATTCAGGATGATAAAATGACTTGATACTAATTGTTTATGAAAATTTTGATGAAATATATCAACTAGATACATACACTTAATTAAATACACTGGTAAAAAACATTCAAATATAAAGTATAAAAGTTTATTTCTTAAAACATATCTGAAACATCCTCAACCATCAAATTTTATATAATCTATTAAATTAATTTCCTCCCCTTAGTAATATAATTCTATTTTTATAACCAAGGATGGGGGATTAAGAAAACATAACTTGTTCAATGATCATTCTTCAAGAACATTATAGAGAATTCATATTTTCATGAACTAATAATTGTGTCATATTTTTCTTCATTATTCACTTTCCTCTAGTATAGGAGACACTATAATTGTTTTTAATTTTCTATATTGATTATAAAAAATCCACATCTTTATCATGATTGATCTTTTTCAATACATAATATTGATAAAACAAATGTGAGATTAATTCTCGATGGAAACTATTTAGTTTGAGTTTTCTAGTAATAAAAATATAAAATAATTCTTAGGATCTGTCCTAGAGGCCATGCTTCAACTTTAAATTCCTTACATTATAAATAAAAATAAAATACAAAATAGTAATATAATAAGGTGGAGATTATTTCATTTGATATTAATATTAAGGGTTAGAGGATTTTCTCAACCAAGTTACTCCATTATTTATAGACTTCATTATTTCACATCTGTTCTTCAATTGTATCTTCTTTTATACAATATGGAATTAGTCTTTGTATAAACATATTTTAATGGGTTATTCTACTTTTCATATTCCATAATAGAAAATTTATCTCCTCGTGTAATCTTTTTCATATCATGAATCAATTCTTATGATTACCAAAAAGTTTTGAAATAATTATAAATATATCCATCCATATTACACCTCTCTCAAAGTAATACCTTAACATAAGGGTTATATTTTATTGAAAACCTATCATGAAATTTATGATCCTCATGTGTATCCTTTTCTTTCCCTTTGTCAAAAGTATTTATTTTTTCGTCCTCGATCTTATATTCTCTCTCAAAATTTATATTTTATATTTGAAATAGATATTTGGGTATATAGGTAGACTTCAGGAAGTCTCAAATTGGATTATTGAATGTAATATTCTTTATATTATCCCCTTTATATATATAAATTCTCTGAAGATTCATTGGTTTGTTACCTTAGGATAATCCATAATACTTCTTTATAATTTTCTTTGGAGTATTCTAATTTTCATTTTTCTTCAGCTTATATCCTTGTACTTCCATAAACTTCCTATTTTACTCTTGTGGTATTTTATTACCATTTCATGTAGATAAATTATGATATTATTGTGAACCATTCTGGACACCACACCCGTTGAGAACATCATAAATGATTCAATTTTATTAAAACCATATTATGTTAAAAATATATTTCATAATCAATGGATATTTATTCTTTAATATATTTATATCCCTTGAAATGGATTTCCTTTATTATTTTGTAGTAGAGGGATTATTCTGAAAATTCAATTTCTTATAACCATATTTGCTATGGAACCAACAGAACCCCAAAAACCTGGAACTTATTTTCTAAACTACTTATTGTTTTGAAATTTTAGATATGCAATAGGGATGTTTTTAGGATTTCTTCACCATTGGTTGGAATCTTCTTGGGTAACCAACACTCATAATCCTTCTATACACCATGTACATTCTTGTAAGATTCATTTAAATTTTACTCATCTATATTTTCAAGATTCAAATTCAAAATCTCATTTTTTTTAAAATAGACATATCCCAAAAGATAGATTTAGAGATCGATAATACCCTCTATTTTAATATTATGAGGATTGATCAAAAGATAATCTTAGTTTATTTTTTCACTTGATATAGGAATACTGAATGTGATCCTTCCACTAGAGTTTGTGTGGAAGAATCTTTCTTTCCCTCATAATTTTTTTTAAAGTCGTATCATGGAGAGTTTCCATATTTTTGTGTTTGACCTCAATCTCAAGACAATTCATATAAAAAATTTATTTCTCATTCTCTAATTAATTTAATTTTTCATCATAATCCTTATTTAATCATGGGACTTCATCAAGAATAATATTTTCTTTCTCTTGTAAAAATTTTAAAACTCCTAGACATACTTGGACTTAACATCCAATTGTGTATTCATGTAATAAATTTTGTTTTTAAAAAAATTCTATACTGCATTAATATTTTCACCATATTTTTCAGTGGCCTTAACATTTTCCAATATTTTATTAATCGCCTCTTCTTCAAACATAGAGAACATTTCTTCAAGAATAAAATTTTATCTTATTTTTATCTAGTATATTTTTTGGCCTTTTCCCAAGATATATAATGTTCATCCAAATTATTTTCTATTTTCTCAGAATCTTCCTTGGGAGGGGTGGTCTATTCCTAATAACTTTTAATAATTCCACAAACCAGATATATATGTTCTTTATAAAAATACTATAGCATATGTTTTGAAGAATAAATTATTAAATTTATTAATATGCGGTCACTCACATTAAATAATTTTTATTATTTAATAAATTTTGAGGATGAATTTCCACATAACTCAAGATCACTTTAATTCCTCAATCCTCTTTCTGTTGAATGTGTTTCAATTTTTTTTAATAGAATAAATGACCATTACTTTACCTTCCCAACCAGAAATTTTTTCTTTTGTGTCTTCTCTTAGGTAAACTAAACTCTAGTAATCTTTTCTCAAGAGGGATTTCATCTTTAATATATTATTTTATTTCATTATACTATTCATAATGGTCATAGTGGTAATAGAATTATACAACGAAAAAGAAGACACTTTCCCAAAATTCCTCTTCATTATAAATTTAAAAATAAAAAATTAATCTTATTTGATAACAACTTTAATAATAAATAATTCAATTATAGGTTCGACCTACTCTGATACCAATTGTTGGATCACATTGGTATAAGTTCAACTCTAATAGGATAAGGGGAATTAGTGTGGGTATTTCTTGAATAATTAAAAACAATTTACCCCATTACCTCTTTGATCGGTTAGGATATTGTTTCTTTCATTCATGGCTATCTCTTCCCTCATATAGGAATGTATATGTAAGAAAGTAAATGATGGAACGTGATATTTTTACAAGTTTCATTAATCAACAAGATTAGCAAGTATTTTTTGTAATCCTGAGTATTTGATACACATATTTTTATTATAATGAAACGTCGGTAATAGTGGGTCAGCTAGGGAGTACCCTAAACCTAAAGTGGGGTTCCCAACATTTAAGAAGGGGGGATATACAAAAATCATAATTCTGTTATTCTGGTGATAACTTATCCTAAATATAACTTATAACAAGATCTTTATACTAAATTCTGATTGTGTGAAACCACATAATGTACTTTGAAACAACAAATAAGTCTTTAACCAATTGAAAAATTACTTTGGAATGGTGTCACTTGTCTTATCTTCTTCTTTCTCTTCATCAAAATGTACAACATCATGAATCTACCCCTTAAAAATATTTTCTATAAAAAAAATTAAACATTACACTTTATTGAATAAAATTTTATTGTTTTTACTTCTTTATATACTTGTGGATACAAAAATACATTGTATCCTCCATTTTTTATTCATCTCATGCACTGGCTAAAAGACCCGGCTTCCTATGGAAAATATTACATGGGGATTCCACTATTATCTTCCCCATTATTCTTCTTAAATCATATATATTCAATACCTTAATAGAAGAATTGGTTCTTATATCATTTTTTTAAATTTGGGAATATATAAATTTATCAATGTCAGTTCTCTCTCACTTTTATAACATAAGTATTTCATATTTTAAATATAAATATTGACCCTTCTCATCACATCACCATCGATTTGAAATTTATTTATATTAATAGTGTCTATGTCAGATATTTATCCCCTAATTATATTTAAAAACTCCTTATATATCAAGAATTTTGAGTTTTCAATTACCAAGATTCTCAGTAACTCAAGATTTTATCAAATCACAACTGAGGACTCAATGAGTATTCATTATTTTTATTCAATGTAATATGAATCATAAGATAGTTTCCATATATGTTTGAGTTGATGAATATTTCAATTCATTGGTACATCTCCACTTATATTAAAACAATCCCCATAAATAATCGTCTCTTTGTTTTTTGAATATAGATAGAATCATGAAACAATCCACATGATATTTAAAAATATAAGAACATATCATTGTGAATTGAAAAATTAATAGTCATCATCATCAAAGTGGATGACTCGTATGTTTACAATGGATGACTCATATACAGTGTTGAGTGGAACATGTACAAGACCTGGCCATTTCACTCTTCCTTTGAACATCACATGGATTAATTAACTTTAACTTAAAATAGTCACCAAGGATAAAATATGGTGTAGTGATCCACGTTTTGAATCCCAAAACACATACCCATAATCAAGTAACTACAAAAATTCATATGCCATATATTTTCTCATTATTTATTCTATGATAAGAAATCAAATAAATGGATTATAAAACATTCATTTTTTAATGATCTCCTTAGTTTTATAAAACATTGAACATTTTAAGTCATCACATTATTCACTCATGGTATGAAAAATCATTATTGTTTTACAAAGGTGGAACTTATAGACAAATCAGGTTTAAAAATTCCCTTTTCTAATATAACCAATCCATTTTCCTTTATACGCAAACAATACACCAATTTCGATGTACTAATATAGAATGATAATATCTACTGAATCTTCAATCACTTCTATTAAATATTCAAGCTTCCTCTATGATCATAAAATTACTCCAAAACATCATAATGAACATCACATCAAGTGAATATTATGAAACACCTTCACACAACAGCGCACCATCTATATGATCTACATCCCTAGAAATTTCTATATACTTTTACTATTTTATACATTAAATTCTCTTAAAGGGGATCATGAAGTTCTTGTGATCTTTGATCACTCCTATATTACATGTGATGTTTTACCCAATCACACTTCCTCTCCAATGGTAGAATATAGTTTGGGATATACTGTCATGGAATGCATTCTTGAGGAAAATAATGTTCGTGATATTGGCTTGATCCTCATAGAATTCTTGATTTTAATGATGAAAAATAGTTGTAACCTCTAGGTACAACATTGATTTATTAGTGATAATATTGGGGATTTATAAAATACACCTGGATTTGTGCTCTCTAGTGGTGCATCATTTTACTCCACGTTGTGTAGTCTAGGAACCAACCTATCCTCTCACACAATTATGTTGAACTACACATTCTCATTCTCTATTCAAATGCCACTCTGGTCTTGTTAGATCACCATTGAGATTGATCGGTCAGCCTCTTTAGGATAGCATGCCTACCCAGGTGATCAACTAGTCACGAGATGTTGTTTTTGTGATATATTTTCTTAACAAAAATCCTTAACAATATGTAATTCCAAACACTCAAGGACCAACTTATAGCCCCATATTATCTTATTTTCGTCCAATTTTATTTTTAATATTTTTCCAAAAAAAGGTTAAATCTCCAATTCCTTCTTTTTAGAGATAAGATAATATTTATTAAAAATTATCCATTAAATTTAAAATAAAATCTAATAAAATATTTTAATATGCATTTGATTACATAGATAAAAAGAAAAAACTTATTCACAACATGCTTGGGTTCTCTAATTTACTTCCAAGCTCTTATCCTTCATTATTATTTATCTTCAGTATGATGACATCAACCTTAAATATTACTTTAAATTCATTGATAATAAATAAATCCCACAAAATGTGGAATTAACACAAAGGAATGACCCTAGCTGAAAAGGACGATATGATAAAGCACCTCATTAGTATCCCAGCCCAATAGTCAATTCCTATTGTGATCCACCAATCACATCACTTTGTGAGGATCTCATTGTATCATAGAGGAGTCCTCTAGAATTTGAGATCAAAGAAATTATTGCTGAAATATACCATATAGATGAATTTGAACATAGAAACTATTGATCCATCATATCCTTCTCTAGTTTAGATGTATGTGAAATCATACATGACCACATTCACACCTTTAACTCTCATGGAATCTTAATGCAATCAGTTTCCATTAGTGCTTGGTGGAAATGGGCTCTATGATCAATCCCATCATGACCTGAAATCTCAACTAGCTAGGATATATTGAGGTTGATCTATCCTCATCAGACCAAAAAATTAAAATGTATGATAAGATAAAGTGTAATATACTTAAAAAAAACAAATACCTCACTCAGTTATTTAATATCTAATTCCAAATTTATTATTATCTCATAAGACACCACTTTAAATTATTTTCTTGGAAGGATATGGCTCAAACTATATACAAATTTCCTTTCATCATATCACTAGTTCCTCAAATACTTCCTTAATGGTCAATTAAGGGTGTTTCTTACAAATTCTTATCCCGTTTACTCATGTAAACCCCTCTAACATGAAATTTGTTATTACAAGAGAGATAAAAAGTAGCCTGAGGTCAAAGAGGCCATGTGTGTTAATGCTCCAAATGAATTGAAACTCATCTTGTCAAATATTTTAGATTACTTTAATAGGAGTTGTGTACTACATATTCACCATACTGAAGAATAAGCCTAGATCTCTAGAACCATTTCATTATTATAAATAAAAAATATTGAACTTAGATCACCTATTATTCATATGAGGGGAGGGTGTCTTTGAAACCTAGTAAACACTCTCTTATTACACATTGATAAATCAATATTATGTTAAAAGACTGGTATTAATGAATTAGTTGTTGAATAAGCTATGATGCTTAGATATGGTAGGAGGAATTCACTTGTGAATTCAACATAGGACAGAAGTCATATCTTCTGTCACCATGGTCTTCACGGAACCATAAGATCAAGAATCAACTTCTGATGATTCTTCCCTTGCATAGGACAATGATTCTACCCCACGATTGCATTACTAAAAGATCCATATCCTCTTTAAAATACTAAAAATTATAAATAACTTTAAAAAATGTTTTACACCACTGATGATGAGTTTATAAAGGTAAACCTTGGTACAATGTAAGATCTATGGCTAACACTAATCTATTTCATCACGCCTCAGAATGAAAAATAGTAGTATGTTGAGTTATTAAAGATAAAAAATGATATTTTTTGTGTAACTACAAGTAGATATAGAGGGTTGATCCCTAAGTCGTAACACATCATATTGTCCTTCCCATTGTCCATTGTACATTCAAATTGGTGATCAAGAAGATAACTCACTCCCATAGCACCATGGTTGAGGGAAATATTTATCATCTTAAAAAATAAAAATTTCATAGGGAATCATATTACCCCAAGTGGATAGACAACATTTTACCCATCAGAAAGTATATTTATATATCATAGTATATATTGACTTTTAGGGGATCAACTATCATTTTCTAAAGGATTGATTCCTCATTACGGTCACAGATATTTTCATTGAGGAAAATGTAGGATTCTCGGATATCTTTTTATTAGATGTGTACTCTAGGTATAATAAAATCTATATGCCCCCAAGGATAAAGATTCTACTATATTTAGGTTACCCCATGGGACAT
The DNA here is from genome assembly GCA_963277665.1 of Viscum album. Classification (NCBI taxonomy): domain Eukaryota; kingdom Viridiplantae; phylum Streptophyta; class Magnoliopsida; order Santalales; family Viscaceae; genus Viscum; species Viscum album. The sequence goes on from OY728130.1 coordinate 1,544,805,952, forward strand.
TCTACTTCAAGGTGATTCCCTTCAATGTGAACAATGTTGGAGAAACCTACCTATAGGCCATGAAACATATCTTTAAGCCCCACCTCATAACTGTAGTGGATCATTATGTGGTTGATCTAGTGGTCAAATCCTATGAATTTCTAGACCATCTTAGATATATTCAGACACTGTTTAGTATGCTCTTTTTCCAAAATCTAAAAATAAACCCCTTGACGTTTATATTTGGGGTTATCTTGGGGAAATATATTTTCTTTTTTCCCATTATAGAGGAACTGATATTGACCTATAGAATATTAAATACATCACTAAAATTTCCCCTCCACACAATCTGTGAAATTTTTATGGATTTTAGGGTTTTTATCTTTTGTATGAAATTTTATTTCTAACCTAGAAGAAAAATTTATGTCCTTATCCAATCTAATAAATAAATTCACAACACAGAAGGTGGAAGAATAATTTAAAACCACACCTGAAAACATCAATAAGTATTTAATTGGTCCTCTATTTCTCATGAAATCTGTCCAAGTGAATCCATTGGTCCAAATGTGGTATCCCTAGAGTACTCCCTCAGTTCCCAACAAGGGTAAATAGTGTCATCTATACTAACTTAGTTACATGATGATATACACTGAGGCCAAATATTATCCTATCAAAAATAATTATACATCTATAATATTCATGGTATAGAATATGTAGCCTTACCTACAGCAACACGGGGTCCATATGATATCCCAAATTAATACCCAAAATTATATCCTTAACCTTTATATTCTTACTAGATGGTTTACATAGTGGAATGTGATCCCTTAATACTTTAACATAAAGTTCCTTATCTAAATTGGTTTTAAGTGGATATCATTGATGAATTTACTCTCCATACACCCAACCCTAGAATGGTTTCCCCTAAACACAAGACTTCCAAATGAATCCATTATATGAATTAATGAAGCACATCCATTTTGGGTGATGAAATTTGATAGAATCTCTTTAATCCTCCAAAAAATAAACATAAACTAAAATGAAATAAATGGGGTGATACTTCGAGTTGTCTTCCACACACCATCAAAGGCCCTTATATTGTACTCATTACTCTTTTAGAGGTGTTCACTAATAATGAGGTAGAGTATCAATCCCTCATCACTAATATTGATCTTTCCCTTATGATACTAGTTTCTAGGTTCCACGTCAAGGTAGAATCTGACCTATTCATCAAGAAAAACATTGATGATTATACTCATAAGAATAAATTGATAATTCATTTTCTCAATTGAAGAAAAGAGTTATTGGAAAATTTCTTACTCCAACCAAAATGTGTCTCATGTTCTGAAATCTTGTAATGATTGATCAGAAACTTTGTAAAACTTTATTTATACTTCTCCAATATAGACTATGATAAAATTATCATCCATATAGAGCACTAAAAGCTGACTCCCATTCCCTCAATAGAGTATCCTAAGAGTTGAATAAACTCAATGTTGGTTCACCCATTTCGGGAATCCTAAATGCACTTAAAAATAATAAAAACATGATTATAATATTCCCTAGGTCAAGTATCTTCGACACAAAATGTTGGCCACAAGATAGGTAGAGAAAAAAAAATCCACAGAGAGGAAGAAAATTTTACCCTCTATAAAGGTCCCAATTCAATGCATGCCCACTATAGAAAAAAATTGATCAAATCCTTCTCTATTTTATCTGATGTAAGAGAATTATTCTAGTGTTATATGAGGATCATGTAGGGATATATGGAGATCAATAATTAGGATTGAAATTATCTTATATGTTTCAAATATTGGTCTACTTCTGGCTCACCAAGTTTCAGGAATGCATGGAATTTTCGAAGAAGTGTTACACAATCAAATTTCATGATGCCTTTTTTCATCTAACTCTAGAGCTTCTCCACACTTTAAAACACTATTAGTAATTTTACATGTGGGGAATTGGTGTTATGGGTCCTTACCAATCAATGAAAACATGGAAGTACAGATTTATTCTCACATCTATTAATTTCTTATCGAAGTGGGCTGAATCCATTCTTCTCAAGGAGTTCAAGATTCAATCCATGGTCGAGTTTTTGAAATAATATATCATTTATAGGTATAAAACCCATTAAAGAATTATCATGGATATTAGAACTAACTTTTGAGCCATTTAGTTGAAGAAGTTGTATCCAAAGTGTGGAATCTTGTCCATCTATGCTTCTTATTATCATGCATCAACAAATTGATTGATTAAGGAATTCCAAAAAATTCCTCTATAAAATTATACAAAATACTGCAGATCCACATAAGAAAAGTTGGACCAATAAACTCTCTAATACATTGTGGGTATATCAGATGGTGAATCAGACATCCTCCCAAGTGACCCCTTATTCCTTGGTGTATGGAACATAAGTAATGTTTCCCATCAAGGTTCAAATTCCATCATTATCGATATCCATTAATGGCTAGTTGATTCTGGATAAAAAATACCATGTCTATCTATAAGAATCAGAATCCCTTGATGAAAATAGGATCCAACTACAACAAACCTCAAGGTCCACCAAAACTGAGTGGCTTAATCATTGAATAGGAAGGGTTTCCTTCAATCCTTCATTCAGGTGACTTGGTACTATCCTTGGGAATTTCAATGATACCTAAAATGAAACCATTTATGTAATATCAGAAATTGGAGGTCTACATAAAAAATCAAAATGTTTAATCCAATGGTGTGTATTCATTGAACACCATGTATGGGGAGATAATCACCCCTCCCAACAATGTGACGTTCCTTAAAAGTATTAAGTATTGCTTCAAATTTGGATTAGTCTATGTCAATAACCAAAAACATCATAACATATAGAACCATTTGTATGATTGGAAAAACATGGAACAAAATATATGCCGCACAACCCAAAACTACATGGCACATCACTCTGAGTTTCAAGTATTTAAAATTCATAGAAACAGTCCACTCCGTATAACATTAAACTAATTGGAAGTTATACTCACCATATAACCCCACACTATATTAAATTTACGTCCAAAATGTATTCCCTTAAACTATATATAATATTGTCCTCATTATATTATGTTAAATTATTCCTTCAATGTCCTTCTCATGTGACATTAAACTACCCTAGCCTTGGTCTTATATACATGAATTAAAACTACACAAATGAAGTGTTTGCGTATGGTGATTAAATGAAATAGCCTTATTAGGGTCCAAACTATTGACAATACCCCTATTTTTTATTATTAGTCACCTGCCACAACACCTCTCTAGAACCATGAATGGTTTGATTCCCACTCCATGAGATATATAGCGATGCTCTAATATACTAAATGGGAATATCCATAGACTCTATATACATTCCCCCTTCTATTTATGAGACAAATCTATGAAGATGTATCCCCCTTCCATAACTATATGTTTTTTTATTCTTATATCCTTGGATATGTTGTCATGATTGGGTCCCCTATCTAAGACCAGTGACAAATATTTCATTATCTTAGCCTTGTTTTGGTGCTTAACATCCCTTATCTGGACTCCCTTTCCCCAAGACGTTGAGACACATCCATGGTCAATGAAATAATTTAAATTATGACGTAACATAATATTTTATCCCCACAATGATATATGCATCATGGATTTAAACTATGTGCATGCATGTAATAGTTTTCAATAATAGTTTTAAAATTTTCAATTCACGCTGAGTTATTTTTTAACCCAGTGTTGTGTAAACTGCATCAATCCCAGTGGTATAGTTTGTAAAGCCAAAAATACTAGTCTTATTGTCCAGTAATCATGACCCTCGACTATGTAAATTTTTATTAATATTTTTAATGTTATCCTTAGGCTCTTAATTCATGTTAACATATCACCTTCTATAAATTTTGGATCAACATCATGGTACAAGCTATATGATTCCAAACAAAATATCTAAAGAGATCATTCTTACATCTCTAAAATGTTATTGAGTATTGTTATCATGTCTATAAAGGGTTATCACCACAATTTTACTAGTACACCCCCATTATTGTACTCAATGTGTGATGGTGTAGCCTCAAGATTGTAGAACTCTACCAGAACATCCTTTTCTCATCACTTTAGTATTTCGAGCCTTCCATTGTCTGAATTTTTATTAATCATCCATTTCCAAATGGACTCCACTATAATTATAGTATAATTTCTCAAGTCCCACCTCCCATCTAAGGTAAAAATCCTAGAAGAAAACTTTTCATAATAAATATTATGGATCCCTTGTTTTGAAATTTTCTAATGGTCAACCTGGAGTTTCGTTCACTCATCCTTAACAATATTTAAATGGGACCCATGTTTCAAATATGTTCAATAACTATCCTTATCCTATATATAACTTCCCTTGTGATTCGGATCTTATAGGTCTTAATTTACTACACATCCATCCTCTTTAGTTCACATAATGTCTTAACACCTATGTTTTTACCCATCATGGATCTATGTATATTTTTGGAGAAAATTAGTCATGTAGTATGATACCCAAATAGTTCCATTACCTTGATGAGTTATCTTTATAATGTTGATATAAAATTATAACCCCATCACGTTCACCCCTAATATGAATTCTCATGCATCATGGTTGTTCTTCTATTACTTCTTATTTCCTACAAAATGTATAACTCATGTGGGATTAGGTGTTTTGGTTCATTGTTTCCTTTCATGATCAATATGTGTTATACCAACAAGAAAATAAATCTATTCATTGTAATAATACAATATTGAATTCCAAGGTCATCATCATTATTTCATGAAATTAAACTTCTTGGTTATCATCCTTATCATACAACATTAAACTGTGTTTTCATCATCATTTATGTATGAGGTTAAGCTACATGGTATCATCCCGGTCATATGAATAAAAACTACATGATTCATCACTCCTTGATCAGGAGAATATCCCCTTTATATAGTTAACAGAAAACTATAATAGTGTTTGAAAAAAAAATGTTATTATCACCTAACTGTATTATTGTCGGTTAACCTAGGGTTGTTTCCTGAAGAGGAGTTCACAAAAAATGGGTTTTCAGTTTTATTATTTTATAGATTTTAATTTTAATTGGTTTGATTTAAGAGACTGAGGATTGTTAAAATACTAATTAAAATATTGATTATAAATAGACAATGAAGGGGTGATTGGGTAGGTCTTTGTAGGTCCAACTATAATTTTATCATGGTTTCAATTTATAACCTATTTTTATCAAATAAAGTCGTAAAAGAGAGAGTCATTCTTCAATTTCTCTCTATCCTATGATAGATATTGATAGTGGGGGTTAAAACAATTTAGGTCTCAGATTATTCTACCCTCCCTCGTGTTTCTATAGAATCATAGTGGATCCTTTGAAAAATTAAGGTAATCCTCAAGTGGGTATTGTTGTTACCAAAAAATAAATAGTTCCTATGAAAATTGTGTGCATGTGTGGGTTATCACCGCCCCTCACCACCTAAACATAATATGTTTTGTAATAAATAGATAAGAATTTAGTGGAGGGATAAAGGAATCATTTACCATGACAATTAAAATTAAAATAATATAACCCTAAAATAGTTACATTAATTGTTAGAAACTAAATTAACAATTGAAACTAGAAAGAAGAGGAACAAAAATATATTATTCATTTAGGTTCAAAAACTCAAACAAAGATTGATCAATACATCCCTACACATTCTTGGTAACTCATAACCATTACCCCATTATGTGTAGGGTGAATGAGTTAGAATGAGAGAAGTAATGAATTACATATTGATGAAAATCAATAGAAATCAAGGAAATAAAACATTATCAAGCCATCATCCATAGCTTTATCCCACAAAGAAATATTTTTCTAATACCCTATATCCTTATACTTATAGAGATATTCTATGCTTAGGATTCCATTAATGGTTTCATACATGGTTCTAGGTCAATCATCTGGGTGATCCTAGGTTGAAAATAGGGAGCCCCACCATAAATTACATCAAACACGGCTGATTCTATGTCTGTTAGAGAATTTCATGTTGTTAATAGTTTTCACGAAGTGTAAGGTATGGGTTCATTTATTTCATGAGGTATTTCAATATTTGACTTAATTTCCTATAATTCTTTAATTTTTACAATATAAATGCAATTCACAATGTGAATTGGTGTTTTCTAGTAGGGTTTTCTCTATTTCAAACTAGTTATTTATTTTCATTCTTTTTTACACGGACCATGACTTTCTTTATGTTGTGGGACACTATAATCATGTTGAAATCATAAATTTTAACCTTTTTTAATAAAACATTATTATATCTTCCATCTTAAATATTATGCTTTAGTTATATGGTTATTCACATCACAGCACAAACTGTATTCTTCATTCTTAATTCATTATTTATTTTTTCTTCCAATAATTTGTGTCATCTATCCATAAATAAAAATACATTAAATAACAGAAAAAAGTAATGTGAAAAAATGTTGTGTTTTATGTTAAAATGGACATACAAAATATGACACTATCAATTCCCCCTACACTTAGAACACTGTTTCCCTCAATAATGTAATCTCAATAACAATTAAATGGGAATATCAGGTTTCCAATATTTAGGTTCCAAATTAATTAAATAAAATTATTATCAATACGGTATTAACCATATGAGTTTCATATAAAACATCGATTCAACTTCACATTTTTCAAAAGATATTAATCATACAAATTATTTTGTGTTTTTCATTTGGGAAATGGTGTGTCTTACTCTACTCATTCATTTATATAACACAACTCATTATCATCAAACATACCAAGTCATGATTTGCCTCATGATGGATTATTTTCCCTAATCACTCATGTTACAAATTCAAGTATAGTTATGCTCTTATCATGATTATATTCTTCTTTTTTCATAGTCTTGTAAAGGATCTAATTTATCCACCATGTAAAGATAAAATTTACAAAAAATCATGATGTGTTTATACATTTTTTTATGATAAATTTGAGGATTAAGTTTGGTACTGATTGATTTTATAATTATTAAAGCTCAAAAGGAGGTTTATCTCCAAATAATACTTTGTGATATCTAAATTAATGTTCCATGAAAATATCCTCCATATAAAGAATAATTCCCACTCACAAAAACATAAATTGAGGTCATGATCAGTGTAAGTATAAAAAAAGAATTTCACGTGATCTAATTTTTATCCTTTTCTTCTTTTTTCAGATGTTATTCCTAGAACAAATATCATATCCACCACCTAACCACTTATGATCAAAAGACCATAGATCTAGTAACGTTTTTTATTTTTTTCCTAAAACATAACCATTTATTATTATTATTGTTACTAGTATCATCATCATTTATTCGTTTATATTTTTTCTAAAAGGGAGAAAATAAGAATAAAATAAATGTAAAATGATCTTTTCCCTATACCCAAAATAGAACCCCCACACTTCACCAAAACAATATATTACACCTCTTCAAACAAGAAATTCTTGAACCCAAACACTTGAACATTAACATACCATAAAATATAAATAGAGTAGGGTTGGAATGGGTATAAATGGATTGTAATGTGTCTCATTCATATAGAGGTAATTCATGGATACTAAGTGATATAAAATGATTGATGTCATTACTGCATCCAAGGATAAGGTATTGCCAAAAATATTTCTTAAATCATTTTAAATGTGGTGTTTTTATGATATAGCTTAGAAAAGGTCCAATGAAATTTATAGTAGGTGTTATTCCCCAAGATCACTCAAGAAATATGCTCCAGATAATATTTAAATTATTTGGTCTAGAAGTAATCTAAAGAATGGAACATATGAATTTTTTAAATTCACTCATGGAATGGAATAATAATAATAAATCAATACACAAGAATTTCATAAAAGAAAAGTATAAAAATGGATGGAAAATTCATTTATGTGAGTCAATTAATTCGATAAAATTATTATTCGTTAATTAAATATTCATGTGTCACTTTGATTAGTCAATTACCTATTTTACTCATCCAATCTTATTAACTTAAGCATATGATACACGACATCATGGGTTTCTAATGAAATTCATGTGTCATAGACTAGTCAAGTAAAGAAAGAAAGAAAATTATTGGCATGTACTTTTCATTAAAATATTAAAAATATATTTTAAATAAAAACTAGGGTATTAATCAAAATAATTAATTTAAATCAACACTCCTCTTAGAAATGATGTGTCAATCAGGTTACACAGGTTACATTTCTTATATTATGTTATGTAGCATTGTCACAACTTGAATATTTTTCACAGTGTTAATTTTATCATGACAGATCTATTTTAATAACATTTAAAAATCATGAATTGAATTTAAAAAATTATTCTTTTTCCAGAAAAAAATTGTATAATAAATTTCCTAAAATTATTCTTTTTCCATTTTGTGGATTTGTTGATGGACCTGAAAAAAAAAATAAAAACAATTGAAAGTACATTTTTCATAAAAAATGTTCAAATATGACTCAGGGGAATATTGGAATAAGTAACAAAACATGGGTTACCTCCCAAAAGTTCACATTTCTATTGTTGTTGGATCGACTCAAAAAATGAGAAAATTTAAATAAATCCTAAACTAGAAGTTTCCCTCCACCAAACATAATTAATGTAGTGTTCATAATGCATTCAAATATGATTATTAATACAACTATATTTAAAATTTAATTACAACATATAATCAAATATAAAGAAGAGGAACAACCTAGTGGGACATCATTGGTAATCAGGGTGAAGGAGTGTAATATCCTCTACTGTACAGTCCCACGGTACTTCTTCCACCAATTCCTATTTATAGTTAATGGGTTTTCTCCTCCTACCCTTTTAATCTAAACAATTCCAAAAGGGTATACATGAATAATAGTATATGGTCCTTCTCATATGGGATGAAAGTAACCAAGTATAAATCTGAGACTGGGGTTTTATAATAACACTTGATCTCTAGGGTTGAAGGTTCTCTCTTTTTAAATATTTTAATTTCAAAAAGTTTCTCTCTTAATTTCATCTATCTCATGTATCTTCCACCTCTACTCTTTCCCAAATCTATCAGGGTCAAAATTCATCTATCTCACAACCAAATAGGCTTTTTGTAAAGACTCTGACCCCATTTTCCCAGATTTAGTTCTTTAAATCATTAAGTTAGAATAATAAACAAGGAATTTATATCCCAAAGGACCTAATAGTTTATCTATTTCATTATACTAGATTCGAACATAAGATTTATATTACACCTTTCAAAGGAAATATAATATATAAATTCCATTATAATTATTCATTACTCCTAGATTATCCCAGAAAGTTATTCAGAATATTCATCTTCACATCCTGGTGAAAAATGAAACATAAGATTGGGATGAGATTAGAAGATCAGTAAGGGTACCCAATATAGTGGTAGAAAAAGTACTGAGTCATGGTATATAACTAAAATAACACATGCCATTAAAACAAAATCTTGAGCAGAATAGGGTTGGAATAAAATATGAATAAATAATTTCATAATAAAAACTAACCATGGGTATTCTACGAGTAGAATTACCAAAAGGAATATAAATTACTTGTTTTATAATATGGTAATTTATAATACCAAACATCCTAAATATACAATAAATTCACTGACCATAACACCATACAAAATGGGTAAAACTTGGTACAATTTGTCTCATGAGAACTACTGATGCATCTAGGTACTATAAAGGACTCCACCCATCTATTATTAAGTCAAGTTCATTCCCCATATTAACATCGATAATCAAAAACAAAATATTCATATGAATTGTAAATAACTTTCCCCAATCTCGAAACATAATCACTATCCATTCTGAGTAGTATGGTGAATTGTATTAAGATAGCACATACATAGTCAGACTAATCATAAACCATTTAATAAAATATGGTGGAAGATAGATATAAAATATAAATATCAATAAATAATAAAATTAAATATAGGTATTTAATAGATGAAAATACTATAATAAAATCATCGAGGAATTCATGAGAGAAATACCTTTTACTTTGAAAAGAAGAGTTCTATTAGAAAAATAATTTAAAATTGTAATGATTGTTTTTATAAAACCAGATATTAAAATATATAAATTTTTATAAAAAAATTAGTTATTTTAGAAAAATAATGGTGTCTTAAAATAGATTATGTGTAGTACTTGGTAATGGTAAATAAATTGAGATGTTCCCTTTAACATGGCTTGCATATTGGTAAGAAATGAGAAAGAAACCTTGTAAAACATCTATTATCCTATAAAAATGATGAAATGATCTGGATATATGATTTGGGAAAATATATATATAATTTATAATAACAATATAAATAGAACAAACAATTTAATTTGTTTATAGAAGAATAAAGCATAACTGGAATGAAAATAGAGGTTCAAGACGAAAATCCTTACCTTATCTCCGAATGTGTTATGTACATGAATTTAACGTCCAAGAAAATCAAATTAAATCCATCAATTAATTAATTCAGAACATTTTCAACCTGTATTAGATTAATTATATTTTTATTATGTTCCTTTATGTCATTATGGATGAGTTATAATGTTTAATTTAATCATTCAACAATATTCATTTTGTTGGTTTCCTTGGTCGGTTCGCTTGTTTATAAGTAATTAAGATCATGTAAAATGGGTATAATTATCCAAATATGGAATTATATGTTAATAATGAACATAAATAAGTGTAAATTTTTATACATATAATTTTTTACATATTATTAGGTTGAATCATTAGAGAAGACATTATTGATAATTGTTTAAATTATTATGATGACTTTTGACCATAACATACTCATTTTTGTTTTTTTATTTAATACTATGTAAATATGTTACATCCATAACATAAAAGGGTTATAATATAAATTTTACAATATTTTTAAATCATAAAAATGGTTTCATGACTATCCTTGAATATAGTAATAGAAAATGAAAACATGGCATCCAGGAAGGCGACCAAACAACACCTCACAGACAACGTTTCCACATTTTTAATAAATGGGATAGGATAAGTGGTTTAATGATGGATTATTAAATTATCATTATAATAATAAATTATATGTAATTTAATATAGTTATCAATACATTTGTATGAGTGGAGGTGAGGGGAGAATAATAAAATAAACGAACTTGAAGAGAAAATAAAAGGAAAAGGAAAAGGATTTTACATCTTGAAAACTCCTACTTGGGAACCCCCTTAAGGGGATTGGATTTGGCCTTTCAATGTGACTAAGGGATCTAGTATGTGGAGGATGGGATTGGGAAGAATATTGGGTAGAAATTTTATAAGGCCTAAATCTTATACTATATGAGGAGAAGGGGTGGTGAGGTGTGGTATTTATAGTGGAGGAGAGGGGTGATTTCCCAGTATTTTATTATTTTGATTAATACATTAAATAGTGTTAATTATTATAACTATATATAGTAATAATTGCACGTGAGATCAAACCAACGGTGATTACATCAGCCACACATCATCTATGACTCAATAATTCTTATATTTAGCATTTGTAGAAAATTATCGTTTTTTAGTATTCACCAAAAATTCATGTATTTTAGAGAAAACACAAAAATTTATCATTAACATTAATCTATGTGTAGAATTAATAAGAAAACACAATTTTATGAACATAATTTTCAAAATATGAGAAATTTATTTTTAAATTAAAAACTTAATTTACTCAAAAAAAATACAAATTTTACATTTATAACTGATTATATAACTCTATGAAAAGTTATATAAGGACTCATCCTATTTTCCAAAAATCATAAGATAAAAAAATGTTAATTTGGAAATAAATTTTATGGAAATAAAGTTTATTTTAAATAATTTTATTAGTTATAAAATGGTAATTAAATATTTACGACTTATGAAAATACCAACATTTAATTAATAATTTTTAAAATGTGGATTTACTCATACTATGATATAATTATATGATAATTTCATTTACGAGGTTCCTAAATTGTATTTATACTTTCATGGGTGAGGTTACTATTCATTAAGCTGATTTACTATTCATAAGTGTCACATTACTATTTCTAAGGTCCAGTTACTATTTAATCGGTACAAGTTCCTTAACTTATTAAAATACCTCTTATTTTATTCATTATTCATTTATAAAGTTTGTATTGTGTTCTATATGTGATTTATGTGATCTATACTACATGAAATAAACATAGGAAGGGAAATCACATTGATAGAATTATGGTTCATTACATTCTCGTTGTAAAGACCCGAAACTTGACATACATGGACATTACATTACTTTTGCGGAATACTTAGTACATAACAAAAAACACACACACAAGGATCGTAATACTTTAGTGTCTTTGGAAACTCGGAACGTAATCTTCTAATCGTGGTGAAAGATCTCCAATATCTCCCATAAAGATCTCCCTTTTTTTTTACCTAAAACCATTATTTATATCCTGGGGAAATGAAAACATAAAAGGGTGAGCTCAAATGCTCAGTAAGGGTAAACAAAATAAATATAAATCTCATCGTATACACAAGAACATAACTTTTGGAAATCTTAACCTGCAAAAAAGATCATAATTTAATAACATGGGATCAATCATGGCAGTGAAATGTAATCACAATAATCATAACTTAAAACATGAAACTTTGTGGCATACAAACATAATCATATAGAATCATTTCTTGTTAGTCATGACTCATTTCCAAGACTATCTTAGTGGAAAAAGTCCCTTTCTGAATCGAGTCACCCTCGTTTCAGTCCTGTTTCACTGAACCGGTATAACCTACCATTTCAGCCATGTCTATCTCATGAGATACAAAATCTTTACCCAATGCATTGGAGGTAGATATAGGTCTCACCCATCTTATAATGATACCATTCTTATGTGTGCCACAAAATCATAAATCATACATCATTGCATAACCCATGTAATAAAAATGGGAATCTTAAACATCATGACATCATAAAACAATTCATATACAATAAATGAATTCATAAAACTAATTCCATCACAACATAATCAAACCAATGTAATAATAGGGATAAAAATAGAACCCTTTTATTATCTTAGATGGAAAATAATTTTGATAAAATACTTGAACTCCATTCTTGAGGAAAATATCCTTTGTACTTCAAAAACATTTTTCCTTTCATAACATGTCATACGACTTTAAAATAAAAGAATTTGATTAAAAATAAACCTGAAAACTTGTAAAGGAAGTTTCTTGGAAATAATGTTTTAAAAATCCATTCATACCGTATAAGTTAAAAAAACATTCTTCGTACTTTTTTCGGAAAAGTCAAAAAGTACCTCGTACGAAAAAAGAGAAAAGATTCCTTTCATACATATTACTAAAAACTCACCGAAGGGTAAAAATGGATTTAAACAATTGTAGGTGGATGGAAATAATATTACATATTGATGAAACATGGATGTGGATGATAAAATACACCCCAGTAAATACTTACGAATAAACAATCTCGGATAAAAATGAGATTGTGTTATTTCCCGTACCTTAGGTCCGACTTGCTTTGTAAGTGTCCGAACCTCATGTATAATTATTTAAATCATGTTATTGACTTATTCCAGAATCATAGTCATTGTTATTATATCATATATGGTCCACTTATGACTTTATATTACCCGTTCTTTTGTAAATTCATGTTAAATTAGCGTTTTGGGTAAAATCGTCTCATTTGTCGTTCGTGTTTTTAACTTGTAATTATTCATATGATTACATATATCATGATACATAATTACATAATATAAAACATGATTTATATATATATTAAGAATATATATAATAAATCAGTAAATGGAAAGAAATACACCGTTCATGGAGACGGTAGTCCGTACGTACGCATGAACGCTGTTTTCGTTTCCTTATTGAATTGAATGGAATTAAGTAGATGACATACATATAAATATAAATAATTACAGTATCATTATCAGGTCATATATTTCATTAGTACATATTATATATAGTTTATAATCATTCATGAATGGTTAATCATTGAGAATGAATCTCATCGCGTCGTGGAGACGGTAGTCCGTACGTACGCACGAGCGATGATATCGTTCCCATGGTCGTGGAATTGTGTTGAAGTGTATGTATACTATTTCAGTATCAATATCACTTTATAATAATCATATATAGTTACTCATTACACCTTTATACCTATCCAATTAAGGTGGTGGAGGAAAATAGATTACACCACGGCGTGGAGACGGTATTCCGTACGTACGCACGCGCGGTGATTTCCTTTTTCCGTAGGATGGATAGAAGGTTAATTAGAGTTGTTTCATATTTATAATAACATATCATTATATAATAAATACTGATGTTATTACTTTATCATGAAACAACTAAAGAAGAAGAAGTTGAAGAAGAAAGAAATTGAAAAAGATCGGTAATGGATATTACCTCTTTTTGACGCTCCTTTTCTTAGCCTCCACTTAAAGAACTAAGGATGGTCTTTGAAGAAGACCAGGACCTCTAGGATGATACTAGGGAAGTGGAGAAGGTATTTTTTCAGGGGTTGGCCGAGCTTTAAGGCTCAAAGTTGTGTGAGGAAGAGAGGGAGGAGGTGCCCTTTTATAAGGGAGGAGAGGGGCACCTTAGGAATATCTCAAAATATTATTTTATATTAAAGTCAAAATCGGTTTATAATGGTTCCAAAGGGTCTTATATCTAATATCAAGTGGTTATGGGTCAAAATCCTATCAAAAAATAGGATTTAGACAAGTTTAGGTTATTATTTTAACCTTATCAATTAGATTTAACTTTAAGTTAAATAATTTATCTTTTACGGTGTCTTTTTGTTTTCTTACACTATATGGTTAATAAACTTACTATAACATGCCAAACGAACCCAAAATTGTTTATTATTAATATATATATCCTTATATAAGTCATTTGGCCGAACCTTAGATTTTTAGGAATAAAATAACAATTAATACTATAATATTTGATTTAAAAACTATTTTGTGTCAATTTTGACACTATTTGATATATGATTTTTTTTGAAAGTCATAACAGAATTATATGTTCTAAAAAAGTTTATTAAATCAACAATAATATATCATAGTAACCTAGAAAATTAGTGGAATTCATAAAAAGTCTTAAATTACATATATTTTGGTATTTATAATATCAATTATGTCAATATTTCAATAATAATATAGTTACTGCATCATCTTTGTGTCATATATAAATTATCTTATTTGATGTCTAAAAATTACAAATAAATTACCATTATGTAGGACATCGTTTTAGCTTTCTAATGAATATTTACAATTGATTTTATATTATGTATAACCCTATATTAAAAATGTTTTAGTAAATAAACTTTGATTTTAACTCTTTCAACTCTTCTTTGAATTAAATAATAATAAATGTCCTAATCTAATCCAAGTGGGCCTAAATGATAATATTTTACACTTAAGGTTGTTTTTGGTCGAGATACACTTGTCCAATAGGATTAGGACATGTTTTAGTGTAATATTAATATCATTTTTACCCTTAATTACCCTATTTACTTTTAACCGTGGTAAATAAAAGTAAAAAGTTACTATTCACCAAAAAATATTTTCATCTCATTGAACCACATTTTACTTACTGACATCAACCGTGTCTCTCGGATTTTTGAAATTCCATTCACAGAAGCGGTAAAATTAAGTTTTATGAAAAATTCAGTTTTTTTAACTACCACTTATTAGTTTCACTATTCATCAAAAAATTGATGTTTTTCAAAACAATGCCCAAATTTCATCCTAAGCTATATTTCATATTCCGAATTCAAAAATGAAGTCTATTTTACCAAATTCATAATATAGAAGTTGAATTAATTAATTTTATAATTAAATCCCGCTGTTAAAACAAATAGCGTGTTTTTAAGAAACAATATCTATCAAAAGATTGACACTTGTTTATGTCTGGTTTAAATGTGAAATTACATCCAATGACCGACATTGTATTAAATTGTAAAAATATATTCTAAATATACTTTAAAACCACTCAAATTAATAATTTATCACTATTAATTATTTTGATTTAAAAAGTTGTTTTTAATTATAATTTAGTAATTTTCACTATTCATCATAATATGAAACTTATCCGAAAAGTATCAAAATTTCAACTTAGGCTAAATTTGATACTCCGAATCCAAAAATGAAGTCCATTTTGAGAGCTAAAATTTCAAAAAAATTAAAAGGTGGTTATTACTATTCATAACGGCTAGTTATAATAATATTTTAATAGCATATCGTTGTTTAGTGAAACTCGGTATTACGTACTACACACGCTATCGAGGAAGGTCACGATTGCGTGTAATGCAAGGAAAGTCAAGGATGTGTGTTGTGCAAGCTCCTTTTGGTGTAGCGTACAACACAAGACATTAATGAAAAGAATATTTTTCATAAAATCTCAGGGTGTTACATTCTACCCCCCTTAAAATGAATTTCTCCCTCGAAATTTGTCAGGGTTATAAATGGTTTGCTACTTGAAAGTTTCATTAATAGAAACCCACATTGTAAAAAGGAATACAAAAACCATTCTTTTAAAACAAAAGTATGAAATGTAACGGTTACCCAAATAAACTAATCACTGGGTTTCCACATAGGTGAAAATATGGACATGGAAGAGAAATCTAGCCATCATGTTCTGATGGAGAGTGGTAGAGAACATGGCTATGGAAAATCCAACAATCAAAAATCCATAAATTTGTGACGATCTAAGCTACCATCTGATTAATCAGATATAAGAGCACTAGGACAACATTTTTGGTTTTCAAGATCGTTTCCCTAAAGTTGAAGAATTTGAATTAGAATAAATACTTACTTTATTTTTGTACAATCTCACTATTGTTCGTTCCTTGAACAATTTCCACTTCATCTCTTAAATAAATGAAGTTGAATTTGTTATTCATGAAGTGTTAGCAGATCATGTGATAGAATGACGGGTCATTCCATCTGTCTCAAACAAAAGGTTAGCAAAAGTTATTAAATATACATAAGTCATTCTATAGTGAGATTAATCATATATGGTTCCTAAAATGGACTTATAATTCATATATCATACTGCTTAATATAATAAAACTAGTTTCTACTGAATAGGGACTTCCTGTAGGCCAGTGGTAGGCGATAAAGGCCAGTCGCACTTCGGTTGTGGGTTCGATTCCCACAGCCTTGTCCGACGCGATGGGATGTCGCCCGTCCTGCAGGTTGTCCTTTTTCTAAAACTATATTACTATAACATCCCATCAATAATATCGAAAAACTTCTATCCTTAAACAATACTATCTTATGCCCAACATAATCCATTCCAATCTTTAGGCTTATCCATAATACTGCATTCCACTCTCATAATATAGTGAAAACAATTACCAGATATTTAATACCATAGTTGATCCCCATATATCATAAGATATGTCTTGTTGGTCACATTCCAATCATGTGAATACCTTAATAATGTATTCTCTTGAAAAATGAATACCAATTAAACCTTAGTGAAAACATGAATTCTGTCAAAAGTTAACTCTTTCCACATACCAAAATTCAAAAATTCTATATACTCAAACCATGATATCACTTATTCCTTATATCAATCATGAGCTCATGAATACTGTCAAACATTTCATTTTCTCCTTATCCCTTCATTATGCGCATATCATCTACTTTCCAAAATATTTGAATCACTTTTCATGGTTACCAGTACCTTAAAATTATTGAAAACGACAATAGACCAATACATAAATATTCCAATACACCATAAAAGTACCTCAACAACATTATTCTTGAATACCAATACATATACACTTTAGTCCATCCACTTCAATGATTGTCCTATAATAAGTCCTTCCTTGATTTAGAAGTAACTTTTTAGGTCAGGGCATTGAGTTGGGTAATGCCCATGTTCTCCACAAATAAGACATTGAACTCCATAACAGTCTGTCACTATATGACCCTTTTCTCCACACAGATAACATCGGTCCCTCCATTTGAGGTATTCCTCAAGGTTCTTCTTCCCTTCTTTAGAAATCTTAATCTTACTTTCTTTATGCTCCTTAACATGCGAACATGCATAATAGTTTATCTTCCTCTTCTTTGATGAATTAGGCATACCACTAAATTTCACCTTGTTAATCATATATCGCGATGACTGATTCGGCATAATCAAAATATCTTTCTCTCTAGGAATTACACAATTTTGTTTCTCATAGTCACCAATTTGTTCATTGGATTCAATGTTAACCGAATTCCTTCTGGTTCCCTCCATTTACTAAAACACAAAAAGAATTATGTGAGAGGAAAAAATGATGCTAGAGAAAACAACATAGTAAAGGGGGAGTACCCTCAATATCTAACATATTAGGTTAAATTCTAAGATCGTTAGCACAATTCTAGGACTATAACCTATACGTATACTTATCCTTAGGAACATCCCTAGACATACCTTAGAAATATCTCTAGGGATCTAACTAACGTTTTCGCGTCCTAGTTTCCAAAGGTTGACTAAACCTTTGCTCTGATACCAACTGTAAAGACCCGAAGCTTGACGTACAAGGACATTACATTACTTTTGCGGAATACTTAGTACATAACAAAAAACACACGCACAAGGATCGTAATAGTTTAGTGTCTTTGGAAACTCGGAACGTAATCTTCTAATCGTGGTGAAAGATCTCTAATATCTCCCATAAAGATCTCCCTTTTTTTACCTAAAACATTTCTTTATATCCTGGGGAAAAGAAAACATAAAAGGGTGAGCTCAAATGCTCAGTAAGGGTAAACAAAAGAAATATAAATCTCATCGTATACACAAGCACATAACTTTTGGAAATCTTAACCTGCAAAAAAGATCATAATTTAATAACATGGGATAAATCATGGCAGTGAAATGTAATCACAATAATCCTAACTTAAAACATGAAACTTTGTGGCATACACACATTATCATAGAGAATCATTTCTTGTTAGTCATTACTCGTTTCCAAGACTATCTTAGTGGACAAAGTCCCTTTCTGAATCGAGTCACCCTCGTTTCAATCCTGTTTCACTGAACCGGTATAACCTACCATTCCAGCCATGTCTATCTCATTAGATATAAAATCTTTACCCAATGCATTGGAGGGAGATATAGGTCCCACCCATCTCATAATTATACCATTCTTATGTGTGCCACAAAATCATAAATCATACATCATTGCATAACCCATGTAATAAAAATGGGAATCTTAAACATCATGACATCATAAAACAATTCATATACAATAATGGAATTCATAAAAATAATTCCATCACAACATAATCAAACCAATGTAATAATAGGGATAAAAACAGAACCCTTTTATTATCTTAGATGGAAAATAATTTTGATAAAATACTTGAACTCCATTCTTGAGGAAAATATCCTTTCTACTTCAAAAACATTTTCCCTTTCATAACATGTCATACGACTTTAAAATAAAATAAGTTGATTAAAAATAAACTTGAAAACATGTAAAGGAAGTTTCTTGGAAATAATGTTTTAAAAATCCATTCATGCCGTATAAGTTAAAAAAACATTCTTCGTACTTTTGTCGGAAAAGTCAAAAAGTACCTCGTACGAAAAACGACCAAAGATTCCTTTCATACATATTACTAAAAACTCACCGAAGGGTAAAAATGGATTTAAACAATTGTAGGTGGATGGAAATAATATTACATATTGATGAAACATGGATGTGGATGATAAAATAAACCCCAGTAAATACTTACGAATAAACAATCTCGGATAAAAATGAGATTGTGTTATTTCCCTTACCATAGGTACGACTTGCTTTGTAAGTGTCTAAACCTCCTGTATAATGATTTAAATCATGTTATTGACTTATTCCAGAATCATATTCATTGTTATTATATCATATATGGTCCACTTAGGACTTTATATTACCCGTTCTTTTGTAAATTCATGTTAAAGTAGTGTTTTGGGTAAAATCGTCTCATTTGTCGTTCGTGTTTTTAACTTGTAATTATTCATATGATTACTTAGATCATGATTACATAATTCCAGAATATAAAACATGATTTATATATATATATATATATATATTCAGAATATGTATAATAAATCAGTAAATGGAAAGAAATACACCGTTCATGGAGACGGTAGTCCATACGTACGCATGAACACTCTTTTCGTTTCCTTATTGAATTGAATGGAATTAAGTAGATGACATACATATAAATATAAATAATTCTAGTATCATTATCAGTTCATATATTTCATTAGTACTTATTATATATACTTTATAATCATTCATGAATGGTTAATCATTGAAAATGAATCTCATCGCGTCGTGGAGACGGTAGTCCGTACGTACGCACGAGCGATGATATCGTTCCCATGGTCGTGGAATTGTGTTGAAGTGTATGTATACTATTTCAGTATCAATAACACTTCATAATAATCATATATAGGTACTCATTACACCTTTATACCCATCCAATTAAGGTGGTGGCGGAAAATAGATTACACCACAGCGTGGAGACGGTATTCCGTACGTACGCATGCGCGGTGATTTCCTTTTTCCGTAGGATGGATAGAAGGTTAACTAGAGTTGTTTCATATATATAATAACATATCAGTATATAATAAATACTGATGTTATT
The DNA here is from genome assembly GCA_963277665.1 of Viscum album. NCBI lineage: Eukaryota > Viridiplantae > Streptophyta > Magnoliopsida > Santalales > Viscaceae > Viscum > Viscum album. The sequence goes on from OY728130.1 coordinate 1,544,826,594, forward strand.
ACTTTATCATGAAACAACTAAAGAAGAAGAAGAGGTTGAAAAAAAAGAAATTGAAAAAGATCGGTAATGGATATTACCTCTTTTTGACGCGTCTTTTCTTAGCCTCCACTTAAAGAACTAAGGATGGTCTTTGAAGAAGAACAGGACCTCTAGGATGATACTATGGAAGTGGAGAAGGGATTTTGGCAGGGGTTGGCCGAGCTTTAAGGCTCAAAGTTGTGTGAGGAAGAGAGGGAGGAGGTGCCCTTTTATAAGGGAGGAGAGGGGCACCTTAGGAATATCTCAAAATATTATTTTATATTAAAGTCAAAATCAGTATATAATGGTTCCAAAGGGTCTTATTTCGAAGATAAAGTGGGTAGGGGTCGAAATCCTATCAACCAATAGGATTTAGACAAGTTTAGGATATTATTTTAACCTTATCAATTAGATTTAACTTTAAGTTAAATAATTTAACTTTTACCGTGTCTTTTTGTTTTCTTACACTATATGGTTAATAAACTTACTATAACATGCCAAACGAACCCCAAATTGTTTATTATTAATATATATATCTTTATATAAGTCATTTGGCCGAACCTTAGATTTTTATGAATAAAATAACAATTAATACTATAATATTTTATTTAAAAACTATTTTGTGTCAATTTTGACACTATTTGATATATGATTTTTATGAAAGTAATAACAGAATTATATGTTCGAACCAAGTTGATCAAATCAACACTAATATATCATAGTAACCTATGAAATTAGTTTAATTCATAAAAAGTCTTAAATTACATTTATTTGGGTATTTATAATATCAATTATGTCAATATTTCATTAATAAGATAATTACTACATCATCTTTGTGTCATATATAAATTTACTTATTTGATGTCTAAAAATTACAAATAAAATACCATTATGTAGGAAATATTATTAGATTTCTAATTAATATTTACAATAGAATTTATCTTTTGTATAACCCTATATTAAAAATGTTTTAGTAAATAAACTTTGATTTTAACTCTTCTAACTCTTCTTTGAATTAAATAATAATAAATGTCCTAATCTAATCCAAGTGGGCCTAAATGATAATATTTTACACATAAGGTTGTTTTTGGTCGAGATACACTTGTCCAATAGGATTAGGACATGTGTTAGGGTAATATTAATATCATTTTTACCCTTAAATACCCTATTTACTTTTAACCGTGGTAAATAAAAGTAAAAAGATACTATTCACCAAAAATTATTTTCATCTCATTGAACAACATTTTACTTACTGACATCAACCGTGTCTCTCGTATTTTTGAAATTCCATTCACAGAAGCGGTAAAATTATGTTTTATGAAAAATTCAGTTTTTTTAACTACCACTTAGTAGTTTCACTATTAATCAAAAATTGATGTTTTTCAGAACAATGCCAAAATTTCATCCTAAGATATATTTCATATTACGAATTCAAAAATGAAGTCTATTTTACCAAATTAATAACATATAAGTTGCATTAATTAATTTTATAATTAAATCCCGATGTTAAAACAAATAGCGTGTTTTTAAGAAACAATATCTATCAAAAGATTGACACTTGTTTATGTCTGGTTTAAATGTGAAATTACATCCAATGACCGAAATTGTATTAAATTGTAAAAATATATTCTAAATATACTTTAAAACCACTCAAATTAATAATTTATCACTATTAATTATTTTGATTTAAAAAAGTTGTTTTTAATTATAATTTAGTAATTTTCACTATTCATCAGAATATGAAAGTTATCCGAAAAGTATCAAAATTTCACCTTAGGCTAAATTTGATAATCGGATTCCAAAAATGAAGTCCATTTTGAGAGCTAAAATTTCTAAAATTTTAAAAGGTGGTTATTACTATTAATAACGGCTAGTTATAATAATATTTTAATAGCATATCGTTGTTTAGTGAAACTCAGTATTACGTACTACACACGCTATCGAGGAAGGTCGCGATTGCGTGTAATGCAAGGAAAGTCAAGGATGTGTATTGTGCAAGCTCCTTTTGGTGTAGCGTACAACACAAGACATTAATGAAAAGAATATTTTTCATAAAATCTCGGGGTGTTACACTCCCCTCCTACAAAAATTTCATCCATGAAATTTCAAGAATGTCACCTCATTAAAATATTTGGGTAGTTCTTCATCATAACTTTCATAGGGTCCAACATTGCCTCTTAAATTTTTTTATTTTTACAACATACCATTAACATCTATGTTTTCTAATTCCTCAACACATGTTCTTTAGTTTCCATATTCCAGATAGGCTACTCATAATCAGATAAATCAGGTTCGAATTCTATTCCTTTTGAAGTGAGTGCATGTGTTGGTTCTAGCCTGCACTTATTAAAAAAGTGGTGTGGAACACATTTTGTACTTTATAATGTCTAGGAAAAATTTTAAAATGATAAGAAACAACTCTAATTCTCTCAATAATTTCAAAAGGGCCAATGTACCTGGGGCTCATTTTACCTTCCTTCCCAAATCTTATAACATCATTCCATATAGATACTTCCAAGAAAAAATGATACCCCTCTTGAAACCCCAAATAATTCATTTAATTAACAATATAGATCATTTTATTAATTTTAGATACTTTCATATGGGTTTGAATAGTCTTTACCTTTTCTAGTTTTCTTCTCCACAAGCTATAGGACCACAAGCATCCTTTCACTAACTTCACCACAACAAGTTTGTGTACGACATCTCATTTCATAAAATGATTTATATGGTGCCATTTTAATTTTATAATATAAATTATTGTTGAAACATAACTCTACTAAAGTTAAATACTAATCACACATACATTGAAAGTCGAGTAAGAATGATCTATACATGTATTCAAAAGTTTGGATCATCCTTTCAAATTGCCCGTCAGTGTGAGGGTGGTATGTTGTACTCATAAGAAGATCAATATCCAAATAATTTTAAAGGCATTCTCATAATTTGGATGTAAATTTTGCATCATGATTTGAAAAAATTGATAGAGGTTCTCCATGATGTCTTACAATTACATTAATATAGAGTTATGTAAGGTGATATAGTGGAAAATCCTCCTTTATATTGGGGAAATGTAATGATTTGGGAAGTTGATCAACAATCACCCATATTAAATCATTATTTATTAGATGTTTTAGTAATCTATTGAAAATAGACTTGGGGATATCATCCCATTTACATGTTGGAATAGTTAGAGGTTACATGACTCTTCTAGGATGTTGTCTTCCAGCCTTCACTTATTGATAGACTAAACATCTTGATACATAATCATCAATTTACCATTTCATATTATCCCACCAGAAATGTTCCTTTATGTCTCTTTAAATCTTAGTTATAAAACGGTGTATAGAGAAATTAAAACTATGGGCATCGTCAAATAACTCATTTTTTCTTGGGTATAGAGTGAACATAAAGCCTCTTCCCAAATTTTGGAATTCCATCCTCAAACATGAAGTATGCAAACCTACCATTATTTATAGCTTTAATCTTCTTTTAAATATTTTTATTATCAGATTAAGAACATTTAATCCTTTATAATAAATATTTTTGGGAAAAAATTGAAAAATTATTGATGTTTCACCTTTTTTAAAAATTCATATATCCATCCTCGATAGATACATGTACAAAGTATTCTTGTCAGTCCTCATTTTTTTCAGTACTACATGATCCTTCCTAATCAAATAATTTTTTTCCTTATTTACCTTCCCTAGGTTGTACTGTATTGAAAAATAATAATCCTTGAGTATCTTGATCCATCACCTTTTCCTCATTTCGAGTAATTTCTATGAAAATATGTATTTCAAACTCTTGTAATCAGTATATATCTCAAATATTTCACCATAGGGAATGTGTCTCCATATCTTTATAGAAATAATTACTACAACAAACTTAATACCATGATTTTGATAGTTCCATTAATTAGTTTTTATTTATCGTGATGTATAGGTAATAACACTATTATTCTGCATTGGGACACACCTGAGTCCTTTCTTTGATGCATCACTACAAATAAAAAATTCACAATTTTATGATGGTATATTAAATAACATAGAATTCACTAATATCCACTTAAAATATTCAAAACATTCTTCACTTTATTATTTCCATACATACTTAATCCATTTATGAGTAAGCCTAGTGAACGGGTTGGCTAATCAGGCGAAGTTCTGAACGAAAATCCTATAATAACCTACAGAACTAATAAAACTATGTACCTAGGTTATGTTCATTGGTGTAAGAAATTATTGAAAACCCATTGTCTTCAAATGATCAAATTTGATTCCATACTTTGAGACAATATGTCCATGAAAAGAAATTAATTGAGGAAAATATTTATACTTACTAAACATCCCATATAATTGTATTATTTTAGGAGTCTTTAGAAAAATATGCAAGTAATTATCATGGTCTTCATAGATTTTGGAGTATATTAAGATATCATCAATAAGTACCACAAAAATTTTATCAAGATATTACTTGATAAATGTTTTGCTAGATCTATGAAAATATATGCTTCCTTAGTTAGTCCAAATATAATTACAATAAACTCATAATGTAAATACCTATTTCAAAATGTTGTCTTTAAAATAACATCCTTCTTCGCATGAAATTCATGATATCCAAATCAAAAAACAATCTTTGAAAACAATTGGTATCCTTGAAGTTTTCAAATAAATAATTAATGCTAGGAAGGTGATACTTTTTATTTATCATAATAGTATAGATCACATTGTAGTCAATTCATAGTCTCATAGATCCATCTTTATTCTTAAAAAAAGAGCATGAGATCTCCATATAAAAAACTACAGAAAAAACCCATTAATATTCAACTCCTCAAGTTGTTTCTTCCGCTCTACTAATCCCACTATGGATATTATATAAGGATTTTTTTTATATAGTCTTTGAACCAGGAATTAAATAAATTTAAAATTCAATTTCCCACTCTATAGGATGTCTATGTAAATACTTTGGAAATATATCAACATATTTAGTAAAAAATATGAACATCCTGAATTTGAAGATTTCTTTACTCAACCATATATATTTCATTCTATTCCTCCACAAGAATTACATTTAGCGGTGCTAGTGGGGTGGATCTAGATGAGAATCATATGGAGATGTTTCTTCTCTAAAGATTAGGGATTCTATATCATTGTAAGAAATTTCAACTTCCTTCTTCTAGTAATAGATTTTTTCAACATAATTTGAAATCCAATCCATACCAAGTATTATAACCAAGTAAATCTTGGGAATGATGATAAGGTCATCAAATAGAGGACATTTATGTGTCATAAAGGGGATAGATCAACACATCTTTGTTGATATGATACTTCCTTTAGGGGTTTTGACTAAAAACTCATTTATTAAGTAAAAATGGAAATGGCTAATTTTATTAGTAAACATGGATGATATAATAGAATGATATGATCCAAAATCAAATAAATCATTTGATAAGTTTGATTAAATTATTAATGTACCTTACACCACATCATTATAAACTTCAAACTCAACAATTGTGATCACATAAGCTAGGCCTTTTTCCTATGGCCTTCTTTCAAGAATGTTTTCTTGAGGCCTAGGAAACTCATTTTTATAATGTCCCATATCATTATAATTATATCATTGAACATTAGTGGATTTATTATTTCCCTTTAAATCATGATATTTGTGGCATTTTCTCTACCCTTGTAATAAAAACTTATACCCTTCAGGTATGTACCATAGGGTTTCATCCCACAATTATTGTAGGATAGAGATTTAACTCTTCCATTCTTCCTATTTCCTTTTTTCCTTTCCTAGAGTGTTCAAAATCCCTCTTCTTATCCGGTTTTACATTTAATTCATAAAACATAGAGAATTATTTTTCTTTCTAGTTAACACATGAGACTATATCATCATATGGTAATAAATTTTGGGAGACTATTTCCTTTTAGAGTAATGGTTTTAAACCCTCAAAGAATCGATCAATCTTGATCCTTGGATTACATATGTAGTCTGAGACATGTTTTTATAAACATGTAATGTTGTATTAATAATTTTCAACATTTTCATCCTCTTTCAGTATTATGTTGTAGAACTTTCTCTCCATATCTTCTGATTCATTGTGAGGAAAATATTTTTATAGTAAAATTTCCTTAAAATCCCTCCATTAAATATTTTTAATTTCTTCTTACTCTTTTGTGTTTTAAATCAACGACCAACATTGATTAGAATCTCCTCAAATATGATACAATGCCATGATAACCTTCTCCCTTTCATTTCATCCCACAGTGATAAATATTTTCTCTAAGGAACTTATCCACTACTCCACTACAAAACCATTTTTAGTCACTATGAAATATAGAAGTTATTGTATCATAATGTATCCTAAAATTTTTCCTCCAAATTGTGAATCAGGATGCTCTATATGGGTGATGTTATTGTTCAGAACCAGAGTGAGTTGTCCCATTGTTGTTATAATTTTCTCAAAACTAGTCGTAACTCTAGAACAAACATATTTCTCATGTATAGGATGGAAATTCTTCTATGGATTAAGAGTTTTGATGATATTTCCCTCCCATAAACTATGTTCCACTTCCAAATAATGGAATACACTAAATTAGGTTATGAATCATAATGCACAATTTCAAACTAGGAAAAAAGATAACATAATTTGTTATTTTATATATAGATAATCTCAAAATTATAAACAATGTTTCCTTGGGAACATAAATAATTTAAAATTATAAATAATGGTTTATATAGAAAATTTGAATTATCTTAAGCATTTATCCCTAGAGTGTCAACTCAGGTGTGCAGTTAGGCCCCTTGTCGGGTATGAGGATACCCCCAATCAGGTCTGGGACACCTTGTCAGAGTTGTTACTTCTTAGTAAATCTGTACCAGAACCATGTTCACTTATAGTATCCAAACATGTATATATTTATAGTAATATTCACATAATGAAAAACTTTCCAAAAGATTAGTATTTTCTTGTATTTTTATTCCCATATTATATCTTAGGGGTTTTTACCAAGTCTATGTTTTTTTAATCTAGTTTCTAAGGTTTCTACTAAACTTCTTTTGATACCAACTATAAAGTCCGCAAACCTAGTTACTCAGAGATGTTTTCTTAATTCATTACATTTGAATAATAAACACGGAAGTTGTATCCCAAATGACTAAATAATTTAGTAGTTTTGGAAAACTAGATAAAAACATATGTTTTACATTACAACTTCAAAAGGAAATATAATATTGAAATTTCATTAGTAACATCCATAGCTCTAAGATTATCCCTAAAATTCTTTGATAATATTCATATTCTCATCCCGTGAAAAAATAAAACAAAATAAATGGGTGATATCAGATGAAAATTAAGGGTACATAATATAGTTTAAGCATAAGTAATAAGACATGGTGAAGAATAAAATAACACATGCCACTAAAACATAATATTGAGAAAAATATGGCATGAATAAAATATTATTAAATAATTCCATAATAAATCATAACATTGGGTATTTAAATATAAAAATTAACACTTGAAATATCAATTACTTGTTTCACAATGATGGAATTAATAATTGTATACATCATAAACATACATTCATGGCCTCATCCATGACACCATACATAATGGGTAAAACCCCTATCTAGTTTGTATAATTAGACATACCAATGCATCGAGGGGATATAGTAGGCCATAAATATAAATTAATAATTCCAATTAATTCCTAATATGAATGGTGATAAACATAAACAACATATACATATGAAATTTAAATAATTTTCCACAATCTATAAAAATAATCACTAATCATTCTGAGTAGTATGGTGAATGGTACCAAGATAGAACATCCATGGTAAAACTGATCATAAATCAACTAATAAAATATATCATATTATAAAAATAATATAGAAACCTCAATAAAGAATATAATTAAACATAGGTATTGAAATATATGAAAATAATCTAATCAAAGCATCAATGAATTCTTTAGAGAAATGTCGTTTTTACGTTGCGAAGGAGAGTTATTTTGGAAAAATCATATATATTTGTTAGGATTGGTTTTATAAAACCGGAACTGAAAAATTATACAATTTCATTAAAAAATAATATATTTTAAAATAATAATGTTTTCTTAAAATAGATTATGGATGGTACTTGAAAATAGGAAATAAATCGAGATGTTCCATTTAATCGGGCATCTGTGTCTGGAAGAAATGATAAGGAAACCTTGTAAAACATTTATTCTCTGATAAAATAATGATGAACTTGTATAGATTTATGATTTTAGAATATATATATATAATTTAGAATAATTAAATAAAAATAATTAATTATTATATTTTTTATAGAGAAAGAAAGAATAACAAGAATGAAAATGGAGGTTCAGGTCATATATTTCATTAGTACATATTATATATAGTTTATAATCATTCATGAATGGTTAATCATTGAGAATGAATCTCATCGCGTCGTGGAGACGGTAGTCCGTACGTACGCACGAGCGATGATATCGTTCCCATGGTCGTGGAATTGTGTTGAAGTGTATGTATACTATTTCAGTATCAATATCACTTTATAATAATCATATATAGTTACTCATTACACCTTTATACCTATCCAATTAAGGTGGTGGCGGAAAATAGATTACACCACGGCGTGGAGACGGTATTCCGTACGTACGCACGCGCGGTGATTTCCTTTTTCCGTAGGATGGATAGAAGGTTAATTAGAGTTGTTTCATATTTATAATAACATATCATTATATAATAAATACTGATGTTATTACTTTATCATGAAACAACTAAAGAAGAAGAAGTTGAAGAAGAAAGAAATTGAAAAAGATCGGTAATGGATATTACCTCTTTTTGACGCGCCTTTTCTTAGCCTCCACTTAAAGAACTAAGGATGGTCTTTGAAGAAGACCAGGACCTCTAGGATGATACTAGGGAAGTGGAGAAGGTATTTTGGCAGGGGTTGGCCGAGCTTTAAGGCTCAAAGTTGTGTGAGGAAGAGAGGGAGGAGGTGCCCTTTTATAAGGGAGGAGAGGGGCACCTTAGGAATATCTCAAAATATTATTTTATATTAAAGTAAAAATCGGTTTATAATGGTTCCAAAGGGTCTTATATCTAAGATCAAGTGGTTATGGGTCTAAATCCTATCAACAAATAGGATTTAGACAAGTTTAGGTTATTATTTTAACCTTATCAATTAGATTTAACTTTAAGTTAAATAATTTATCTTTTACCGTGTCTTTTTGTTTTCTTACACTATATGGTTAATAAACTTACTATAACATGCCAAACGAACCCCAAATTGTTTATTATTAATATATATATCCTTATATAAGTCATTTGTCCGAACCTTAGAATTTTAGGAATAAAATAACAATTAATACTATAATATTTGATTTAAAAACTATTTTGTGTCAATTTTGACATTATTTGATATATGATTTTTTTGAAAGTCATAACAGAATTATATGTTCTAACCAAGTTTATTAAATCAACAATAATATATCATAGTAACCTAGAAAATTAGTGGAATTCATAAAAAGTCTTAAATTACATTTATTTTGGTATTTATAATATCAATTATGTCAATATTTCATTAATAATATAGTTACTGCATCATCTTTGTGTCATATATAAATTATCTTATTTGATGTCTAAAAATTAAAAATAAATTACCATTATGTAGGACATCGTTTTAGCTTTCTAATGAATATTTACAATCGATTTTATATTATGTATAACCCTATATTAAAAATGTTTTAGTAAATAAACTTTGATTTTAACTCTTTCAACTCTTCTTTGAATTAAATAATAATAAATGTCCTAATCTAATCCAAGTGGGCCTAAATGATAATATTTTACACTTAAGGTTGTTTTTGGTCGAGATACACTTGTCCAATAGGATTAGGACATGTTTTAGGGTAATATTAATATCATTTTTACCCTTAATTACCCTATTTACTTTTAACCGTGGTAAATAAAAGTAAAAAGTTACTATTCACCAAAAAATATTTTCATCTCATTGAACCACATTTTACTTACTGACATCAACCATGTCTCTCGGATTTTTTAAATTCCATTCACAGAAGCGGTAAAATTAAGTTTTATGAAAAATTCAGTTTTTTTAACTACCACTTAGTAGTTTCACTATTCATCAAAAATTGATGTTTTTCAAAACAATGCCAAAATTTCATCCTAAGCTATATTTCATATTCCGAATTCAAAAATGAAGTCTATTTTACCAAATTCATAACATAGAAGTTGAATTAATTAATTTTATAATTAAATCCCGCTGTTAAAACAAATAGCGTGTTTTTAAGAAACAATATCTATCAAAAGATTGACACTTGTTTATGTCTGGTTTAAATGTGAAATTACATCCAATGACCGACATTGTATTAAATTGTAAAAATATATTCTAAATATACTTTAAAACCACTCAAATTAATAATTTATCACTATTAATTATTTTGATTTAAAAAGTTGTTTTTAATTATAATTTAGTAATTTTCACTATTCATCATAATATGAAAGTTATCCGAAAAGTATCAAAATTTCAACTTAGGCTAAATTTGATACTCCGAATCCAAAAATTAAGTCCATTTTGAGAGCTAAAATTTCAAAAAAATTAAAAGGTGGTTATTACTATTCATAACGGCTAGTTATAATAATATTTTAATAGCATATCGTTGTTTAGTGAAACTCGGTATTACGTACTACACACGCTATCGAGGAAGGTCACGATTGCGTGTAATGCAAGGAAAGTCAAGGATGTGTGTTGTGAAAGCTCCTTTTGGTGTAGCGTACAACACAAGACATTAATGAAAAGAATATTTTTCATAAAATCTCAGGGTGTTACATTCTACCCCCCTTAAAATGAATTTCGCCCTCGAAATTTGTCAGGGTTATAAATGGTTTGCTACTTGAAAGTTTCTTTAATAGAAACCCACATCGTAAAAAGGAATACAAAAACCATTCTTTTAAAACAAAAGTATGAAATGTAACGGTTACCCAAATAAACTAATCACTGGGTTTCCACATAGGTGAAAATATGGACATGGAAGAGAAATCTAGCCATCATGTTCTGATGGAGAGTGGTAGAGAACATGGCTATGGAAAATCCAACAATCAAAAATCCATAAATTTGTGACGATCTAAGGTACCATCTGATTAATCAGATATAAGAGCACTAGGACAACATTTTTGGTTTTCAAGATCGTTTCCCTAAAGTTGAAGAATTTGAATTAGAATAAATACTTACTTTATTTTTGTACAATCTCACTATTGTTCGTGCCTTGAACAATTTCCACTTCATCTCTTAAATAAATGAAGTTGAATTTGTTATTCATGAAGTGTTAGCAGATCATGTGATAGAATGACGGGTCATTCCATCTGTCTCAAACAAAAGGTTAGCAAAAGTTATTAAATATACATAAGTCATTCTATTGTGAGATTAATCATATATGGTTCCTAAAATGGACTTATACTTCATATATCATACTGCTTAATATAATAAAACTAGTTTCTACTGAATAGGGACTTCCTGTAGGCCAGTGGTAGGCGATAAAGGCCAGTCGCACTTCGGTTGTGGGTTCGATTCCCACAGCCTTGTCCGACGCGATGGGATGTCGCCCGTCCTGCAGGTTGTCCTTTTTCTAAAACTATATTACTATAACATCCCATAAATAATATTGAAAAACTTCTATCCTTAAACAATACTATCTTATGCCCAACATAATCCATTCCAATCTTTAGGCTTATCCATAATACTGCATTCCACTCTCATAATATAGTGAAAACAATTACCAGAGATTTAATACCATAGTTGATCCCCATATATCATAAGATATGTCTTGTTGGTCACATTCCAATCATGTGAATACCTTAATCATGTATTCTCTTGAAAAATGAATACCAATTAAACCTTAGTGAAAACATGAATTCTGTCAAAAGTTAACTCTTTCCACATACCAAAATCCAAAAATTCTATATACTCAAACCATGATATCACTTATTCCTTATATCAATCATGAGCTAATGAATACTGTCAAACATTTCATTTTCTCCTTATCCCTTCATTATGCGCATATCATCTACTTTCCAAAATATTTGAATCACTTTTCATGGTTACCAGTACCTTAAAATTATTGAAAACGACAATAGACCAATACATAAATATTCCAATACACCATAAAAGTACCTCAACAACATTATTCTTGAATACCAATACATATACACTTTAGTCCATCCACTTCAATGATTGTCCTATAATAAGTCCTTCCTTGATTTAGAAGTAACTTTTTAGGTCAGGGCATTGAGTTGGGTAATGCCCATGTTCTCCACAAATAAGATATTGAACTCCATAACAGTCTGTCACTATATGACCCTTTTCTCCACACAGATAACATCGGTCCCTCCATTTGAGGTATTCCTCAAGGTTCTTCTTCCCTTCTTTAGAAATCTTAATCTTACTTTCTTTATGCTCCTTAACATGCGAACATGCGTAATAGTTTATCTTCCTCTTCTTTGATGAATTAGGCATACCACTAAATTTCACCTTGTTAATCATATATCGCGATGACTGATTCGGCATAATCAAAATATCTTTCTCTCTAGGAATTACACAATTTTGTTTCACATAGTCACCAATTTGTTCATTGGATTCAATGTTAACCGAATTCCTTCTGGTTCCCTCCATTTACTAAAACACAAAAAGAATTATGTGAGAGGAAAAAATCATGCTAGAGAAAACAACATAGTAAAGGGGGAGTACCCTCAATATCTAACATATTAGGTTAAATTCTAAGATCATTAGCACAATTCTAGGACTATAACCTATACGTATACTTATCCTTAGGAACATCCCTAGACATACCTTAGAAATATCTCTAGGGATCTAACTAACGTTTTCGCGTCCTAGTTTCCAAAGGTTGACTAAACCTTTGCTCTGATACCAACTGTAAAGACCCGAAGCTTGACGTACATGGACATTACATTACTTTTGCGGAATACTTAGTACATAACAAAAAACACACGCACAAGGATCGTAATAGTTTAGTGTCTTTGGAAACTCGGAATGTAATCTTCTAATCATGGTGAAAGATCTCCAATATCTCCCATAAAGATCTCCCTTTTTTTTACCTAAAACATTTCTTTATATCCTGGGGAAAAGAAAACATAAAAGGGTGAGCTCAAATGCTCAGTAAGGGTAAACAAAAGAAATATAAATCTCATCGTATACACAAGCACATAACTTTTGGAAATCTTAACCTGCAAAAAAGATCATAATTTAATAATATGGGATAAATCATGGCAGTGAAATGTAATCACAATAATCATAACTTAAAACATGAAACTTTGTGGCATACACACATAATCATAGAGAATCATTTCTTGTTAGTCATTACTCGTTTCCAAGACTATCTTAGTGGACAAAGTCCCTTTCTGAATCGAGTCACCCTCGTTTCAGTCCTGTTTCACTGAACCGGTATAACCTACCATTCCAGCCGTGTCTATCTCATGAGATATAAAATCTTTACCCAATGCATTGGAGGGAGATATAGGTCCCACCCATCTCATAATTGTACCATTCTTATGTGTGCCACAAAATCATAAATCATACATCATTGCATAACCCATGTAATAAAAATGGGAATCTTAAACATCATGACATTATAAAACAATTCATATACAATAATGGAATTCATAAAAATAATTCCATCACAACATAATCAAACCAATGTAATAATAGGGATAAAAACATAACCCTTTTATTATCTTAGATGGAAAATAATTTTGATAAAATACTTGAACTCCATTCTTGAGGAAAATATCCTTTCTACTTCAAAAACATTTTTCCTTTCATAACATGTCATACGACTTTAAAATAAAATAAGTTGATTAAAAATAAACTTGAAAACATGTAAAGGAAGTTTCTTGGAAATAATGTTTTAAAAATCCATTCATGCCGTATAAGTTAAAAAAACATTCTTCGTACTTTTGTCGGAAAAGTCAAAAAGTACCTCGTACGAAAAACGACCAAAGATTCCTTTCATACATATTACTAAAAACTCACCGAAGGGTAAAAATGGATTTAAACAATTGTAGGTGGATGGAAATAATATTACATATTGATGAAACATGGATGTGGATGATAAAATACACCCCAGTAAATACTTACGAATAAACAATCTCGGATAAAAATGAGGTTGTGTTATTTCCCTTACCATAGGTACGACTTGCTTTGTAAGTGTCTAAACCTCCTGTATAATGATTTAAATCATGTTATTGACTTATTCCAGAATCATATTCATTGTTATTATATCATATATGGTCCACTTAGGACTTTATATTACCCGTTCTTTTGTAAATTCATGTTAAAGTAGTGTTTTGGGTAAAATCGTCTCATTTGTCGTTCGTGTTTTTAACTTGTAATTATTCATATGATTACTTAGATCATGATTACATAATTCCAGAATATAAAACATGATTTATATATATATATATTCAGAATATGTATAATAAATCAGTAAATGGAAAGAAATACACCGTTCATGGAGACGGTAGTCCATACGTACGCATGAACGCTGTTTTCGTTTCCTTATTGAATTGAATGGAATTAAGTAGATGACATACATATAAATATAAATAATTATAGTATCATTATCAGTTCATATATTTCATTAGTACTTATTATATATACTTTATAATCATTCATGAATGGTTAATCATTGAAAATGAATCTCATCGCGTCGTGGAGACGGTAGTCCGTACGTACGCACGAGCGATGATATCATTCCCATGGTCGTGGAATTGTGTTGAAGTGTATGTATACTATTTCAGTATCAATATCACATCATAATAATCATATATAGTTACTCATTACACCTTTATACCCATCCAATTAAGGTGGTGGCGGAAAATAGATTACACCACGGCGTGGAGACGGTATTCCGTACGTACGCATGCGCGGTGATTTCCTTTTTCCGTAGGATGGATAGAAGGTTAATTAGAGTTGTTTCATATATATAATAACATATCAGTATATAATAAATACTTATGTTATTACTTTATCATGAAACAACTAAAGAAGAAGAAGTTGAAGAAAAAAGAAATTGAAAAAGATCGGTAATGGATATTACCTCTTTTTGACGCGCCTTTTCTTAGCCTCCACTTAAAGAACTAAGGATGGTCTTTGAAGAAGAACAGGACCTCTAGGATGATACTATGGAAGTGGATAAGGGATTTTGGCAGGGGTTGGCCGAGCTTTAAGGCTCAAAGTTGTGTGAGGAAGAGAGGGAGGAGGTGCCCTTTTATAAGGGAGGAGAGGGGCACGTTAGGAATATCTCAAAATATTATTTTATATTAAAGTCAAAATCAGTATATAATGGTTCCAAAGGGTCTTATTTCTAAGCTAAAGTGGGTAGGGGTCGAAATCCTATCAACCAATAGGATTTAGACAAGTTTAGGATATTATTTTAACCTTATCAATTAGATTTAACTTTAAGTTAAATAATTTAACTTTTACCGTGTCTTTTTGTTTTCTTACACTATATGGTTCATAAACTTACTATAACATGCCAAAAGAACCCCAAATTGTTTATTATTAATATATATATCTTTATATAAGTCATTTGGCCGAACCTTAGATTTTTACGAATAAAATAACAATTAATACTATAATATTTTATTTAAAAACTATTTTGTGTCAATTTTGACACTATTTGATATATGATTTTTGTGAAAGTAATAACAGAATTATATGTTCAAACCAAGTTGATAAAATCAACACTAATATATCATAGTAACCTATAAAATTAGTTTAATTCATAAAAAGTCTAAAATTACATTTATTTGGGTATTTATAAAATCAATTATGTCAATATTTCATTAATAAGATAATTACTACATCATCTTTGTGTCATATATAAATTTACATATTTGATGTCTAAAAATTAAAAATAAAATACCATTATGTAGGAAATATTATTAGCTTTCTAATTAATATTTACAATAGAATTTATCTTTTGTATAACCCTATATTAAAAATGTTTTAGTAAATAAACTTTGATTTTAACTCTTCTAACTCTTCTTTGAATTAAATAATAATAAATGTCCTAATCTAATCCAAGTGGGCCTAAATGATAATATTTTACACATAAGGTTGTTTTTGGTCGAGATACACTTTTCCAATAGGATTAGGACATGTGTTAGGGTAATATTAATATCATTTTTACCCTTAAATACCCTATTTACTTTTAACCGTGGTAAATAAAAGTAAAAAGATACTATTCACCAAAAATTATTTTCATCTCATTGAACAACATTTTACTTACTGACATCAACCGTGTCTCTCGGATTTTTGAAATTCCATTCACAGAAGCGGTAAAATTATGTTTTATGAAAAATTCAGTTTTTTTAACTACCACTTAGTAGTTTCACTATTCATCAAAAATTGATGTTTTTCAGAACAATGCCAAAATTTCATCCTAAGATATATTTCATATTACGAATTCAAAAATGAAGTCTATTGTACCAAATTAATAACATAGAAGTTGCATTAATTAATTTTATAATTAAATCCCGCTGTTAAAACAAATAGCGTGTTTTTAAGAAACAATATCTATCAAAAGATTGACACTTGTTTATGTCTGGTTTAAATGTGAAATTACATCCAATGACCGAAATTGTATTAAATTGTAAAAATATATTCTAAATATACTTTAAAACCACTCAAATTAATAATTTAACACTATTAATTATTTTGATTTAAAAAAGTTGTTTTTAATTATAATTTAGTAATTTTCACTATTCATCAGAATATGAAAGTTATCCGAAAAGTATCAAAATTTCACCTTAGGCTAAATTTGATAATCGGATTCCAAAAATGAAGTCCATTTTGAGAGCTAAAATTTCTAAAATTTTAAAAGGTGGTTATTACTATTCATAACGGCTAGTTATAATAATATTTTAATAGCATATCGTTGTTTAGTGAAACTCAGTATTACGTACTACACACGCTATCGAGGAAGGTCGCGATTGCGTGTAATGCAAGGAAAGTCAAGGATGTGTATTGTGCAAGCTCCTTTTGGTGTAGCGTACAACACAAGACATTAATGAAAAGAATATTTTTCATAAAATCTCGGGGTGTTACACTCCCCTCCTACAAAAATTTCATCCATGAAATTTCAAGAATGTCACCTCATTAAAATATTTGGGTAGTTCTTCATCATAACTTTCATAGGGTCCAACATTGCCTCTTAATTTTTTTTATTTTTACAACATACCATTAACATCTATGTTTTCTAATTCCTCAACACATGTTCTTTAGTTTCCATATTCCAGATAGGCTATTCATAATCAGATAAATCAGGTTCGAATTTTATTCCTATTGAAGTGAGTGCATGTGTTGGTTCTAGCCTGCACTTATTAAAAAAGTGGTGTGGAACACATTTTGTACTTTATAATGTCTAGGAAAAATTTTAAAATGATAAGAAACAACTCTAATTCTCTCAATAATTTCAAAAGGGCCAATGTACCTGGGGCTCATTTTACCTTCCTTCCCAAATCTTATAACATCATTCCATATAGATACTTCCAAGAAAAAATGATACCCCTCTTGAAACCCCAAATAATTCATTTAATTAACAATATAGATCATTTTATTAATTTTAGATACTTTCATATGGGTTTTAATAGTCTTTACCTTTTCTAGTTTTCTTCTCCACAAGCTATAGGACCACAAGCATCCTTTCACTAACTTCACCACAACAAGTTTGTGTACGACATCTCATTTCATAAAATGATTTATATGGTGCCATTTTAATTTTATAATATAAATTATTGTTGAAACATAACTCTACTAAAGTTAAATACTAATCACACATACATTGAAAGTCGAGTAAGAATGATCTATACATGTATTCAAAAGTTTGGATCATCCTTTCAAATTGCCCGTCAGTGTGAGGGTGGTATGTTGTACTCATAAGAAGATCAATATCCAAATAATTTTAAAGGCATTCTCATAATTTGGATGTAAATTTTGCATCATGATTTGAAAAATTTGATAGAGGTTCTCCATGATGTCTTACAATTACATTAATATAGAGTTATGTAAGGTGATATAGTGGAAAATCCTCCTTTATATTGGGGAAATGTAATGATTTGGGAAGTTGATCAACAATCACCCATATTAAATCATTATTTATTAGATGTTTTAGTAATCTATTGAAAATAGACTTGGGGATATCATCCCATTTACATGTTGGAATAGTTAGAGGTTACATGACTCCTCTAGGATGTTATCTTCCAGCCTTCACTTATTGATAGACTAAACATCTTGATACATAATCATCAATTTACCATTTCATATTATCCCACCAGAAATGTTCCTTTATGTCTCTTTAAATCTTAGTTATAAAATGGTGTATAGAGAAATTAAAACTATGGGCATCGTCAAATAACTCATTTTTTCTGGGGTATAGAGTGAACATAAAGCCTCTTCCCAAATTTTGGAATTCCATCCTCAAACATGAAGTATGAAAACCTACCATTATTTATAGCTTTAATCTTCTTTTAAATATTTTTATTATCAGATTAAGAACATTTAATCCTTTATAATAAATATTTTTGGGAAAAAATTGAAAAATTATTGATGTTTCACCTTTTTTAAAAATTCATATATCCATCCTCGATAGATACATGTACAAAGTATTCTTGTCAGTCCTCATTTTTTTCAGTACTACATGATCCTTCCTAATCAAATATTTTTTTTCCTTATTTACCTTCCCTAGGTTGTACTATATTGAAAAATAATAATCCTTGAGTATCTTGATCCATCACCTTTTCCTCATTTCGAGTAATTTCTATGAAAATATGTATTTCAAACTCTTGTAATCAGTATATATCTCAAATATTTCACCATAGGGAATGTGTCTCCATATCTTTATAGAAATAATTACTACAACAAACTTAATACCATGATTTTGATAGTTCCATTAATTAGTTTTTAATTATCGTGATGTATATGTAATAACACTATTATTCTGCATTGGGACACACCTGAGTCCTTTCTTTGATGCATCACTACAAATAAAAAATTCACAATTTTATGATGGTATATTAAATAACATAGAATTCACTAATATCCACTTAAAATATTCAAAACATTCTTCACTTTATTATTTCCATACATACTTAATCCATTTATGAGTAAGCCTAGTGAACGGGTTGGCTAATCAGGCGAAGTTCTGAACGAAAATCCTATAATAACCTACAGAACTAATAAAACTATGTACCTAGGTTATGTTCATTGGTGTAAGAAATTATTGAAAACCCATTGTCTTCAAATGATCAAATTTGATTCCATAATTTGAGACAATATGTCCATGAAAAGAAATTAATTGAGGAAAATATTTATACTTACTAAACATCCCATATAATTGTATTATTTTAGGAGTCTTTAGAAAAATATGCAAGTAATTATCATGGTCTTCATAGATGTTGGAGTATATTAAGATATCATCAATAAGTACCACAAAAATTTTATCAAGATATTACTTGATAAATGTTTTGCTAGATCTATGAAAATATATGCTTCCTTAGTTAGTCCAAATATAATTACAATAAACTCATAATGTAAATACCTATTTCAAAATGTTGTCTTTAAAATAACATCCTTCTTCGCATGAAATTCATGATATCCAAATCAAAAAACAATCTTTGAAAACAATTGGTATCCTTGAAGTTTTCAAATAAATAATTAATGCTAGGAAGGTGATACTTTTTATTTATCATAATAGTATAGATCACATTGTAGTCAATTCATAGTCTCATAGATCCATCTTTATTCTTAAAAAAAGAGCATGAGATCTCCATATAAAAAACTACAGAAAAAACCCATTAATATTCAACTCCTCAAGTTGTTTCTTCAGCTCTACTAATCTCACTATGGATATTATATAAGGATTTTTTTATATAGTCTTTGAACCAGGAATTAAATAAATTTAAAATTCAATTTCCCACTCTATAGGATGTCTATGTAAATACTTTGGAAATATATCAACATATTTAGTAAAAAATATGAACATCCTGAATTTGAAGATTTCTTTACTCAACCATATATATTTCATTCTATTCCTCCACAAGAATTACATTTAGCGGTGCTAGTGGGGTGGATCTAGATGAGAATCATATGGAGATGTTTCTTCTCTAAAGATTAGGGATTCTATATCATTGTAAGAAATTGCAACATCCTTCTTCTAGTAATAGATTTTTTCAACATAATTTGAAATCCAATCCATAACAAGTATTATAACCAAGTAAATCTTGGGAATGATGATAAGGTCATCAAATAAAGGACATTTATGTGTCATAAAGGGGATAGATCAACACATCTTTGTTGATATGATACTTCCTTTAGGGGTTTTGACTAAAAACTCATTTATTAAGTAAAAATGGAAATGGCTAATTTTATTAGTAAACATGGATGATATAATAGAATGATATGATCCAAAATCAAATAAATCATTTGATAAGTTTGATTAAATTATTAATGTACCATACACCACATCATTATAAACTTCAAACCCAACAATTGTGATCACATAAGCTAGACCTTTTTCCTGTGGCCTTCTTTCAAGAATGTTTTCTTGAGGCCTAGGAAAATCATTTTTATAATGTCCCATATCATTATAATTATATCATTGAACATTAGTGGATTTATTATTTCCCTTTAAATCATGATATTTGTGGCATTTTCTCTACCCTTGTAATAAAAACTTATACCCTTCAGGTATGTACCATAGGGTTTCATTCCACAATTATTGTAGGATAGAGATTTAACTCTTCCATTCTTCCTATTTCCTTTTTTCCTTTCCTAGAGTGTTCAAAATCCCTCTTCTTATCCGGTTTTACATTTAATTCATAAAACATAGAGAATTATTTTTCTTTCTAGTTAACACATGAGACTATATCATCATATGGTAATAAATTTTGGGAGACTATTTCCTTTTAGAGTAATGGTTTTAAACCCTCAAAGAATCGATCAATCTTGATCCTTGGATTACATATGTAGTCTGAGACATGTTTTTATAAACATGTAATGTTGTATTAATAATTTTCAACATTTTCATCCTCTTTCAGTATTATGTTGTAGAACTTTCTCTCCATATCTTCTGATTCATTGTGAGGAAAATATTTTTATAGTAAAATTTCCTTAAAATCCCTCCATTAAATATTTTTAATTTCTTCTTACTCTTTTGTGTTTTAAATCAACGACCAACATTGATTAGAATCTCCTCAAATATGATACAATGCCATGATAACCTTCTTCCTTTCATTTCATCCCACAGTGATAAATATTTTCTCTAAGGAACTTATCCACTACTCCACTACAAAACCATTTTTAGTCACTATGAAATATAGAAGTTATTGTATCATAATGTATCCTAAAATTTTTCCTCCAAATTGTGAATCAGGATGCTCTATATGGGTGATGTTATTGTTCAGAACCAGAGTGAGTTGTCCCATTGTTGTTATAATTTTCTCAAAACTAGTCGTAACTCTAGAACAAACATATTTTTCATGTATAGGATGGAAATTCTTCTATGGATTAAGAGTTTTGATGATATTTCCCTCCCATAAACTATGTTCCACTTCCAAATAATGGAATACACTAAATTAGGTTATGAATCATAATGCACAATTTCAAACTAGGAAAAAAGATAACATAATTTGATATTTTATATATAGATAATCTCAAAATTATAAACAATGTTTCCTTGGGAACATATGTAATTTAAAATTATAAATAATGGTTTATATAGAAAATTTGAATTATCTTAAGCATTTATCCCAAGAGTGTCAACTCAGGTGTGTAGTTAGGCCCCTTGTCGGGTATGAGGATACCCCCAATCAGGTCTGGGACACCTTGTTAGAGTTGTTACTTCTTAGTAAATCTGTACCAGAACCATGTTCACTTATAGTATCCAAACATGTATATATTTATAGTAAAATTCACATAATGAAAAACGTTCCAAAAGATTAGTATTTTCTTGTATTTTTATTCCCATATTATATCTTAGGGGTTTTTACCAAGTCTATGTTTTTTTAATCTAGTTTCTAAGGTTTCTACTAAACTTCTTTTGATACCAACTATAAAGTCCGAAAACCTAGTTACTCAGAGATGTTTTCTTAATTCATTACATTTGAATAATAAACACGGAAGTTGTATCCCAAATGACTAAATAATTTAGTAGTTTTGGAAAACTAGATAAAAACATATGTTTTACATTACAACTTCAAAAGGAAATATAATATTGAAATTTCATTAGTAACATCCATAGCTCTAAGATTATCCCTAAAATTCTTTGATAATATTCATATTCTCATCCCGTGAAAAAATAAAACAAAATAAATGGGTGATATCAGATGAAAATTAAGGGTACATAATATAGTTTAAGCATAAGTAATAAGACATGGTGAAGAATAAAATAACACATGCCACTAAAACATAATATTGAGAAAAATATGGCATGAATAAAATATTATTAAATAATTCCATAATAAATCATAACATTGGGTATTTAAATATAAAAATTAACACTTGAAATATCAATTACTTGTTTCACAATGATGGAATTAATAATTGTATACATCATAAACATACATTCATGGCCTCATCCATGACACCATACATAATGGGTAAAACCCCTATCTAGTTTGTATAATTAGACATACCAATGCATCGAGGGGATATAGTAGGCCATAAATATAAATTAATAATTCCAATTAATTCCTAATATGAATGGTGATAAACATAAACAACATATACATATGAAATTTAAATAATTTTTCACAATCTATAAAAATAATCACTAATCATTCTGAGTAGTATGGTGAATGGTACCAAGATAGAACATCCATGGTAAAACTGATCATAAATCAACTAATAAAATATATCATATTATAAAAATAATATAGAAACCTCAATAAAGAATATAATTAAACATAGGTATTGAAATATATGAAAATAATCTAATCAAAGCATCAATGAATTCTTTAGAGAAATGCCGTTTTTACGTTGCGAAGGAGAGTTATTTTGGAAAAATCATATATATTTGTTAGGATTGGTTTTATAAAACCGGAACTGAAAAATTATACAATTTCATTAAAAAATAATATATTTTAAAATAATAATGTTTTCTTAAAATAGATTATGGATGGTATTTGAAAATAGGAAATAAATCGAGATGTTCCATTTAATCGGGCATCTGTGTCTGGAAGAAATGATAAGGAAACCTTGTAAAACATTTATTCTCAGATAAAATAATGATGAACTTGTATAGATTTATGATTTTGGAAAATATATATATAATTTAGAATAATTAAATAAAAATAATTAATTATTATATTTTTTATAGAGAAAGAAAGAATAACAAGAATGAAAATGGAGGTTCAGGATGAAAACCCTTGACTTATGTAGAAATGTGTTCTATAATTGACCATAATGTTTATAATAATAAAATTAAATCCATTAATTAATTAATTAATAACCTTTTATACATTTATTATATTAATTATAGTTTTATTGTGTTAATTTATGGACTTATTGTGGAGTTATAGAGGTTAATTTAATAATTCAGGTGCATTTGTTTTATTGGTTTCCATGACCAGTTCGCTTATTTGTATGTAATGAAATTCATGTAAAATGGGTATAGTTCCTTAAAAACGGAATTATGTTTTATTAATTAACAAAAATAAGTTTAAATGATTAGAAATATTATTTGGTTATATAGTATTTCGTTGAATCATTATATAAGATATTATTGATAATCATTTAGATTATTAAATTGGTTTTTATCATAATAAACTCATTTTGTTTTATCATTTAGTATTATGTAAATACGTTGTATCTAGAAAATAAAAAGGGTTACAATATGAATTATAACTTCTTTTTCACCAATTATATTGGTTTTATGAACAATAATGAATATGGCGAAATAAAATGAAAACTTTTCATCCTTGAAGATGACGAAACAACACCTCACATGCAACATTTCGATTTTTAGAATAAAATGGAGAAGATAAGGGGATTAATGATGGATTATTCCACTATCATAATAAATTTATATTATATTTAAGGTAATAGAGTTATCAATATATTTGGATGAGGTTATCTGAGGATATAATAATAAAATAAAATAACATGAAGAGAAAATACAGTCAAAAGGAAGAGGATTTTACCTCTTGAATACTTCCTCTTGAGAACCTCCTTAAGGGGAATGATTTTTGTCATTTTATTTGACCAAGAGATCATAAGAATGGGGTAGGGGATCTAGAAGGGAATTGGGTAAAAATTTCATAAGGATAAAAGATTTTAAGTTGTGGGGAGAATAAGTGATGAGGGGTAGTATTTATAGTGGGGGGAGGGGTGATTTCTCATTATTTTATTCATCATTTTATTATTTTTCTCTATAAAATCAATATTTTTGATTCCTATGACTAAATATAGAAATAATTTCTTGTTAGTTTAAACCAAGGGTGGTTACATCATCCACACATCATCTATGACTCCAAAATTCATGTATCTATCACTTAACCAAAATTATCGTATTTTACTATTCATTGAAAATAATATATTTCAGAAAAAATACCAAAAATCAATTATATCCATTTTTTGACATGTAGAATTCAAAAATGAACTCCATTTTTTGAAAATAATTTAATAAATTTGAGAAATTTAATTTTTATTTAAAGTGCCCATTTACCAAAAAAATAATTTTTTTAAATGAATATATGATTTTATAACACGCTTAAAAATTTTCTAAGTTATCATAAAATTATCCTAATATAATAATAGAAAAAATTTTAATTTATGAAAAAAATTTATGAAAGTAAAATTTATTTTAAATAATTTTATAAATTATAAAATGAAAATTTAATAGTTTTTAATTAACAAAATACCAACAATTAATTATTATTTTTAAAAATATTAATGTACTTATAATATGACATAATTATATGATAATATCATTTATAAGGTACCTAAATTGTATTTATACTTTAATGGGTGATGTTAGTATTGTTCTGGCCGATTTACTATTATTAAGTGTTATATTACTATTCTTAAGGTCAAGTTACTATTTCTTCAGTATAGGTTCATTAACTTATAGAAATAATTGTTTTTGCATTCATTATTATCTTATAAATATTTTATTGTCTTCTATAAGTGATTTTATATGATCTATTCAATATGAAATAAACATAGGAAAGGAAATATCATTGATTTAATTCTGGGTCATTACACTTTGTGGTTAAATTCCATAGTGATTTGGAATCTCATGAAATAAATAAATTTGAAGGGGGTTATTCTTTTGAGTATCTTATAGGTGGTATTATGATACCATTACATATCTTCTACCTTTTTTCTTTAGTTCTTCCTATTAGGTTTTACCATCATTTTCAAAATTCTTTTGGTTTCTCTATTTGAAACATCTTCTTGGATATTTTTATATAGATGGTATGGGGTAGATGTTTTATGATCCACCCCATACTATTTCAGGAATTAATCCATTTTATTAGTGTATATTTTTTTCCATTGGTCTCAAATGATGGCTTGTGGAAATACAAACCTACAGAATATGTCAATAATGACAAACAAAGAAATTTTTTGAATCATAAGTCCTGGTAGATTTTTCTTCTAACAATTTTGAGTCATAATCTATAGCTAACAAAATATAATAAAAAAATGTCACTGGGAATGGGCCAATGAATTCAATTCCACATACATCAACTATTTTATAGAAGGTAGTTGTTTTTTGGTTCATTTGTTTTGAGATATTTCCAAAAAATGGAATTTTTTAAATTGTTTACAAAACACATGTACATATTTATCTAATGTGGGAAAATAAATTTCACATTAAAATACCTCCAATACTATCCTTTGGGTTCCAAATTACCTCTATAAGATAATTTGTAACAATATTCAAAAACTGATTCCATTTCACTTTCAAGTAATCAACTCTAAATTACTTGATTAGTGAATATCTTCTAAATTAATGGGTATTCAAAAATATATAATCTAGAGTCAAATTTAAGTTTATTTTTTTATGAGGGTTTATATGAGATTATACCGAAGATGTGACTAAATGATTGAAAATGTCAGTGTACCCCAATATTTCTCCTTCTATGTTGTAGATTTGTTCTCTTGGTAGTTGATTATTGAGAGGGTCTTGGTTTGGAATTTGTTCATCAGTGGTTTGACGTAGTCGGATCAAATGATCAGCCACATAATTTTTGGTTCCCTTATTATCCTTAATTCCTAGATGGAACTCCTATAAAATAATCATCCATATAACCAATCATATCTTAGTATCAACGTTCTTTATCAGATATTTGAGAGCTACATGGTCACATAAAACAACTTTAGTTCTAAGCAGATAGGGTTTGAATTTATTGAGTGAAAAAACAATGTAAAGGATCACATTTTTTATTGTCTTAAAGTTTATCTATGTGTAATATAATTTACTTTATGTGTAGTCTGTGACTTGAGGTTTAATATCACTTCTTTATGACAGGGTGTTTGTGATGGCATGGTTGGATGTGTCGTAGATTACCTCGAAAGGATTCTCCTAGTTAGGTGTTTGTATTACTAGTGGAGTAATTAACTATTTTTTAACTCATTGAAAAATTTCTTAAACTAAACTTCAACATTAAACTCAAATTATTTTAAAAGTAATCTTGAAATAGGTTGATAAATCTTATTTGAATATATGATAAATCATTGTTATAAACTCACCTGCTGAAAATAGATATAACATGGTTAAGAAAATTTGGATATGGAAATGATTTCATTACTTCAAATATTGATTTATCTACCTCAATTCATTTCACTAAAATTATGTGGCCTGACACTATGACCTTTTCAACCATAAAATTACATTCTTCAATTATTAAAAAAATATTTTTCTCAATGCATGTTTTAAAAAATTTATCTAAATTTTATATGAAATAGTAAAAATAATTAAAAAAAATAGCGAGGTCTTTAAGAAATACCTCTAGTAACTCTTCAACATAATTAGAGAAAATACTCTTCATACATCATTTAAATGTACCAATGGAATTTAATATCCAAAACAATACCCTCTTATAAGAAAAAGTGCAAAAGGTATTGGGAAAGGTCATCTTCTATTGTTCTTTTTGTGAGATTTGTACTAAGAAGGATCTTCAAAACATATAAAAAACATTAATGAGTTTTTACAACTTACCATTATAGAATTTTATCAATGAATGGGATGGGAAAATGGTCTTTTCAGTTAACTTGATTCATCTTCCTATAATCTGTACGCTCCCATGAACTATTTTTCATTCACATGGGGATTAGTTCATTCTTCTCATTATTGACAATGGTCATAACTATTTTTTTAGAACAAAATTAATGGGGTAACCCACTGAGAATCAAGGATTTGGAAAATGATGTCTACTACTATAAATTTTTCTATCTCTTTATAAACATCCTCACTAATGGTAGTATTAAGTCTTATATGTGACAATATCACTTTTCAAGAATCACATTTTCAATGTAATCTATGAGACAATACATTGGGGTTGATACCCAAAATATATCATAAACATCATCCTATGCCTTTTACATTTAATTTAAGAAGGTTATTAAAAGATTTTTCTTTAGAATTGTATAAGTCATTGACAATGATTATTAGTAATATATCTCCTTCTATAAGGTATTCATATTTAAAATCATGTGGTTGGGGATTTGACTCAATACATTGGGGTTGTTATAGGGATGATATTGAGTTGAGTTTTTTTACTTATAAGGCTTGTATATCTTGTATCATGATTGTTTCATTTATCAAATCATTGAAAAACAATCAGAAATTACATTTTTTTAAACATGAAATTGGGATTTTCTATTTTCTGGGTGTTTGTGACTTCAAATGAGAAACGATCTCCAATTTATATAAATTATCAAATCATACTTGAATCTTCAATCAGGTATATACCATCTTTATGGGAGATAATGTTGACCGAATGTCTACTTGATGGATGATTAATTTCTTATGTTTGATGAAGTGTACTATAATATCTCCAAGTTCCATTATGAGTTTTCCTTTATTGACATTAATGAGGTTATTTTATTTCCTTAAGAATGGCCTTCCCATAAGGATGGGTGAGTGTCTGAGTTCCCTATACTCTTCCATGGTAAATACATAGATGTTCACTAGAAAAATAAGTCCTCTTACATATTTTTTAGATCCATCTGGATATACAGTGGTACTATTTCATAATTAGACCACTGGTCATGTTAGATTCAATTATACAATATATGACGAAGAAAACATCATCTGAAAAATAAAAATTATAAAATAACATATATTTGATAAAAAATTGGGGAAATTTAATGAACCGATAGTGCATGGAATATAGAATATCCCAAAATCATCAATTTTTTTGGGTATCGACATTGTGATCAGTGCTGAGATGCTTCTCCCTAAGCTAATTCTACCATTTCCATCCAGTAAACTTCTATTTGTTCATAATTCCCTGTGAAAATTTTCATATTTAGGGATTTTTAAAATTGCTTCCAATAGAGTGATGTGGGTTTTTACCTTATTGAAGGTCTCTTTATTCTCTTTATGGATTCAAACATCTTCTGCTTTCGTTGACTCAACCAGTGCAGTTAGGAATGCTACATGAATATAGTTTTTTCAATTTTTCTATAGTATAGTTATTTTTAGTCACTCATTTTTAAAACATTCCCTTTTGTCTTTTAAATTATACTCCAAATAGTCATCCATTATTTTTTCAGGTGGCTAGAGATATTTTCCAATTTGGGTTGTATTCACACTAACATTCTCCATCAAATTTTGAATTTTCTAGGATGGAGGATTTCTTGGGTTATTTTCCAAAAAATCCATAAAACATTTGAATTGGTCTATCAGATTATAAATCATATCTTCCAATCCTACAACATTAGTTTGAAGCTACTAATCTTTAGTAGATAATGAAATAGTTGATGGCTTCTCATAAG
The DNA here is from genome assembly GCA_963277665.1 of Viscum album. Classification (NCBI taxonomy): domain Eukaryota; kingdom Viridiplantae; phylum Streptophyta; class Magnoliopsida; order Santalales; family Viscaceae; genus Viscum; species Viscum album. The sequence continues at coordinate 1,544,855,662 of OY728130.1, forward strand.
TCTTCAACTATAAAGGTGGTTCATAAAAGGATAGTTATTACTATAAAGGTTGTTTTTTTGATTTCTAGATTGGTGGTGGGTTTTGATATTGTTTCTACTATAATAGAGGTTTTGGTGGGTATTTTTTTTATATAAGGTATTACTTTTGTCGATATCCTAGTTTTTCCTAGGTTTGATACGATTAATTCTATTTAAATTACCATAGCTAAAAGGCCTCAACATAACTTTATGCCCCCTTAACCTCAAGACACTGATCGGAAAAATGATTTAGAGAAGAAAATAAACCACATAACATAGATGAATCTTATTTTACATTTTATGGCATCACATCCATTTTTCACACTAACCTGGTGAGGTCATCAACCTTGGTTTCAATTAAAGAAGATGAATCAGATGTTGATACCTCATAGATTTATCAAAGGAACCTACCTCTAATTCCCAATTTTTTTAATATTTTCCCAATATTATCAATCAGACATCTAGACTATGCTAGAGAATTATCAATTAGTGAACATACTAATTAAGAGTAAAGTAGTTTGTTGTTACTATCTATTATTTCTTTGTAGAAGAAAATGAGTAAGTAATATTCCTCTATTTCTTGATGTGGGAAGCTTTTATTGAGTTCGTTGAAGCATTCCTAGTACTCAACCAAGGTATCCCCAGTCAATTATAAATGATATAGATTTCTTTTCTGATTTATGTTTTTATGATATATATGAAATAATCTGTTCTTGAATCATCATTTGAAGTCTCCCTAGTAGCTGAAATCTCTCAGTTGTAGGTCGGAAAGAAATTCGTTAGCCACACCTTCATATAAGAATGGAAATTCTCTTTGTTGTAATTGGTCTTTAAGTGCTCCTCTTAGCCTGATTCTCAAAAATATGTAGTTTTATTCTAGGATATGTTGATTTGGATCATCCCCTATAAAACCATGAAATTTAGGGAGCATCGTAATCATGTTAACAAACAATTAAAAATCATTTTTTGAAAAGTTGGTTTTATGCATTGGAAAATTAAGAGGCATAGATACCCACATGGTTGGGTTGGTATTTCTTGAAATTTTTTCATATTCAAAGTAAAAACTATGATAATCACTTGAATCCATGAGATTTGTTTCCACAAATCTTTTTTTGAATTTATTTTCCTTAATTGGGATTGTGTTATTTCAATTTCTCGATCGAAATCAAATAATTGGTTATCCAAACATTGTGTCATGAAATGATAATTTTTTATAGTTTTGAAGAACTTCCTCACCAATAACAGTGTCGATATTGTCAGAAACCTATCATGAGGTGTGAAAAACAAATTTTTTTGTTACCAAATTATCATATAGTTGGTTTACCTAGGGTTATCTCTAGAATAAGTGTTCAAACAATAATGGGTTTTCACTTTTAGTTTATTTTTTTGGTAAAATTTTTTTCTAGTAAGTATTATTTCAGAATCTAAGGGTTTGAATTTTTTATATTAAAATATTGATTAATAAAATATGATGAAATTGATGACTGGTTCAGATTAGCTAGACCTAGGTAAATGTTATCATGATTTCAATTTATAATCTATTATTACTCTACAAAATTGTTAGTAGAGAGTGAGAGAGTCTTATTTAAGTTATTCTACCTCCCTTGGATGATTTTGAGGGTGAGGGTAACCCTAATCTAGGTCTCAAATAATTATAATCTCCATATTGTGTTCATAGATTCATATTGGTCCCTCTTGATATGTTAGGGAATCCCAAACCATCAATAGTTACAACCATAATTCTGTACACATGCTGGTGATTTCCAAGCACTCATCAACCAACCCTAATATGTTCAATAATAAAAATTAGTTAATTTAGTATAGGGAAAAATGGATCATCAACCACAAAAAATAAAATTAAAATAATCTAACCCTAACATAGTTTCATTCACTGTAAAAAATTAAATTAACAATTAAAACCAGAAAGAAGAGGAAAGAAAATATTTTTACCATTTAAGGAAGAAAACCCAAACAAATCTCGATAATTCAAGAATTCTCCATTCTCAACCACTCAAAAACGTTACCCATCCTTGTAAAGTGTAATAGAGTTAGAATAGGAGAATGAAACCATCACAGATTGATGAAAAAGTTGGTAAAAAATATTAAAATATAGCATGAAATATTTTGGATTTTTCCCTCGGAGATTGATATTTATTTAGCCTATATGGCCTTCTATTTATAGGGATAGATCATGCTCAGGATTCCATAAATGGTTTCATGAATTGTTTTTGGTCACCCACTGAGATCATGGGGTCCATGGGTCAAAAATATGGATCCTTAGAATAAATTAAGTCAAACATGACCAATTTTGGATATATTAGGGAATTTCATGTCCTGAAAAGTGTTCACGACATGTAATGTGTGGGGGAAACATTTCATGTGTTATTTCATTCATTGACTTAATGTCCTATGATCCTTTAATGTTGACATCATGGATGATTTTCATGATGTGAATTGGTGTTTTCTGTCATTTTTTTATCCGTTTTAGCCTTGTTATTCATTATCAATTTTGGATTCGGTCCTTGATCTAATGTGTGTTTTGGGACATCATCTTAATTTCGAATTCATGACTTTTATACCTGTTTTTAGTAAAAATATATTCCATCTTCCATCTTAAGTATTATTCCAAATTTATTCTTTCAGTTTTTTTCATAAATGTTTTGTATCCTACCATAAATAACAAAAAATAATAAATATTGAAAATAATATTAAATTAAAATGAAAAAACAGTGTGTTTATATTGAAATAAACATGAAAAACATGACTCTTTAAAAAGCCATGGTCTCCTACCACAACTAATCTTTAGTGTTGTTTAATTAACAAACCACCCCTAGAGCTACGTTCATCTTGAAACCATCCTTTGGGATATATAGTGACACCCATATGCCCTATGCTATTCCAATCCATAGACCCTTAAATCATTCTTTCCTATCACCTTGGATACTCTTTTATCTCAAATAAACACTCAATACATACTCAACTCTAGGAAAATTCCATTTTAAACATTCTATTATTCACGAGACTGGTCTGTCCAATAGATTATTCATTGAACTCCCTATGATTATGTGATTTCTTATATGTTGTGTTAGGAATTGGTTCACCTTCTCTCACTTGGATATATGTTCTATATCACACCATTAATGGTTTTTTATCCAAATATATTCATAAGATTCATATTTTAAATATTTTTATTTCTTAATTCCCACTTCATGAGATATGGAGTGATTCTTAGATCTTTGATCATAGGCTAAGCCATAACATTTGCATTCCCCAATCAATGTCTTGATTTCCAATACCCCTCCATTGGGATCCTTTTTCATTCTTATCATCAAAATGTCCCAAATCGTAGGGTAAAAATCAATATTTTTATGACCATAAAATACTATCCACTCACAATCCAGGAACCAAGAAACTAAATTATGTTCATGCTTTAAAGAGGATTTCCATACAGATATAAGACCCTATTCATGATAGGTTATCACCCTATTCAGTGTTATATAAACTACTTTATTCCATTTATTGAGCTCCAAAATCGTAAATTGATATCCATCCACTATCCAAGCATCGGGACTGTAAACTATGTGTACAACTTAGAGATGCAATGTTTATTAGTTTCAAGCCCCATTCATGTTCGGTTTACCCAATCTCTCATCCGTACATATTATAGTTTTTCCATATTCCAAGCCCCATGACCTTAAACTATCATCACCCATTAGTCTAGGTTGTATGGACTAAAACCCTAAGCCAATTATCTATCCATCATGACCTTACATTATGCACTTTATACACCCCAAGATAGTTTGTATCAACATCAAAACAGCTATTATCATCAGGTTATGTCCATATCTATTTCAATGATAGTGATTTGAGTTTCCGTAAATCAATATTATATGACCTTAAACCCTGTAACCTTTTAGGAAAATCTTGTACAACCTAAAACTACATCACCCACTTATTCAAAGTAGTGAAACCTTAAATATTATCATTTCTATGGTCCATGTTGTATGAACTAAAATTATAGACCTCCCATTTCAAGTTCCATAAGTGTAAACTGGGATTTATAATATGATATATATGATCATAGAATTTATCATATCATGGACAATATCAATTTCCTTTTCTACATGATTTCCCCCTTTCTCATGTATTGGTCTCTCGTGTGTTTAGCATACTATCTAACATGGTTCACCCTATCAATATTATCAATTGGTGATGGCGTATCTATGGGATTTTTGGGTCCCTCTTGGAAATTTTCCTTCATATCCATAATTTTTATCTCTATTGTTTTAATTTCCTTGTAAACCTTTATTTTCTGAATGGAATCCTATGTGGTGAGGGTACTACACCATAGTATCGAATCACTTCCATCTAGTGTACATATCAAAAAGAAAACGTCATAACAACAACATTATAGATCTCATGTTTTCAATCTGGTCATCATTTAACATCAACTTGTTTTCCCTCATCCTTTTATATATGGAAATGGAACATTTGTTTTGAAATAAGTTAATGTTCATCTTCAACTTTTTTAGAAACCTTTTTTTATGATTTAGATCATGATAGATACAATTTAACCTTCTTCCATCTTCGTTTTTTAAGTGGACTTCTTACGGTTTTGGTGTTACCTATCATGTGATTTTTTCTATGTTTTCTTGGGAAATTTTTCTTGGAAGCAATCCTAGACCATTTTAACACATTATCATATAGTTTTTCTCTATGATCAAAGTGATGTACCAACTCCAACCCATTATCATATTTTATAAACACTTGTGTGATAGATCTTCTATTTCCCCATGTTTCCCAAACTGAACATGACTCTTGTGGGCTTATGTATTTTATTCAACCACTTTATAGAAAATTTTACATGAATTATATGAGAGATCCCCTTGTCCAAGTTACAAAAAATTAAACTACACAGCCTCTTGTTCAAAGTTGTATGACCATAACCATCTAAAACATCATAGATCAAGTATTATGACCTTAATTTGTCTCTTCGCACATCTAAGGTTTTTAATATTTGAATTTAGGTTTCCTGATTCATGTTGGGTTTTTTTTCACTCGTTACTATATAAAAACCCCCTCTAGCGTAAGCATCGTGACCCTAAAATATGTGTGCCCATTTTTTGGGATAATATGTATTGGCATTGGGATTTCATTTTAGGGATCTTGACTCACGTAATTTTAAATATAGATTGTCATAATCCTCCTTTTATTTTTTAGGTTCATGGTTTAATAAATTATAGCACTTCCATCCTCAATATATTATATTAAACTATATTTTAACCATATTTTTTATATGATGGTAAAAGGAACAGTATTTTTTATCAGTGTATGACATTAATTTTCATGATAATCATCTTCCCAACATAGAATTAAATTATTTAGACATATCCCTATATCACGAAGTTAAAATGAGGTGTGACTTGTAACTCAGGAGATAGGATATCCCCTTCTAATGATGTTGGATTTCTATAATGCGCCTTTGGTGTTGGTAAAATACTACACATCTACTAGAAATATGTATTACTTGATTCATACCTCTTGGGATATATAGTCATATCTAGTTATCTTACACAAAGAATAGCCACTATCTCTTATTCCTCACATCCCATCATATTATTACATAACTAGTACCCCCTTCATCAGGTTACCTTTTCCCTCTTGGAACCTAGATAGTGATTACATTCTCTAAAGATAGTCCAATATATATAACCATAAACAATAAGGCACTACCTAGTCAAAGATGTATGAATTTAACTTAAGTAACTCCCAGGTCCAAGTTACATAACCTTAAAAGGTACCTGGTCTTGGTTCCACAAACATAAAAGGCACAACCCTTTAGTTCAAGTTTCAGGACCTTAAATTAAGAGTATCTCTTGGTTCCCTTGCTCAAAGTTTCATGACCTCTAAAAAACAACATCATGGGCCATGCATAATGACCTAAAATTTGTTTATTTTTCCATTATAATACCTATAAAAAATAATTCCACCCATCCATGCTTGAAATCTTGGTGTATATAAAACCTCCACCATTTTTCCAACTATACGACTTTAAAATATCATTTTCCAGGATCACATTGGTCCCTTTATTTGAGTATGATCAAAGATTATTTCCATGCCTTTTCTAGGTTGGAATTTTTGTCTATCCTACTAGACTGAATGAATTCTAATTTTTTTTATTCCCCATAAATATTCTCAATGAATGAAAACATAACCCGAAATGTGTTCAAAATAATCATGAAAATATTTTTCTTCTAAAGGATGACTTTGTGTCCCCTAATATTGATCTTCATCCACTATCATTTATAAATGGATTCCCCCATGGCTATGGAATAGTTCCCCGATATCATATCACCTACCATATATGTTATACATCCATGAGAAAAAATCGTTATCATTTCTAAATAGACTCTACTATAGTGAAAGAACAATGACCTATAACCTGCCTCCTATCTAGGCTCCAAATCCTAAGGGGGACATGCCAGCTGGGATGGTAAGGGAGACCATGCTTCTAAACAGAGTCAACGATTATACACAACCAATATCCCCCTTTCATTTTTCAGTCTAGAGTCTCAGAGTCGCAACGTTCATCTACCAACACCCCTATTCTTGATTGGATTTCTGATGCCCTTAGTTTTTCGAACTCATGCGTCATAGCCTTTAATGGGGAAATTATATCCTTTGGAGTAACAACAATATGATTCCCCATCTTCATGTGTTTCCCTTATGATTGTCACTGTGTCATTCAAACCCCAACACATACACCCCAATTTTTCACTCTCATTTAATGTGAATGATATTATATATATCACTTAGGTATCATACTGATAATGAATTATGTGGAATTACAGTATTTAGTTGACCTTTTCATTAATATAGTTGATACTAAACTAATGAGACAATATTTAAAAAAATTACAATTTTAATCACTTGAAAAAATTTGGAGGTTCCTCCTTAATCTAGAGCCTCTCCTTAGATGCAGGATGACCTATGGTTTCACCAAGGATATCCATTTCTCTACCTTAGTCTGCCTTGACTAGGGATATTAAAAGGCCTATCATAATATGGTTAGATCTGAGAGAACCACATATACATATAATCACACCATCATCGCCCACATATGTAACTTCTATTATCAGTAAGTACACTCTACCACTCAGGATGTTTTCTGAGCCAACGCCTCTTTAACCATGTCGAGATGGACACTCAAACACGCTGAATATTCTTTCTAAAACCTGGAGAGATCATGTAGTTGTTTTCCTACTTCCACCCCATAAAAAATATCTTACTGAGACTCTTGATGAGCTTTTATTTCATTGACCATAGATGCATCTATTATGGATTTGAGCTATCACACCTCCTAATACTCCCACTCAACTAAGAATTTAAGAGCCATTAGATAGAGGTCACATCAGTTGACCCAACCAGCCCCTAATTTCACTAGCCAAAGGTAGTGGCTTCATATATATATATATATATATATATATATATAATATTTCTATGGATTAGATATGTGAATGAGATGAAGTTATAAATTTCTTCAAGGACCTATATTAGATTACTCAATTGTCCTCTTCCACATCTGATCCCTAGTTGTCCTCAACATCAATGGTGATATCATATGATATGAACTACTTGAGTAGGGGAGATGGCATCACTAATTTGCGTACCACCTTTAGAAAGCTAGTTTTAGATATATAAAACAAGTCCACTAGCTCCATGGTTACTTCCTTTTGTGAAACTAGATACTCCTCTAGAGTCATAGTAGGTTTATTCTAAACTGAAAAAAATTATGGTTTATGACCCATAATTGATGTGTCACTGGGCTCACTATCACTAGAAGTGGTTCTTTAAGTGCCTTGTCTACCCCTAAACTATTAGAGCGAGAGAGGGGTATACCAAACCAATCAGCTCACCATGTCTGTACATTTTCATGGAATTTATCTCATGAGGATACACCGTCATAAGAAATTGAACAGTCATTCATGTTATGTCAGTAAAGAAATCTAGGAAGAACTCATATGTTTGAGACTCACATTCCATATAATGGTCTATGATTTCACTCTCCATCAGAATTGTAGTGGTCGATTTGGATTGAAAAAATTTTATAATAATTATTTAAATTGCATAAAATCTTTAATTCATAAAATAAATCATTGTTTCGCTATCCATAATTATTTCAAATATCACACTATAAAAGAAATCATTTTTAAAACCACATATTTAACTTTAATCATTCAATAAAATAATATTTTTTAATGTCTAAAATTACTTAAACCTAGTTATATTTTATAAAAATATCAAATTTGAGGGTACAAAAAAATTAATCTTATGACAGGTGGGTCAACCCAATTAAAAACTTATTACCCAACCACTAGATCTAACCAGAATACGAGAAAAATAATTAAACCACCTTATCTATGCTTATTTTTAACATGATTCATGATAGATGGTGTTGGTTTCTTTGGATTTTTGGATATTTTGTGTATATTCAAATGAGTTTTTGAAAATAATTATAGAAATGGGTTTATGTTAAAACTATTTTTAGAAATTGGTAAAAAATGAATTAAATAACCCCACACATTTTCATTCAGTCAATTGTGTTTGGGGATTTAAATACTTTGTTAAAAAAATTAAATAGATGGCATTAAGGACCCAAACAATTATTGTTCAAACTAAAAAAACTAATCAATATTTTTAGTTTTTATCATATATGTATATATATATATATAATTTGTTTTAATAATTTAAAATTTAATACATACAAATTTACTTCTATTAAATTAATTCTAAAATATAACTAACCCCACCACCGTGACTCACTTTTCTAAGAGAGGGTTCCCTTGAAATCCTTATATATTTGTAGTGTGGGATTCAAATTCCTCATTACCAATGCTAGAATACTAACAATATATTATTATTATTACATTAAGTAATTAAAAATAGTTAATTAATAGTATGTAGGTTTTACTTAAAAATTAATTATAATTAAGAATTATTAGTAATTAATTAATTATAATAAATTAATATTTAGTGTTAATTTGTTACTAAATAATGATAATTTGAAATCATTATTTGTAATTAATTATAAAACAGTTCATTAGAAAATTTTATTACAATTTTGATTAGTAATAATGAGTAAAAAATTATAAATAATTAATAATAATTAATCTTTATTTGGGTTGAAGGGATTATGAACTACAAGAAACAGATACACCCAAGGCTCAAAAGTTGGTAAAGCCTCATCCCTGCCAACAAGGATTAGTAAGCACCCACAGTGACCGAAAAAATACAAGGCCTCAAGGCCCAACATTTTTATAACCCCAAAGGACCCATATGGTGTGGATTAAAGGTCCAAAAGCCTAAAATATTTTTTTACAACTTATATCAAGGGGTTATGTAAAGACCCCAGATCAACCTGTCATAGCATGCTAACATCGCGCCCACAACAACTTTGTGCCACCACCATTCCACTAGAGACGACACCCATGACCACGCCATTGTGCCACCTCATTCCACCCCTATCATTAGTTCCACATCATGCCCTCAATGACACCATTTCATGGCGATGTCATGTTGCCTAAGCATGCACCACACCTATGTCCCACTATCAAGTGGGACACCACCTTTCATCTATCAATCGTGTGCTCATATGTGGGTTTGAAATAATCTCCAATCCCTATTTAATAGGTGCATAATGGAGCAGTGATGTGGGATCAAACACCTAACCCCTACCAAGGGATACCTTTCGGCCACAGAAGTCACCAACTGACTTATTCCCCAATGGTAATTAAATAATAATAGTTTATATTAATAAGTAATAATTTGTATTAATTAATTACCTATTAATAATACAGTAATTAATAATAATTAATAAATTTTAATAGTACTTAAAAATATGGTTAATAATAATTAATTAAAATATTTTTGATATTAACAACAATTATTAGTTGCAGTATTAATTAATAATAATAATTATTATTAATTAGTAAATAATTAAAAATATCATATTAAATTATTAGTCAATTAATTATTATTATCATTATTATTAATTAGTAAATAATTATTATTTATTTAATACTATTTAATAATTATCTATAATTAGAAATTTATTAATTATTATTAATAAATAATTATTAATTAATATTATATAGTCTTTAATAGTAATAAATAATAACTACTAAATAATTAATAATATATATTTATGAGTATTATCTAATTTGTAATTATTAAAAATTATTATCTGTTGATTTTTTATTAATTAATCCTTGATAATTATTAATTAATTACCAATTACTATTAACTCGTCAAACATTAACATTAATTATAATGAATTGGTTGTTAATTATTGGTAACAAATCAGCCATTAACTTTAATTATAATTAATTAAATTAAAATTATTAATTAATTACTAGTTACAAATTAATTACTAATTATTAATTAATTGGTTTTTAATTTCCAATTAAATGATTTCTAATTGTAAATAATAATTATGAAACTATTACTATTATTTTTTGATATTAACTAATAAAAACTCATTAATAATTGCTATAAATAATTAATAACAGTTGGAATAAACTTTATTAATTATTAATAATTAATAATTATTAACAAATTGGTAATTTTTATTAATTAGTATTAATTTATTTCTAATTTTTACTATATGTTGGTTGATTCTAAATTAATTACTAATTATTATTAACCACTCACTTATTACCAATAACTATAATTAATTAATTAATTACTAATTTCTCTTAAACATTTTTAATTAATAGCTTAAACTTTTGAATTATTATTTAATTATTTTTTATATAATTATTAATTATTACGAATTATTAATAATGTGTTTTTAATAATAATATATTATTTTTACAGTGCTAGGAAAGGGGAATATGAATCTTATATTGGAAATCTATAAGAGTTTCAAGGGAACCCTCTCTCATAAATGGGTTTCATATTTGGGAGTTTTATTTATATTTTCAGATTACATTAATAGAAGTAATGATAAATATTATTGAAGCCAACTTTTGATAAAAAAATTGTTTCATATATATTAACAAAAATACCAAAATATAAATATACATATATGTCAAAAAGAAAAAATAGTGGTTTTCATACTTCGTCCTTTTGGGGATGAAATACTTATTGAAGTTCTAGTAATGTAAAATATATGTGAGTCAATTTTTGAATTATCTAGAAGCCTTGGGGTGAAAGATCACATCTTAGAAAAACATATTTTAGGGATGAGGATTGTGAGAGAGATAGGTTATTGTAATTTATACCAGAGTTGATCAGATTAGTTCCAAAAGTTAGTGGGGAACTTCAAAAGAAATAGGGAGAAAGGGGTGACCACACCCATGACCAGGAATGTCATGTTAAGTAAAGGGAAGGCACCGAAAATGGATGTTGATGTCAAGTGCAGCGCGAAAGTATTTCTGAAGTGGATTATATAGTACCTAAAGGGTTCCAAAATCATGGAACCATTATTTAAAATGAATGATCCTTTACTAGGTTTAAAATACATTAACTTTAGTGGTGATTTAGGCTCACTAAAGATCACTTTTGGATATGCCTTTACTTTTTATTAAAGAATATAAAATTAGATTTCAAATCTTCAAAGGGTAGTTACACCCTCGATAACAGAAGTATATTACTTTTCTTTGATAAAGGTAAGGAAGGAGTTGGTTTGGTTGAAAGGTTTTCTTGTAGGATCTCAGAAGGAAAAATTAAATTGCAGTGTTGTTTTGTGGTTCACAAAGTACAGTTCACTTTTCTCGAAGTATGATATTTTATTCTCAAATGAAACACATTCAGATGATGTACCACATTATCCAAAAGTTGGTGGAGGAGGGGGTATTGGATTTTTGAAATATTTAAGGAACTCAAAACTCAATGTAAATGTTGAAAAAGTTTATTTTGTTGGATATTTATAGGAATTTTTAAAACTCCACCCATTTATTAATTTCAAAATTCAGTGGGATTTTTTATTTTTGAATTTCAAGAGAGGGGGCATTATTAGAATCAAAGTTTATATTTGAATTTTGAGAGTTTAGGCATTTAGAGGTGATGATTTTGGATATAGATCGAGTTGTGTATAGCCTCTTGGATTCTGGAGTATGTATTAGGATCTTCGATATGGATTTCAAAAAAATGAATCTATTAATCCCTATGAATGGTTGGTGAATTGTTCGAAGAAACTATACGGACAAACCATGAAGGCTGGATTTATTATAGGTAATGGTGTATGGTCACCACATGATAATAGAAAAACCATGTGAGGTTTTAAATTTTGTTCGTAGGGTCATTTTTCATAGTTAGAAAATGGTTTTGTAAATAGTGAGACCAAATCCACCGAGGTAGTGTGTATTAGATAGTGGTTAGCACACGATTGAAGTATGATTTAAAAAAATGTGTGGAAAAAACATAATGTCTTGAGAATTTAATTCAAATAAATGAAATTATAAAAACATCCTTTAATATTTTAGGATAAATCCCCCTCTTTTACTTCATCATTTTTATGCATTTCTATGCAATCCTCTCCCCCTTTGGTTCCTTTGACCCATATTGAAATAGGGTGTTTGATATGAAAGTTTTCAGTATCCTAAAGTAAAATATCATCCGTTCTTCATTCCTTTGTCATTAACTTATATTGATTATATTTTACAGATTCTATATTATACGGTATATGATTAGATTGACATTATCCTTGTGGAAATTTTCACGCTTCTTGGGGATTTTGTGTGTATCACATAGAGGAGGAGACAAGAAGTTGTAATCAATTCGTTGTTTGTTATCCACTATGAGGTATGTTGTACTTTGAATTAATTTATGATTTTTTGATTATATGAAATTAAATTTATTATTAAATTTGAATTATGTGATATTAATTTTTCTTGGATCAGTTTTAGAAGTGTGTTGCAGGCACTCTGTGTGGGGTTAGTCACCATTTTTGTGTGATGGGTTTTCTCGATATTTATTAAAAAATTATTCCTATTGTTTCTTTTGATTAATTTTTTTTAAATTATTTTATTAATTTAATTGTATTGAATAAATAATTATAAAATGATATAATTAATTATTTATAGATTTGTGTATTGGGATAGGATCCCAAGTTATCATTTTATCAAAGGAAAGCATGGGCAGTGATGGTCATGCTTCATTTCAAAGGATGGTAACTACATATTTGAGGTGGGTGGAATTGAATTTCCTAATTCCCTTATTTATTCGGAATTTCATATTCACTTACCTCATTATTATATTTATTCATGCTTCAAGACTTTTTGGATCTTTCATTTAAGGTTGTGGAGGGATTATTTATACATAATAATCAACATGGACTGTATAGTTTATTAAATGATTTGATAGTGGAGCCCTGGTCAAATGAGTGTCAGTGGACCGCCTTATGTATATTTTGAAGTAATTATGTAGAATTTGAAAGTGAAATGAATTTATTTTTGAAAAATATATTTTTTAAAAATATAACTTGATTGAAATGGAATTTAATGGGAATTGGGTGGTTTGAGAATTTTTTTTTGAAAATGGGATTTTGTCCAATGGAGAATATGTGGGTAAAATAAGGGTTCTTCATTTTTAAAACATTTTTAATGGGTTTTTTGGTTTTATTTATAATGGAAATTAAAATTGTATTTTCTTATCATTTTTTGTATATTTGAACTTGTGTGGCTGATTCCTAGTTTTCTAATGCTTTTTTTCTTCTTGAATTTGTTTTCTCGGTGTGTATGATGAAGTATGATTATTCATGTTGTGTGCGTGGCCATATGATAACTATTCTTTCATTATCAAAGTTATGGGTTGATCTCTATATGTGTAACAGTTCCTTAATAGGGTCGATATGGGTCTAAAAGGCCTAAATAGTGGTGAGGGTTGTTATGACTAGAACAACGAGTTGGGATCAACAGATGGAAATGTGACTAAGTAACCCAAGTAGGATGTACATGATATCATTTTACCTATGGAATAAAAACCCCAACTATTTATAATTAAATATTACATCATTTTAGATGAATTCCCAATACACTTAAAAATAATACACACCTTAGGACCATAGAGGTTCAGTACCTTTAGAAAATCAGATATATAAACAAATAGTACATAAAATATCTACTTCATTTACCATTTAGTTCTTCAAAACTAGAATCATTTTTAGACACGACATAATTAATACATTTTTATCATAAACTAGGGAAGGGTAATATAATAAAGGGAGACCTTAGATGCTCTGTAAGAGGAAACATAAGATATTTCAATCAATGAACATAAGATAAGAATAACTGTATGATAATATAATCATAAAAATAGAAATTCCTTCCAATCAATTAATAGATAATAACCATGAAACAAGAAATATTTTTTTATCAATAAAACTACTTAAGAAATATAATTTTAGAACCATAAATAATAAATCATGGGCTTTGAGAATATATCATAAGTATAATAAATATGTTTTTTTCTTTCAAATAAGAATATAAAATCATTTCCTTAGTCATGGATCACTACCATGGATATCATAGTTTTTTGGGTTCACTCTGTATTCCATCATTTCCTTTGTCACAGATCACTCTAAAGATTATCTTATTGGAAAAATTCTATTATAGAATTAGGTTCACCCCCTATTCCCATAATTATTATTTCATTACATATCTTTCCTTACCCAATTAATTGGAGAGATATATAATTTCATGCACTCCCATCATATAATTGAAACCATACATATGTTTACTAATAGTTTAGAAAATGTCTATCTTCTCGTCAAACCATAACCCATTGAATGGAAAAAGGTATCATAGACATTTCATCATTATAATAATAAATCATATAGAGATAGAATAAGGATAGAAACATTTGATCACTTCCACAATAAATCATAAGAAACATCAAATGATGTCCTCATTGATGAAAATATCGTTGATAGTTCCCTACAATATTTCTTGAGGAAAAATGACCTTTCATTTTGAAATAACTTATTTAAAATTATGAAATTTCCCAAATATTAAGGAAAATTTTCTTTTAAAAGAACCAAAGAAAACATGTTATATAATCTTCAATGAAAATAATATCCTTACTGTCAGGGAGAACGATTTATATGGTTTCTGTTAAACCATAATTCGTTTCATGTTTTTTATAAAAAGTAAAAAGTAACATGTTTGGAAAATGAAAATAAGGTTCCTTTAAATGTTTTTTAAAGATAGTAAAATATTTTTAAAAACAACATTAAATAATCATTATAGAATAGTAAAAAATATTCTAGAAAATATTTTATAGACAATATGGACATTAATGAAATTATTTTCGATTATAGGGAGAAATGAATTAAATTTGTTATAACCAAAGGATAAGAGAGGAAATATAATTTTTGTAAGATAGATCATATAAATTAATCATCATAATTTTAAGCATAAACAATATCTATAAAAATGATATTAGAACACAAAACCCTTACCATTTTGGTAACTTTTTTAATAAAAACACCACTAAAATAAATAATATCAAATAAATATATATATACAATGAACATAAGGATATTCATGATACAAAATATCAATGGGTTAGTATATTTTCCTCATTAAATAAGATAAGAGTATAACATTAAACATGTCTTCAAGAAAAAAAATTGTTCAATTAGGGTCTTAGCCAAATGGTAATGGTATCCCTATAATTTTGCATCAAGCTAGGGATCAAACATTGGTAGCACTAAATTTGGGGGATTTATTGGTTCCACTTTATCATAGGGTGAAGGCGGACCATAGTATTGGTTTGTGGACATGGTGATGAGGTAGTAGTATAAGGTTTGATTCTCAATGATCATTAGAAGGTTTTTGGATTATTTAACACTATTGGTAGGGTGGTGGTAGGTTGTTAGTGTGATGTAGTGAGGGAAGAATAGGTGGTGGTAGGGGTAGATTTTAAAAGTGAACATGAAAAGAATTAGATTAGGTCTAATATGATTTGGTAGTGTTGGATTAATATATGGGAAATGAATGAAATATAGGTGGAATGTGGGTTCTATAATAATGGGTTTCAGTGGACATTTTAGAATGTGGAGTAGACCGTGTAGACCAGGCGACCACACTAGATGAACCATTGTGGTCTTGGACTTCAGACCATGTTATCATGTATGTAATGCCATAATGTAATATGGATCATGTCATATGGATACATATACCCAAAGAAAATTAGATGGGTTTTTTTGGTTTTTTAAAAATGGGGGAATTCCTCTAACCCTTAAAGAAATAAAAAAATTGAGATGAATAACCATTACAGATTTATTAATTTTTGAATTGAAAGTATTTTGATTGTTTAAAATCATATGGTTATATGAATACCTTGAACTAATTCATGTATTATAGAAAAATAAATTCCTTTAATGTATATAAACCACAGAAAAAATAAATGTGTGCATAACATCGAAACATTTCTCAATGAAGAGAAATTGAGATGAAACCCTTGCATTAGGTATGTCGTGCTTCCTAAGAACTCTAACCAACATTATAATAAATTTAAATTTATTTTAAATGTATAAATATAATAATATTAATATATATAATATCATATTTTTTCCAATTATGTCTTTTTAATAGCCATTTATTAACAATTATCTATTGATGCTTTCATTTCAGGTGTTAACTGTTTCATTTTTAATGTATGTTTTATTTCATAAGTTATAGTCCTTGAACATGGATCATGGTTACAACCAATATAAAATGTGAATAATGATATAAATAACATATATCTTAATAATATACATAATTATAACAATTCATATAAAGTAGTGATGAAAAATAAATTACATCACTACATTGATACAATAGTCTATACGTACGTACAAGTGATGTTTCCATTTTTTTGATTGATGGAATGAAACAATGTTAAATGATAATTAACCATTATATAATCATTATTATATCATAATTATAATATTTATTCATTTAATGTATCATTTTTAACATCCAAGTAAATAATAAATGATAAATAAATCACATCGCTTTATGGAGGTGGTAGTCCACACGTATACACAAACGACATTATCATATACCGATGGATCGTAAGGTAATAAGGTAGATAAGATCTTATTATTAAATAAAAATAATTATTTTATAAACATCATATACAAATATTATAATCATAATTATAACCACCCATTAAATTTGGAGCTATAAAATGATTTGTATCTCTATGTGGAGGCGATAGTCCACATGTACGCACAAATGATACTTTTATTTCCTTTTCGATAGATAAGGGGAATACATGGTTGTTAAATAATCATAATAACATCTTAATATATTTATAACATTATATTAATCATTTTTAAATTTATACAAAAACTTTATCTAATGTTTAAGAAGAAAAAATTTGAATGATCTTAGATAAGATTTACCTCTTCTTTGAGAGACCATCTTTGGATTACACCTTAATCCTTGACAGATTGGTCCCAATGGAAGGAAAAAACTCTAGTACAATGTAAATGAATCTATTATGGTTTTTTATTAGTTATTAACTGATATATAATTCTCAAATGGTGTGAGTAATGGTGGAGGGTTGTATCCCTTTTATGAATAAGGGGAGGGAAACACATGGAATTTCTTAAAAGATTTCAATTATATAAGGTCACTTTCATGGGAAGCATATCCAAATAAAAAATGGATTACAATGTATTATTATATAAATTTTAAATATATTTAAAAAATAATAATTATTTATGTTTTTTTAGAAATCCTACCCTTATATCTTGGTTTACACCACCCCACTGTAAACCCGTTTTAACCTTATCAGTGGTAAAAAAAATATTTTTTTACTACACAAACTAACTAAGAAATATATTCCTTATATTAGATTATATTAATTATTTTCAATCGAAATATTGAATCCATTTTACAAGATTCATTTTCTATAAGTTGACAAAAATTAAATAAGCGGGAAACCAGCAACGATAACCAATTATAGGAAAATGAATCCTTAAGAAAAAACCATAATTTATTTAAATTATTTAAAAAAACATAAAATAAATTTTAAAATATATTATTGATAATAAAATATATAAATTTCATTAATTAAATTAATAAAAATATATTAATTAAATTTATTAAGATAAAAACACATTGCACTTATAAAAAAGTTTTTATAAAAATGAGTTTTTATGCTAAAAAGTAAAATTATACATAAATAAATTATAATGACGATTTTTATGTAATAAATTATATAATTAAAAATTAATGCATAATTATTTTACCTTAATATCAAATTAATAACATAGTGGTACTTTTACATGAAAATATATGATAATTTTTACAAAAAATGTTTTATTTTCACTATTCAATGAAGAATTATTCTTTTTAGAAGAAATCCTAAAAAGATAACCTAAGATAATATAAAAAATAAGTCTTTAAAAGATAATAATAATTTATTCAAAAAAAATTTATAAAAATTTCAGAAATCAATTATAATGTTTATGTGAAAAAATGATTAAAAATGTTTTTGAAGAAAATATATTTTTTTGAATTAAATAATGATTTTAATTAAAATTGAATACTTATTTTTTTTAGTTAATCAATACAGTTGAGTTATTAATAACATATATAAATATTATTTTCATAATGTGGTTATTAATATCCATACAACAAATTTTGTAGCTAGGTTATAATATATTATGATTCTTTTAAAGTTTAGTATTGTGTGTCAAGAAAGATATCAAGCTTAGTATTCCATTAAACTAAATATAAAGAGTGTTATAAAGGGATTCATGGTGGTATAATTTAGACTTTGTTGAGCCTATATAGCGTGTGTGTGTGTGACATATGGTTATATATGATTATGAGGGTCAATTTTGAACCTGAATTTATTGTATGATCCTGTTTTGGCTAATATGGTGATAGGTCGACCACTTGATAGGTAAAACTTTGTGTTTAAGGAAGGGTTTGGGAAGATTGAAAACCTATCTGTAAATTTTTATGAGATGATTGGGGTTGGATTTGTATCCCACCAAGATGTACATGATTACATGGGATTCCTTTCACTTTCTCCTTGGATATGTCCTTCATGCCTGATACTATGTTACTTTTCTTCTTAGAAGAGAAATACCCTTGTTTTTTATATGAGTTTGGATTGAATTTTATTAGATTTTTGGATTTCATTTGATAAGTAGTTTGGATTACCTTGGACATGTTCCTTGAAATTGGTGTAGTGTACGCAACCCTCCCAGTTTTCAATTCCGTGTGGTTTAGATTTACTTGGAATCTCTCCATGGAATATTGATAGAGGATTAAACCCTTCAGTGTGGCCTATGGGTGTGATTTAGATTACCCAAGAATGACACCTAAAAAAACTATTGATAATGAGACTAATGAATTGGAAATGGGTTTATATTGGTTAGAATAGTTCTATGGCATGCATAGAGACTTTCCAAACCTATAAGAATATAGAATGATATCATACATTAGTTTTGGGGTCGGTCATGGTCTATATGGGTGATTAATTTTGTTTAGAGACATTTGGAACTAGCTAAAGTAGGTATAGTCTGAGTTTAAGGTGGTCTCTTTGACACCAAACGACCAAAAATTGATGTTTTATGTGCTTGTATGCTGTTTTTCTTGAGTGGGTGATCTGTATGAGTGACCAAAATCTTATATATGTATTACATGCACATATTCTTGGTCACAAAAACACATAATATTTTCTAGTAATTAGGGATTTCTTACTGGGTTATTGGAATCGCCCCTTATCTATGTACATTGTATGGGTTTCAATGTACATTGGTACATATTATTATTTTCTCTCAGAACAAAGGAATTTCTTGTAGTTGGAGATGCAGTAAAAGTCTTATAGGTTGTGGCGGTTTAAGAATTAGTCAGAAAATTATGTGAGTTAGGTTAGTAGTTGTGTAGTTTATTTTTTTTTTGTAATACCCTCTGAGTTATTTATTTATATGATATTTTTTTTACATTTATTTTTTATATCTACTATATTTTTTTTATCTTATAGATAAATTTACTATTTTATATTCAGGACTATGGGGGACCAGTGGGATTCTAATTTTATGCCTAAATGTTTTTGGGATATCCATTATATAGACGGGTCATGCGAAATTTTCAGTATAATCGGGGATGACCCTTAGGCCTTATATTAGAGAGTGTAGTCTCACCATGATTATTTTATGAACTTTTTTCTAATTGAAAACCATTGGAATATGAGAAGGCATGCCTGAGGTCTTATCACATCACCATAATGACGTTATTTGGGTGGCCTAATACATGGTATGAAAAAGTGGTATCAAAGCTATTTTGGGATGGGACTATGTGAGTCAGTGATGGAGATATATAGTTAGGTCACACAAGGTAGACCGAGTTCATGCATAGCATGTATGACATTGATGGGAACCTATATTACCTGGGGAAGTACATTGTTGGGACTAGTCACTCTAGGATGAGTGAGGTGTTGGATTTTACCATGAATTCTAATATGAGGTGGATGAGTAATAAGGATTGGATTGGAGCTAGTGAATTCTATGTGCATCATGTTAGAAGAATTCTTAGAGAATTATATAATTTCCTCTAAATGTTTTAGTTTTCAATATTACATCATTGAGATCCTTTATTAATTGAAGTAATTTATAATATAATTAGTGTTTTCACAAATATATTATAAGGGATTATTATATTAATATGGATATGTGGGACCTGTTTGGTGGATTTTGATTTTGATTATTATTCGTTATTGGGAAATAGTGTTAGGGGTTTCAAATTTTGAAGAAAACAATGTTTTTGAATGAAAACTAAAGTGGTTGAACATGGTGTTCATGAAATGGTTTTGTAAGTTATTTTTGTTGAAATACCTCATGGAGCTGATGATTAAAAATAGTTTGATATTATTAGGTTTTTTGATAATCTGTGTATGTTTATTTTGAAATTTGAATTAAAATTGGATGTGAAAATAGGATCATTTTTATATAAAGGGACAAGTTAGGCCAATGATTTGAAATTTTTTTCATCATTTTGGTTCTTGGTGAGAAAAACCTTGGTTTCAAAGTGGTATTTTTAAAACATGGGTGATTTTTTTGATTGTGTAAAGGTTTCATGGAAATGTTTTTTTAAATAAGTCACTAGTTCTTACAAAAATCAGTTTAATATAATTATTTTTCTTAGAAAGTAATGACCCATATGTTTCAAAAAAATTTTTTGGATGATTAGTCACTATTTTGTGGAAACCTCCATATGAGCCTGGTTAGTGTGGACCTATTGGTTAGATTATTGGAAAGAAACATGAGTCTGTGTAGACTAGATTCAATTGGTTTTCTATCATGTAATGGAAATGACCTCATGTGTTTGTCTTCTGTGTTGAGAAATCCTACTTTTTTTATTCACTAGGGTCACATGTTTAATGATCAAGTTATTAATGTTTGATATTGAGATTGTGTAAATGATTGTGTGTTTTGATTGGGTAGTGGTTTGGATAGATTGATTTCATTTTTGGATTGGTGATTATTATGGTGTAGAGGAACATGATCTCAGAGTATTATTGATCATTAACACATTAGGGTTTTATAATTAATGTGTTTGGTTGCACACCGTCTTGGTGTTTCATTGTTTGGTGTTAGTTCAACAAGTATAAAATAATTATAATCCCATGGAAGGGAGAATGAAATCGATATGGGTGTAAGTACCTCATTTCATAATGGTCTAGGCATAGAAGAACCAGTCAGTGGATGATTGAAGTGATAATGGGATAATGGTGAGAAGAAAACACCATTATGGGAATTTGAGTGTGGTTTTAGTCAAGTTCTATGTGTTGGAAATGGTTTTAGGATTATTGAAGTGTGTGATTGGCCCTTGAACACTCTGAGAGGAGATGGGTGAATCATGGTGTCAACTATTTCTTCATAAATAGACCAACCTTATTCCCATGTTTATAAGAACCTGTTAAACCCGTTTGATGGTAATGTGCAGCAATTAAAACATTCACATTCAGCAAGACAACACAACAATATTTACTTGGTTCACCACTAAGGGATGTTTCATGGAGAATACAATGAAAAATTATCGGTCATACTTAAATCCAATAATAATTACAAGTTGTGGAATAAAATGTTTAGACACTTTAACTCTACTCCAGATTCATTTACTTTACAATATTTCATGGATATCTCACTATGTCCCTTATAAAAACTCCATTGACTACCCCTAGCTCACCACTTTGAGATTATCTGACTCATTTTTTCAATGTGAAGGTCACTTCAATGGGTTCTTATTGAGGAATTTTTCCCAATCATAGAATGAGACTATGGGTTCACCATTGACCTAAGGTGGTTATCTTTGAAATATCATTTCACTTAAAACTGATTTTCAATACTGCCATTCATGAAGCTCCTTCCCGAAGCTCACTCCTCTGTGAAGCACCCCTCTATTCATGGAACACAGTACCTTCGAAAATCATCTCTAACTTTTCAGAAAAAACTTCCTTCACAATGCTCCTTGAGTCAACGCAGAATACCCAATCATCACAGAGAACTCATTAATCAAAATCATTGGAATTAGTCAAGACTAAATTAGTATTTTGGTGATGCTCATGCTCGCATGGAATATCACTTTCATAGAGACCCCTAGGCTTCATAAAATCAAAGAGATTCTAGATTTTCCTTGTTATTTTTATCCCAAGTGAAGAGGGGTGTCCATTTATTTATAGGCTCAGTCATACACAAAGCTCCATAATCTCCATCATGATTTCTGGATATTTCAAAAGCACCTTCATGACACCCCTCCCTTCATGGTGCTCCAATGAAATTCACTGTTCATGATGCTCATCGTAGTTGCAGAGACTTCCGTCAAAACATCACATAGTTGTGATTCTACTCTTATTATAATCATATAGAAACATTTTCTTTGTTCATGATGCATTTCATCTTCGCAAACATAATCCTAGGCTTGATGTAATACATTCCTTTACCATATTTATGAATTGTAAATTTCAGAAAACTACCATTCGTGATGCTTATTACAATCATGGAGAACACCATCTAAAATCATAAATCCTTCTCGAAACACATCTCATGTTTCCCTTCTTCGTGAAACAAAATCATTTTACACATTTTCATAAGGAATTCAAGTATATCCACTTTTTGATGAGGAACAAAAATTCCAAATATTAAACCCAAAAAATATGGAAAACACTAGGAAACGATTCTAGCGTCAATACTAATGTCTTCCTAAACTATAAGATCTATTTACATCAGAACTTCTTGATATTCCATGTGAGGATATAAAAAACACAAACCATACTTCATTTCAAGATAATAACATCTTTGGTTCCAACATTATGATCCATGGTTGAGTCGGATTATAGATAGGTCAGTGCTCATGTGTAGAGCATGATAGGTCGATGGGTTAGTTAAGGAGTCAACTATAGAATTAAACTGAGGACTGAATTCATACCTTAATGTAATTAATGATTATTTTCATGATACCTCCTTGTGTTATGGAATCTTGATCGAGATGGATATGCAATGATGTATTGGTAAGTTAGATCGATCATTTTTTAGTGTGGTTGACTAGACATGGGATGAATAAGGTTTATATGGTGTTGGATGTGTTGATTTTAAAATTTTATTAGGGGTTTGAATCAAAATTTCATCATGGTGGGTCAAGGATCAGTCCGATCCTTTAGAAGAAAATCTTTTGTGTTCAATATTATGTTTGGGGTTGTGCAGTGGAAGAGCATTCAACACAATGAGATGTGTTATGATTGGTTAATAATGAATTTATGGGTTAGATAGGTTGGGATCTATGATCAAAATATTATCAAGTCTTCTCGTAGATGAGAAGTATTATAGTGGGGAGGTTGTAAAAACTCGCTCCTGATTTGTTTTGGTATTCTGGGGGACTTTATATTTCTGAATTTCCAAAGCAGGGTTGGTTTATAGAATCAAAATTTGGAATTGAATTTGATGATTGGGAATGTTTTAAAGTGATATTTGTTTAATAAGGGTTGATTCAAATAAGGTTTCTCAGTTGATTGAGCATCTATAATAATACTCATGATGAATTTGGGAAATTTTTCATGTATTATTATCTATACACTGTTGGTCTATAGTTAGGAGAAATTATGTGACCAAACCATATAGGTTGGATTTGTGCTGGTAATGGTGCATGGTTACAAGATGAATGTAGACTAATGGTTTATGACATATAATTTTGATTGAAAAGTTGTCTCACATTGTTTTTTCATGGTTTCAAATACCATCTATCCAAACCTTGTGGCCTACTAGATTTCATTAAAATGTGTAAAATTAAAAAAAAACCCTCAGTGTTTCTGGTCATTCCATCCTCTTTTATGTGTATGGACATCAATCCGACATCCCTTTTGGTTCCATCAATATCCCTTTGAAATGGGTTGTTTGGGGCACAATTCATTGGCTTTATAAGGTAAAATAGCCTCCCTCATTCTTCCTGTTGACTCTCCGTTAGGTTTATTTAGATTTTGGGCTTCTTTGGATTATGGATTATAATGATTTCCACTAAAGCATGGTGTCAACCGTCCAACATCATGGGTTTTCTGTATATCATAGCGGAGGACTAGATAGATGTAGTAATGACACAATTATTTTCATCTTGAGGTATGTTGTTTCATGGATCAATTTAGTGGTTTTTATTAGATTAAATTAAAAATACTATTACATTGGAATTTAGTAACTTGATTTTTTGGTGGAATCATGTTGCATGTTTGTTGCAAACCATACACATGAGGATGGTTTCCATTTTCATATGATGGGGTTTCCCAACAACTGGTTCAACGATTATGTATAATCAATTCAATTTGGTTAATTATTTACAAATTTTCTAAATAAATGAATTAAATTGGATAATTAATTATAAAACATAATAATTATTTATTTATCATGTTTAGGATGGGAAAAGATCTTGGGTTGAAAATGGGGCATGGATGAACTTAGGAAGTGATAGTAATGCTTCATTTCAAAATACATTAGCTCCCTGTTTGAGGTGTTTGACATTGAAATTTATAACTCTATTTTTTATTTGTAATTTTATTTCATGTAAATCATTATTATATTTTTCTACATGTTTCCTGAATTTGGTGATATCACACATAAGTTTGGAATGGAATCATGTAAACCTAATAACCAACATGGAATATATAACTTGCTAAATGGTTCAATAGTGGAACCATGGTCCAAGAGTATTTGTTTCCGTCATTATTTATTTTTATGAGTCATCCATTAAATTTATAAAGGGAAATGGATTTTCATTGGGAAACTATGATTTTAAAAAGAAAATTTAATTAAAATAGAATTAATAGGGAATTGGGTGCTTTTAGAAATGGGTTTTGGAAGTTAAAGTTTTGCCAAGGGGACTTGTGTAGGTAAAATGATAGGTTATGAGTTTTATAAATGGTTTGAAAAGTGGGTTAGGGTTTGATTTATAAAGGAATATTGTAAGGTCATTGATTCTTTTATTTTAGTCTGTTTGAACTTTTGCAGGTAATTCCTAACATTTCAAATATTTTGTGCTTCATGATTATGGTGTATTGGTGGATATTTTAATTCATGAGGATGCATGTGGTGTTTGTATCCCTATCATAACTATTTCTATGGAATCAAAGTGGTGGGTTAATCCCAATTGGAGGGATATAATCGTTAAATGGAAGATACATGTAAAATTGACCCAAAAAAGTGGTGAGGGACATTATAACTATAATGATTAGCTGGGATCAAGAGTTGAAAATGTGAATAAGGAACCCAATTATGGTTTTGGACTATGTTTTGACCTATGGGACTCATAATGTTCTCCCCAATAGTTTGTTGACCCTAGAGATGGTGCATCTGAGATATTGGTATAGATGATTATGGGTGTCATTTTAGAACCTAACTTTTATTTTTGTACCTATTATTACTAAGATGATGTTGGTTCAATCACTTAAGAGGTGGAAATTTTTGTTGAGGGATGAATTAGGGTAGCTGGACACCCCATCAACGTATGTTATATGAGACAATTCGGGTGGGATTCACTACCCATAGAGATGTATATAGATACACTAGATGTCTTGTAATTTTTCCTTGTATTCATCTTTCATGGCTAACACTATATGAATTTTTTTATCAACAGATAAATACAATGAGTTTCCATATGAATTTTCAATTCCTTGGATTTGGATGATTACTGGTTTGGATTCCATTTGATTAGTTCCATGGAATCATGGTAGGGGTGGTACCATCCCATGCTACCTTGATGAATTGTTTAGATTTCCTTGGACTTCTTCCATGGAATCATGAAATGGGATATGAACCTTATATATGGCCTATGGGGGTGATTTTGGATTACATAAGACTTAATACTATGAATCATCTATTGATCATGATACTAATGTATTGGATATGGGTTGGTATTGGTTAGCATTGTTTTATGACTTGATCAAAGACACTTTAGACCTGGATAAAGTAGGCATGATATTAGGTATTGGTTTTGAGGTAGGACATAGTCCACCCAAGTGGATTATTATGTTCAGAGACATCTATTATTGGATGAAGTGAGTATGTTTGGAGTTTGAGGTGGTCCATTTGGAACCTTATGGATGAAAATTGATGTTCAATGTACTTAAATGCTATATTTTCAGGTGGGAGTATTTCAAAGGTGAAATAACTTCTTATAAATATTTTATATAGATCCACTTGATCAAAATAGAACTCAATATTTTTGATTTATTAGGGATTTCATACTGGGTTGTTGGACTCACCACTTATCTATATACACAACATGAGATTCAATGTACATTGGTAGAACATTCTATTTTCTCACAGGACATTGGTTTTTCTTAGAGGAGGACATGTAGTATAGGTTTAACAGGTTGCGGAAACTGGGGATTCAGTAACACAATTATATGAGTTAGACTAGAGGTCATGTAGTTTATTTTTAGTGTTGTTTGGAATGCATTTTCCAATGTGTAAATTATTTATATGATTTATATATTATGTTACTTTTTTTCTCATACTCTATTATTTTTAATGAATCAAATTCATATATTTACTACTATTTATTCTAGACTATGAGGGCTAACTGGTATCCTAGTTTTATGCTTTTAGGTTTTTGGGATTTCTGTTATACGAACTGGTTATGCCAAATTTTTGGTAGAATTGGGCTTGACCCACAAGCCTTATAATAGTTATAATATTATCCCTATGACAATTTTAGGACATCATGACTAGTCGACATCCTCTTTCATAATGGTTGTGTTCATGAGGTCTTGTTGCATCCCCATGTGGTTTTTATTTGGGTGAATTGGGTTGGGGAATGACATATTTTTGCATTGATTCATGTTATCAAATGTGAAAAATTAGATGTAAATTATTTATCAAATATCTATAATATAACAGGAACCTTTGGTAATTTCATGATGTATTATTAATATATTAAATTTTAATTTTAAATTATAATTAAAATATATACATAAAATGAGATAATTGGAAACCTGAGGTTTTGAGTTAAAGAGATTGATAAAAAAAGTGAGAAATTAATGTAGAAATTAAGAGTTTGATTGATCATGATAAACCTGGGGGAATCCATTAATTTAAATCCTTAGTTTTTTTAAAATAAAAGTGGTTAATTATTTCCAATCCATATTCATATCACCTAGACTCATAATGGTATATGAGTTTTATTAGGATACCTCATAAGGTTCAGTTTGAAACATAAAGTTATTCACCGACTATCATTAGTGATGTGAATCACACCTAATTACATAACCGAATCCCACCAAGTAAACACACACACAGAATCAATATGTATTCCATGTTTGTATGTTATTTAATGTGTTACCCTAAAATAAATGTGCATAGACATGACATTGTTCATGTGAGTTCAATCTATCAATATGAATTACATAAACACTATGGTTTGAAAAGAGGGAAAGACAAGTGAGTAAAGCATGAAGAAACATATGAGTGGGTACCCCCGAATATGGTTATTTGAGTGTGAGTGTGACATATTAGAAGACAACAAAAATATAATAAGAATAAGAGATGGAGAAAAATACCATACAGCTTGAATTAAAATGATTGTACAATTATTATAAAAATGAAACACATAATTCACATAAAGTTAGTCCTTAATTTACCACACAAAACATAAAAAACCATTAGATGGGAGGAACCCATACAATGGGTGGATAAATGTATGAGAAATCATTAAAATAAAAAAAACATCCCCCACTCGTGATCAAACCTCTTGAACCAAATCACGAACCACTCTTTTATATAATTTTTGAATCATATGATATAAAACCACATAGCATGTACTCTATCAAAGATTCCTTTTAGAATTTTTCAAAACAGTTTCCATAAAATTCAACTGACTAAATAATTGTTAGTGTTTTATTATTGGTAGGTGAGGTTACATAGTGTGTATCACTGTCATGCATGGTGTGTAATTTTATATTCTCACACCAACCACTTATAAGATAAGGATACATAATGTGTATCATAGTCAACATGTTGTATTTGATTTTCTTGGGAACTTGTGTGTGTAATCTAGGGATCTTCTTCATGTGTTCTATAATAGTACACAATGTGTACATTTAATGTATATGGATTTTGTATTTTAATTTTCCACCAAATTTCTTCCAAAGTGCGCATTTAACCATAAAAACCTAAAATATAGCCAAAAACACTGAAATGATTCATTTTATCCCTATTTGAACTTATAAATTACATTATCTATCTTCTTTTTCTTAATAAAACTCACTAAAATAATATTCATATATTAGACAAAAAAACTCCCCCATGCTAAATCATTTGTTTTCCTTCAAGAAAAATATCCACATCAAATTAAGAATTATCCATTCATTAACAAGGTATGTATTCTATTAATTATAAATATAAAAAAATTCATAACGAAAAAATCTTAAAATAAAAAAACTCGTCAAATTAAAAGTATCTCAATATTGCACCATATATAATTACAATTATATATATTATTTCTCTCACATTCCACTTATGATCTACATTACCAAAATTTTATTTCACTTATCTCTCAATTATAAAATTTATAAAATGTTATAATTTAGATCACTATAATGAAATTTATGTCATTAGATTGGTCAAACCCAAACTATCCACATAAGAATAAAATAATTTTGTGTATGTCATGAGAATTTTCAAGGAATATCACTGAGGCTTAGGGTTTGTGGGTTTTTTTGAAATTAATAAGGTCTCAAATAGGTGTTTTATATCTTATAACTATATGAACAATTATCCTTTAAAAAAGGAATATTCCGCACTCAAAGTACCAAAATTAGAATCACACAACTCAGTTTCCCCTTTTGAAATCTATGTCCATCAGTCATAGTAAATAAAGGTTAATGAAATATTTTTTCTTTTTAATTTTTTTCATAATTTTATTTTTTATATATATATATTTCTATTTTATTAAAAAAAATTAAATTACATTATAATGAAACATTATTAACTTGTCGGCCCTCCTTAAACTGGAAACATCTTAACATATTCCCATACTTGTAACCCATCTCCATAATAATACATGAATTTCCCCATTTTCCCGACACTTTTTTGAACCAAAATCATGTAATAAATTAAATAGTAATGGTAGGTAGAGAAAATATGATTTTAATATGGTGAAAATATATGTAATTTTATTTATACTAGGGGATTACAAGGGAGAATTCATGGGTAAGTTTTAAAAGTAGGAAAAAGGGATATTTTCAACAAAAACTACCTCAATCACACTAAATTTCTTTGTTCTCAATATATTTGGTAAAGGATAAAACCATGTTTTTGATTACCATATATAGTTTGAGTTCAATCAAGAATAAATGGTTCTTAGAAAAGTATGAATATTTTTAGAGTACCTCTCAAATTAGGGAATAAGAATATATCAGTTAATCAATTCATGACATGAATAAAAATAATATGTTTACTTAATGAAAATTTATATGAATTAAAAATTTAGAATTATAATTATATAGGAAATCATTTTGAAATTACTTTGAAACTAGAAAAATAATTTAACATTCAAAATATCTACCTATGTTTTTATTATTTATAATTATAATTAATTAATAATTAACAACATGTCATAATATTTTTTCTATTTAATGATGTATCCTTGATTAGATAAAGGGAAATTACATATGTGGTGTCAAGAAACCCTCCCCCAAAATTAAATTGTAAAAATTCCCCATCTATGAAAACTAGTTGGATAAATGAGATGTAATATGACACAAAACAATAGTATGGAAGTAATGAAAGAATTATATTTACACATAAATGAAAATGGATGAGAAAAATCTTCAATGGGTGAAAATATCCCAAAAGTTAGAAATAGTCAAATATTGGTCCCCTCAAGTGGTATGAATGAATGTATATGATGATTCACATGGAAAGAGTAAATATCAAGGAAAAATAAAAGAAATATATATAAAATCCAAGAATCACATTTGTAAAACCTCAAGGTTTTGAAAATAAATAAAGAACGCAATTTTATAATCTATTCATTAAACACAACATTTCCTCTTCTATGTTTTGAATTTCAAAAAATGGACGTCTAGATTGTGTTCAGTAAGTCATTTGGAGTCTGATAGAACAAACATGATTCTTTGTGAATAGTAACATACCCTTATGAAAGGTAATATGAATAGTAATATGACCCTTATGAATAGTAAATAATAATATTATTTTATTTTCTTAAGGAAATATGATAATGGGATCTTAATTAATTTTTCAATGTCATATAAAACTAATTGCACATCAAGATTGTTATTTTGCGAATTTACTACAACCTTATTTAAAAATTAAATTAATAATATTTAGAAAATTATTTTTGAAAATTGGATTTCATTTTTTAATTTTACCCATAGAAAAATGGTAGGGGTGAATTTTGGGGAATTTTTTTTGAAATTCTTGAATTTTGATGAATAGTGAAATAAGATAAAATATCGTATATACAAATTATCAGTTAAATACACTATTTATGACATCACAAGTGATGCAAGGTCACTTGTTTTGAACTCGCATGCAATTATTACTATTAGGGGTCACATGAAACCACACTATTGGTTGTCTTAAGGGAAATAATAAAATAATGAATTAAATATTCAAAATTTACTCCTCTCCTCCACTAAAAAAACCCCTCACCGATCCCTCTTCTCTCCACTCATCTTAGACTTTAAGCTCTTCAATGTTCTGCCTAATTACCCATCCCTATTCTCTCCCCACGTCCAAGATGCTTCTGGTCTTCCCAAAAGAATAAAACCCCTTATCTTAAGGAGTTTTTCAAGGAGGATATTTCAAGAGGTAAAGCACCATTCTTTTTCATTTTGTTTCATTTCAATTTATCTTATTTTGCTATCCTCTCCTCCCATCATCTTTTAAAATGACCATGATAACTCCAGTAACATATATATAGTAGATTTATATCATGTGAATGGAATAACCATCATAAATATTCTTACTCCCTCCCTTTTATTTTTATAAACGACATTGATGTCCATGAGGTTTCGATTTATAACCTTTGTGGACGACAAAGTTTCGTTCTTCAATTTCTTCTTCATTACTGGTCATAAAACCATATTCATGGTTGAACCAGACAATAATATATATGTTATAACTTAATTAATATTCATGACCCATAATATTTACATATAATTATGTTATATGACAAAACTAGTTCATAATATTCCAAATACAACCGAAAAATCGAAGTTGATGTCTTCTAATAATTCATCCTCATTCTATGTAACCAAATGATAGAAATGACCATTATCAATTATTTATGATTATTAATAATATTTAATTCCAATATTGGAGATTTATAACCATTCCACATCAACTTCATTACTTGAAAAGAAGTGAACTGAATATGAAAATAAAGGAAACGAACACTCCAGAACGACGAAATTCAATACAATAAATTATCAATAAAGACATAAATGAAATAACCATAATTATGGTAAATTAAATACATGACTAATAGGTTATTAATTAATTTATTCACAAGTATAATTTCATATTCCAGGAGCTTAAGTACAAGATCAGAACCCGTTTGGAGTTAAGGTAAGGGTTTTTTAACCCGAACATCCATTTTCATTCGGGATACTTTCATTTCCTAATTACCTTAATGAAATTCTTATGTATTGTTATTTACTCATCATATATTCTGTATAATTATTATATATATGTTTATAAACCAGAACCCTTCCATATTTTATGGGTAGTTACACGTTTTAAAAGCATCTTTCAAAATTGTTTCCAAAATACAAGCTCGATTCAAGGGAATTTCTCCAATTCATATCTATTTACAAGGGCACTCTATAATCTATTTTTGGAAACCATTATATTTATATAAATAATAATTTTATTATGAAAATAGTATCTTAGTTAACTTATGGTTTTGTACAAAGATTTTCCCAGAGAACTCTTCTTTTCAAAATAAAAGAGTATTTATCTCAAAATCGCTTAATGATTTTATAAGAGTATTTTTGTTTGATTCAATTAGCTTATTGATTCCATGGTATTATTGGGTTTAATCATTTGTGAAGTCATATACCATATTTTATTTAATGGTTTATGACTAACTCTATTGTGGATGATCTATCCTAAAACCATTCACCATATTACTCGGAATGGTTAGTGTTTTACGTTTAATGATTGGGGAAAGTTGGTTACATTTCATATGATAGTTTCAATATGAATTTATATTCTGTTTATGTTGATCCCCACACATATTAGGAATTCATTGGACTTATAATGTGAAGGGTTGAGCCCTCTATAGCCCCACGATGCATCAGTAGGTCTCATGAGACAAACTATGGGCCTGGCACGGGGCCTTGACAAATTGATTATTTAATTGTCCTAGCATGTGGCATGGAAGGTATGGTTATGATGTCCGGAATATGAATTTCCCTCATTATGATGCTAGTATTTGAAGATCATGCGGTTATTCGACTAGTAGAATACCCATGATTATTTTTTATGGTATTATTTACTCATCTCATATTCCTACCATAATGTGTGCAAGTTCATTATTAAAGGCATGTGTTTTCAATTATTCACCATGTCTAATGTTTATATTACCTTCTGCTATATTTCTTACTCTTAATGAGTGTTTGAGTTCACCCCTTTCTAATGTTTCATTTTCTTAGGACATGATGAAGTAATTTATGAATGACTTGCAAACATAATCTAGGATTCGTGATGACTCTAGTGTAATAAATTAGTGTTGTTTTATTACTTTCCATATGTAAAGTTGAGCTTATATATTTATCTAGTTTCCAATAATACTAAACTACTTGGTCCTTTGGGATTCGTATTCCCTGTATGTTTTCCAATGTAATCAAATAAGGCACCGACTTCGGGCAACTGGGGTCGGGTCCTTACAGTTGGTATCAGAGGAAATTTAGTAGAAAATTTGGAAACAAGATTTAGAAAATATAGAATTAGGGAAGAGTCCCTAAGTTAGTTTTTGAGGAGATACATACAATAATGTCGGGGTATTTTGGTAAGTAATAGATTATGTGGATCTTTCATGAAATAAATCCATGTCGGGATACGAGCAGGTAGAGTCGGCTCTAGCATAGATGTATCTAGGGGTAAAACCTGAAAACACCAATTTGATATAGACTCAAATAGGAACTGGTGTACGAAAACGGGCCTTGATATAATCTTGGTTACAACACTCCTGGGGGATATTCATAAGATAATTCACATTTTCTTCATAATCCATTATAGAGGATTGAAATGTAAAATATTCCTCAAAGAAACCATTTTTATGAATATGGGATTATCCATGCGTAGGATCTCAATATTTCTATGTATTTTTAAGTTAAGATTACACATTATGATTCATAACTTAATATAGTGTATTCCATTATCTAGATATGGCTCCTAGTGGACGGAATGGAAATCGCATGAATGCACGTGTCCCCTGTAGGGATTTTCCTCCAACACTAGATAATGATGTTGGCTCTGGTGCTGTGACTAGTGCTGAGAAAGTCGTAACTATACTGGGACAACTTACTCAGGTTATGAATAATAACCTTACCCGTATGGAGCATCTAGATCCACCACATGGAGGAGCCATGCTAGATCGCATTATGCGACAATAGCCTCCATCATTCAACAGGACTACAAACCCGTTTGTAGCAGAGCAGTGGATATGTTCCCTTGAGAAGATAATTGTCACTTTGGGATGTAATGAAAGAGAGAAGGTTTTCATTGCAGTATATTGTCTAATGGGATATGCAGATCAGTGGTGGTCATTAATCCAAAACACAAAGGAGGAGGAATATATAGAAGAGATGGAATGGAGGGACTTTAAGGAAATCTGCATAGAAAAATATTTCCCTCATGAGCAGTAAGAAGATATGGAGAGACAATTCTTGAATCTAAGGCAGAAGGAAGATGAGAATGTTGAAAGTTACAAATATAACTTCAAAAGATTAGCAAGACTTGTTTTAGACTAGATACAAAATCCATGGAGAAAAATTGAATGATTTTTTAATGGCATAAACCCATTCCTCCGGTGGGCACTAGTCTCCTAAAGTTTTTCATCATATAAGGATATAGTTTCATGTGCCAGCAAGACAGAAAAATAATTCTCTAAGTCCTATGACTTTAAGGGAAATAATGAAAACAAGAGGGATGTTGAAAACCCTGGGAAAGGAAATAAGGAAACAAGGATGAAGGGAAGAGTTGAATTTCCACCATGTGAAAATTTTGGAAAGAAACACCCTGGTGCACGATTAGAAGGAAAAGGAGTGTGCTAAAAATGTGGTCTGAAAGGCCATCTTGCTGGTGATTGAAAAGTGAAGAAGGAAGACAATGATGTTCAATGCTATAGTTGTGGGGATATGGGAAACTATGCTAATGATTGTCCAAAACGTCAAGGAAATATACAATAGAAAATGCCAAGGGATCGGGGACAAGCTTATGCAATCGCAACTGTAGAGGTTGAAGTTCCTAATGACGTGGTGGCAGGTACTTTAATTATTTCATCAAGTTTATCCAATGCTTTGTTTGATTCTGGATCATCGCATTGTTTCATATCTTCCCAGTTTTCTAAGAAAATTAGATATTTCCAATTTGATTTAACAAGGGAGTTGTCAGTCAAAACTCCTAAGGGAAGTATCATTGCTACAAAGTTCTGTGAATTAGTTCCCATTAGGGCATATAAATGTTATTTATCTACTGATCTCATCGTCATACCTATGATTGAATTTGATATAATCCTTTGTATGGATTGGCTTTCAGACCATTCTGTAAAAATTTATTGTAAGAATAAGGAGGTTATGATTTTTTATGATGATGGTAAAGAACACCTTATCTTTAAAACAAAATTTTCACCTCTTGATTCTTATCTATATCCACCCCCGGTAGCTCAACTAAATTCAATTATTGGGGAGGCAGAGAATAAAATAACTTTGGGTCAGTAAATTAATGTTCAAATAGAGGATTTACCTATTCTGAGAGAATATGTTGATGTGTTTCCAGAAGATTTACCTGGACATCCTCTAGAACGAGAAATTGAGTTTTCCATTGATTTAATTCTTGGTTCAAGGCCCATATCAAAGACCCATTATAGAATGTCCATTGTTGAATTAGTGGAACTAAAGAAACAACTAGAGGAATTGAGTAATAAGGTATTTATTCTCCCTAGTATTTTTCCATGGGGATCCTATGTCCTTTTTGTTAAGAAGAAAGATGGATCTATGAGGTTATGTATCGACTACAGGGAGATCAATGCTATAATAATAAAGAAAAAGTATCCCCTACCTCTTATTGATGATTTATTTGACCAACTGCATGAAGCTCAATACATTTCAAAGATTGAACTTCGATCTGGATATCATCAGTTGTGTGTGAAGAAGGAATACATTCCGAAAATAGCATTTCGAACCAAGTACGATCATTACGAGTTTACAGTGATTCCTTTTGGATTGACTAATGAACCCTCTGTCTTCATGGATCTAATGAACAGAATTTTTTAGGAATATCTCGATGATTTTGTAGTGGTATTTATTGATGATATCTTTCTATACTCCAAAAGCTACGAAGATCATGAAAATCACTTGCGCATTATCTTAAAGACTCTTAAAAGACATGAATTATATTGAAAGTTTAGCAAGTGTGAATTCTGGATTCATGAGATTTCTTTTCTTTGCCATATTGTCTCTAAAGATGGAATCCTAGTTGATCTTATGATGACAAAGGTAATCCAAGATTGGCCCATTCCAACAAATATAACTGAGGTACACAGTTTTATTGTCTTAGCAGGTTATTATCGATGTTTCATGCAGAATGTTTCCCTACTGGATAACCCACTAACGAAGCTCACATGTAAAGGGGTTAAATTTGTTTGGACAAAAGATTGTGAAGAATGTTTCAATGAACTGAAGAGAAGATTATTCAATGATCCTATGTTGACTCTTCCATTGGGGAATGATGGGATTGTTATTTATAGTGATACTTCAAAGAAAGGACTTGGTTATTTCATTATGAAAAATGAAGGTTATTGTTTATGCATCACAACATCTAAAAATTCATGAGAAAAATTATCTTACTCATGATCTTGAGTTAGCTATTGTAATATTTTCTTGGAAGATATGGAGACATTATCAATACGGTGAAAAATGTGAGATTTATACTAATCACAAGAGTTTGAAGTATATTTTCTCATAGAACAAAATCAACATGAGGAAAATGAGATGGCTTGAACTACTCAATTATTATGATATCATGAGACAATAACACCTAGGGAAGGCAAATAAGGTGTCAGATGCTTTTGAACAGAAAGGGGATCATGGAGTTTTAAACAAGATGAGAGTTAAAAGGGATCATATTTTCATAGATCTAGTAAAGTTGGATATGGGAATAACCATGGAAGGTGAAACATCAATGCTTTTTTAAATGGTTTCCAAAACATATTTAGTTGAAAGGATAAAAAGTTCTTAGGATAATGATGAGGAGTTTCAAAAGAAGATTAAAGCTGTGAATGATGGGAGATTGAGTGACTTCGTATATGAAGATGGAATTTTGAAATTTTGGAAGAGACTTTGTGTTCCTGATATACCTGATCTACAAAGGTAATTGTTTGATGATGCTCGTAGTTCCAATTTTTCTATACACCCTGGTAGCACTAAGATGTATAGAGATTTGAAGGAACATTTTTAGTGGGACAACATGTTGAGGTAGATTGCAGATTTTGTGTCAAGATGTATGGTTTCTCAACAAGTGGAAGCTAGAAGGAAACAACCTAGAGGAGTGTTGCAACCCCTTCCCATACCTTAGTGAAAAGGGATAATATCACGATGGACTTTTTCATGGGACTACCAAAGACTCCTATAAGGAACGATGTAATATGGTTCATTGTTGATCGTCTTACCAAGTCAGCACATTTTCTTGCGATAAGAGAAGATCTACCACTTGAATGTCTATCAAGACTATATATTAATGAGGTTGTGAAACTTCATTTAGTACCAATGTCTATTGTTTCTGGTCATGATCCACATTTTACATCAAGATTCTAGAAAAGTCTTCTGAAGGCCTTAGATAATGATCTTCATTTGAGCACTGCCTACCACCCACAAACTGATGGTCAATCAGAATGGACTATTCA
Source organism: Viscum album (assembly GCA_963277665.1). Taxonomy (NCBI): domain Eukaryota; kingdom Viridiplantae; phylum Streptophyta; class Magnoliopsida; order Santalales; family Viscaceae; genus Viscum; species Viscum album. The sequence continues at coordinate 1,544,893,323 of OY728130.1, forward strand.
AACATTGGAAGACATGTTGAGGTCTTTTTCAGTTGATTTTCAAGGAATGTGGGATCAGTATTTACCTCTCGTAGAATTTTCATACAAAATAGCTTCCATTCAAGTATACAGATGGCACCCTATGAAGCATTATATGGGAGGAGATGTCGCACACCAACTTGCTGGGATGATGTTGGTGAAAGAAATCTCTTGGGCCCAGAAATTGTTGAAGAAACAATTTAAAAGGTGAAGATTATCCAGAACCATATCAAAATATCTCAAAATAGGCAAAACAGCTATGTAGATAACCGAAGTAAGGATTTAGAGTTTCAAGAAGGTGATCACGTTTTATTAAAGGTATCTCCATGGAAGGGTATTATATGATTCGGTTAGAAGGGAAAATTAAGCCCCAGGTACATCCGACCTTTTGAAATTCTGGACATAATGGAGCTGTAGATTACCCTTTGGCAATGCTGCCAAGTCTCTCCAAAGTTCACAATGTGTTCCACGTGTCAATGTTAAGAAAGTACATACCAGACCCAACACATGTACTCACTTATGAAGAAGTTGAATTTGAGCCCGATCTATCTTACTGGGAAGAACCTATCGAGATTCATGATACTAGAGAACAAGTATTGATAAGTCAGACGACTCATCTGGTAAATGTTCTATGGAGGAACCATAAGATGGAGGAAGCAACATGGGAGCCTGAGAATCTTATGATAAAGACATACCCAAATCTTTTTAGGTAATAATTTGTGAATTTCGAGAATGAAATTTTTGTAAGGATGGAAGAATGTAAAACCCCAAGGTTTTGAAAATAAATATAGAATGCAATTTTATAATCTATCCATTAAACACAACTTTTTCGCTTCTATGTTTTGAATTTCAAAAAATGGTCATCTAGAGTTGAGTTCAGTAAGTCATTTGGAGTCTGACAGAACAAACGTGATTTTTGGTGAATAGTAACATACCTGTATGAATAGTAATATGAACCTTAGGAATTTTAAATAATAATATTATATTATTTTCTTAAGGCAATATGATAATGTGATCTTAATTAATTTTTCAATGTCACATAAAACTAATTGCACTTCAAGATTGTTATTTTTCAAATTTACTATGACCTTATTTAAAAACTAAATTAATAATATTTAGAAAATTATTTTTGAAAATTGGATTTCACTTTTGAATTCAACACATCGAAAAATGGTAGGGGTAAATTTTGGGGATTTTTCTGAAATTCATGAATTTTTGATTAATAGTGAAATAGGATAAAATACTGTATATATAAATTATCAGTTAAATACACTATCTATGACATCAAAAATGATGCAAGGCCACTTGGTTCGAACTCACATGCACTTATTACTATTATGGGTCACATGAAACCATATTATTGGTTGTCTTGAGGGAAATAATAAAATAATGAATTAAATATTCAAAATTTACTCCTCTCCTCCACTATAAAAAACACTCACCACTCCCACTTAACTTCACTCCTCTAAGCATTGAAGCTCCTAAAATTTCTTCCTGATTACCCTTCCGTAGTCTCTCCCCCCGTCCAAGAAGCTTCTGTTCTTCCCAAAAGACCAAAACCCCTTCCCTTATGGAGTTTTTCAAGGAGGTTATTTCAAGAGGTAAAGCACCCTTCTTATTCAATTTGTTTCATTTCAATTTATCATCTTTTTCTATCCTCTCCTCACCTCATCTATAAAAATGACCATGATAAATCTAGTAACATCTATATACTGGATTTTATATCATGTTAATGGAACAACCATTATAAATATTCTTACTCCCTCCCTTTTATTTTTATAAACGAAATCGACGTCCATGAGGTTCTGATTTATAACCTTCGTGGATGACGAAGTTTCTTTCTTCAATTTATTCTTCATTACTGGTCATGAAACCATATTCATGGTTGAACCATACTATAATATATGTTTTATAACCTAATTAATATTCAGGAACCAGAATATGTGCATATAATTAAGTTATATGACAAAACAAGTTCATAATATTCCAAATACCGTCGAATAATTGAAGTTGTTGTCACCTAATGATTCATCATCATTACATGTAACCAAATGATATAAATGACCATAATCAATTCATTATGTTAATTAATAATATATAATTCCAATCCTAGATATTTATAACCATTCCACTTGAACTTCATTACTTAAAAACAAGTGAACCGAATATGAAAATAAAGGAAACGAACAATCCAGAACGATGAAATTCAATACAATAACTTATCAATAAAGAAACAAATGAACTAACCAAAATTATGGTAAACTAAATACATCTCTAATAGGTTCTTAAATATTTTATTAAAAAGTATAATTTCATATTCCAGGAGCTTAATCACAAGATCGGAACATGTTTGGAGTTAAGGTTAGGGGTTTTCCACCCGAAAATCCATTTTCATTCGGGATACCTTCATTGTCAAATTACCTCAATTAAATTCTTATGTATTGTTATGTGCACATAATATATTCAGTGTGAGTATCATATATATGTTTAAAAACCATAAACCTTCCTTATTTTATGAATTGTTACATGTTTTAAAAAAACATTCAAAATTGTTTCCAAAATACAAGCTCGATTCAAGGGAATTTCTCCAATTCATATCTATTTACAAGGGAACTCTATAATTTGTTTTTAGAAGACATTATCTTTATAAAAATACTCATTTTATTATGAAAATAATATCTTACATCACTTCTGGTTTTATACAAAGATTTTCCAAAAGAACACTTCTTTTCAAAATAAAAGAGTATTTATCTCAAAATTGCATAATGATTTTATGAGAGTATTTTTGTTTGATTCAATGAAATTTTTGATTCCATGGTATTATTGGGTTTAATAATTTATGAAGTAATATACCATATTTTATTTAATGGTTTATGAATAACTCTATTTTGGATGATCTATCCTAAAACAATTCACCATATTACTCGGAATGGTTAGTGTTTATGTTTAATGATTGGGGAAAGTTAGTTACATTTCATATCATAGTTTAAATATGAATGTATATGTTTTTTATATTGATACCCGCTCATATGAGGAATTCATTGGACTTATTATGTGATGGGTGGAGCCCGATATATCCCCTTGATGCATCGGTAGGTCTCATGAGACAAACTATGGTCTTTGCACGAGGCCTTGACAAAATGATTATTTTATGGTCCTAGCACGAGTCTTGGAAGATACGGTTATGATGTCCGGAATATGAAATTCTGTCATTATGATGCTAGTATTTTAAGATCATGTGGTTATTCGACTATTAGAATACCCATGATTATTTTTTAGGACATTATTTCCTCAGATCATATTCCTGCCATAATGTGTTCAATTTTATTATTAAATGCATGTTTTTTAAATTATTCACCATATCTAATGTTTATATTATCATCCACTCTATTTCTTACTCTTACTGAGTGTTTGAGATCACCCATTTCTTATTTTTCATTTTCTCAGGACATGAAGAAGTAATTTATGAATGAATTTCAAGCATAATCTAGGAGACATGATGACTCTAGTAGAATAAATTAGTGTTGTTTTTTTCTTTCCATATGTAAAGTTGAACTTATGTATGTATCTGGTTTCCAATAATACTAAACTACTTGGTCCTTCGGAATTTTTATTCCTTGTATGTATGCCAAAGTAATCAAATAAAGCACCAACTCTAGGCAACTGGGGTCGGGTCCTTACAACATTGAGACACGAAATATATAGATAATAATAATAATAATAATAAGTGTTAGAAACAGTTACTTTTGATCTACAGAAGATGCAATGTAGGGAAATTATAGATCTTGAGAAGGTGGATCTATATTGGATTAAGTTGAAGTTGGTGAGTTAATAGTATAATTATAAGACTAATCATAGATGTGGGGAACAAGAATTATACCTTCAACCAACACATAAAATGTAAAATAATACAACTTATATAGGAATTAAGGGAGTGTGATGGGTTCCTAATAAATATTTAGAAGTCAAAGTGAATAGTATTTTCAGAATGAAAAGGCCCATATACTGAAAAGGAATGCCCATACTCATCAGAATATGCTTCAGATAGCCCTTCATATGATCCATGCAGTGGTCTAGGCAATGCTCTAATGAATCTAGTTGAGAAAGGACTAATTAATTGGTCAAGGTTAAGGCGATGATGGGGCTATAGGTGGATGAATAATAGTATTTTCAATGGTGGGGGTCGGTGTGTGTAAGAGGATAGTGTGGTATAAGTTGTGGTGGGTGGATATAATATTGTAACCCAATAATATTATATAGGCATTAAATCAGAATCACCCTTATGTTCCTCAGAGCTCTCAACCATCATAGTAGTTTTGGAGAGCTCCTACATGTGGACATAAGTGTTCCCTTACCTGTAGGAAATACCAATGAAAATATGCATGAGATAATCAATCTATTTAAGGGAACAAAAGAGATCTTGCAGAGTTGATGTCTTAAGAAACCCTAATTAGTTTATCAATTGAGTGGCATAGAATTTATTGTTCAAGAGACAATGAAAACTAGTGACCATTGAATAGAAATATGTGGAATAAAAGAAGGGGAGGTTGAAGTAATCATTACAAAAAAAGAATATAAGGATCTTTATATCCCTCACAGCCAGGAATTCCCCATCCTCATAGAATGAGAACAAGATCTTGTTGAAACATAATTGGATAAAGTATATGCTGACAAAGGCAATCAAAATTATCTTTTGTAATGTGGGATAATAAACTACATCATTTCCAAAAAACTTACACCGCACAATGACCATGTAATATTGATTAAGATAGGATTACCTTGAAATTGTGGGTGGGGTGGTGGGATGAGGGCATGAACCACACCCCTTTCTACACTATACCATCATTAGTGAGAGAGTTCTTCCTCTAATTTGTAATTATATAGGGGTCTCAGTTTCACTTGGCTCTTCCTGGTAAGTTGAACCATCAAACATGAAAGAGGGTAAAATATTTAAAAATAAATCTCAGTAAGTGGGAGTTGTAACATAAATAATGTCTAGTAGATGAGTATTATCCAATAACTCCTCCACCTTATACAAATGTCTATGCAATTATAGAATGATTGTATCTAGTAATTTACTAATCAGTTGAATATTACATCATAAAAATCAACAAAATTATTCACTAGTTGGGATAGTATCATGAAATATCATGTAGGGGCAATGTGGAGAATCATACTTTAAATAAGTGAGTCTATCTTTTTCCCTAAATACCTCAGTCTATGGATTTAAAGTCATGTAAACTATTGGGGGAGGTGGTGTTTCATATGCAACACTAATGGATGCTCCAAATGATGGTTTAGAAGGTATAATATATGATAATGTCTTAGGAGGAACCAATACTACTATCTATGGATATAGAATCATTAGGTATATTGTTGTATTCTCCTCTAATAGATCTTAGTGTTCTCTCTATGGCATAGGATGGTTCTTTATAATGAATTATTGATGTGATTCCTGTCTAATGTGAGATGATCCTCAAGAACCATAATCCTATGAAAAAAATATATAAAGGAAAAATAAAAGAAATCAACATATAGGAAATAAATATTTAGAAACCATATGGAATGTAGTTTCAAAGTACAAGGAATGAAAGTAATACATGTCTCTAACCCATGTGTTATGATTACATAACTGATATTTCTTTTGTGAGTGCAGTTTTAAAGTACGTGATGTGTGTTCAATGTGTACATGTCATGTATTTGAATCTAGATCTTAGGTTATGAGGTCAGGATATACTATTAGTGTAATAATCGAGAAGGTAGTGGAACAAAATGGAATCTACCAAACACACAGATCATGTATTGGAATATGGTTTTATAAACTATAAATTTTGTGTGCATATCAGGTGTCTATCAATGTAGATAAAGATAGAACATGACATGAACTAATTATACACATCACGTGTGATTAAAAAAATTTCACTAAGGAATCTACTTGTGTATGGTAAAACACATAAATTGTTCTTTATTTTTTCCAATGTACTATTTTTTTTTGAGAAAAATCCATCCAAATCCATAAAATTTATAAAACGTAATAAATAATTTTAAATGAGGGTTTCCAGAGAACATACATGGATCTGGGAACTAAATAAAAGATATTAAAAGTGGAATATATCCACGGAGATCGAGATTCAAGGATGACCATATGTGTAATTAGTGGCATTACATGTGGAGTGGGGGAAGGGATCGTGAAATATGGTGCATGAGGGGTTATTTGGGTTTTAGGGAGACCGCATGATGTCTATGGTGAAGGCTACCCACAATATAAAATTTTATTTAAATTATATATATATATATATATTATTTTTTATTAAATATTTTATAATATATATATATATACATATATAAGGAGGTTAAAGAAGAAATACATAATTTATCAAATTTAAATGAAAATATAAGGGATAAACTTTCCATTGATGCTTGTGGTGAGGATCAAATTAGTGACTGGTCAATCCCATAGGTTTCCCACAACCACAAGGGCAAATGTTTCACCTAAAAAATTGTATTATATTTTTTGTATTTAATATTTTTCTTTTTTTTATATGCTTATATAGTATAATACACATGAAATTTGGTTTTCCTTTTGAGAAAAAGGATGGAATTGAGTCTATTGGGAGGACTCAATCACGTGTCTTCTAGAATTTGGGTAGAGACTTAGTCAACCGATCCAACCCCATCAGTGGTTTTATATTTATTTTAATATTATTTTTAATATTCATACAAATATCACATGTCATGTAATAAATATAAAAGCATTGACATGTTATATGATGTGTAAAATAAAAATGAAAATAAGGGGAATGAATGTGAATCGCATGGTTGGGGTGGGATTTGAACCGATGACTGATTTGATTACATGAAACACCTACAACTAGTGGATGCCTATTTGTTCCCTATTATGTTATTGTTATTTCTATATTTTTAAACATTATTAATGATAGTAAACATGATTTTCATGGTTATATGTAAAATTAAACATTAAAAAAAGAGAATGAAGGAATCATGCACTGATAAATCAGCGATGATTTAATTCAACAATTGGATGATTCCCAAAATGTTTTATAGCCATTAGAACGAGCATCATTATTGGGATTCTTTTCATTTTTTACATATATGTGTGTGTTTGTGTGTGTTTTTATTAATATCATGTTGTTTTTATTTTAAATGAAATATTTATAAATATATAAATATATATTAATACGTGGGATAGAATCACATTACTGTTTTATTATATACGTATGTTATATATATTTTTAAGTATAGAGTATTACACAACATCGTGGAATCTTTGTAAACACCTTGAAGTTATTTATTTATCTAATTATCTATATACTAGTATATATAATTTGTTAGAGTGGAGGTGTCTACCTCTCTGGTTTATCTTCATTAATGAAAAAATATTTTACAGTTCTTTGGGATAAAAATGATAATGTAAATTAATTATCGTCTCAATTCTTCTCCACACTCCAATACAAGGACACGAAATTTAGACTATAGCTTTAATGGGGGTGATATAAGAACCTGGTTCTCCACTCAGGTATGGATCCTTTAAATTTCAATATAATTCAAATTTTTGGACCTATTTTGGATGCTTAATGAGTTAGGGATGGTGTTAAGGGTGTCCAGATCTTGTTCAGTTCCTGGAACGCAGCTTTCTGGGAAAACATTCAAGATGAAACATTTATAGTAAACTATGCCAGAAGGCCACATGGATTGAGGAAATAGTGTGGGTGTCATGTATTTTGATAGAGCCTTATCACACGATTGGTGCACAGTTTACCTAACTATGCAACCTAACCATGTGAGTTCCCCTTTTCCTTAGGTACTCATGCAGGGTTATGCGCACGATTTGTCAAACCATGTTGGAAAATAGTGCACAAGCCTTTTTTCAGGGTAATTTTTCTATTTTATCTTAAGGATCTAATTAAGCCTCCTCCTTCCTCCTAATATATGTTTATACAGGATTGAACAATTTTTTCCCTTTTTTTGCTCTTTGGAGGCCTAATCTTAAGATTGAGAGATATCCTTCTTCCAGGATCCGATCAAGAATATGTTCATCACGTTGGATGTGCAACAGTAAGTAGTCAAGTCCTTTTAGGCCATTATTCTCATTTCTTTCTCTCGACCTTGTTATCGATGTGTGATAAATTTAAAATTATATCATATAAACTCTATTCTAAGATAAATTATGGGCCAATATCAGAGGAGGATAGTCGTACGACCCTATGGTGGGTGGTCTATAACTCATCCCTCAAGTGCGTTGATTTTATAGTTGTCATGTATGGCTCCTTGATTTCATTGGTTGTCAATTGTTGAATTTATATGTAGTTATTATAATAATTATAAGAATATGATTATTCTCTATCTATATATGTGATTTTTTGGGTGGTTACACCCACTATGCCCAACATCTCATGTAGGATGATATTTTGTAGTTGAGTTTTTAGTTTTTTGACACATTTGATCCTTTGTTCGGATGTGTTAAAGCTTGACCACACTAATGGTAGGAATCTTTATCATAAATTCTTGATGTATCATGTCATTTGTAATGGAAATTACCATGTCACTTCTACTTGACCTACTAAAGGTAAGTGCTACAAAATGATAATTAAATGTGAAAGGGAAATTGTCAAGTATACTAAGTGTATGAATTGACCAGATCAAATGTGATTGATTAATAGATTACCCGTTTTTAAACCACTTACCACATTAATTGAATGTGGAAGAATGAAAATTAATTAATGAATATTCCTGAAAAACAATTAATAAAGGTTGTATTCTACTTGGCCTTATTACACTAATGAAAATAAAGGCTTGAACCAAATGGACTTATTGATTAATTATGACTTGATTTAAAGGTTTCATGGCACATGAACATATCACAATAATGAAAGGAATGTTATGAATAAAATTAAATATTATATTAATTCATAATTAAGAAATAGTGGTCTTCGTCTAACCCACATTAGATTTTTATCAGGGAATTCCTTGAGCACTCAGGAACCCCATTCTAATTCAAGGATATGATTTTATTAGGTTGAGAATCACCTAGATCATGCTCCTTACCTATTCATGAATACCCAATATGACACCATAGGATCCCAAACATAGTATTAAAGGTTTCCTTGGATACACTCCTTGAATCCAGCATTGACATGTAGGTTCCAGGTTTATATCCTATAGGGACCTATCTCTGCATATCCCTGTTTTAACTTGGATGATCACCTTGGATTTGGTATCCATATTATTGTGGAATTAACTGGAATATGATCCTTGGATTACAATATAACCCTTATCTAGGCTATAGCTATTACTGAGTTGATGGCCCTTGAGGTCTACGCTGCCTTGGTCACTACCTTGGAATTTCATTATTAAATTTCATTACATGTCACCTTGTTATAACCTGGAGTCTTCAACATTATTAACATGTCACTTATTTATAAACTAGGAATAATCAAATAATGGATTTGTTATGTTCAGACTCCAACCAAAGGTTGAAGTACGTACTTGGTTATTTAGTTTCATTGTATTTCTTTACATTATATATGAATTCTTTCACATTTTTACATTTACATTACATGTGCAAGATGTTATAGACACCATTGGTGGTTTCCCACTATGATTTTCCTCACACCCTCTCCCAGAACCGTTTGGTACCTGGGGTAGATTACATGAACACATGTGTAGATAAAGGTAATCATACGACTTTGAAAACATGATTTCTTACTATTTAGGATGGATCTTGATAGTAGATAACCTATCTGGATATCGAGATGCTTTGGATGGTATTTTTATATCCTTTAAACTTTTGGGGAGCATGTTATTCCTGATGTCTTTTCACCATGTTTTCCTGTTTTTCTAGATACACAACATATCATCATTGTATTCATGTATGTTATTCCAATTATTTTAGTTACTGTTACTGTTGTATCTATTTCCCATTATGCCTTCTATTTACATGTATTGATTCATATATTTACCTCTTTTTATATTTATTTTCTATTATACACTTTTCTAATGAGGGAATAGTCTCCTCACAAACACACCCTTGGAACTCACTGTTAGTTGTTAGCCACTATAATTTTGAAGGATACGTTTGAGGCCATATGGCCCACTAGGCTCGAGGCACCTAATAAGTAGAATCTGGGTCTGGGATGTTACAAAGTGGTTTCATAGGAGGTTCCTATTTACATTACTATTTAGAGGTAATAAATTGGGGATTAGTAATGTTGTTAAGTAGTTTATAATCCAGGCTTAGGCCTCGTGACCCCGGGTTTAAGGTATAATCCATGTTACCCAAAATGCAATGGTTTTTCTATTTTTTTTCTATTAGAATTGAAATTATTTTATTTTTGGGTGATGCACATGCTATGTAGAGTTGTTGATTTTCATTATGATTGAGGATTCACTCATCCTTGTCCCGATGATACGAGGGAAATGAGCATTGTTACATGCATCATATTAGGCACCTAGTATTTTCATTTCATGCATATTTCCATGCCATATAGGTGCATTTCATTGTTTTCAATTACTTTAGATGATTTTGATTATTGATTGATGTTGTGATAGTTATCTTGTACATGTATTACTTTTGGTTTCGATTGAGTGATTTTCTATCTCAATTCTTGAGGGGTATGGGCCCTCATGGGTTTGGATGAGTAATTTACCGATTCAAGCGGTTATGCTATAAATAAATGGGTTTCGTTTCTGGTGATACGGTGTATGGGAACTAATTTAACTGGAATGGATATCCATTATAAAGTGAAACATTATATCTAAAATGAATTTGATGTACATCCTTATCCCATGTTTTCATGTTTACTAATTGTAATGGAGTGAACCTGGTAATTAAATGTAAAACAAAATGAAACGTATACTTGGGAACTTAATGATACATGGATATATAAGAAGGTAATTGGGGTAGTATGCCTTGGTTATTGAGTTTTAATACGTTCATCATCTTCTAGTGATTCTATATTTATTCTAAGGACAATTTTTAGGTGGTTTCTTGGCATTTATAGACCAATGTCGCAATGACTTCCTTATATCATACACCAGGAATCTTGTGATTACTAAACTCCATATGTGGTGGGACCTGAGACACCACTATTACCTTAAAGAGTGCCACATGAGACACCACCTAATGTACCTAATATGGGAACTTATTTCTAATTTTGTCATAGTTTCCTACATTTGATGCAATCAATGCATAGTGCTCCATGCCTTGCAACTACAATGGATGATCTTACTTGTCAGTTCTAGTAGCAACATCCTCCTATATTCTCAGGGGTTGGAAGCCCACAAGCAGATGAGTCTTAGCTATAATCCACCATATTTGTCATTGATAATATAAAGATTCCTCCATAGTGGATAGTCAATCTCTCCACATACATGATTCGGGATTCGGCCAAGCGGTAGTGGGATGTGATTACCCATGGTGGTCATCATCAAGGCATGTTATGGGTTGGTTTCAAAAAAAACCTTTTATGATCAGTTCATTCCATAGATTTGGATAGATAAAAAATCTAGAGAGCCTATGCATACTTAGTAGGGTTTTATATCAGTCATGGAGAATTCATTCTGTTTCACAAAGTTACAGTGATTTTCACTAATTCTAGCTAGTGATGAGCTTTCGTGTGGAATATGTTTCGATGATGGGATCCAGTATACCATCCATACATAGGTGAATGTATTTAACCTGTCTAACTTTTTGGAAATACTCAATCGGTCTCTTATCACTAAATGTAACCAATGGGATGACAATAGTATCAGGCATAGAAAACTAGTGTCGCATCAGGCTAGTAGTTCTTCTAGTGGAAGGAAGAATTCTCTTAGTGTTTCACCTTAGGGAAGTGATGACTAGAGTGCCCATTTTGATACCTCCAATGTGTTTAATTAGTGTGGAATATAGGGGAACATGAAGCCTCATTGTGATAGAAACCCAATGGAGTGTCTGGCATGTGGCCATATGGGGCATCTTTAGTGTTTCTGTAGGATATTTCCACTAGCTTTGGGTGGAAACGGATTTCAGCCAGCTCCACCTTTAGGAATGGGTTCTTTTCTTCCACATTGAGTGTGATGTTGGAATAGCACCAATAAGACTACACAAGGAGTATTTCATTTCCATGGAAACCAAAATATGATCTCCATCATCCACAAAAAATCAGTTATGATTGTTGTAGTCCATCTGTTACACAGGTCCATGGATCTGGTCAATTGCATGCACTACAACCAATACCCAAGGATCAGGCTACATGACCATCTATAGTATGAAGTACTATTCTAGTGGTATCTACCACAATATATACTTTATTTGATACAGGTTCTTAATTCTATTTTATCTCTATATTTTTTGTGGAATGTTTCAGACTAGAGATACGGCATTATTATGGTGTAATTACACTAGATATGCCATTAGAGGTAAAAAAATATGATATACTCTAGTGTAGGGACTATCCACTTGAGGTAGGTAGTTGACCTTTCTTACGGAACCTCTTTATTTTTGAGATTATGGGCTTAGATGTCATTCACATGATGGATTGGTTGGATTAATATCATGCTTTTGTAGACTGCTATTCTTGTAGTGTATCGTTTACATCACTAGAGTGAAACAGTAATCTACATATGGGTGAGTGGATGTCCAGACTAGTAGATATAGACTACAACATCATGGGATAAGTTGAGTGACCACCTATATAGAAAATAGTTTCATGGAGGATCGTGGTTTACAACATGAATATTTCCCTCATATAGTGGATCATTTTAGGGATGTTTTTTCTAGTGATTATTCTTTCTTACCTCACGACAGAGAGGTAGAGTTAATGATTCATCTTGTTCAATGGGAAGATCTAGTGTCTATTCCTCTATATAGGATGGAACCTATAAAGATATAAGAGCAGAACTAATAGTTAGTGGATTTAGAGGCCAAAGTATTTATATGGCCTAGTACATCCTCTTGGGGTTCGCTTGTGCTTATTCCTAGGAAGGTGGATGAAACCATTAATCTATTAGTAGATTACATAAAGTTGAACCAGATTACATTTAATAAATGGTATCCACTACCTCAAATAGATTATCTCTTTGAACAGCTCCAATGATCTAGGTTCTTCACTTAGATTGACCTGAGATCGGGTTATCATTAGGTGAGAGTAAGGCCATCATACATACACTATAAAAATTTTCATAGTAGGTATGGTCAGTATGAGTCCCTCGTTATGTCATTTAGTCTTAAGAACATGCCCACAATTTTCACTGTTCTAATGAATAGAGTTCTTCATTCCTATATCGACCCTTTTTGTGGTCTTTTTTATGAAATCATAGTGTATTCTCATACTCATAATGTCTATTCAAAACACTTTGAGATCATTATGAGTACACTGAGAGAGAATCATATTTATTCCATGACTGCTATGTGCCACTTCTAGATCTACAATGTTCACTTATTGGGTCATATTATCTCTTATCCAGGTGTATCTATTGACCCAAAAAAGGTTAGTGATATTGTTTCATAGATGCATCCAAAAAATGTATTTGATATACAAATTGTATTGGGGATGGTTGGATATTACAAGAATTTCATATAGGATTTATCACATCTTACTTCAACTCTTTATAGAATTAAAAATAACTGTGTCATGTTCCTTTAGTTAGAATAATGTGATGAAAGCGTTCAGGAGATGAAAGGAAGGATTGTCTTAGCACCTATTCTAATTCCTCCCAAGACAGGTGTATGTTATACCATCTTCCAAGATACATCAAATATTGTTATAAGAGTAGTGATGAAATAGGAAGATAGATTCATTGCATATAGATCATGGAAGTTGTGACCTCATGAGAGAAATTACATGATGAATGGCCATCAGATAGAATCAATTGTCTGCGCCTTATGTTTTTGGAGAAACTATCTTTTAGGTGAGTTCTTTGTGGTGTACACAGACCATAAGATCCTCAGATATATATTTACATAGCATGACCTGATCCTCAGACAATGGAGATGGATTGAATATATACAATACTTTGATTTTGATAATTACAATATTCTTGGGAAGGGGAATTTGGTTTCAGATGCATTGAGTTGGAGAACTTAGGAACAAGTAGTACGAGAAGCTAGTGATGAATAGAAGTTAATGGACCTCTGCTTTAAGTTGTACCTAGAGTTTAATGGAAGTCACGAGTTGTCTTATCTCTCATAATTGGCAGTTACATATTCTATCTTTTAAAAGGTAAAGGTAGAAAAAAAATTTGATCCTGAAGGAATGGAACTCTATGAGTGTATACCTGGAGATAACTTGCCTCTGGATTGGTCTGTAGACAAAGACAACATCTTGTGTATCCATGGGCATGCCTGGATCCCTATAAAAATGAGATAGGAGTGTATAAAAGGGTCCCACACCTCTTAGTGGGTTGTTCATCTAGGCATATAACAGATGTATCAAGACATGTGATTCCAGTTCTGGTGTCTTGGAATGTAACGTCAGAGAGTAAGCATTATTAATAGGTGTTCCACTTATCTGTAGGTAAAGGTGTAGCACCAGAGACCAGTATGCTTGGTAAATCCACTTCCAGCCCTGGAATTGAAATGGGAAGTTTTTTATATAGACTTAGTAGTTGATTTACCTAGTTTTCCTAGAGGTAGTGATGGTGTATGAGTTTTCATTGACAAACTGATGAAATTATCCTACTTCATTCATATTTGGGAGACTTTCTTAGTTGATGAGATGGGAAAGATGTATGTCTATGAAAATATATGTCTCCAAGGGGTCCCTCATACCATCATTTTAGATAGGTGTGATCATATTACATCATGATTCTAGTGAGTATTACTAATGCTTATGGGAACACAAGTTCTCCTAAGCATAACTTTTCACACTCATACCGACGGACAATTAGAACTAAGAATATAGGTTCTAGAGGATATACTTTTAGAATGTGTCCTTGATTTCGGTGGTTCTTGGGAAATTCATATCCCTCTAATTGGGTTTTTCTATAAAAAATTCTAGGGGACAATTCAGATGTATCATTTTGAGGCCTTATATTGTATGTTATTATGTTCACTACTATGTCAGCTAGAGGTAGGTGAGGCAGCCCTACTGGGTCCTCATCTCATTCAAGAGACTTCAGAGTAGTTTCAACTAATCAAAAAGTGTATGACTATTGCCTTGTCAAGAAACAAATCTTATGGTGATCACCATCAACAACCTCCATAGTTAGATTTAAGGATTTTGTGTTCCATCGAGTATCACCCAATCTAGGGAATGGATGGTTACAAATGAAATGGAAGTTGTCACCTTGTTACGTACATCTGTTTGAGATCATAGAGAGAGTTGAGCTGATATTTAATCCGTTGCTACTACCTCAAAGGTATTGTGTCGTGCAAGATGTCATCCATGTTTCATATCTATCCTAGTATCATGCAAACCCATCCCATACCTTTGATCCCGAAGAGGATGAGTTATATGTCGATGCTACATTTAAGGAGTTTCCAGTACGCATCGTTGACAGGAGCACGATGGTTCTCCAAGGTCGCTATGTCCCTCCAGTACAGGTGATATGGTAGCATGGATGTGTAAAGGATGAGACGTGGTATCGAGAGGCTGACATATGTGCTCAGTGGAAAAAATTGTTCTTAGATAGTGTTTCTACACCATTGGAAGGGGAACTTATGGATAAGTTCTTTTAAGGGAGAAAGATTGTAAGAACCCGATTTTTCACTCAGGTATGGATCCTTTAAATGTTGGTATAGTGATTTTTTTGGAAATATTTTGGAAGCCTAATGATTTAGTGAAGGTCCCAAGGTTGTTCAGGTCCTGTTCAAAGCATAAAAAGTAGCTTTTTGGGAAAATAGGCCTAGTGCATGGTTTATAGTAAACTGTGGGGGAAGGTCGCACGGTTAGACCACCTCGTGAGGGAGGAATATTTTTGGAAAGAGACATTCCACATGATTGGCACACAATTTACCTAACCATGTGAACAAACCATGGGATTTCCCAATTTCCCTAGGTACCCATGCATGGTCCACGCATATAATTTCAATCTATGAAGACAAACCGTACACAAGCCTTTTTTGGGTAATTTTACTATTTTTCCCTTATTGATCTAATTAAGGATACTCCTTCCTCTTAAAATGAGTTTATTAGTGATTGACCTATTTTTATTACCTTTTAGAGCTCTTTGAAGGCCGATTCTAGGTATTGGATGATATCCTTCTTATGAGATATGATTGATCTTATGTTCGTCATGTTGGAAGCACAATGGTAAGTAATCAAGTCCTTTTTATCCATCCTTATCCTATCTTTCTCTCTACCTAGTTATTGAGGTGGGAGATTTTTACCCTTTTTCTCATAAATTATCCATTCTAAGACAAATCAAGCACTAATATATGAGGTGGAGAGTCATATGACCCTACAGTGGGTTTTTTATAACTCATCCCTCAAGTTCATTTATTTTTGAATTATCCTGTGGGCCCCACATATTTCATCGGGTGTCGTTTATTGAATATATATGTCAACAATAAAATCATAATAACCATATAATTATTCTATTCTGATATATGTGACTTGTTATTGGTGGTATCACCCACAATGCGAAACATTCCATGTAATATGTTATTCTATAGTTTTGTTTTTAGTGTTTTGACACTTTTGAGCCATTGTTCAGTATGCTCTATCTTGACCACAACAATGGTAGACCTAATTATCATTAATGATTTTTGTATCATGTAATTATGAATAGAAATAACCATGCCACTTCCACATGACCTGCCTAAGTTAAGTGCATCAAAATGATAATTAAATGTTTAAGGGAAATTTGAAAGTATACTAAATATATGACATGACTTGATTAAATGTGAATAATTAAAAGGTTTCATGTATGTATCACCCCTTACAACATTAATGGAAGGCAGATTAATGATCCTCAATTATTGAATATGCATTAAATTAAATTAATAAAGGTTGTAAGCAACATGTCCTTGTCAAACTACTTAAAAGAGAGGGTTGAATTTAATAGCATTTTTTATTAATTATGAATTGATTAAAACGATACATGATACTTGGCCTTATCACCCTATTTAAAGGAAATGATTGGAAAAAATGAAATATTAAATGAATTCATAATTAAATATTAGTGGACTAACTGAAGATCATTAGGGGTTCTTATAGGGGAATGCATTGACCACTCGGGAACCCCATTCAGATTCATGGATACATCTTTCCTAGGTGGTGAACCACCTAGATCTCAATCCTTGTCCATTATTGGAGGTCTGGTATGACACTGTAGGATACCTCACATATTATTAATGGATACCTTAGACATACTCCTTAGATCCACCATTTACATGTAGGTTCCATGGTTATAACACACAAGACCCTTTCTCTACTTATCCCCATTTTACACTCTCTCTGGGAGTTATATCACACCCTCTCCATGAATTCTTTGGTACATGGGGAAAATTAAATGAATGAAGGAGTAGATTAAGGGAAGAATACAACTTAAAAGACATGATTGATTTCTATTTAGGATGGAGCTTTATAGTAGATGACTGAACTAAATCTCAGGATGCCTAGGATAGTCTTTGGATTTCTTTTATACTTCTTCGGATCATGTTATTCTTGCTATGTTGTCTCCATTTTTTTCAGTTTGTCTAGATACAGGGAATACAATCATTGTATTCTTGTATGTTATTCTAGTTATTCCAGTTATTGTTACTATTGTATTTATTATCTGATGTGCCTTATGTTTTCTTGTATTGTTTCCTCTATTTACCTCTGTTTAAATTTATCAGATGCACTACACTTTGGTAATGTGGGAATAGTCTCCCCACAGACACACCCTAGGTCCTCATTGCTAGTTGACAGCCTTTAGAATTTGGGGAAATGCACTTGAGGCCATGTGGCCCACCAGGATTTTAGAATATATTAAGTGGAATTTGGGCCCGGGACATCACTAGTGTAGTAGAAAAAATGGGATGTAAATTTTTTACACCCTCAGAATATGTGTTTTGGATTAAAGAGAAATGAACTATAATGGAATCTATGAACTCTTCTGTCTGCCCATGGGAATCGTCCTTAACTTATGAATCCAATTTTGAAATATTTGAAGAGTCATTGATAGTATATCAATACTTAAATTTAAAAAACTTATCAATTGAAAAACTTATGTGATATTTTTTCATTTTATTACAAATGTAATAATTTTTTCATTTTTTAACAAGTCTATTAATGAAATAAAAAATTGAAAGTGCAGAGGAGAAGAATATTATGACAGAAAATGTGTTTGTGAGAGAAAGAGTGAGATACTAAGAGATGGTTGCATATTATTTTGTTAAAAATATACAAAGAAAAGAAATATTTTTTCTTTACTTGGTTCTCCTTGATAATAATGCAAAAATTTGATATGCATTATCAAACACATAAAATTTGAAGTAAATTATTTCTCTAATTCTTGCACTATAGTGGGAACTCTAAACCATATCTCAATAGTGAGTTAATGGATTAAATTTTCTTTTTAATTTTTAATGAATTCTTAAAAATAAAAATAGTGAATTGAAATCAATGGTTTTTTAATTAAAAAGTAGGTGTATAAAAAAGTTGTAAAAGAATAAAAAAATTAAAATTTTGATCGAGTGTAATCAACCCGAAGGAGGAACATAATGTTAGTCCATCATTATTATGAGGACATTGGTTGAATCTTTTTAATACCTTGTTTATACCATTTGGATCCATAATGGTATAAAAGTTATACTACGATTCCTCTAAGGGTTTGTTAGAAAATTAAATTGATTCACCACCAACTAGAACTGATGTGATTAATGCCTAATGTCATTACCAAAACTCAATATGGAAACATATGAAGAAATCAATGTACTATCTAGGTTTATATGCTATTCTTTTTGTTACCATGACATAAATGTGAATGGATATAAAATTTTTCATTTGGTTTTAGTTTTCTGATATAAACCACATAAACAACCTAATTTGAGAAGGGGGAAAATGGGTTAATGAATTGTAAAACATCACATAAGTGGGCACCCTCAAACATGTTCATTTTATTGAAATTGTAACATACTATTACACAACTAAAATAAAAGGATAATTGGTGATCTTAGGAGATTGGTTAGGGATTTATTCAACATTGATAGGGGTGAATCAGAGTTGGTAACATTAAAAACAATTATTTTCTTTCTATCCATTTTCTTTTGAACTCTATCACTTTTTATGGTGTATGGTTCTACAATTCTCTCTTCTCACATTATTATTTTCATGAAATGCATCATAACACACCCACACAAGAATCAAGTCATCTATTCAAAAGGTTCACCTCTAAATATGATAATAATTGTCCTTGGTTTGATATGAATTCCTCTTAGATCACACTACCCAATTGAATCAACATGTGAGTACAAGAAGTAGGATTTATCTCTAAAATCATGTTCCACTATAGTCTCTCAAAAATTCATATTGCATCAGACAATTATTTAGTATCCTTTGGAGTTTTTATACTTTCATCTTGATAGATTATGGTGTATTTTGGTGAAAATAAATAAGGTTTTCACTAATATTGACTTTTCCTTATTATTGATGTGTTTCTTTGGTCTTCTTCCTCTTCTCTTACATGAATTGTAGCATGAAATCAATTCTTCATCATTTTTATGCACAATTTAATAAAATCCTCATTATTTTTCTTTACTATAGAAAATATGAAAGACATCATTTCTCACATAGATGAAAATATTTTTTTCTCAATACAGATGCATACGATTTTACCTCTACGTTTTCTTTTTCAGTTCATAACAGACTAAATTTGCTATCCCTTTTCTCTTCAAAACATCAACACATAAAAGTTATTCAGGTTTTGATGGTGTATCAAATCTCCCTATCCACTCCTTTGATACAAATGAGTTTCTCGGGATTTTTCTAGTATCAGGTCTATCCCTCTATATACTTAATATAATTCAAAAAACTATAATATATATATACATATATTTATAAAAAAATGGTATGTAATGTCATTTTTTACTTATTTATCACTTATCTATAATGATAGGAACCATGTGAATAAACTGTTTTAAATTACCATGTTTTGTTTTGAATTAAAAACTATTGAATTCATGGAATTTTGTTTTTAGATCTCCATTTTAATACGTGATGATATGGAATTCTAAATTTATAACTTAAACTTATTCAATGTCTAAAATACATGAAACTACAAGTAAAATATGTAGTAACTATCACAGATCATCATTATTTAAAATTTCATCAATACTTATTTATTTCTACAAGAATAACATGAATTTAACTTCCCTTTAAATAAATGTGTAGACCCATGCATGACACAGCTACAGTCATGGATTCCTTATTTATTCCCCATTAACTGATCCTAATAGAATCATGATAAATAGATCGTGATATTTATTTCCTTTATATTCTGCATACCTAGAATCATCTAAATTTGTAGAATCATCATTGGAGTGGATGAATCATATGATCTAGAAAATCACTTGTATATAAATAGTCAAATGACTCATATGTATTAGGCAGAAACACTAGTATGTGAATCAATCCTACGTAGTTTACTAATATGTAAATCCTTCGACCAGGGATTCATATGTATACCTATACATATACACATCTATTTAATAGTCATCTTACATGAATTCCCTTACATTGGTACTTGGATATTTTCTATAATTTAAGAACTTATCATACATACCTTCCAAATGATTATCACCATGGTGTTTTTTTCTCTTTTAGTTTCACATAGGTCAAGGTTTTTCATACCATGACATACTCCGCAGTGTATATCCTTCTATTTTGATCTTCCCATTCATTTTATTCCAACAATAAAAAACACCTTAACATTTTTTATTCTTCTCAAAATAGTCATAATGGATACACCATGGAATGGTGATCTACTTTTTTATTTTAATTTCCCTTACTCAAAATCATGATACCATAGATACATACATGGCATGTCCTTTCTTTCCATATTCAATAAGTGAAGTTACCATAAAAAGGTCATTGAATAATGAATGTATCCAATGTTGATTCATTTTGACATATCTGACGATCTCCATGTCCATTTTAAAATAACATCATAGTTTTATTTCCATCCTTTCATTGTGTATTCGTATTTCTTAAATGGATATATATTATATCACATGAGAGAGTCCCACATAGAGAGAATCATTGTTATAATTCTTCTATATCTATATGATTGTGTTATGGATAGGTTGTAAAATATCTTATATCTCACCTCACAATGGTGGGTATTGGGTTTCCCCATTTTTGTATCCTTCCTAGCATACACTATCACCGGCCAGAGTATCATCTTTTAAAACTATATTCCTTATCTATTTCGGATTAATTTTGGCTTCCACCATCAATATTTATCATGCAACCTTGTGATTTCTTGTATTCTTTAGTGGATGTACTAGACTGAGTTAGAATTTTGTTACCTTAAAATTATTTATTTCCATAATCATAATAAAAAACATGAAACTGAAATACAATTTCCATCATTCCTATACTTCTCATCTTATATTATTTTTAAATTTAGACTTATCCCCAATCACATGGTTGGAACATCTCTAATTCCTTCTTTATAGAGATATAAGAACCACCATTATAATTCACTATGGAACTCAAATATTCAAAAACAATTTTCCTTAAACAAAATTGGATCTCCAAATTCTTAAAAGATAACAAATTATTTATTATTTATATATTGTTTGGGAAGAAACTTTATACATAAAATTCTATGATATGCATTCTAATCAAGAATCACTCAATACAATGTTACAAGATACTTTGGAATATATCATTCATAACATCCTTGTGTTTTCAACCAACTTTAAAGCCTTCCTATACACCTTAACTCTTTTTAGTCAATATTGACAGCACACATCATTGAAATATCCATATTCATTGAAAAACATTGTCGATAAATACAATACACAATTTGTAGGCACCATAATATCCCCATTTTTATTTTTTATAAATACCCATATAAAATGATATCTCAATATTATCTCTCTTCATCCATTCTTTATCTCCTACTTTATTATCAATTTTTATTTCATTTTACCTGATCCCCCATATTGATAATTAATACAGTGTCCTTGATGTTATTTAGTATCAAATCATACTTAATCAGTTTGTCATAAACCATTCTACTCTAAGTATTCATGACGCCATCTTGATGTAGAAAAAAAGAGGGTTTGGTTTAGAGAATAAGGTTTTACATTTAAAAAATAATTTGATATCAACAGAAATGAGATACTCATTACCCTTCACATAAGTTTTCGAACTATTTCTGGTCGATTCAATTGATTGATACCAATTCAGATAAAATTCTCCCATTAAGTATATCAATCTAAATTCCTAAATTCATATCATCATCCATGTCAAAAAATTCAAGTACTTTTAAAAATAATTATACATTAGTTGATGCATCTGAAACATATTCAAAAACATCAAATTTTATTATATTGAAAAAATTAATCCCCCCCCCCTTAATATTAATGTCCGATTTTCATTACCATGGTTGAGAAAATAGGAAAACATACAATTTTAAATGGCATCATTTCTAAGAACATTCCAAATTTTTGTATTTGTTTGAAATATATTATTATTGAAGATTTTTTTATCATCCTTCATGTTTCTTCCCCTAAATGATACATGAAACTAAATATTCATAATGGTGGATATATTTAAAATATGTATTTAAAGATGTTCTAAGTAGAGAATATACAAAAATGGATCACTCCATGTGGTTTTCCAAATTTGAAAAATTATAAACAACACCTAAGGTACTATTATTCTATTTCTACTCATGAAAATAATATATATATATATATATATATATATATATCATTCCTAGATGTGATCTTCATTATCTTATTATACATTTAAATAACACTTTCTATGACTTAATCAAAGAAGATCCTTAAATTTAATTTTTCTTTAGAATTATAATTAAGGGATCAATGTAGGATTATATCTTCTTTACATTACATACTAGTATCGATGGTAATCGCTTTTTTAGGTTTTCCCGCTAATAGAATATTGATGATTCAATTCACTATATTGTTATCATAAATACAACACACAAGGATAAGGTAATAAGGTGGATCTCATTACTTCTTAATGTGGAAAGGATGGTTGAGATGATTGTCTCAACCAAATATCTCTATTATTAATTCTTCCAAATATGGCATTCAAAAATAGGTTTTCTTAGGGGTTACATGGATCTATTCTAATATTTATCATATTTTTAGGGTGAACATTTATTATCATCGGTCTTCATACCTAGTGTTACCATTATTCTTATTAATAATTCTTCTGATACTATTTTAATGGTTAGAAATATTTTTTTATTGTGACCTACCTTTATAAAACTCCCATATAATAATTGTTTAATAAATTGGTTGTAATTTATTAAAAAATTATCACAAAATTTGTCTTCTTTAGGTGAAAACCTTTTCTTCTCTTTGACATAATATTTTTTATTCCTCTATTTATTTTCATCATTAAAATATATTATCCAAATAACTAAACATTCATTAGCTGAATTAATATATTTTTTATGGTTTCCACATAGACTATCATGAGTTACTTTATTTAAATATATCCCTTGATATATAAGACTCTTATTGAACTTATTTGAATTATTTTCAGCATGATCTTCTTTTGTTAGTGTCTATGGTTGGATCACACTTCTTTTGAATATTCATGGGATAATTCAAGATTGTGAAATTATTCTTCTTCCTTAACAATGAAATATCTTATTTATTCACCAACATTCATGGTATTATATTCCCATTTGACATTGAAACATATTGAGATGAGAATACACCATTTTAGTGACCAAAACCCTTCCAAACACCATATATAATCCCATGTTCATTAAATCAATTTGAGGTGGACATATTTTTATTAATGTAGATATATTTATTTTTCTCTAGATTAATTCACCATGAAATGAGATTCATTTTTTATTTATGGGGTTTATGGATTATACCAAAAATCCATTAATTTATACCCAAATCTATTAAGCCACCCCCAGTTCCCAATAAATATTGATCTCTCTTAATACACTATATACTGTCCACTTTTTCCAATTTTTATGGCTTATTTTATCAGGTATTTTCAATTATTTATTGAGATTATTTTGGGGAACCAAAACTTATACTCCTTCACTAATATATCACTAATTTACTGATATACTCCTTATCACTTATCATTATCCGTATTTTTATAGATTTTTTATTTAATGATGCATTGTTTACATAAGCATATTTAGTACAAGCTTTAGAATTAAATATAGAGGATGTTCTATTCTTAGAGGATATTTCTAAAAAATAGTTAGATAATTATATGATCTTATTATAACATGATAGAGTTTTTATGACACAATAATCCTCCTTATAATATTATGGGGTAGAAACTCCAATATTTCTCAATTGTGAAGACTTAATATGTGTCATTTATAGTTTTGATAATTTAATTTCCAATTAAAAACACTTCATATTGAGATTATTATTATTCTCTTTAATTAATTCAAGTTTTTCTTCAAAATCCTTCACCATTATCCCAACTTTATCAATATTAATTTTTTCCTTCTCTAGTAATAGTGTTTCAAGATCCTTTATTTTAAATGTTTTAACATATATCTTTTAATTCTTGATATCAATGTTTTTTTCATAATTACCTATAATTAATGGATCTTATCATAAAATTAATTAGTTGAAATATCATTTTCTTAGATTGTATTGGAGCAGACTTCTTCATACATGGAGTGTTTTTTTTTCAGGAATCATATTTTTATCTTCTTTAGATATAATCTATTTGGATATCTTCACAAAAGATGAAATCTTTTTCTCTAAATACATATTCATTTTATCTAACTCTTCCTCAAGTTGGTTGATCACTTTTTCATATCTTTCTAAAACTTCACAAATTAAAGAAACTAATTCTTTGGGATAATAATGCATAATTTTCTTTAATGTATCAATGAAAATATTTGTTGACATATGATGGTTCCCATTGATTCGTGGATCTTATTATGGATAGTATTGAGAAAACTTTTGACATACCTCATGATCATCTAGATTATTTGATCCTTTTAGTATAGAAAATATTTATATCTCCTCAATGATTGATTGAACAAACTGTTTCACCTTCTTAATTATAGACTGAACCACATATTATTATCTATATAGATTAGAACCATTTTAAACGGCATTATTACATATATATTCTTAACTTATTTATTTTTGTGATAATTGGGACCAAATTTTCAATGTATTCCTCTATTTTTTTTATCCAATTCAACATAATTTTTTTGACCTAGAATTATTATTTGAATTGGATTAATCTTAACCAAAAATTCACTTAATTATAAATTTTAAAGAAGATTCAAATATTCAAAAGAGGAAAACTTTAAAATCATAGAATCCAATTAGAGGTGAACATGGCTCTAAAACCAATTGAGGGGAATGGTTAATGATGTATTCAATACTAATATGGGGATTACTATAAGTGACTTTTAATCCAATTCTATACTTTTTATCCCTTTTATTTTTACTTCAATCACTTATTAATGTGAATGGTTATCTCATTATTTCTTCTCTTCATTTTCTTTTCTTATAACACACATGAACACACCCACACAAGAAGTATAATATTTTTTACAGGGTTCGCCTATCAATATGAGAGGGCTAGTCCTTGGTGTAATATTGATTCTTCCAATATCACACTTCCCACTAGAATAAACCTATGAGTATGATGAGTAGGGTTTATCTGTGAACATGTGCTGCACTATAGTCTCCTGAAAGTGCATCATGCATCTCACACACTTTCATCATCCCACAAGTTATTTTTACTACCAACCTAGTATTTTACAATTGAGTTTGGAAATAAAAAGAATGTTATTCACTAAAATTGACTCTTCTTTATCATTAATGTTCTTCCTTGATCTTTTTACACTTCTATTACTTTCACGAAAACATTAAGTCACTTTTTATTATTTTTCATACACATTTACACACACACATCCTCTTTATTCGAAGATGAAAATATGTAATTATGAATTTCTCAAAAAGAATAAATAATTTTTTTCATTTCAGTACATACACATTGAATGTATATCCCCTTCCCTATTCTTCTTATTCTCTAATGCACAATAGACCGAACTATTTCTCTCTCTTTTATTCATGGCTCTGACACACAAAAATTATTCAAGTCTTAATGATGTTCCTGATCTCTTCTTCTTATCTGTTGATACACAATAGTTTCTCAAGAGTTATCCAATATTAAATATCTCCTTCTACTCAACATAATTTTACAAATTTCAATATATGTCTATTTATATAAATAATGTATTTTTGCGTCATTTGTTTACACATCCTTCAATCTCATTTATATGTTTTCAAAGGAACTGTGTGAATATATTGTTTTGAATTACTGTGAATTTAGTTAACTAAAAAATCTTGAATTATCAACATTTGGTTCATTAGTCTCTATTTTAATGAATAAGGATACAAAATTTTTATTTTCCCATGTAAATTGATTCTTTTCCTATAACCACATGAAACTGTACATAAAACATATAGTAATTCACATAGGTATTCATTCTTCAAACCTAAATAAACTCTTATTTATTTCTATAGTATTTAGGTGTTTTTATTATTCCCTTAAATGTATATGCATGAATAAATCTGTGAAATAGCTAAAATCATGGATTCATTCTTCATTCTACATTATAAAATCAATCTAGAATCATGATAAATAGATGATGGTATTTATTTCATTGATGTTTGTCATACCTCTAATCAACAAAATTAATAACATCATCGTATCAGTGGATGAATCATATGCTCTAGAAGATCCCTCATATGTAGGGATATGAATTAATATTACACAATAGGACAAAAAACAATTTTGAATCACTCATATGTAGTTTACACATATAAAAATACATCAACCGTTGATTAATACACAAGATCATATGTAGGAAATATTTTCTCAAGATCTTCTTATATGAATTCTATTTCATTAAGACTTTGTCATTTTCTAGAAATCCAGAATTACTTATACGCATCTTCAGAACACCCAGAACCATGGTGTGTTATCCTCTATAAATTTATTATAGTTAATGTTTTTCTATACCATGATATTCTGAATGGAATATAGATCCCTATTTTTAACTTCCCAACCATTTCCGCCACTAGTAAAAATTGCCTTTGCATTTATAATTTTCCACAATAGAGGCTCCACGAATACACCATGGCATGTTGATCCCATTTTTGGATCCAAATGATCTTACCCTTAATCATTATACTAAGGGGGTATCCATGACATGTCCACGAACTCCATTTTAAATAGGTTAATATCCCATAAAAATTATTTTGAAAATTTCGTGGTCTTGTGTAGCTAGACATTTTAACTTCCCAAATGATCTTCACACCCATTTTCACATAATAACATGGAATCATTTACATACATTGTGTCATCATATTTTAAAAGTAGATGAATTATATAGATCATGAGTGTATCCCTCATAAAAAATGTTTCTTCTATATGTTTCTATATCGATGATTGTACACAATAGACATAAAATAAAATCCCTTAGGTGTCACCCTATATTGGTGGGTCACTGAGTTACACCACATGTGTTTATTTCCATGTTTTCACATATACTATCCCACACAGTAGCTTTCCAACCTCTATTATTCCTCTATGGCTTCTCATTATTGCCTTCCACCTTAAATCTTAGTTAGGTGTCCTTGTTATTCCCCGTCTACTTAAGTGGATGTGTTGTTTGGAGATGGAAATATTTCATCCTTAAATGCATTCATTTCTTATGTCAAAACAAAAATACATGAAAATCATGAACAAATTCTATACTTCCTCAACTTGTCCTCATATTTTCATTTTAACCTCATAATTCATCAAATACATATGGATGGAGCTTCTCGAATTACTTCTTCGTAATTATATAAAAAAGTGTCATTATAAATTATCAAAGGAACTCAAATATTTAACTAGATTTTTCCTTAAAAAATGAATAACAAAATGATTTCAAGATAAGAGATTATTTATCATTCATAATAGAATAAAACATCGAACAACAACTTATAATATCTTTTTCAGTCACAAATAACTAAATATTAAGTAACCAAGTACATGGGAAATTCTTATTCATAATATTCTTGGGTTCTCAAACAACCTCTATGCCTTTATATTTACCAAAACTTTTCTTCACCTAATATTGATACCAAAAATCATTAAACACTCAATTTCTATTCAAAAATATTAAAAAACATATGACAAAAATTAAGTGGGATCAATTAGATAGAAAAAACAAGCACCTAGAATTTATAAAATCATGAAATTATAAAAAAATAAACTCAAAATTCACATCAAGTACATCCCCAAGTGATCAAACATATAATTGAACTCCACGTGATGGGAGCAAACTATATTATGCGTGTATGAATTTTCAGAAACATTGAAATGGAAGAACCTCCCCTACCCCACCCTATTCAAACCTCCCAAACCTCATCCTAAAATACTCTTTTATGTATTTTATTAATTACATGGAATTAATAAAATTCATGAAAGGTAATATATCAAAGTAAAATGTTTGAAATTTTATATTATATTGTGGAAAATCTATTGAATAATTACTTTTTAGTGTTCAATTGTAGGTAGGTGAGGTTACAAAGCATGTAGTGTCATCATACATCATGTGCATGGTCATATTCACCTATCAACCACTTTTAAAATGAGGATTCATGGAGTGTATCATAGTCAACATGGTGTGTCATATTTTCTCAGTAACCTATTTGTACACTCAAGGTATTTTCTCAACGTGTTCCATAATAGTACAGTTTATTTAAAGAACCTAACATGTATATCGTCATTTTTCTCAAAATTTCTCCTAAAATGTGAATTTGATCTGGATAACAAAAAATATAGCCAAAAATACTAAAATAAATATTTTAAACACTATGAGAACATATATATGGAATTACCATATTTTTTCTCAACAAACTGATGCAAAATAATATACATTAATTTGGCACATCATCTGCCTCAATTGAACTTGGATGACTAGGAAGCGTTGTGAGGAATCCATGAAGCAAATTTTATGACTAAAAATTAACTTTTTTATTTTTCAAATACTTTTAACTGAAAGGTGAAATCTATTTCAAATTAAAAATACAAACCATCCAAGCCCATAAGAAATGGATGAACTATTATAGTCTAATTTGATCATATTTGACACATTATCCTTAAATAATTTCCTATGAAGATTGTTTACCACTCTAGTTGGGACATATTTGATATGATAATGGAAGAAATTCAACATCTATTTCTACATTTAAAATTACTCCATTTTTAATTTCCATATATTGAAACCTTTTACCAGAATAAGGTCCTTCTTATTGAAAACACCATCAACTCTTTATTAGTATCCATAAGTAGCAGTTGTTCAGTCATCTTATCTAAATCCTCTTATAAAACAATAAACACAAGAAATTCCTATATCATTTCTTACATAGAGTGTACAATCATATCCAGAAGGTTGGCACTATTTCCAAACCCTTTTTCAAGCCTCCCTCTACTAGTCATCAATCACACCCTCAATGAGATCAACATAGGAAATTTTGTTCTCAACCATCAACACTGATGTTTAATGATTCAAACATGGTTCTCCCATCAAACATATAGCTTCTCATTCAACGTTGTCAGCCAATTTGGATCCATTTTGAATCATCACACACACCTTTTGATCCTTCTCTGTATCATTAGATTTGAGTTTTGCCTCCTAATAACTCAATTTATATCCAAACCATGACTCCTTGGTTTTAGGTAGGTATGAGTAGTCATCGTATCCTTTAGGATTTTGTTTTTATAAGAATTATTTATCTTCTTAAATCTTTGTTTTCTTTTCACACTTCTTCATCATATTTTTGAGCACTCTTCCGTGGTGAACCACTGCACTTTCATATTAAAAAACCTCTAGAGAGACCATCACTAGTCACGTCCCTGAGAATGAATTAATATTCATCATAACCCTTATCCTAGATTGGGTCTGGTTGATCTGGATCCAATCTTTTAATAGATGATCCTTGAAATTAGTTTCCCAGCTGAATCGATGGTCTGATCTTTGGACCTGACCATTTATCACCATATTCATCACACCCTATGGCATGCATTATCAAAATCAGGTAATCCTTTAAAGAAATTGTTGGATGAATAACCACATCTGAAATATGGTTGTAGGTGGGACACACTTCCCCTATCCACTGTAGTCCCTTATTGATTATGGTACCACTAACAGCTATCAAGGCCTCAACATAGGAGGATACATTGTCTGATGTAGAAGGAATAGAGTAATACTATCACTCTAACCCCCTAACCAGGATGTTGCATGTATTCATGAACTAGATAGATCATGTTTCAACTTTATAAACACAAATTTATTTTTGGGATTAATCGTACCCAGAGAAACCTTTTTCTGGGTTGGAATCATTTTTTTTTTGCTTCATCCACACCTCACTGACTGGCTGCCTCACTTTTGGTGGAAGAATTTAGATCCTATTAGGCCCTAGCATGCAAACTGGTCCCCTCCTCGATCATTTTTTGAATATGGTTCATCACCTGAGTTGTTTCCACATCATTACCTATATTCTGATCCACTCCATCATAGTTGAATCCATGCCAGAAACTGGAATACAGATGCCCTACCTGCCTACACATCTTACAATAATCCTCCTAGGATTCGAAGTACACTGATTGTTTGCACCTGAATTATTCACCAACAGTAACCCAAAACTACTCTACTGGTGTCTTGGAGATGTCAACCTCCATACATATCTATGGGTTAATTAAATGGCTAACAAGGAGTGTTATATTTTTTGAACCCATAAATCATCCTTTAATATTTCATAGTATTCAAAGGATTGAAGGGTATTGGAATGTCAATGGGAGTTCCAAGAAAATAACCCAAATCCTGACTAAAGAAGAATATTCATTGATTTGAAAACTAAAATACTAGAAAAATATAAAGAACATGTAACCAAGGAACTTAACTGATGAACTGTACAATGCATGAATCTAATATTCCTTCGAGCCAAAAATGACTCATCAGATGGTGAATTTTAAGAAGACCATCAATCACACATTCTTATAACCCCCATTAACCAAGTATGAACTAGTCAAAATCAACCACCGAATGTATTTGGTTCCTAAAACGGCCTATAAGGTTCATATCCAAAAGACTTGAAGCTATCGTGAACTCCAATGTCTATAATGGATGTTGAGGTGCACCATTAAAAGGTTGACTGCTCTATCTTCTAAGATATACTATTGATCTTCCTTATTTTTTCTTGATCTACATCATCATTTCTCTTTCTTCCTTTATCTTACATCCTTTCTCGACTAGATATTACTAGAGGTTCCCCCCTTATGTTTAATAGAGATGATTTATTGGAGTTTCCTCCCTCTATTTTTATAAATTATCACTATGATTTGAGAGGGATTCATTAAATATTTATGGGTTACACAACTTCTCTTTCTCTTTTTTTATCCTATAATAAGTGTTATTAATGTTTACTTTTTATGTTGGGACCTGAATGATTCTAATATTTTGTGATGGTGAGTTGGACCAGGATTTATTATCTTGGGTAAATAGTTGAGAGTATATTTATGTAAAAAAATAACTGAAAATAGATAGGATGAAAGAATGTGAAGGGGATGTTGTGATACCTAATTTTTTAGCTTTATAATATAATAGTTATTCCATGTAATTAAATAGGTGGGGTATACACATTATTATTTGTTTATATTTTCTAAAGTTCATAATTTGGCATGAAAAAATTGATAAGAAATGTGAATACTGTAACAAAAAGGAAGATAAATAATGGAAAATTCAATGAACTCTATAATCCACCTTCAATCTACTTTGTATGATAATTATTGTTGTGAAAAATTTTATTGTATGTTAAAATATTATGTTAATTTTTGTAATATTATTAAAATGACATGATATAATAAAATTTGGAAATTAAGGAAGATATTAAATGATATAATTGATATAATTGATATATATATATATATATATTCATTGGAATTATTAAGAAAGATGAAAACATTTTCGAGCATGTTAATTTTAATTATTTTACTTTGTAAGACACTGTTTAATTTTGGTTCTTTTTAACCTATACTCCATAAAGTGGATATCGAAGATAATAAATGATAAATAATTCATTCTAATGGAATTTAATGTTTTTGTTTGTGTTAAGACTATCTAATATTTTGTTATGAATGTGTGCATGTTTGAAATGGATTTTCCCATCAAGCTGTTTTGTTGAAATTATACTAGTTAATATTTTTTATATGATAGATCCATTTCTATGAATCTATAAAGAACTTGGTATGGATTATTTATTTATCGAGGGAAGGGTGTTAAGACCAATAGTTTTGGATTTTTCATTGTTGTATCGATGAAGAAAATGGTAAACAAGAAGTGAGAATGCTCATGATGTTGTGTTTTATTATCAATAAATAAATCATTTTTATAGTAATAGTTTTTTATTCCCTTCATAATAGGATAACTAAGCTTCCATGAAATTAGATCATCTGAGTAATGATGATTGACCACAAAATGGATTTTTTCTTTCAAAGTTCATGTTTCAGTAAACTATTATTATGTTGATTGTACTTTAGTGGACTACACTTCAATGGATAAATCATTGACCATGGATGGATATTCCATGATGAATTTTTGGGGGATGGATAGTGTATGGACATTATGTACAAGAGGATATTCAAGGATTCAATATTTCCATGAGAAGCATCACAAATATTACTTTAGTGTCAATTCTTTCATAAGAACACCATAGATATATTGTGAGTATAAGTGCTTTCTTGAGAAGATTCATGGTTCTTATGTGAGTATGAATGTTTTATTTTTTTGTTAAGAAACTATTCTAGGAGCTTCCAAGAGTGAAGAATGATTGGATATGATTTTTATATTTGGAGGAGCTACCATGTGTGTTATACAGAATCTGTCTTGGAGATCGACCAGATAAAAGGGAAAGTAAACATTGGTGACGCAATGTAAGGTGATCTACTAATGTTTAAATATCAGCATAATGCATATCATGGTTCCTGAAATGAGTTTTTGGATTAAGAAAAAATGTAGAAAAGTGAAGAGAGATCAAATGAAACTATTCACGTGAACTAATGAAAATACGAAGTGACAAATGTATTGCGAATATCAATTTTTATGATAAGATGTAGAATGATAGGCCAAGTTAGCTGTGAATTGTTCATTCAAGATGCAGTGTACAATACTATTCAAAGGGAATGTGGAAGAAGGTATTTCGGAAATTCTTGCATCATTAAATTAAGGATAACTTGTCAAATTACATGAATACATATATGATTCGTAATAACATAAGGTTAATTTTTCAGTAATTGTGGAATGAAGGAGGTGTAATTGGATGGTATTTATGAGGAAGAATTCCAAAATTGAGGTCATCAAGATCATGTTTCAGTACCATGGATATATTGATATATAAATCGGTATTTAATGTGGGATAAATGTAGGTTTAAAGGATAATGAGGATTCCATGATATTTTTTTTCATGTTTACATTCAATAATAATTAGTTATAGAAGTAATTTCATATGGATGCTTTTGTGAATATTAGTTCAGAGAATTATAGATATTTGAATTATAAATTATTTACATGGACTAATAAATATTTGAATGAAGAAAAAATATTAGAGGTAAATGATTTTTTAATATATATAATTTAAATTTATTGCATATCATGGTGTGCGCGAATATGAGAAGTAGGTAGAGAGAGGGGAGGAGGAGGAGAGGTTCTTACTCAGTGCTATACAAAAAATTTAAGGAGAAGAATATTTGACATGAAAAAGTGCAAGTGTGAAGAAGTCAAGCAACAAATTGAGGATGTATTAAACTATGTTGGTGAAGGATAATTCTATAGTTGGAAAAATATATTTTATTATATTATCATTGTGAGTATATAATCAATATTAATAGAATATAGTGCAATTCAAGTGATGATTATACCATGCATAATGTAAACCAAAAGGATATTTTTTTATATTTAATGCATGATCTCAAATTGTTTCTTGGACATTCTATTGAAAAAATAATCACAATGAGTAGTGAAACGTATAAATTTCTATGTTCCTATGGGTGATTTTTTTCATTTCATTCATTTCATTCTAGCAAGGGGAGAAGTTTTTTAGAAATAAGAAAACAATAAAAAGTGTTAAACACTAATTTAAACCACCCCCAATGGTAAAAAATATCCTAAATAGTCTTTTAAATTGTTATCAAAGTGAGGTTCTCTTATTATCATTAGGTTATTTAAAGGTTAAAGAATTATAAATTATCATATATGTTCATAAATCAGTTAATAGTACGAAAATACATGTATGCTATTGGAATAACTACCATAACATAAAATATTTAATACTTTGCTATTTATTATAAATTGTATATAAAGTTTGAGAATATGTTTTAGATGGGTTTTCTCCTCATTTTTATAGTTCCCCTTAATATCTTGAGACATGCGGGATCAAGATAATGATAGACAAGATAGAATTTCTCTTATTTTCTCTCTCATAAGAAGTGAATTACTGTGTGTTAAAGGGATTGTAATGTTTAAATTAATCATGTATAAGTTGAATAATATTTATGAATGAAATGAAAAATTGAAGAAAGAATAATTGTAAATTTGGATATTAAAATATGAAGATTTGATGATAAAAGATAATGAATCTTTTGGTGAGTTATTCACAATGGATAATGATATTGTAATAACATTATGAAGGAACTATGTACCTAAATAAGAATCAATAATTTCATAGAATATATCATGAATTATTTTTGGAAGTATTATTGTTAATGTTACATCATTAGAATATAGAGAGCCTGGAGCAGTCTACATGGATGATTTGTATATTATTCTCATTAAAAATGCGATTATAATTGAGAAAATTATCAAAATTAAGGTATAGTATGATCATGAAATATATTTCATAGACCCTAAGAATTAAAATTAAAATAATTTTGTCATTGAGAATGAGGTTAGTGATTTTAATTCAAAAGATGAAGTGTGTAATAAGTTAAATGAATTCTTGTCTTTATTTTCGGTAAATGTAAAAAATCATAGGAAAGTTTAATGGAAATTTACCTTTAATGTTTTTTAACTATGGAGCCATATGGAATTTTACTAAAAACTTTCCAATACTAATGGTTGTTTATGATATTGATGACTAAGATGAATGTTCAAGAAGGAAACTAAAGAAGCATTATAAAAAAGAAAAGTCTTATTCAAAAGGACGGAATATAAATTTATAAAAAATATAAGAATAGAAACATTTTTTCCAAATTTGAGGAATATGATGATAGTAAATAAGAAGAGAAAGATTAAAAATATATTGTTGAAGGTGCAGATAAGTTTTTTATTTCAATGGTAAATGACTATATTTTTACCCATAATAAAAGAATAAACATTGAATAAGAATAAGTGGTAACTCATATGAAGTTATTTCTAAAAATAAATGTTAATGAATAAATAAAAAAATTCTAAAAGCTATCGAAATATAACAAGAAGTTAAAGAAATATGTTCAACTTACTAACAATCAATAAATAGGGTATGAAGAAGAAAAAACTATATTATTAAAATAAAATGACCATATAAGGAAGTTTCTTGATGAAGAGATTAATATCAATATCATTCTTGAATAAAAGGTGAGGGAGAAAGAGAAATAATTTTATATTGTTCAATAGGAATATATTGATTATAAAAAAGGAATATATAACTTCTTAAATTCAATTTCATTCATTGGTGAAATATCTAAGGAGTGTAAATATAAAATATATTAGTAAATACCATTCTCAAATGTTAATAAGAAGTATGACTATGTTGGAGAATAGTTTAAATTGAATAATAAATCCAATAGGACCATGTATGAAACTAAAAGAAATAAATTCTAATGTTTTCAAGTTTTTGTGAAATCATAAATTAAAGAAAAAAACTTATATAAATAGAGACTCTGTTAAGGTTGAGAATAAGTCAAAAATAAAGAAAAACATGTCATAAGTCTAACAAATTTTTGGTTCACAAAAAAAGATCCAAGTTTAATGGTGAGAAATATGATGTAATATCGATGCATGTTTTTGGAAAAAACGTATGTTACAAAGAGAAATACACTTTATATGGATATTATTTGTGTTGTGGATGTAACACCCCCACTATAACACCTCATTTCCTTCCTTTTTGTTTGCTTTGATTCTCTTTTTTGTTTCCCTATTTCTTTGTGTGAAAAAATGGATTCTGAGGTATGGAGAGCCTTTATTGGGGAAATAACATAATTTTCCAAAATTTATATTTGGTTGTATTAGTGGTGTTTAATCATAAATGTGTACATGGATTTTTATGGTTCTCCTTGGGTTCAGAGAGCCTCAAAATATGATTCATGAATTTTTTACCAAAAACTAGATTTCCCACTTCCTATATAGAATATTCTCATTGGAAATGGGTTATACTACATGAACCTATTGCAGGGAAGATATCATGATCCTTTTTCAGTGAATGAGAATTTAAAATACATGAATCGATTGCACATCATGAATGGGTAGATCAGGGTTTAATTTAACCAGAGGCGACTCCTTTTTTGGGGTACTTGAAATTCATGGAATTTTGGTCATGAAAGGGATTCATGAAATGAATGTTTTGGTTTCAATATTTTTAATCACACTACATGCATGGATTTTTTTATCTAGTGTAAAACCTCCCTCTTGTTCTCTAGGGTGATTTTGGGTGATTTTGGTGATTTCCCTCCATTTATATTGCTTAATTTGTTTTTTTAGACTGTCATAGTTATGGAATTGTATGTACCTATTGAGATGTAATTCCTTACTATTAGTTATAGAAGCAGTGTTAGATACATTTTTTATTTAGATTATGATGATTTCATTCTTTTTTATCAATCCTATTTATTTTTATTTCATACCTTGTCTTTTGAAGGCTTATATATTGGTTTCCAATATGCATTATCGATGTTTGCTAGATTTCTATTATTTTTTATGTTGGTGTCTCTATACAAGGTATTAATTCATTAATTAATATATATTCCTATCAATTATTTTGGGGTTATAAAATAAAAATCCATGATTTGACATTGGAATGGGTTTTTATGAGATTCATGTTTTAAAGGGGTTTTGTTTAAAAATAAATTTTATCACTCCAATTGTTTTATTAATTGTATTAAATTATGGTTTTGTATTTTAAATGGGTCATTATTCATGAAATCATATAATATTTGAGGTGAAAAATGTTTTATTAATTTTTAATATGGTATTGAAATGGATTTTGATAAACTTATAACCTTAAAGAGCCTTGGATACATCACGTATAGACATTCCACACTTTGTGTGCATGATGAAAGAGGAGGTTTTATGTCACATAGTGTGTGTAATTACAGTAGAGGTTATATTTATTGGATCCACTTTAGGCTTGGATTAGGGGTTTTATTTTCTTTTATAGTATGTATCCCTATAGTTTGGAGCTATAAATTATGTGATTTTTCACTTATAAATGGTTTACCACATGATGTATTATTTCATGGTTATTTTCTCACATGATTATCTGATCGTGTATCCATGGTTGGTTTTTTCTATACTTACCAAGTCTAATATATAATTTAATTCTTCTTATATTGGGGCAATATGGTATCCATTTATGAAAAAATGGAATGTTTATAAAATGTTTATATCTTATGAAAATTTATTCTATACTAGTATTGTTTTCATTGATAAGAATTTTGGATTCTTGATAATAGAACATGTATGAATTCATTGGTGGTATCCCACAGGCTTTGTTGTCACACCCTACTTTTTCCTTTGGGTGGTTGTAGTTCTTTTTTTGTAGGACTCAGTTAAAGGTAATGATATCATATAGAAGTTGGGTTCTCTTGTCATTCAACAACATTATAATAGTATATTTTGGTTGTGATGGATGGTCACATGGATTATTACTTAGTTTGGTCTATTTTAGCTTTCTAGTTTGGCCAATTGAGATTTAATTCATATGTGTCATATATATTTTTTCCCTTTTGTACTTTAATCTTTCTTCATTTTTACATGAGACTCATGGTTCTTTCTGTATTACACCTTGTAGAAGAACATATTGGTTGATGTGTCATGTTGACCAAAGTAGGTTCCTTTCAAATTGGTGTAAAAGGGAATACCCAGTTTAATGTGTTGTGACACTTTCTAGGACAGGTTCAGTGTATTTAGAATGTAGGAGTCAAGACCGTTTAAATTTGGAGAGTAAGTGCGAAAAAGGATGTCTGAATGGTTCACTTCCATGTCTGGATCTGGGTTACCATGAGTGGTTGTGGATTTTTTCCAGGAATGAGACTTGGTGTTTTTCGTTATTTTAATGAACCAGATAAAGGTTTTTTTAAATATACATGTTACTTATTTTTTTAACCTTTTTTTCATGAAATCCATAATCACTTTACATTCATGTTTCTCAAAGGGTAGTGATATGGATACTTGATGTGGGTGTTATGATTTTGGGGTCTACTCATGAGTGATTGGTTTTTCTGTAGTGATTTTTAGAAAATTCCTTCATGAAGAGATCTTCCAAATACAAGTGAAGGAGATGTGAAATAGGTTTCATAGGTGAATCCTATAGTGGAACATTATTTAGTAGAATCTATAATCTGCATTATTTAGACTATAGGAAAAGAAGGTGTTGGGAACATGGGATGGTCAGTGGATCATATCTCAAAATTTACTAAGTAGAATCCACATATATTCTATAGTGAAAAGGGAACCCGGGTACCGAAAAAATTCTAGAGAGGATTGAGAGGATCTTAAACTTTATGAAGTCTCCTGAAGAATCTAAGGTTTTTTTACATGTATATGCTTGA
The DNA here is from genome assembly GCA_963277665.1 of Viscum album. Classification (NCBI taxonomy): domain Eukaryota; kingdom Viridiplantae; phylum Streptophyta; class Magnoliopsida; order Santalales; family Viscaceae; genus Viscum; species Viscum album. The sequence continues at coordinate 1,544,932,337 of OY728130.1, forward strand.
GGGACCAATAATGATGTGGAGGGACTCCATTGGGCAAGATAATTTGCTTGAGGATCTCACCTGGATATCTTTCAATAAAACCTTTGACCATCAATTTTATCTAGAGACAGCACAAGGTGAAAATATTTGGTATTTTCTAACCTTATAGAATAGTGAATGTAGTTACTATAATGTCGAGTGATGATAGTAGAGCATTATGTGTTGTGGTAATTCTTGTTGATTGATCTTTATATTTTTGACCTAATTATTAGCATGGGTTAGACAAAAATTGTTAAGTAAATGATCGATTTATATAATATTCTAGTTTGGTTTTTATCTTTGGATGGAATCTCTCATATCTTTTATGGTGAGTGGAATTTCATGTCTATGAGAGTGGGGCATGTTGTGGATTTTTCTGGGGTTGTCTCATGTTAGTTATCAGAAATGTTCCTAGATGTTATTGATCCTTTTTTTGATCAGTACACTTCCTATGGTGGCATTCACACATGTAGTTATTTCTGAACGATATTTTGGGTTACTTCTATAGAGGGAGGTCAAGTTTTTCATAGACCTGTCACTTGGTACAATTCTCATTTTTGTTTCATATTATATTATAGAACCTTATATTTCGGTAAAATATAAGGTCTATATTTGTAGATATAGAGGCATAATGATATATTCATCCTAGTGTGTCACAATGGGATTCACCTAACATATTTAATAAGAAAGGGATTAAGAGCCTTAGGCTATGTATTTATTATTTAAAGTACATTTAGGTGACCATTAAGAAACAATATCCATTTCCCAAGATTGATGATCTATTTCAACATCTTAAATGGGATTGTTGGTTTTTAAAGACTGGTCTTTGATCAAGGTACAACCAATTGAGATTCTAAGTAGATGATATATTTGAGATAGTTTTTGGTATTCTGCATGGTCATTTCATGTTTCTTGTTATTCCATTCGGTATACCTAATTATCTTATAGTGTTTATGGTGTTTATGAACTAGATATTTCATTAGTTCTAAATCTCTTATGTTGTTATGATCATGGATAATATTTTGGATTACTCCAAGTCAAAAAATTAATGCATGGACCATTTTGATATCAATCATATAAATTTGATAGAAAATCATATTTATGGTATGATTTCAAATTTTGAGTTTTGGATTCAAAAAGTAATGTTTCTGGGTAATTTTAATTCTGATAGGGGTGTATCAGTGGTTCCTAAAAATTTATTCGCTATTATGTCCTGGGAGCACTCCCAAAATAAGTTTGACATGAGAAGGCTCTTATTGTTGGATGGTTATTACAGGTAGTTTGTTCATGAATTATCCAATATTGCATCTCCAATGACATCTTTAACCCAAAATTGTGTAAAGTATGAGTGGAATAAAAAATTTCATATGTCTCTTAAGGAAATCGAGGTGAGATTCACTTCATATCTAGTTTTGATTCATCAAGAACCATGTTCAGGTTAAGATGCTTTTTCGATACATATGGAATGGGTTTGGGGTGTTTCATAATGTAGGGGAGATAGGTGGTATCCTAAACATCCCTCTATTTAAACCCTTATGAGAAGAACTACACCACCGAAGATATTGAGTTGGGATTGGTTATGATTGAATTCCAAATTTGGCATCACTACCTCTTTATGGAGAGATATATTATATATTCTTATCGTAAGATCCTGAAGTATATTTTCCCTTAGATGAAACTGAACTTCCGATAGGGATTCTGGTTGAAGTATCTACCAAATTTTGATTTTGATATTACTTATACTCCCATAATAGATAATGTGGTTTTTAATCCTCTAAGTAGGAAATTTTTTAAACAAATATTGAAGGAATAGATGAAAGATTGGTCTCTAATTTATTTTTTACATAGATGATATTGGGAACAAATGAAGCTGGTGGGCATGTATGTTTGTCTTTAATAAAGATTGAATCATTTTTGGATGATCATTTTTTGTTCAAGAAGGTATCTAACAAAGAGTGCGAGTGATTTAGTGGAAATTATTATGGCGGGGAGACCTTGAGTTAGTGGTCTTGGTCTCCTGTTAGAGATTTATATTTGTGAATCATGTTGATTGTTTCTTTTTCTATATGTAAGGAGTTAATGTAAAGTGGGAACTATTCTTGTTGGTCCATGCACCCAGATACTATAAATATGTATCATTATTTGAGACATTTTTTTGGTTTTCAGGGGTGAGATGGTCAATGGTAGATTTTGTATCACATTATATTACTTATTTTAGAATTAATTTGGAGAACTATAAACCTATTTGTTTTTTTATCCCTTACCCATTTTGGTATATAAGTGGGATTATATTTACTTTGACTTAATTTTATGTCAGACGTGGTCTCCTAGTGGGAGTGATTCTATGAGGGTGATCATTAATCTTGTCTAGAAATTGTTGGATTTCCTCCCTATCAATTAAATGATAAATGCAGAGAATCATGGGGACTTGTATGTCGATGATATTGTGAGAATATATAGGGTTCCCCTATAGTAATTTATGATTGAGACCCTAGGTTTACATACAAATTTTGGAAAGGTTTGTAATAGTTGATGGGATCTCAATTAAAATTGAGAATGAAATATCATCTATAGATGGATGGATAGATAGAGATTACTATCCAGGTTCTTGAGGATATTCTTTGGGCTTGTGTGCTTGAGTTTAGTGGTTATTAGGAAAATAATTTTCATTTGGTTGAGTTTTCCCATAATAGTGGTAGTTAGGCCTTGATATAAATGGTTCTAGCTGAGGATTTTTATTAGAATCCATGTAGATCTCCCATTTACTAGGCAGAGTTAGGATAGTAGTCATTGGTTGGGATGAAATTTGTTCACGAAATGAAAAAACAGTGTAGTTTTTACAAAATTGGTTTTCCATGACACATAGTCATCATAAATCTTATAAGAGATGTCTTAGTTGATAATTATACATATTTCTCATCTAGTTTTCCTAGGGAATAGAAAATAAATAATTGTGTGCTGAGATTCTTAGTATTGAGTATCATACAATTGAATATTTTGTAATACAGACTTAGCATTAGTGATATGGTGGGAATTAATGAACAACATGTTGTTTTAATTAATTAAAACTAAGGCATTCTAAATCCAATATAATAAATGAAAACATGGACAATAACAAACATTGATCTCATACTAATGGACTGAATAATGTTATACATCAAAACTAGTTGTTAAGATGTTGTTCCAAGATAATTATTTTTTAATGGGAAGAGGTATACACCAAAAAATGACTTGTTTAGTCTCATGATACATGCCAAGGAATTAAGGGTCTATATATTTTTTTCCCCACTAGTCACCTAATTAAGTCCAATGCATTCCCTATAAGATTCATCAAGTCCTTTCATGCTATTCCCTAAGGAAACTATTACTAAATAAAACATGGTTATATAAATTATGAGAAATATAGAAATAAAATAATTCTATATTCAATATAATAATGTTGATATGTAGGACATCCCATGATCGACTTATAAGTTGTAAGGTATCATCAAAGTAATTTAAAGTGCCCTCATCAAAGAAATATTAGGTCAAGGGTACTCAAAATTTGATGAGTTATCCATGGAAAATAGAAATTTTATTCAATAGTTTTCATTGGTAGGAGACTAAATAAATTTTCCCAAAATAATTTATCATGGTTTATTAAGGGTGTGTGAATATTCCAATACAAATCCCCTGGGAGTGTCTCACTAGGTGTGTGGTCTTAGGCCCACTCATCATATATCAGGGTGTTGATTTATTCAATGCCCAACCAACCCTTTTAGTTGTGATTAACCAAAAGTTAAATTGTATCATAGAAATATTTAGTTTCTTGTATCTAGACAGGGATTCATTTTTTATGAAATTTCATACAGTTCTACTTTACCTTAACGTAGGGTTGTTCTTCCACCAGAGAAAATATTTGGGATTACAATTGTTTTGGTAATTCTTGAATAAAAAGCATACGAGATAGGGATAACAATATGGAATTGTAAATCTTTTAAATTTCATGAGTAATATGTAAAACATTATTCCATGGAAACGAAATCAGAATTCAAAATACAATAGGTGGTGAATAAAACATGAGTCCCAAATAATTAAAATTGAGATGGAAAACCCTCACATATGCGTTGGGTATAAATTTAATAAAAACCCTTTCAATATAGGGACTAAAATTGATCTTTAAATTTAATTGATACCTTAATTTTTTGATAAGATGACTCAAATTGGTTACTTTATACACCACATAGAGGAAGTTTGGTATGTGATACCAAACATGTCCCAAAGAGAAGAATTTGAGATAAAAAATCATTACATATTTTCATAACTTTGACAAAGGTAAATTAACATCCTATATCATACATGTAGAAATATTCATCACTTAATTAAAAACATTACTCATAACCATTTCTCATTTATATTATTTCATAAATACTGATTCTCTATATGAATTATTTCAATTTTTCACATCAGGTGTTTATAGTTTCAATCGTTTGTACTAGCTCCATGATAGTTGTTTCTAAATTAATTATCCATTATGATTTCATTATTCATAGGTCCATAAATTAAATTTTATGGATTATTTATATTTATTTATGATGTTTCAAATTCAATTCGTGATCATTTTTGTCTTTACACTTGAAGATGAAATCGATAACAATCATGTTTTGGTGATTCTTGACAATTGAAGGGTGTTTTCTTAATTATTGAATTAAATATTAATATAATGTCTCCAAAATAAAAAACCAATCATTATTTAAATATATATATTATATTACACAACTAATTATATTATCATAGTCATTTATGATATCAATTCATATTTTTGTTCATGTATGTGGTTAATATCACCCAAACCTGAACATACCCTTGTTTAATGAATGATTATGTGGTGGTTTTATTATAATATAATTATGAAAGAATAATATTGATCTTATTTGGTGTTTTTAAACATTATATATCATTATTTTACAGAATTGTTAAAATAATTAGTGGATATTAATATATTAAACAATTTGAATAAAATGGTATCCTCTTAGTACACATATTTTAAATGATTAAATTAATGATGATTGTTTGTAGATCATATAATTAATAGTTTATAAAATGATTCATAAAAAACCATTAATTTTATTATAATCATAATATTTATCTCTTAATATTGTCCTTATATCCAACCATGTATATTGGTGATGAAAAAAGAAACACATTATGGTGTGGACAAAATAGTCCGCACAAAGCTCAAACAATAATTTTTTTTCATAATAAAAGGGGTATATGAATTAAAAATGATATTACCATTTTCTAGAAATCCTTTTTTTGATTTTCATAGAGGAGGTTTAGGATAACCGGTAGCCTCACACCCACACAAAAAAACATAGGATCCGCGAAACCCCTTCATCGAAAAGAAAAACCACCTAAAAATTTCAAAATTCAAAAACAGCTCGAATCATGTGTCCACCTCGAGCCACACAACCACCTCGAGGAGTGTGGTAGTGTGAATTCCAACGTCGCCTCCCATCAGATTTCCGGTGAGAAAGGCGGATCACCATGCACCAACATTCACAGGGGAAGATGGCGGAGCCGTCGCCGGAACAACCGTTGACCCCTCAAGAAGAAAATCAAACATTTTCGTCGAGGACGACGAAGAGAGTTCTGACCCAGCCACCGTCTTCACAAAGCACCTTCACCACCTCCGTTGAAGAAAAAATAAGCATGGACAGAAAACAACCACATTCACGACCCAAAACCTATCCCTTCCCCTCCGGGAAATGAAATAAGCACTCGCATAGAATATTGTGAGAGGAAGAACATCACCAAAAACCCAAAAATCACCCAAAAGAGAAAATAAAAATGAACAAACAGCACAGTACAACACTAGTTTCAAGCAAAAACCAACCTCAAACGATCACACACCAAACTCTAGGAATAAGAGTTTGTCCAGAAAACCCTCCCGACATCATCCTCATCAGCTCGAAACAAAATAAGCTCCCAAATTACATGTTTCATGAAAATTGTATTTCTCTACTAAAAAGTTGCAATCTCAAAAAAAACCTCAAAAAATAATACTAAGATAATTTTGATATTATTCATTCAAGAATGAAGTCATTTTAGTCAATTTAACATTATAAAATTAATCTTATAAATATATTCATCAATAATTTCTCATTAAAATGTTCATTGTGGGATTGTTTAGGATACAATGTTTACCTACTAAAATAGAGTCTTGGGTGTTACATTCTCCCTCCTTAAATATTTTCATCTTCAAAATTGGGTTATATATCATCTATTGAACGAGAGTGGATATGAATTCATCATATATTCATTAGAATCTTAGTTTTCCTCTTCTAGTTTGCGATTTCAATAAAGTAATTTCTCCAATATAGTAGTTTTATTCCACAACACTTTCTCTCCTATGTCTAGAATTTGGATAGGTTCATCATTATATAAAAATCCATGATACAACTACATTCCCTCATATGTGAGAAAATTAATTAGATCAATAATGTATTTATTTATTAATGAATCCTGGAATATGTTTTGTTCTTTATAAAGGTTGATTAGTATAGCTAATTGGATAGTTAAAGCCCTAATTATTAATATTATTTCAAAATTCTTAATTTACCAAAGGATAAAATTATCCTTTTTTCCAAATATTGTAACTCCCTTTCATGGATAAACCTTCAAGATTACTGGATACCTTACATAAAATTCCAATAATTTTCTTTGATTATCGTCTTGGATCTTTTTTTTGTTGGGGTATACTTTAATATGATCCTGAATAGTCCATACTTTAATAGTCATATTCTCAAAAATATCTAGTCGAAATAGATATCTTTCAAAAAAATCTTCCCAATAGGTTGTAGTAAAAACCCTCTTTTCATAAAATGATTCATATGGTGCCATACAGATGATTTAATGGAAGCTATTATTGTATGTAAATTCCACTAATTGAAGATATTGATCCTACATAGCTTGGATGTATAGATAACTTGACCTCAACATGTCTTACAAACTCTAGATAGTCCTTTCAGATTTCCCATTTTTCTAGGGATGATAGGTGGTGCTTAAATGTTTCTTAGTGTTGAGACCCCTTTTAATATGTATCTAAAATTTATATGTAAATTAAGGGTCACAATCTGATACAATTGATAGAGGTGACCCATGAATCCTTGTGATTTCATTGATATAGAGTTAGGCAAGGCACTAAAGATGTAGATATTCCCTTATTTATAATAAATTATCATACTCTGTAAAATAATCCTTTATGATCCATATAACATCCTTCTTCTATAGATACTTTGGGAGTCTAGTGACAAAGTCCATTGTAACAATGTAACATTTCTATATAGATATAAGCAAGGGTTTAAAGACTCCTTTAGGATGTTTTATTTTAGATTTCACCTAATAGTACACTAAACATCTGGACATATATTCTATAATTTCCCACTTAATACCATCCCACTGAAAATATTCTCTTAAATACCTATATATATTTACATGACTACGATGTGTAGAAAAATTTGAGCTATGTGTTTCATCTAGAAATTCCATATTTAATTTCAGTATGGATGGAATATAAAACATCTTCATAAATTTCATTAGTTCATCTATACAAATAAAGTCTATTAGTTTCCCATAATTTACTTATTCAATCATCCTTTGTATGATTTCTTCATCCTATTTTGAATTTTCAATATTTTCTACTACGAATTTTTTATAAATTTCATGGAAAAGGAATGATGGGTATCTTTACCTAGAAATCACTGAATTTATCTTTATTATACCTCTATTTATAGGATCCTTATTAATCATCATCATGGTAAAAATTCCATAGTTCCTTCTACTCAATGCATTAGGGACCAATTTTTTTTCCTAGGGCAGTAGTGTATTGAGAAATCATAGTACTTGAGTAGTTCCAACATTCTTATTTCTCTTATATTGAGCTTCTTCATGAAGAATATATACTTGATACTCTTCTAGTAAGTATATATATTAAATATTTCACCATATAAGGAGTGGATATATATTTTAAAATAAAATATTATGGTTTTTATCTAAAGGTAATGTGGTGTACAGTTCTATTCATGAATTTTAAATCAATTTTATGCATAGGTAATCACGCCATCATTATATATAACGATAACTCCCACCCCTTCCTTCGATGCATCACTATAAATTAAAAATACATGCTTACTTTATGGTAGGGTTAATATCAGTCTACTTTTCATCTCTTCAAAACCTTCCTCATGTTCCCTTGATTATGTGGATTTAACTCCATTATATGTTAACATGTTTAATGAGTTATCCAAATAGGAAATATATAAGGCCCTGGACTTAAAACATTGCATAATCTTGATTTAAATGTATAATTCACATTGAGGATCTTTTCAGGTTTAGAGTTTTAGAGAGTTAGGTCATAACATTCACATAACAACATGAATATTACATATAGACAATTCTACTAAGTATCCATTTTTATATAAAATAAAAAATCTTGAAAAAAATTCATGTCTAGTTCCACATTTTAGATAGCATGACTTTTCCTTGATCACATCGTTGACCCTATTCATCTTTAAGTCCTTTGAAAAAAAATTAAAAAAGTTGGGATGAGTATAAAAAATATCAACAAAGGATACACAAAGAAGGAAACTGTTGGTTTTTTAAAACAACATGTAAACCATGAATACTTTATCATAAGTAATAAATTTCACCTTTATGAAGTAGTAAATACTATTCACTGAATAAAAGATCATTTCATACCATTTTGTAACCGAAATATTACCATAAAACCCATATAAAGAACACATAACATATAAAGGTAACTTGGGACATAAATATTCTTAAGTGGAATAACCATACGGTCGACTACGACACATATCAGTAAATGGAATAGCCATAAGGCTGACTTCCATACCCAATGCATTGGAGGTTATAACGTAACCACCCATCATGGTTTATCATGGCACCACCCGTCATTTGGTTTATCGTGTAACCACCCGTCAAATGTACAAGTACCATTACAAAATCATAAAACATAAAATATTTAAAATATAAACATTTCCCTAATAACATGAAATTTTTAGTCACAAGAAATGATTTCAAGATATTTAAATAATCAATCCATTTCAAAAACCATTTTCAATACCAAAGCACCAAAAAATAGAATAAGGGATTTCCTTTTCATTTTATAAAACATTAAGGCTTATTGAGGATGCCAAATAAATATTACGGTGGCGAAGAGGTCATTATCACCGCAAACTTTAAAAACATTCCATTTTTCATTTAGTAAAACGCTTCGTAGAAAAAAGATTATTTTTGAATGAAAGTAAAATTCAAAGGGTTTTATTATACACCGTGTAAAAGAATAAGGTATATTTTATGGAAATATGCCTCAATGAAAGGATATTGAGATGAAGTACCTTAAGTCGTGTCCGACTTCACCCATTCATTCTTTAATCTCATAAATAATAAACTAAAGTAAATTTATACTTGTTTAATAACCTTTTAAAAGTTTATTATCCCTTTTATATCACTTATTACCATGTTATAAACATTATGTTATCATTTAAGTTAATAATGGTTGTTTTTTCGATATTTGTTACTTGAGTCGAAAATGAACACCATATAATTACAAGTTGTTCACTTGGTAAAAATTTCATTATATCCATAATGGCATTCATGATTTAGATTTCATATATATCATATATATCCAATATATACATGTATTTATAATAGTACATAAAATTTGGAGATAAGAAATGAAATGCACCGTTCATGGAGACAGTAAGCCATACGTACGCATGAATGCTACCTTCATTTCTATTTCGTACTTTAATGGAATTAAAATATAATGATACATATGTATATTATAATCCTATATAATATCATATATAATATCATTAAAACTATCCTTTATACATCCCACATATGGCATTAATGAGTCATATCACTCTGAGGGGGCGGTAGTCCGTACTTCCTCCAATGAAATTATCGTGTTTACCCATAATGGAAACCATAAAGGTATGATATAAAAGAAAAATACAGAATCATAAATAAAACATAAACATAATATATATGATACATAAATATAGTGTCATCTTAATGGCCACCATGAGAGGTGGTAGGAGATAATCGGGCAATCATCGTTTCATGAGGCGTTAGTTTTCCATTCACAGAAACATTATGTTCCTCACCCATTAGATGTAGGTGTGTGTAAGTGTAGTTCGAATACTTCTCATTAAAACATCCTAGTATATTGAGGATATTGTTGTTGTTATAAAATAATGGAATGTAAAGATTTTAGGGGTTGGAGAAGTAAAATAAAAGAAAATAAGTTAAGAGGATCATTACCTTTAATTTGGGTTACTCCCTTTGGTTTGAACCAAAAGGATTTCTTCAAGTTCCTTCTACCTAAGGTAATGATTCTAGGAGGAGAAAGATATTGAGGGATTATTTGTTCAGGGGTTGGAAGAGCTAAGGGTCTTGAGAGGTGTAAGGAATGAGTAATAAGTGAGGGTTTTTTATAAGGGGGAGGAGGGGCTCTTTATGAAAGTGTGAAAATATCATTTTATTATATAATGATATTCGTTTTCTAAAGGTACAAAACTAATTATAGTCAAACATAAGATGATCATGGCATAAATGAATTCATCCAATTAGAATTGGATCGGTTTTGGATATTGTTTTAATATTTATATCTTATTTATTTAAATCTTTTATTAATGTGGTAAATACTGCATCCTTATTGTGTCATAAATTATTTAATTTATTTGATGTATAAAAATTATAAACCGAACACCATGATGTAGGAAATCTTTTTAGAATTCAAATTAATATTTATTTTTGAAAAGATAAATTATATAACACCATGTATAAATTAATTTACTAAAATATATTTGTTTGTATCATTTTTATCATTACTTTAAGTTAATTAATCAAAAGTGTCATCATCACTCCCATGTGGCTCCATGGGGTCCCAAAATCGACCCGAATATGCCCATGGTCATACCGCAATCAACCAATATGTTTAGGAAAATTGTTAAGGTAATTTTTTATTATAATAATATTCATTTTACCTTGAATTACCCTATTTACCTCTAACTACGGTAAATATAAGTCAAAAGTTACTATTCACCAAAAAAATTCATCTTATTGAACCACATTTTACTTACTAATAACAACCATGTCTGTTATATTTTTGAAATTTAATCCACAGAATCGTTAAAATTTCATCTAAATGAAAATGTCAGTTTTTAACTACTACTTAGTAGTTTCACTATTCATCAAAAATTGATGTTTTTCAAAAAACTACCAAACATTCAGCATAATATATATTTTATATTCCGAATTCAAAAATGATATCTATTTTACCAAATTCAAAACATATTAGTTTCATTAATTAATTTAAAATTAGTTCCCATTGTCAAAACAAATATAGTGTTTTTAAGAAACAATAACTATCAAAAGATCGACACTTGTTTATGTTCAATTTCAAAGTGAAATTAATTCCAATGACCAAAATTGGATTAATTAGTAAAAATATAATCTAATTAAACTTTAAAATCAATTAAAAATATAATATAACTATTTAAATAAATTATATTAAAAGGCACTTTTGAATAAAAATACAGTATTTTTCACTATTCATTCAAAATGAACTTTACTAGAAAAATACAAAAAATTTACCCAGGGTAAATTTTGATGTCCCAAATATAAATAAGAATTTTATTTTTTCAAATAGAACATATAAAAGTGAAAAAAAACTATATTTAATGAGGGTTCTCAATTAAAAGGCGCTAAATCGATCTTTTAAAGTAAATTATGCTTAAAATTATATTCATTCATATTTTAAGCCCCTCAATTTTATTAGATAAATGTAAAAACATTTAAAAAACATTTATAATCATTTTTTAGTTGGTTTTATTCATTACCATCAATACAATGGCTAGGAATTAACTACCATTTAAAATAATAATATTATATTATTAGTGTGCAATGTAAGATTTCAAAGAAACCTATTATTGCGTATCAGGTAAGCCATCTAACATAACATCACCTTTAAAGAAAAATTAATATTTAATTCACCAATATTAATAAATATGAAAATTTAATATTCTTTATTTACCTGGGATATTACAAAAATATCTTAAACAACCCACTAATCGTAACCTATTAAGACCAAAAAACTTTTGATCATTGTTATATTGATTAATGTAGGTGATTATTTGACAAGAATTATCTTCTAAGGATCGATAGATAACTCATACATAGAGAAAATAATACATTGAAAGGAAATGTCATTGAGAAAAAATCAAAATTAACATACTTCTCATATAATTTTTTTATGAGTCTCTAGAATTATTTGCAGATTACTGTCATGATCTTTATATATCTTAGATTATATAAATATATCATCAATTAATATAGTCAAAAAGTTACCAAGATACTCATTGAATACACTATTCATAAAATTCATAAAGGAAAAAAGTGAAATAGTCAATCCAAAAGGAATTACCATAAACTCGTAATATTCATACCTTGTTCAAAATTTCTTCTTTAGTATAGCATCCTTATTCACCCTTATTTTAGGGTAACCAAAGAAAAGTGAAATATTTTAAAATTATTGAGATCCTTGAAGTTGATAAAATAATTCAACAATTCATGGAAACAGATAATTATTCTTTATATTAATAGAATTTAACTCCCTATAATAGATGTATAGTCTCATAAACATGCCCTTCATTTTAATAAATAAAATAATGGATCCCCAATTTGAAATTCTAGGGTGTATAAATCCCTTACTACTCAACTCTTACAGTTATTTATTGAACTCAACCAATTCCACAACCTCCATTTTATAAGGTGTTTTTGGTACAATACTTGAATCAAGAATGAGTTCAATAGTGAACTCAACTTCAAACCTTGGTGGCTGACCAGATAATTCTTTTGGAAAAACAACAATGATTTTTTTATAACAGGTACATCCTCTATTATTAGGATATATTCCTCATACATAGAAAATTATTAATATTACTTTTGAAATTAAATTTCATTAAGGATATTTATTTGGGAGGATATATATATAATTTAGGCAATTTAATTTCCCCACTAAAGATAAGAGATTCCACCTCACGTTTACAAATCATAATCAATTTCTCTTGTAAATATTTTTTTATCATAATTTAAAATCTAATCCATATAACGGATCATATAAAAGTCAAACATAGTTATAATAAAAAGTTTACAAATAGGGTATGCCAATAAATCATAATTAGAACTTCATGACACATATTATTTTCTATAAGATTCCCATGTAGTGTTTTCATTTGGATATAACATTCTAAAGTGCTTGAGAAGTATATAATGTATTTGGAAAACATGGAAAATATAAAACAACGAATAGATGTAGAATAAAAAAACATTTTCTAGCTTTGAGGTAATGATCAAATTACCTACCACTACATCATTAGGAACTCTAACTTCTTTTGTGTTTGATACATAATCTTGGACATCTCCCCTTTACATTTTCTATGGTAAATTCCCTTTATGTTTGGGTGATTAGTTTGCATAATATCCCTTCACCCTATAGTTAAAGCATATAACATCAATTGTTTCCTCCATTCCTTTTAATAGGTAATATTGATGGAATTTTTCCCCAAATTTGTATCCAATTCCAGTTCCCTCAGGTAATTCCTAGGTGTTTCTTCCCATGGTTATCACATGTGGGAAATCTCACCCTTCGTTTTTCCAATTTTCATAATTATTCTTCCCATGATTCTCATCCAGCATATTATTCTTGTAATTTCTATTAAATATATACATCCTAGAGAATTTATTTTCTGTTTTATTAATTATCAAGACTATATCCTCATATGATGAAAATTCCTAAGAGACCAACTCCCTTTGAAGGATAAACTTTAAAACATCAAATAAATGAGAAATTTTGTTTTCTTGGTCTATGTACATAGTCTGCAGTATGTCTATATATCTGTTTAATATTATCCCCTTACTCAACAATATTTTACTCCTCCTTTTATATATGATTAAAAAATTATATTTCTATTTATGAACATTTTCATGGGGAAAGTATTTTTCATAGAATACCACCTCAAAATTTCCCCATTATATGTGCTTTATCTCATGTTTCACTTTAGTGTTTTGAATTATCAACCACCATTGGTCCATATCTCCCTTCTTACAAATATAACATCAGGATGTGTTTTCCCATTTCACAACAACTCAAAGTGAGAAAGATCTTATATAGGGACTTTATCCACTGTTAAACTACCAATGGATTAGTGGGTCCATTTAATGCTATAGGCTTTTGTTATATAATGAAATATAATATAGTTACACCATATTTTGGATTAGAATGTCACTCTATGAGGGTAATATTATTTTTTCAAAACATTGGTTAACTTCCCTAATATGGTTACAAACTTATTAGCCTCAACCTGAGATTCATTGTCTTGTACAGGGGGAATATACCCGCATTGACCTTGGGTGTTGACAATACAAGAATTTGGGGCTATACCCATTGACTTATAGCCATGAGTAATAAGGAATATGGATATATTTAGCTTATACCCTATGTTATTTTTTATACTCATGGAGTTAGTGCACCCCCCTAATTTATATCCTACTCATGATCTTCCTCCTCCCTATGACCCTAATCCTATGATTTTTTCACCCAACCTCACATGATCCTCCTCTTCTGAGGTGTCTACCCAACCTCCCCATGACCCAACTCCTATAATTGACCCACCAACCTCCCCATTAACGATTCAATGACATAACCAACACTACTCCGACATGGCTCCCCACCTCCTCTTCCAACATGCCTGTGATGTGGTCACCCCACTACCCCATGATATTTCTTCTCTTATGTTTATCCAATATGGATTCAATATATCTTCGACACAGCTCAGACACTTCCACCCCACCTCCCAGGATCTTCCTCCTTTGATGTGGCCCCCCTGATCCTTCTACTCTGATGGAGTGAACCCACCTCCCTAATTTATCACAAAAACCAAGCCATACCCTCTTGATCCTCCTCCTTCCATGATTTATTTCTAACTCTATTCATCCAACTCTAGTGAAATCCTTACTTTTACAATTTATATTTGAAATCATTACCATATTTGCTTCTATTGAACTGAATCTTCATAACTTCTTAGATTTCCCCCAAATTACTCTATAAAATGGTTTTTATTTGGCTATAATGTGAGTTTAGATAGATAGCGAACCATATGTTTTGTAGGAATTTACAATTTCATGGTTTAATCCCAACATAAATGAATTATTTGGATATCATGGTATTTTTTCACATAATGCATTTTTTACACTGTTTATATATTCTTATGTTGTGTCAAATGAATGAATTAGTTATATTTCACATTCTTCCATGTTTGTATATATGTAAGTTTATAATGGTGACTAAAAATCATGTTCTGCATTTCCTTTTCCAATCTGATCATACCCAATTTGCAATAATACCAATATTAAATGAAAATATATGTATATTAATTTTTCTAGGAAATACTGCATGTTTTTTATTGGGTCATAGTTTATTTGATATCAATTACTGAAAATAGATTATAGAAATTATCACTTAGTTTAAGTGTTTTGTAGATATGTTCCCCATTGATGGGATCCTTTTCTACAACTTATTTATGAACATTTTTTATAATAAAACAAAAAATTGTGATTTTTTAATTTATTATCATATTTGAAATGTTCGTATGTAGTTTTCAATAAGTACTATCAATAAGACACCCTATAAATTTGGGTTAAATGATTAAATAATTTTCAACAAGAATAATAAATTTTTTCATGTCAAAAAAGACGATAAATCTAGTTCATTGAGTAATTAAATTTTGGTATATGATATTTTCATTCATTTATGATTGTTTTTTATGTATTTTTAATATATATATTTTTTACTAATCCATGTTATCGTGCATATTTTCCATGATATGAAACCTTACATTTCGAGATATCATGATTTATTATTTTTTACATTGTTTTTTAATTTACTAAGATATATAATAGCGTGAAATTTAATTCAAAATAGGTGGAAGGATTTTTTAAGTAATTTTATTATTATTTCATTCATTAATAATTATTTGGGATTAATTTTTTTAATGGATAGGAATATATATTTTTGTCCATTCAGTAATTTTAATTTTTTAATATTTTTTCTTAATTTACAATTCTTTCAATATTGTGATATAAGTAGTTTTCAGAAATTATAATATGACTATTATAATAATTATTAAAATTATGTTATCCCATAAACCAAAACATAGGTGAATCGATATTATTCAACATTGTTATTTATTGTATGAAGCTATTATCATAGTGTATTGACTAATTTGAATGTTTGACAATAGATGTCATCTTAACCTAACTACTATTTATTTCCCAAAGATAGTTTAATCAGTATTAGATGATATTTATTATATAACTCATTAGTTGAAACATTTTTTACAATGATAAAATTTAATTAAATAGATTATTTCTGACCAGTTGTCAAATTTTTGGTTTCACTGATATGAAAATTTTGGTTTTCATTAGGGTGTTTGTTTTTTGTGGATTGTTTCTAGTAAAATGTTGTATTATTATATGATTCTATATTTTTTTATTTCAACCCTTTTATTATTGTAATGTCATTTTATTGGGTTCTCCATTATTAATTAAATACGGGGTGTAAGTTTAATTAGTTAATCATTTTATATGTATTTAAATGTTTTATAATGTTTCTGTGTAAATTAATATAAAATAGTCTTAATATTTTATTTTATATTTATCTTTTCATTAATCTTGGTATATTATTGGGGATTAATTTCTTTCATTAACAAGTGTGAGAGTGGGAATTTTCTTATAAGAGTGGAAATTAATAACCACATCCAACAACATGTGTCTAAAATATGAGTAGTAATTCAATATTGCATTACTATTTTTTTTCTTTATTGGATGTTTCTTATAGCACAAGATCTTGAAAAACTGACTCAAGTACTATATCAATGTCATCATTTTACCTAACATTATGGAATAATTTATTTCATATGTCACTTCCTTTTATATGAAAAAACTCATTTAATGAGATTCTATTCACTTTTTATTTTTATTTATTTATTGATATTGTAGTTATTATATTTTTAATTTGTTCATGAAAATGTGTGATTATATGTTAATTTTATTTAATTGTTTCATATTAAAATTATAAATTTCTCAAAACATTTAGACCATGATTTCAATATAGTTTGTATTTTATTTTGATTAAACAAATCAATATCCAAATAAACATATGAAAGCTATTTAAATGTTCGTTTATTAATATAAAAATATTAAGATTTAGAAACAGATTATATATGTATTTATATACTAATATAATTTATATGCTTATAAGATTATATGTTAATACTATTTATATGTTCCTACAAGTTTTATGTTAATACAATTTATAAGTTTATATGTCAATATAGTTTGAATTTTTCTGGGATTCAGGTATGAGAAAAAATACCCAGATGTAACATGATCAGATGTCGGTGTTATATGTAAAAATAAAGATGTTCTATAACAATCCCCATGACAAAAGGGATCTCATGGTCTTTGGGAATCTTTCTCATAGTGGAAAAATTCATTATCTAAACTCAGATTATTCGTTGGGGGTTCATCTTTATTTGAATTATTTTAAAATTCTCTATATTGATAAAGAAGTGACAGTTATTAAAGCTGCTGAGTGATGAACTTGATCCAATTATGTTGTCAACACTAGGGAAATGATAAATATAAGATATTATTCTATAAATATTGAAAGCATGTCTAATATTTATTTTTTTAAAAATAATATGCAATTTAACAAAACTAATAATGATTTTTCATTCCTTTCGTATCTTGTTAAATCATATGTCTTGAAATACATTGAACTTCTGATTATGTTTTCTATATTTAGTAGGATTCTTTGAGTGATAAATCACCATTAATTTTATATATAAATTTAATATACTTAGTTGATATTTTGAGAGTTGTTACTCTTGTTTTTATCTTTTTATTCAGCAGTTTCTATACACATTGATAATCTCCCAATTCGAAATTGAGTAATTTCACAGTAGTTTAGAGTTATTCCTCTACCTATAAAATATTATAAATGAAATATCTTAAATGTTTAGACTATATCGTGAGTAAAATATATTGATTAAAATATTTATAGCTATTGAATAAGTTATTTTATTAAGAATTGAACTATGAATTGAAGAAGTTCCAATAACTTCTCAATCATCTTTTTTAAATTTTCCTTATTATCATTGTTTCTTAATAATTTTTAATTTTATAATATAAATCTGCATTCAATCTTCTACAATTGTTTAATTTTTCCAAATGTTCAATCAATGAGAGACTAACCATTTAAATAACACATAAAAAAGAAATTTACTAAATCAATACCCAAATTATACCCAAGAAAATAATTATTATTTATCAATTCTATAATTTTTTTTATATTTCATCACCAAATTCCCTCATCAGCAATATTTTTATTGTAAATACCCCTAACTTAGTAGCCTAGAGTCAGTGGTTACTTTATTACATTTGAATAATATACAAGGAATCATATCCCAAAGAACCAAATAGTTTACTAGTTTACGAAAATAAGATATATGATTTAACCTTACATTAAAATTAAAAATATAAAATACAACATAGATAATCCTTTGAGAACACCGTTATTCTTTTAGCTTAACCATTCATATCGGTCATAATAAATTTCTTATAATCATGGGAAAAAGTAAATCATAAGAAAGTGGTGAGATTAGATGCTATGTAAGGGTACATATACAGTAGAAGAAATCATAAATAATCATAAAAAATCAAGGAAATGTAATTAACTAAAAAACATGACATTTAATGTATAATTTTTCAAAATATGTCCAAAATATAATATGATCAAATAACTCAATATAAGTAATCACATTAGCTATAAAATATAACCATGGTTATTCTACTAATAAAATAATCACAAGGAAATCAATAACTAATATTATAATGAGTTACTGCATAACGTGAGAAATAATAAACATACCATCAAGTCTTCAGCCAACATAACATATGTAAATGGGTAAGACATTTACCAATACCCAAACTAGCTTGTCTAAGGAGACATACTGATTAATCGAGCGGCAAAAGTGTTCCTCGACAGTATCTTACTAAGTTCAATGAATTACTCATTTGACTGGTTTTAAACATAATCAACATATACATTTTTATTGAAACTATTATAAAAAATGTAATTAACTTTCCCCAATCAATAGACATATTCATAAACCGACCAGATTGATATGGTGAATGGGATTTAAATATTATATTCCCAATCACACTGATCATAAACCATTCCAAAAAACATATGGTAGATGATATCAGAAGCGATTAACCAAAATGAATCATAAGATTAAACAAACAATTTTGAAATATATGAAAATAATTAATTAATATCATTGAACAATTCTTGAGTAAAATATCTTTTTTCAATTTAAAAATATTATATGTTTAAAACATTATTCAATTATAACAGAAACAATTTTCTTTGAAAATTAAATTATAAGGTTGTAAAGGAAGCATAAAACAATAAGTAATCATGATGGTGGGAAAATATTCTCATTCTATATTAATTTAAAAATATCCTTTTCAAATTTTTGTTGGAAAATTCACAAAGTACATCATTTGGAAAAAGGACAAAATATTCCTTTCAAACTATTTTATAATTAGTAAAACATGGATAAAAATGAATTTAAACAAATATAGGATAATAGTAAAACCATTTTTGAAAATATTTGAAATAAACATGGATATGATATTGAAATATTACATAGTGGATACTTAAACATGAACAATCTAGAATAATGATGAGATTTTGAAATAAACCCTTACCACTTCGTAATCAGGCTAATCGGATACCCCATAAAAAATAACACTAAGAAAAACATAATATGTCAGGAGAATAAATAAATTCATGGTATAACATGTCAAATGGGAATTATATACACATCAAATAATATTATAGGGGCCTATCATCAAAATATGACTCAACAAAATAAAATTTAGATGACGTCCCTCACAAAGACTATATAATTGAAGTGAGCATTGATAAATTTTTTTGAGTATGAGTATTCACTATAAATACAAATAAAAGAGTGGAAATAAAATGATAATATAATAAAAACTCATCTAAAAAATAATCATAGAATGATATAATCAATGAAGAAGATGTTTTACCCAATGACTGGAAATTTAGTTAAGAAATCCCTTACCGCACACTTCACATTAGATTTTCATACATAAACCTACTGTATAATATTTTAATGATTGTTAATAACTTATTATAGAACTATATTAATATTTATAATACCTTATATATCTTACCAGACATTCATTAATAAAATTTCATTATTTTCATTGTTTTCGGTGCGTTCGTTTCATGGTCGGTTCACTTGTGTATAATTATGGATGTTCTTTTCAAATGATAATAAAACGGTAGAGGTGAAATGAAATAGTATTAATTCTATTCCATAAGATTAAATGGTACCATATATCATTTTTCTTTCTCACATGAGGATTATTCATTTGATAAAAATTTAATGATAAATGTTTATTTTATTTTAGTGAATCCTCCCACTATCAGGAACTAGTTTTGTTTTATTTAATATCATGTATATATATTAGTCCTAGAATATGAAATGGTTAATAATATACTTATTAAAATATTATTTAACTAGAATAATATTTTTATGACTATATTTAATGGTGGTAATGTAAAATGAAAAATCATTATCCACAGAGAGGTTTAATTTCCATAATTTGGACAATGGTTTCATTTTTTTGAATAAGAGGATATATGAAAAAGAATTGGATTAAATATATTCCCTTAGAAAAATAACATTTTAGTATATACATGATACTATATTTATTATTATTTACTGGATTAATGAGGTAAAGAGACGGTAGAATATTAAAATAAATAAATAGAGGTTGTTTGAGAAAGTTACGTTTTGAATATCATCTCATTGAAGGACCCCTTAAGGAACAAGGAATTGGCATTTGCGTAATACCAGAAACACTTGGACATGGAGAGAGTGGGAACTATGGGGTTTTTTATAGATTTTATGAGCATTGAGGGTTTTTACAATATATAGGGATGGCGATTTGTGATATTTATACTTCAAGAAGGGTGGTTTTAAGTTATTAAATAATGATTTATTTTATATTTAAATCCGACCAAAATTGGGTGGCATTAATTCCAATTAATTTTATTGATAAATAATTATTTAAACTCTATTTGAGGTCATCCAATACATTAACCACCAAATTAGTATTTTTTTTGATATTTTAAGATTTTACCTTTTAACATTAACCCACTACATTATTTTACCTACAGTAAGTCTTTTTTTACCCTGGGAACATTTAATTTAATAAAAATAAAAATGACCTTATGAACTAATTTTCACTTCATGATTAAAAATATTAAAAAAATTTCTCTTTATTCGATTTAAAAAATTGATAAAAATCAATTCTAATTTTTTTTTCTGTATAACTCATATGTTTTTGAGGTTAAAATCATGGTTTTCAAAAATTGGTAAGCACGTGTTCGTAAATGTAAAACATTGTTTATTATTTCATTAATTAAATAAATTTTTATAAATAATAAGGTTTATTAAATTTTAAATTATTTTCTTATATTCATTATTTCACAATAATTTTGTTATTTTTTAAAAACAACACTTTCTCTTTTTAACCCAAAAATCAACTTTTTTAGAAAATTTCATTAAAATTCCCCAAAGACAATTTTATTGTGGTGATTCTAGAAAATAATTTTATGTTGTCAAATAAATTTTATAAAAGTTTTAAAACATATTTATATTTATTTTCTCAAAAATATAATTAAATTAACTTTTTTTTAAAAACCAATACTACAAAATAGACCTTTAAGAGTGCAAAAAATGGCATATAGCTCTGGTAGAGAATCATAGACTACCAGTTGGAGAATAAAATCCCTATTTTTTTATGAGTACTAAAAAAGCTCTGCTAAATGGGTTCTTTATTAGTTCTTTTAAAAGTGTGGATAAAGGGGTACTTTATTAGCTCTTTTAGAAGTGTTGATCAAGCGGTCCTTCATCACTTCTTTTTCAAGTGATCATAAACAAACACTTTATCATCGCTTATAAAATACCCTTTATCAATGATTCTAAAAGAATTGATAAAGGTTACCTTTATCATCACTTTTTTAATCACTAATAAATAACCCATTTATTAGTGCATATAAAAACGCTGATAAAGGGGCATGCAGCAGTGTGTGTAACAACACACTGTAATATAAAAAACACCAAGAAATCATAAAAATCTAGTACCAATACATAATTTAAATGAAATAAAAATTATAACACAAATACAATAAAAAAACTATATAATAGACATTTCGATCAATGGTTTATACAATTACATAAATATAAATTATTACAAACATTCAAAAACATATGTGTTTCTTTGTGTTTTGATCATAACCCATACTTGAGAAAAAAACACACCCTTAAAAGAAAAAATTTTTCATGTTAGTAATAATATAATGAAACAAACTAATTGAAAGTTTTAGTTTTAAACATATCTCTCTTTTTTCATTCTAGGAACATTGTGTAACAGATTGAGTTGCAGTTCATTTTTTCAAGTCACGCAATTTCTTATTCGCCTTCAATTATTATATCTATGAAAATAAAATAACTAATTATAAGATAAAAATGAAATCGATAATAGTTAATTAATATCATATAGAATATTGAGAAAAAAATCTTGGATAATTTTCTTAGTTTTGGTGTTCTGATGTGCATTTTAAACTAAAATGACACTTATATATTGAAAAGATACACTTAGAGTCATACCGGTCACACCGTGTGTCGGATTGAGTAAATAATGATTCTTACTTTCCTCAAATTACACATGGATCATTTTCCTGAAGTATTGAAATAATATGAATGTTTTTTTCTTAGTTTTGATTATGTGACTTGTCTTTTGTACTATAATGTGATTTTAAACTAAAAACATGAACTTCGAATCACACTGGTCACATATTGTGTTGATTTTATGTGAAACTAATTCTTACAAATCACAAATGACAAATGAATCATTTTCCAAAATTATCAAGATAATCTAATCATGTTTTCTCACTTTTCAGTGAGTGACACTTTTTGAACTAAAGTATTGATTTTAAATAGATAAAAAACACACATAGTTATACTAGAAAATCATATATCATATTGAGGTGTGGATGATTCCTACACATCAAAATTGAATTATGTATCATTTTCATAAATTATAAAAACAATAAAAAAAAATTTTCTTAGTTTTGAGTAGGTCAATTATTATTTTTACTAAAATTTATGTCAATTATAAATAAAACAATCCACTTGGAGTCACACTGTTCATATAATGTTTCAAATTGAGGTGAGGGTGATTCTTACTTGTTTCAAATGAATTAGGTATATTTTTATAAAGTTTAAAAATAATATGAATATGTTTTTCTCAGTTTTCAATACGGTGCTTTTATTTTCAATTGAATGTCAATTTAAATTGTAAACTAGCACATTAACTGATATTGGTCACATTGTATATCAGGTTGATGCGATAGTAATTCGTAAACACCAAAAATGACTATTGAGTTACTTTCCAAAATTAACAGGACAATCTGACCACGTTTTCATGGTTTTTAGTGAGTGACACTTTTTGAACTAAAATATCAATTTTAAACTCATAACGCACACATTGAGTCATATCTGGAACATCGTGTATCATATTGTGGTGATAATGATTCCTACACAACAAAAATGACATATTTATCATGTTTCTAAAGTATCAAAACAATAAGAATGTGTTTTCGTTGTTTTGAGTAGGTCTTTAGTTTTTTTACTATAATTGATATCAATTTTAAATAAAAAGACATACTTGGAGTCACACCGGTCCCACCATGTCTCAGATTGAGATGTGACTATTTACTACACATATCAAATAATGTATTTATCATTTTTATAAAGTATCAAAACAATCTAAATGTTGTTACTCAGTTTTGAATATGTCACTTGTATTTTTTTACAAAAAAATGTCATTTTAAACTTCAAACGTGCACTTTGACTCATACCGGTAACATGGTGTTTTAGTTTGATGTGATACCAATTCCGCAATGTCACAAATAACTTACGAATCATTTTAAAAGAATATAAAGACAATCAGAGAGCATTTTCTTATTTTTTATTAAGTGACACTTTTTTAACTAAAATGTTGATTTTGAACTAATAATAGACACATTAAGTCATACTAGGAACATTTTTTATCAGATTGAGGTGTTTCTAACTCCTACACATCAGAAAATTTCATATGAATCTTTATATATATATATATTAATATAATTGGAATGAGTTTTATCAATTTTGAGTAGGTAAGTTTTCCTTTTACTAATATTGATGTCAATTTAAAATAAAAAGACAAAATTGGAGTCATACCAGTCACATTTTGTATCAGATTGAGGTGAGGCTAATTCCAAAATGTATCAAATGGAATAGATATTGTTTTCCCAATTTGTCAAAACAATCCTAATGTTTTTTCTCAATTTTGAGTATGTCACTTTTATTTTTTACTAAAATGTATTTTTAAAGATAAAACATGCACTTTCACTTTTACGACTCACATATTGGGTCAGTTTGATGTGATCATAATTACTAAGAGTCCAAAATTAATTAAGAATATTTCTCGTAAATTATAAATATAATCTAAGTGTTTTTTTATGTATTCAATGAGTGACACTTTTTGAACAAAAATGACTATTTTAAACTGATAATATACACATTGAGTCACACCAGAAGCATATTGTATTGGATATATGTGAGGCTAAATGATACACATAAAAAATGACTTATGGATTGTTTTCCCAAAATATAAAAACAATCAGAATGCTTTTGTTCAGTTTTGATTATGTCAATTGTTCATTTTACTAAAATTTATTCTAATTTTAAATAAAATGATGAACTTTGAGTCATACTGGTTACACCTCACATCAAATTGAGGTGAATATGATTCCAAGAAATCAGAAATGACATATTGATAATTATAGTAATGTATCAAAACTATATGAATATGTTTTCTTAGTTTTGATTATGTCACTTTTATTTTTACTAAAATATCATTTTAAACTAGAAAAAGGCACGTTGAAACATACCAGTCACATCGTGTATCAATTTGACATGATACTGATTCCTACATATCAAAATATAAATTTGAATCATTTTCCTAAATTATCAAGACAATAAAAGTATGCTTTATTGTTTTTTAGTGAGTGATAATTTTTGAACTAAAATAACAATTTTAAACTCATAACAGACGCATTGAGTCAAACTGGGAACATCTTGTATCAGATTGATTTATTGTTAATTCCTAAATGTCAAAAATGACTTATGGATCATTGTATTCAAGTATAAAAATAATTCGAATATTTTTCTCAGTTTTGAGTCTATAATTTTTCTTTTTCAATAAAATTCTGTAAATATTAAATTAAAAGAAGCACTAGATTCATATTGATCACTTTGTGTATCATATTGAGGTATGTCTAATTCATACACTTCATAAATTATCAAAAAAATCATATCTTATAATGTAACCACATTTTAAATTGTATTTATTTGTCTAAATTCCAACATTTCATATTGAATCAATGTTCTTACCTGAAAATCCATTCTTATTATTGAAATCTATAAGCGAAGAGGAGGCTCATGGTCCCTCTACAATTATGTATTTTAACAATGAGATAGTTTTTTTGGAAAAGAACATATAATCAATAGGAATTATTGTTTATTTAAAAAATAAATGAAATGGAAATATAAATCATGGTATAATTGGTTGAGAGAATCATTTTATCTCTTTTGTGGATTGTTGCAGATATTTGAAAGCAAAATGTGACTTCCCAAAGGATATATGAAAAACTATAGATAATTATTATATTTACAAGATAATGAAATTAAGTTACAAGTATTAGATAAAATGATGAAAAAAATAATAAAATAATTTTCAGGAATTCACCTTTTCATGATGATTTTTTGAATTCTTGATTCATTTATTTACTGTTATTATCTTAGTTGCACACTCAAAGATCAATCCATCATGATCCTGATAATATTTGAACAATCCACCCCAACTTAAACAAAAGAATACACCTATATAAGAATCCCATTATTATAAGAGTAATACTAAATATAAATAAATTTATCATAAATATAAAATAATAAAGTAATTCTATAGACAATGATTTTACCGTTCAAACCTCAAGATTACCTCTTTGATTGAGCAGTGGAGAGAGATTGAATTAAATTGATAAATACCAACATTATAGGGCAGAAAATATTTTATGTGATAAGATTTTTCTGAATGTATTGGTGTACAAAGGCATGAAATATAGATAGACCAACCCAACTCGAACAAAATAATCCACCTATATAAGAAAACAGTTTTTTTGTGAGTATTATTAAAATGAAATAAATTAAACATAATTATGAAACAAAACATTAATTATATGGATAATGATTTTGTTGTGAAAAATATAAATATTACCTCTACTATTGAGTATTGGAGGGAACATAAAGGAGTGTGATAAAAGAAAATCCTATATGGCTGAAAAGTTTTTGAGGGAGCAGAATCCAGTGGTTGTTTTGGTGTAGAAAGGCATGAAATATAGACAAACCACCCCTAATTGAACAAAACAATCCACATATATAAAAAAATAATGTGAGTAATATTAAAAATAAATAAGTAAAAAAATATTATAAGACAATATATTAGTTCTATGGAAAATAAGCTTACTATGTAAATATCAAGATTACCTATGTGATTGAGCAGTTGAGGGAACATGAAAGAAAGTGATAAATTCAAACAATATAGGGGTGAAAAGGTTTTGAGTGATAAGAATTATGTGTATTTTTTGGTTTAGAAAGCCTGAAATATAGAAAAAAAATATTCTAAAATATATTAAATTTCCATGTAATAATGAAAATTAAATCAACGTTTCAATATATATATTTTTATGAAAAAAGAGAAATTTTATTGTATCATTACTTTTACATATTCTCAAATGGTTTCCTGTATGATATTTTTTTCTTCCTATGTATTGGTAACATCATAATATGGAGAATACATTTTCTGCATGAGTAGTGAAACCCTAAATTTAGATTATGTTAATGCAGTAAAAAATATATATTATTATTTTCGAAAAAATAGTATATTAGAAAACACTTTTACCTTCTCATTTAACCCTATTTTTTAAAGGTTTTATGGATTTGGTTCCATTATAGAGAGTCCAAATTTTCTATTTTTGGTCACCTGTAAAGTGAAAGACATTGTTAACATTGGCACTAACAAGAACTAATTGTGATCTCCCAATGAAACAGACATCCTATAAATTTTTTATTGTGTTTATTTGATATCAATCCACATAAACTTATATCATGAACATTTTATCATTGCATTTGTTTTTTGATAGAAAACCTCCATCTCTTGTGGACATTAACATATGTTTATAGAAATACTCTATGAAGTTTTCATCCATGGTATGACTAATGCTCAATTTTGTACAAGAAAAAATAAAAGAGATGGGGGATAAGTCTCAAGACAACAAAATGCCCTAAAATTATTTGGGAGATGAAGATGATGATGATGGGAATTGTTTTACATGGTGTTCTATAAAAGGGGTAATGTCCCCCATTTGTGATAATTACACCATTGGAACTTGTTATTACCTCATGGACTATTAAAGGTGAGATTTGGGGGGATTAACATTCTTTTATGTGAAAAAATATTTTAATTAATGAATAATTATTTTATATACATGGATGATTATAAGAGATTCCTAGGGAAGGAAGCAATACATATATACCTAAAATGATGAATACATAAAAAATATTTTTAATAATTATTCCAGTATATATAGAATTTGATAATCTCCATTATATTTTTTTGGAACAAGTGATGTAACAACCTAAGGAATTATTACATTTAATATTAATGGTATATCAAATATTTAAAAACTTCTCAAAATTATAAATTCAATTAAAAATTAATAAGGAATCGAAAAAATATATTTTGGAAAAGAATATACTTAGTAACAATAATTTTTTAAAACATATCAAAATTATTAGTTGATAATTTTATTGAACAATATTTTTTAGATATACTGAATACAAGAATTATTATCAAGAAGATAAAGAGTAGGCTTTACAAAAAAATTAAAATTTAATCACTATAATGGGTTCTATGGTAATTTTGGGCACATAGTGTAAAATATTAGTCATAATGAAATAAATAATTGTAATTATGGAAGATATAGAGGTTTTAACATAAATGGTAGATGACCCACTATTAAAAAAATTAGAAGTCAGATAAATCTTTATAATAAAATTTTATTTTTTAATTGTATACATATAAATTTTCATAATATATTTTTATACATTTTTTGTATGATATGTATTTTTTAATATAATTTTATAATATATTTATATATTATATTTTCATAATATATTGTTTTAATATATTTATATAATAGATCTGTATAATATATATTTTTATAGTATAATACATATTTGTATTTTTAGGATATATATACTTTCATAATGTATTTTTATAATTCATATCTATGTTATATATATATATATATTCTAAAAATATACTTGTGTGAGTGTGGGTATATATATTAATGTAAAATATATAATATGAATATATATGTGTATTTTTAATATATTTTTATATCTTGAACTTTATATATATTAATATTTAACATATTTAACATATTTATATGTGTAATGTGATCCCGAAAGTGTAAAATATAAAGAAAATGACTTCTCAATTTATGAATCATCACTAAAGGAGGAGAAACTACCTCCGGTGGGAGAAATGCTTTATAGGGTTTATAGCCTATTAAATGGATAGTGTGTAATTTTTAAATATAATAATAATGCCCCTCAAAGAGTGTTAGATGATAACAGAAGTAAGAAAAGTAAAAGGGGGTCATTCAAATAACCCTTGAGGAACAATGTAACACCACTAGATTTAATGAGATATAATTTTTTTAATTTCATTGATGTCTTATGTGGTACGCTACACCAATATTATCTTACACTATACACAACATCATATTATCTTGTAGTATAGACAACACTATTCTTGGCTTGCATTACACATAAGAGTGACATTCCTCGATGGCTTGGGTTATACGCCGAACCGATTTCACTAAACAAATATATATTATTAAAATAATATTATTTAATGGGATATAAACTAGTCGTTATTAAAATTATTAACCAATTTTTTCATTTTATATAACATTAAAATTCATGTTATGTTTTTTCTAGACATGATATAAGAACAAATTGAGTTATTCGAATAAATGAAGTATTATTCAAAAATTGTTGTTTTCCTCCTTTTGATGGAACCCCAATTTAAAATATAGTTTTAACCATTTTATATATTTTATTTGAAAAAATAAACTTTTTATTTGGATAAAGGACATAAAAATTTACTTTTTTTTTAATTTTTTGTGTTTTTTTGATAAATACCTTATCTTAAGGAATAACGAAAAATACAGCATTATAATTCAGAATAACCTTTTCATCTAATTTATTTATATAGTTATATTATATTTTAAATTGGTTTTAAAGTATATTTGGGTTATTTTTTATCATTTATTCCAAATTTTTTCATTTTAAGTAATTGGACATAAACACATGACAATCTTTTGATAATTGGTTTCTTCCGAAAACCGCATTTTTTTGGTTTTGGACAAGAGGAATTAATTGTCAATTAATTTATACCAATTTTTTGTTTTTCAATGGGAAAAATGTATTCAATATTTGGAATCAGTGGGCCAAAATTATGGTAATAGTTTACTTTAATTTCTTTATATTTTGAATAGTAACTATGGTGATTTTTATTTTCAAAAGTTAAAGGTAAATCTGGTAAATTATAATAACTAAAAATATGATAAAGATAATAAAATTACCCTAACTCCTACCAAAATATGATTGGATTAATTAAAGTTTACTAATATCACCTATGTGTTATAATTGATTCATTTAATTGAATTTTGCCCATGAAAGTGATGTAATTATAATTAAAATAAAAGATGGTGACAACATGTCCTTCTCATTTATACTATATGTATAATAATTTTAATATAGTTATAAACATCATAAAAATTATAACATAAATATTCACTTGAAATATAATTAATTTATCTACATCATGTGAATTTATTTATAATTTTTATATATTAAATAATTATCATTAATGATGACAAAATAGTGATGTAGAATTTATTTTGTTGATAGGAATATCAAATAAATGGTATTAAAAATATTAAAATAAATATCATATGAACTAATTAATGTTATCCACTGATTTTATAGGTTAATATGATATATTAATAGTGAATTTAATATTTTGGTTTGAATTTAGCTTCTATTTGGATTTTATTTAAAGTCAAATAAATGAATAGTGTCAAAATTGACACTATTGATATTTCATAAAATAAATATTATTAAATTATTTAAAAATAAAATAAATATTTAAAAATTAAAAAGTTAAAATAATATTGTCTAAAACTTTATAAATTATTCAAATATTTAATATTGAAAACACATAAGTAAATATTTATAACTATTAAATATTGAGAATATTATTACCACAAATAAAATTATATAGATTAAATAAGGATAAATAAAAATGATATTGTTTAAAATGATATCAATACGGAAATAAATTCTTTTAGAGTATTTATACCCATACACATATTATCTTATAAATAAAT
The DNA here is from genome assembly GCA_963277665.1 of Viscum album. Lineage (NCBI taxonomy): Eukaryota > Viridiplantae > Streptophyta > Magnoliopsida > Santalales > Viscaceae > Viscum > Viscum album. The sequence goes on from OY728130.1 coordinate 1,544,963,214, forward strand.
TTGTTTGGGAGCATTATAAATAAAAAATGAAATTATAATAAGTTAATATTTCAAGACTTTCCAAAGGTGCCGCTCCCCTCTCTTATAAAAGGGAACATCTAATTATCTTTTAATCAAACCTCCAAAGCCCTTTGGCTTGAATAAAACCTCACAAAATCCCCTTATAAATTCCCTCACTTAATAATATAGTCCACCCTTTGGGAATAAATCCATCGTAAAGAGTCCTTTTGTGCATACCAAAATGAGATACCTGAAAAAGAGGTAATTGTTTTTTTCACCTCTTTCGAAGTTCTTTTCATATTATACTTCATATTATTATGTTTTTTCCATAAAAAAGTAATAAATACATTATATTATACATTATTAGAAGTTATTTTAGTTATTTTACAACATTATACCACATTTTATCCATCCTAAGAATAAAAATATAACCATGTGTGCGTACATACTACTTACCATCTCCACGCCATGGTTTAATATGTTATTGAACAATAAATTATTTTGATAGGTGTAATTATGGTAATAATGGATTTAAATAATGAATATAACATGATTATTTTTCAGTGTAATTAATATACCATCCAATTACATTCTATTTAACCATCTAAGGGAATGATATTGTTGCTCCTGTGTACCTACGACCTACTCGCTCCACAACGCGGTGAGATTCAACCTCCACGATGACAAGTCATGATTAATTATAAAATTTATACGATGATTAAAAATAAAAATTAAGAAATTAATTTCATTCTGTAAATGAATAAAATACATCCTATGAATAAAAAATAAGACTTACATGGGAAAACAAGAATGGGAAAACAAGGTAGTTAACACCTGATATAATGGCAATATTAAAACACTATTAACCAAATTATATAATAGGATCATATATGACATCATAAATATGAATATGATTTTAGTATAAGTTAATAATATAATTTAACCACTATATAGGAGGTTTATATACATATGAAGGATTTCAGGACAAAGGTAAGGGATAACTTTTCAAATCTCGATTTTAACTGATATTGTTTATACGTAAGTATTTATTGAAGTTATATTTTATCATCAATGTCCATGTTTCCTAAAAATGTTTTAATAACATGTTTAATAATCTTATATGTATTTATAAAGTCATTTTTACCCATTTTTGTCTTTCACTACATGGTTTGGAGGTACTCTTTCTTTTATTTACCATATGATGAACTTTTTGACTTTTCATGCAAAAGTATGAGGAGAATGTTTTTAACTTATTTGACATGATCAGATTTTTACATATTCATAATTCCTTATTTACATGAAGATTCCTCTAAATGATTTCATTTTTATTTTAAACTAAATTGTTTTTATTTAAAATTACATGGTATTTTGATAATAGAAAATGTTATTGAAGAAAAAAATGATATTTTTCTCATGAATTAATCTCAAGAGTTTTATGAAAATTATTTTCCATCGATGATGGCATAGTGTTTTGTTTTTATCCCTAAAATTAATTTGATTTTATTGTTTTTAGGGTGGAATTATTTTTTTATGAAATCCATTTATCTTATATGTATTATGTTATAATGGAATTATGTATAAGAAACCCATTTTACTTGATAGGTTATTATTGAATGATTTATGTTTTTGTGGCACGTGTAAGAATGATTTCATTGTGAGATGGGTGATACCTATATATCACTACAATGAATTGGTTAAAGATTTATATCTCATGAGATAGACATGATTAGAAGGGTAAGAACATATGTTTCAGTAATACAAGGCTGTAATGGAAAGTAAATCTGAATCAGTAATTCATGGATGGAACGATAAGTAAACCGAGTTCAGTAATGGAATTTGTCAAAAATTATAGTCTTGGAAAAAATACCTTGGATCCAATGTAAATAATATTATATGCTTATTAGTTTCCCACAATTTCTTGTTTTATTCCAATGAAACTTTATCATGGTTAATGTTCTTTTATGATCTATGCCTTATGTACTACCAAGATTTATTTCATGACTCAATATTTTGATATTTAAACATTATGTTCATGTTTTTAAATTATTATTATTATGGTTTGTTTTTTTGATTTCCATGTTTACCCTTAATGGGAATTTGAGGTCAACCATCTTATATTTTGATTTCCCTATGATATAAAGAATGTTTTACGTAGGAAAAGAAAAGGGGGAGATATTTATGGGAGATATTGTAGATCTTTCACCATGTTAGAATATTATGTTCCATGATTCCATCGACACTAAACTAATATATTCATTGGGAGTATATTTTTCCAATTTATTAATTATTTAGAAAAAAAATTAATGTACATTTACTCTAAGATAAGGTCGCTACTATTGGTATCAGGGTGAAGGTTTAGTTAACCTTTTTAAACTAGGATGTGAAAACTTTAGAGAGATCCCTAGATATATTTATAAGGTATTTGTAGGGATGTCCCTAAGGGTAAGTCTAACTATATATTATAGTCTTATAATAAGGGTAAAAATCATTAATAACCTAGAATTAAACCTAAGATATTAGAGATTGAATGCACCCCCCTAATTACATTGTTTTCTAAGTATGTTTTTTTCCTCTCACACTATTCTTTTTGGGTTTTAGACAATGGATAGAACCCAAAGGAACCATGTTAATGATCAATGCACTGGGAAATGAAACGATTTTTCTCTTGAGAAATACAATTTTGTGGGAGATTAAATTTTAAATATTATTTCTATAATTACACAAGCTATAAATCATTCCAGATATCCAAATGAGAAAAAAGGGAAAACATTATTTTATATACTTCATGAGGCAACGTCCACCTTCTTTTAGTATCTATTCTGATCCTCTTGTTTCTAAATAATGGATCTATACCATTGAAAAGATATTTTCCATTCTTCACTGTTTAAAACATGAAAAAGTCATTTTTGGATGTTTATCATTTAGAAGGTGAATCAGACAAGTGGTAGAATCTAATCAAGAATATAAGAAAACAATATGAATTTGAATCCATTTAAATAGATGAGTTCATGAAATTATTTTCTAAAAATTACTTCCCTGGTATTCTTCAAAAAAATATAGAAAATGTGTTCCTTGAACATAAGAAAAAGTATGATGATTCCCTCTGTACATATGAGGAAAATTTACAATACTGGGCTGGTATGCTTCTAGCTTTATCATCCAACCTGAAAGTAAAGTTGATCAATTCTTTAGTGGATTAAAACCAAGCCTTTGAAGGGAATTAGATATAAAAGACTTTATTATCTATGAAGAAATTTTTTGGGGTTCTATCATGGTATAAATTAATGTTTTTTTTACATATCAATATCATGGTTTTGACAAGAAACTAAAGATGGATTTTAAGGGAAAAACTCAAAACAATGGGGAAAAGAAGATGAATGTTTCCTTATGCTCAATGTTTGGAAAGAGTCATGGTGTAGATTGTCTTAAATGGAATAGAAAATTTTATCTGTGTGAAAAAATAGGTCATCAAGAAATTGAGCGTCGATCTAATGGAAAAAAAGGTTTCAAGTGATGTGAATAGAGAAATGACTATTGAGAATGCACTACCCACACTTCAATGCTACAAGTGTGAGGAAATGTGGAATTTTTCTAACCAATGCCCAAATCCAAGGGTTATAGATGATTATCGATTTGAAAAAACTCTTAAATCTAATTACAAATGAAAACCACATGATATAAATACTGGAGATGATGAGTATGATGGAAAAGTTCTGGAATGATTAAGTTTTTATGTAATAGGATTACAAAATAGTGTTGTACAATCTCTTTTATAGCATTATGGAATACTGGAACATCTATGTATGGGTCCATTGTGGTTTTCTATAAGAATATGGGACTGGTAAACATGAAAATTGATTGAAATGTTTTTGGAAGGTACATGATATGCACATAATCAATGGACAAAGAGATAATGAAAGGTTTGATAGTATTAATGACCTTATGATAGATATAAGAACAATGTGACATCATGGTTTTAGTATATAGAATTTGTATTTTTTGTGTGTGTGTGGAAAGAGTTAATTTTGGTAGAATTCATGTTTTCACAAAGTTTATATAGTAATTCATGATATTTTCATGTTTTAAGAGAATACATGATTATGGTATTCACATGATTAGAATGTTACAACAAAGAACTACCTTATAAGATATGGGGGAAAATGTTATGTATATTTAATTCACATATTTCTAAATTTTTATATTTTCTATTTTTGAAAGTATTTTAATTTTGTTGATTTATAGATAGTATAAGTTATATTCTAGCTGAGTTTTGTTAGGTTAATGTATTATATCACTATATGTGGCCTTTTGTGTATTTGATTATCTTTGTTATTCTTTTTGTTGAGATAGATGGAATGACCTCTCATTCTATCGCATAATTGGTAAAACATCAAGAATAAAAAATTCCACTCAGTTTTTTTAAAGTGGAAATTGTTCAAGGCACAAAAAATAGCGAGATTGTACCAAAATCAAGTAAGTATTTATTCTCATTCGAAATTATTCAACTTTAGGAAAAGCGTCTTGGAAACCAAAAATGTTATCATAGCACCTTCTTATCCAATGAATTTGATGTCCCTTAAATAATCATAGTTTTATGGCCTTCTGGTAGAAATATTTCTCCAAACATTATTTTCTATCTCTATCCATCAGAACCTGATGGTTAGAATATTATTCCATATCCATATTTTCACTTCTCACCTATGTTATCCTATTTGGAAAACCAGTGATGTGTTACTTTGGGTAACTGTTATGTTTCTAATTAATTTTAAATGAAGATTTAGTATTTATTTTAACTATGTGGGTTTCTATGAAAGATACTTTTAAGTTTTAAACCTTTTATAACCCTCATAAATTTCAAGGGTGAAATTCATTTTAATGGGGTCTAATGTAACACCCTGAGATTTTAAGAGATAGATTATTTTTAATTTCATTGACTTCTTTTGTTGTATGCTACAACAATATTATCTTGCACTATATGAAACACCGTATAATCTTGCAGTATATGTAACATTATTCATGGCTTGTGTTACACGTAAGAGAGACCTTCCTCAATAGCTTGTGTTTTACACCCTACTGAGTTTCATTAAACAATGAATTATTGTTAAAATATTATTATTTAATAAGATATAAACTATTCATTATAAATATTATCAACCACATTTTAAATTTTATATTACATTAACATTCATCTTCTGTGTAACGTCCCGGTTCCGGAAGCCACCTAGAGGCGCCCCGTACCTGGTTGGTCACATGGCATCAAGCACATTTCCCCAAACTCCAGAGGCTACTGACTAGCAGCGAGGGCCTTGAGTGTGATAGTGGGGAAACTATGCCCTCATTGGCAGAGTACATAGCCGAAGAAGAATAAACATGCAATAGTGGAAGCAGTAATAATGAACAATATAAATAGCGGAAGACTAAATCAACAAACTGGAGAACATATGTATATATATGAAATGATGCATGATACATAACTAGGAAAGCATCCAAACAAGTCACAATGCTAGAAAACACTACAGTACCAAAACAAGTACAAAAGAAAAGTAGATAGCTCCTCAGCATCGCAAGCCAAAGCCTAGTCCCATGATCTCCTGCTCCAAGCAATCATGTTCCAGAAGTAGGAGGGCACTTTCCCTTGTCTATACCTGCAACAACATAGTCTGCTTGGCCCCAAAAGCATGCCCCAAACAGGGTGTGAGATAAAATCCTAGAAGGCATTCACCTGAAGAACTGTGCCTAACAGTCAGTGAGTATATGGCAGGTAAAAGTACAATAAGCAGTAAACAACAACAGTAAGAAATAAGCAGTAAACAGTAAACATGATGAGATATAGCCGCAATAAATCCACAACCAATAAATAGCAGTGAAACAAACAGCTATAATGTAGGAAACCCTCTGGGAAGTACTCGCAACCATCCCCTCTGGTCATATCCAAGAAGTGCCACAACCCTCTGGGCAGTGCATTCAGCCTAACCCCTCTGGCTTGGTCATACAAATTTATGAGACTCTTTGGGGAAGCTCACTCGATCAATTCCCCTAATAGTCTAGGGTAGTCAGGGACTCTCTTGAGGAATATCACGCGGTCTAACCCTCTTAGCCCCAAGGTCTAGAGACTCTCTGAGGAAGCTATCTCGGCCAATTCCTCCTATATCCTTAGTTATACCAGAGACTCTCTGAGGAAGATCACTCTGTCAATTCCTCCTATAGCCTGGGAAGGTTCATAAAGAGATTCAAACAAGGCAAGACTCTATTAGAAAGCTCACTCGGTCTACCCTCCTGTAGTCTATAAAAATCCAAGACTCTCTGGGAGATCACTCGGTTCATCCCCTCTGTAGTCTGTAATATCTAAGACTCTCTCGGAAGCTCACTCGGTCTATCCCTTATAGTCTACAGCACCAGGTTCTCTCAGCCACATGCTAGTCAGTGCATAATAATGTTATAAGGCCAATGTACACCTATAGAGCTACTTGTCTAACCAGAGTACACTTATAGAGCTACTTAGTGAAAAAGTCTACAAGGAAACAAGCATGTCATGAATTTCACTTCATCCTATAATTTCAACTCATGAAACAAGTGTAGCAGCCAAAGGAAAACGAGACCCAAATGTCATAAATAGAACAAAGCAAGGGAAAAAACATACAAGCACAAAAAATTATCCTCTAACATGGTCAAAGTTACCTCTACACAAGCATACAAGCAAGGCAGAAAAACAACATGGGAAAAAAGGTAAACGCACAATACCCCGTTCACGGGTATTGGTGGAAATTCGCACATAAAACTTAGAGATTTTGAACAGTAAGGAAAAAACCACCTACCTTGATCTTAGGAGATCGATATACTTGAACCATGATGGCTGATTCTCCCTAGAACATTGTAGATCTGAGAAAATGCTCAAAATTTTCAACCTTATATAACCTGAGAGAGAGGAAGAATTGGATAATAAGGTTCAAGCAGAAGGAAGAAATCACCGCTGTGCTTCCAATGTAATCAACCATGCTCGAATCGGAGAATGGATGGAGAGGTAGGGACTCGGGGAAGATCCAGTTGTATGGGTCGCTCTCGATCAAACCAGACCTAGAAGAAGACGTTTATGACGATGAGGCGCGACCCCGGTCCGTTTAGTGAAAAAAAGGAAACGTAAACGGTGTGTATTTTTAAAGTACACGGCGTGTGGTGTGTTTTTCTATAATCCACCAAAATCGGCCTCCATGTCACCCCTACACACCATGTGTGTGGTCCGGACACACCTAGCACACAGTTTTGAGCGGGAAAAGAGTACACGACGTGTACTCAGAAAGTACATGGCATGTACTTCAAAATTATCCAGAAACTCCATTTTTCTTAAAAACTACAAAAAAGAAAAATCATACCTGAAACGAAGATCCGGGTTCTTAAAAACTTTCCCCCTTAATGAAATTCTTCCACAAATTCCTCTATGAGGGTGTAGAAGAAGGATCTTCAAATAGATCCGACCACTACGATCGAACCTCGGCCTCCCTCTCCCAAGTCTTGTCCTGTACTGGCCCGTGCTGCCATTGCACTCATACCAGAGGAATAGACCGGCCTCGGAGAACCTTTGTACTATGATCGACAATCCGGATATGATGCTCTTCAAACGACGCATCCGCTTTGAGCTCAACCTCCTCGGGCTGAAAGACGTGAGACGGGTCTGAAAAGTAACGTCAGAGCTAAGAGACGTGGAAGACGTCGTGCATGGTCCGGTACCTCTGAGGTAGCTGAAACAGATAGGCGACCGATCCAACTCTCTCCAACACCTCAAACGGCCCGACGTACCGCGGTTAAATCATATCCTATCTTCGAATCCTCTTGTGTCCCAACCTCGGTGCGACACCAGGAAAACCTGATCCCTGACCTCGAACTCCAGAGGTCGTCTCCACTGATCAGCATAAGACCTCTGTCGAGACTGTGCTATATCCATCCTCTTCTGAATCAACTCTATCTGCTCTGAGGTCTCTTGAACAAGATGAGATCCTGGAGAAGCTACCTCTCCTGTCTCCATCCAGCATAAGGGTGATCGGAATGGCCTACCGTACAAGGCCTCATATGGTTCCATCTGAATGGTCACCTGAGAACTGTTGTTGTAGGCGAAATCCACAGGAGGTATATGCTTCTCCCAAGAACCGCCGAAGTCTAGAATTCAATCTTAGAGCATATCCTTAAGCACCTAGATCGTGTGCTCGGACTGGCCATCAGTTTGGGGATGGTATGCTGTACTCAAAAGTACATGTGTACCCAAAGCCTTCTGATGTCCCTGCCAGAACCGAGAGGTAAATCGTGCATCCCTGTCTGAAACAATAGAGTGTTGAACTCCATGTAGACATACAATCTCTCAGATGTATAGTCGTCCCAGATCATCAACACTGAAGGTCTCCTTGATTGGAAAGAAGTGTGCAACCTTCGTAAGCCTATCAACGACAACCCAAACATCATCACTCCCCCGAGGTGACCTCACTAACCCAGTCATAAAGTCCATCACGACATCGTTCCACTTCCACTCTGGAATGGGTAATTGCTATAAGAGCCCTACTGGTCGCTGATGCTCTACTTTCACCTGCTGACAAGTAGAACATCTCATGACAAAACCAGCAACATCCCTCTTCATACCTGGCCACCAGTGCTGGCGGTGTAGATCACGGTACATCTTGGTGATGGTAGGATGAACTTCCCAAACTGAGGAGTGAAAATCCCACATCATCTCCTCGCATATTTCTGTTGGCACCCATACGCATCCCTGGAAATGAAAGATATAATCCTCTCCCACTGTCCATCCAGGAAGAGGGTCCCCTCCTGACACACTCTCTCGTAGGACCAAGGCCTCTAAGTCTGATAGCTGCCTCATTCGTACTCGATCAAGAAGTGTAGGGGTAATAGCTACATAAGATAGGAAAGTCTGTCCCTACCTATTGTGCACCTCCAGATGCATCTTAGAGAACAGAGCCATAAGCTTCCACTCACTGATGGCCTCTTGAACTTCCTGAATTTGAGTTCTCCTGGTCAAAGCATCAGCCACTACATTTCCCTTTCCCGGCGTATAGGCAATCTCAAAGTCGAATGACTGAAGATACTGGACCCACCTGCGCTGTCTCAGATTTATATCACGCTGATTGAAGATATATTTGAGACTATTGTGGTTGGTGAAAACCACAAAGTTATCTCCCAGAAGATAGTGTCTCCAACAGCGTAAGGCATGAATAACTACTTCCAACTCCAGATCGTGTGTCGGGTAGTTCCTCTCATGTGGCCTCAACTGCTGAGACCTGTACGCAATGACTCCATCTCCCTGCATAAGAATAGATCCCAGCCCAATACCTAAAGCATCATAGTAAACAGTGTATCCCTTTCCCAGATCTGGAAAGACTAGTATTGGTGCTGAATTCATCCTCCATTTCAGCTTCTGAAAGGCGGACTCACAAGAATCTGACCATAAGAACTTCGCCCCCTTCTTGGTCAGACCTGTCAATGGTGATGCTAGGCGCGAGAAGTCCTGAATAAAGCGTCTGTAGTACCCTGCCATCCCTAGGAAGCTCTGCACCTCAAAAACGTTCTTCGGCTGCTCCTAGGAAACTATTGCTCTCACTTTCTCTGGGTCCACAGATACTCCAGTCTCCGAGATAACATGACCCAGGTAGTGAATCTGATCCATCCAAAAGTGGCACTTAGAGAGTTTAGCATATAGCTGATGCTCTCTCAGTGTACTCATAACAATATCAAGATGTGTGGCATGGTCGTATCGAGTGTGAGAGTACACCAAGATGGCGTCCATGAAGACCACAACGAAAGAGTAAAAGTACGGATGGAACACTCGGTTCATCAGTGCAATGAAAACCGTAGGCGCGTTCGTGAGACCGAATGACATGATTGTATACTCTAAAAGACAATACCTACTCCTGAAATCTGTCAGAGGTATATCTAATGGTATGACCTGGAACTGATGATAACCGGACCTCAAGTCGATCTTCAAGAAGACCCGGTCTCCTCGAAGCAGATCAAAGAGATCATCGATCCTTGGCAAGGGATATCGGTTCTTGACTATCAACTGGTTCATCTTCCGATAATCCACATAGAGCCGAAGGGTACCGTCTACCTTCTTCGCAAATAGGAAAAGAAAACCCCTAGGGGAGGTACTGGGTCAGATGAAACCCTTTGCCTGCAAATCCTCCATCTTCTTCATGAGCTCCTGCAACGTAGGTGTAGCCATCCTATAAAGAGGAATGGACACCGGTGCCACTCCTGGCACGAGCTCAATCGAGAAGTCTACCTAACGCTCCAGAGGTAAACCAAAAAAGTCTTCTAGAAAGACATCCCTGAAAAGATCCACCATTGGAGGAAAGTCTAACTGTGAAGTCCCCTGGTCATCCAGATAAAGACTAGAAATCTGGGCTGCAACTTACCCTAGCCCATGATGCTCTAGTCCAGCTCTACCTGCCTGGACATCTCACTTGACTCTATGATGTAAAGATCCACCCTCTGGTGATATGAAACTCACCCTGAGGCGATAGCAATAAACGACTGTCTAGAAGGGGACTAACCAATCCATACCGAGAATGACGTTATAGCCCGTCATCTCTAGGACATAGAAGTCCCATAAGAAATGACACCCCACAACCTCGAGAGGGCACTCTCTACACTGTCGTACACTATATGTACTCGTTCCCAATGGTGTGTCAAGAGTCAACATGTCAGAAGACGAAAAGATACAGAGCCCAAGGCTCTCCACGACAGAAACAGAGATAATTATATGGGAAGCACCAGTATCAAAAAGAGCTCAAGATAAAACTGAGGCTACTAGGACCGTACCTCGAACCGTATAAGGGCCGGTATCCTGCTCCTGATAGGTCTGCTCCACGACAAAAGAATGGCATGCACCACGGCCCTGCTCCCCTGGAAGACCGCTCTGAGTTGATCCACTCTGTTGTCGCTGATGACATGGTGACTGACCACCACTGCCGCGACCTCCACCTCATCCTGAACGGCCAGAAGAACTCTAGTTCCCTGACTAGTGGGAAACTGGTGAAGCATCTCCAGAATGCGGGGTCATAGAAGAAACCCCTACATCCAGCTGAAGGTGAGAAGATATGACAGAAGAACTGAATATGGACCATCTTGCCGCAAGATCAGCACTCCATCATATCTCTCTGGAACTGAGGCCTAGTATGCCCACTCTTACCGCACTGGTAGCATACAACCTGGCTTCCAGAAGACACATCATGTGAAACTCGATCTCCTTGAGAAGACTCTCTGCGACGCTTCCTACTATTTGTAGGAGGGTCACCAGCTCTGGATATCAAACTGCCCTGGCTCACTGCTCTAGAATCTCTCCGATTGCGCTCAGTGATCTGCGCATGGTTGATGATGGAGGATATCGAAGTCAACTAGAAGATATTCACTTGGTAATGGATCTCCTGCCTGAGACCATCCTCAAACTTCCTAGAAAGGAATAACTCATCACCTGCTAAGATCACTGTGAAACGCTGCAGCTTAGTGAAGCGAAACGAGTACTCCATAACAAAGAGAGTACCCTGCTGCGGACTCAAAAACTCTCGGGATCGATCAGCACTCAGGGTCTCCGAATAGAAGTAGTCATAGAAGGTGCATCATAAATCATCCCAAGACATATCACGTTGACGTCCTGACCATGAGATCACCTCCCACCACCTCCTGGCGGTGTCCTGGAGCATATAAGTAGCCAGATTTACCCTTTTCTCCGAATGGATCTCTAGGTGCTCAAAGATGGTCAGTGTGGCCTCTATCCATGACTCTGTAGCCTGAGGTCCTCCATCCCCTGAAAAATTAGGAGGATGCTGCTGCTGGAAAGTCCACGTCAACTCAGCCATCGACGGGGCAGGAGGCAGAGCTCCCAGGAAGGTCTACATCATATTTAGGAAGTCCTCCCTGAACTGCGCCTCGGTGCCTACAACGGGTATGAAAGCCAGTGCCAAGGCTGGCTCGAACGGAGGATGGGAAGGAATTCCCTGATCAGCTATATCTGGCATCTAATCACTGCCAGACGACAGACGTACAACCAGAGTATGTCTCGGAGGGAGATCTCTGAAAGATCAAATGTACACCTTAAATTAGAAAAACAAGGATAGAGAACACAAGAGTACAAAAACAGGAACAGGGGAAGAAAAACACACATGTTTACAAAACACAACTACACGGCGTGTCTTCTTAAGCCACTGACATGGGCGTGTACCCCTGCCCTGCAGGTCATGTAACACCTCAAATTACACGGCTTTTTGACCCATCAAACGGTGTGTACTTGAAGATAATTCCCCTACCCAAGTCTCCTTACACCGCTAACTCACACGGTTCAAACTACCCTAAGGCTACATGGCGTGTTCCCAAGGGACACAGCGTGTACTAGACACTGAATTGGCGGCCCGTGTTGTTAGTTACACGACCACCTACACAGATGGCCCTTATATGGCATGTTTCGAACAAACACGGTGTGTATAGAAGAAGGTGACACCTCCCCATGTTGTTCATTACATGGTCGTGTACCTAGGCATGACTACATGGCGTGTTCCAAAAGCAACACGGCGTGTCTTAGAAAAGTTCATGCTGACCCGTGTTGTTTGTGACAAGTCCGAGTACCTGGACATAACTACATGGCGTGTTATAATTGAGCTTCCTCGACCCGTATTGTTAGTGACACGGCTGAGAACAAGGCTCTATACTACACGGCGTGTACATACCGTACACGGCGTGTTCCTTAAGTTATTTTCATGAAACCGTGTTTCTACTCACACGGTCAGTGACATGACTTGAAAACTACATGGCGTGTATCCCGAAAGTACACACCGTGTATTCTGGGTTTTTCTGGGAAGTAGCTCAGAAACTACATAGAATCCCAGAAACATAGAAAACAAGGCAAGGAGGTGCCGAATTCCGATCCGTGAGGGCCCATACTACATGCGAATCAAAGCTTGGAATCTCCTATAGTAATGTACAAGAGAAAACAGGATCATGATCCACCAATTTCCAATTCAAGAGGGCCCATAACAACTCAAGAATCGAAATTTGGCATTCATTTATACAAATTAAAATACAAAAAATTCTCTAACAAGGAGTAGAGATTCTATCAAGCATCTATCACAACAGCATGCATCACTAATTCACCCTAAATGGCATGGAAAGAATGCATGGAATGTGATTTCTACAAGTGCCTATATGATGCATGAGATGGCATACCCTCATCTCACCAGTTTGAGACAGAAATAGAACCGTGATATCGAAACAATAACATTACAAAGCATGTGAATCACTCTAGGTGAAATCGTATCAACCGTAAAATCTCAAAACCAAAAACTGCAATAAACGAGGTATTATGGATTTTCCCTGTACACGGGTTATCTACTCCTGGGAACAGCTTATTACCAAGTAATGAATCCGTCTTATACCTGGATAAAGTCTCCAAATAGTAATTCAAGAGAAAAGAATTCCTCTAATACCACTTTGCAACGTCCCGGTTCCGGAAGCCACCCAGAGGCGCCCTGTACCCGGTTGGTCACATGGCCTCAAGTGAATTTCCCCAAATGCGAGAGGCTGTCGACTAGAAGTGAGGGTCTTGGGTGTGATTGTGGGGGAAACTATTCCCTCATTGGCAGAGTACACAGTGGAAGAATAATAAACATGTAATAGCGGAAGCAGTAATAACCAACAATATAAATAGCGGAAGACTAAATCAACAAATTGGAGCACATATGTATATATATGAAATGATGCATGATACATTACTAGGAAAGCATCCAAACAAGTCATAATGCTTGAAAACACTCAGTACCAAAACAAGTACAATAGAAAAGTAGACAGCTCCTCTTCATCACATGCCAAAGCATGGTCCCATGCTCTCCTGCTCCAAGCAATCAAGTTCCAGAAGCCAAAGGGCGCTTTCCCTTGTCTATACCTGCAACAACATAGTCTTCTTGGGCCCAAAAGCATAGCCCAAACAGAGTGTGAGATAAAATCCCAGTAGGCATTCGCCTGAAGATCTGTGCCTAACAGTCAGTGAGTATATGGGAGGTAAAAGTACAATAAGCAGTAAATAGCAACAGCAAGCAATAAGTAGTAAACAGTAAAAAGGATGATACATAGTAGCAATCAATCCACAACCAATCAACAATAGTGAAACAAACAGCTAAAAAGTAGGAAACCCACTGGGAAGTACTCGCATCCATCCCCTCTAGTCCTATCCAAGAAGTACCACAACCCTCTAGGTAGTGCACTCAGCCTAACCCCTCTGGCTTAGTCATACGAATTTATGAGACTCTCTGGGGAAGCTCACTCGGTCAATTCCCCTTATATCCTAGGGTATTCAGGGACTCTCTTGAGGAAGATCACGCGGTCTATCCCTCTTAGACCCAAGGTCTAGAGACTCTCTGAGGAAGAAATCACGGTCAATTCCTCCTATCGCCTCAGGTATACCACATACTCTCTGAGGAAGCTCACTCGGTCAATTCCTCCTCTAGCCTGGGAAGCTTCTTAAATAGATTAAAACAAGGCAAGACTCTATGAGGAAGCTCACTCGGTCTACCCTCCTGTAGTATATAAAAATCCAAGACTCTCTGGGAGCTCACTCGGTCCATCCCCTCTATAGTCTTTAATATCTAAGACTCTCTGGGAAGCTCACTCGGTCTATCCCTTATAGTCTATAGCGCCAGGTTCTCTCAGCACCGTGCCAGTCAGTGCATAATAATTCTATAAGGCCAAAGTAAAATTATAGAGATACATGGATAACCAATGTACACCTATAGATCTACTTAGCTAAATATTCTACAAGGCAACAATAATGTCATGAATTTCACTTCATCCTATAACTGCAAGGCATGAAACAGGTGTAGCAGCCAAAGGAAAACGAGACCCAAAGGCCGTAAACAGAACAAAGAAAGGGAAAAAACAACCAATCACAACAAATTATCCTCTAACATGGTCAAATTTACCTCTACACAAGAATACAAACAAGGTAGGAAAACAAAAAGGGCAAAAAGGTAAACACGCAATACCCCGTTCACGGGTATTGGTGAAAATTCCCACATATAACTCAGAGACATTGAATGGTAAGGCACAAACCACCTACCTCGATCCTAGGAGATCATAATACTTGAACCATGACAACTGATTATCCCTAGAACGTCGTAGATCTGAGATAACGCACAAAACATTCAACCTTAGATAACCTGAGATAGAAGAAGAATTGGAAAACAAGGTTCAAGCAGAAGGAAGAAATCACTGCTATGCTTCCAACACAATCGACCGTGCATGAATCGGAGAATAGACGGAGGGGTGGGGACTCGGGGAAGATCCGGACGTATGGGTCGCTCTTGGTCGAACTAGACCTAGAAGAAGACATTTATGACGATGAGGCGCGACCCCAGTCCGTTTAGTGAATAAAAAAGAAAAAATTACACGGCGTGTATTTTTAAAGTACACGGCATGTAGTGGGTTTTTTCGTACTCCGCCAAAATCAGCCTCCACATCACCCCTACACACCGTGTGTGTGGTTCGGACACGGCCATCACATGGTTTCGAGCAGGAAAAGAGTACACGACATGTACTCAGAAAGTACACGGCGTGTACTTAGAAATTTTCCAGAAACTCCATTTTTCTTAAAAACTTAAGAAAAAGGAAAAGCGTACCTGAAACGAAGTTTTTGGTTCTTAAATTGTGTATTTTCTAGACATGATATAAGAATAAATTCAATATATCAGATAAAATAAGTATTTAAAAAAAATGCAGTTTTGCCGCCTTTTTATGGAGCCCCAATTTTAAATCTAGTTTTTAACACTTTTATTTATTATATTTGTAAAAATAAAATTATTATTTGGAATTGGGACATAAAAATTTAATTTTGTTGAATTATTCGTATTTTTTTGGTAAAATTCATATGTTAATGAATAGTAAAAATACGGCATTTTAATTCAGATATGTCTTTTCATATATTTTATTTATATAGTTATATTATCATTTTCAATGGTTTTAAAGTGTAATTGTATTATGTTTTTATCATTTAATACAATTTATTTCACTGGTTGTAATTTTACATTTAAATTGGACATAAACACGTGGTAATATTTTAATAATTTTTTTCTTCTTAAAAGCCCGATTTTTGGTTTTTGAAAACTTGAATTAATTTTTAATTAATTTCTACCAATTTTTTGTTTTGAATTATGAAAATGGATTCCATATTTGGAATCAGTGGGTCCAAATTATGTTAATAGGTTACTTTAATTCTTTTATATTATGAATAGTAACTGCTATAATTTTTATTTACCATAGTTAATGGTAAATCAGGTAAATTAGGGTAACTAAAAATATCATAAAGATAAAAAAAATTAATCTAACACCTACCATAATCCTATTGGACCAATTATATTAGACCAATATAATCTATGGGTTTGAATTGATTCATTTAATTGACTTTCTTACATTAATGTGATGTAATTATAATTAAAACAAAAGATGGTGACAATTTGTCACTCTCAAATATCTTATAAGTATAATAATTTTAGTAGAGTGATGAACCTGATAAAACTTATAAGATAAATAGTATACATAATGATAATGAAATTATAAACATCATCTGAATTTATTTACAATTTTTAGAGATTTAATAATTTTTATTAATAATGAAACAACAATGATGTAGAATTTATTTTACTGATAGAACTATCAAATAAATGGTATTAAAAATATTAGAATAAATTTCATATTAACTAATTCATATTATCCACGAATTTTATAGTTTAATAAAACATGTTAGTATTATATTAAATATTTTGGTTTGAATTTATCTTTGGTGTGGATTTTATATAGAGTCCAATAAATGAATAGTTTCAAAATTTACACTATTGATATTATATAAAAATAACATATTATTAAATTATTATAAAATCACAACAATATTTAAAAATTAAAATGTGAAAATGATATTGTCCGAAATATCATAAAGTATCAAATTATAGACAATTTATAACACATAAGTTAATATTTATTACCATTTAATATTTAGAATATTATTACCACAAATAAAGTTAAATAGATTAAATAAAGATAAATAAAAGTGATAAGGTTTAAAATAAAATCAAAACATGTATAAATTTTATTTTTTATAGGATTTAGATCCATTAACATCTTATCTTATATATAAAGGAGTTTTGTAGAATTATGAAATGATAATAAAATGATAATACATTAATATTTCAATACTTTCCAAAGGTGCATTTCCCCTCTCTTCTAAAAGGGAAACTATCCTTCTCTTTTAATCTCACCACTAAATCCATTTGGTTCATCCAACCCCTATCAAAAACTCCTCCATATTTATACCACTTAATACTATATTCCACCCTTTGGGCATAAAGCCATATTAAGTATTCTTTTTTATACCAAAAGGAGATACAAGAAAAGAGGTAATTATTTATCAACTCTTTAAAATTTTTGTTATTCTTCTACTTCCTCTTATTATGTTTTTTCCATACTAAAGTAATAAATTCAGTATCTTATACATTATGAGATTTTACTATAGTTATGGTACAACCTTATAAATCCATTTATCCATCCTATGAATAAAAATATTACCGTGCGTGCGTATATACGGTTTCCCATCTGTACGCCAGGCTGTAATCTGTTATTCAACAATACTTTATTTAGATGGGTATAATGTGGGTTATAATGGATTTAAATATTGAATATAATAGGATTAATATTATTTATAATAAATATACCATCCAATTACATTCCATTTAACCATCACTGAGAATGATATTGTTGTTTGTGCGTACGTACGACCTACCGTCTCTATGATGCAGTAAGATTTATTCTCCATGTTAACAATCCAAGAATGAATATAAAATTTATATGATGAGTAAAAATAATAATTATTATATTTAATTCATTATGGAAATGAATAAAATACATCTTAATAATAAAAAACATGACTTACATAGAAAAATAAGAATGGGAAACCGAAGTTGTTAACAGCTGAAATAATTACAATATTGAAACACTATTAACAAAATAATATAATCGGATCATATATGATATCATAAATATAAATATGGTAATAGTATAATTTAATAACATACCTTAACCATTATATAGCATTTTTGAATACAAATGAAGGATATCAGACCTAGGGTAAGGGATAACTATGCAAATCTCATTTTTTGTGATATTGTTTATACAAAAGTATTTACTAGAGGTGTATTTTTTCATACATGTCCATGTTTTATAAAAATGTGTTCATAAATTTTTTACTATTCTTATATGTATTTTTAATTTCATTTTTACCCATCATTGACTTTCACTACATGGTATGGAGGGAATCTTTCTTTTGTTTACCATATGAGGTAATTTTTGACATTTCCTACAAAAGTACAAGGAGAATGTTTTTTAACTTATATAGAATGAATATATTTTAATGTATTAATAAGGCATTATTTCCCTGATGTTTCCTTTACAATATTTCAATTTTATTTTCAAATAAATTATTTTCTTTTAAAATTTCACTTCATTTTGAGAATATAAAATGTTTTCAAAGAAGAGATGATATTTTCTTCATGAATTAAGACCATCTGTTTTATCAAATTTATTTTCCATCTAAAATGACATAGGGTTATGTTTCTATCCCTCTTATTAATTTTATTTTATTTTGTTTTCATTGGAATTATTTTTATGAAATCCATTTATCTTGTATGGATTATTTTATGATGGAATGATGTTTACGAAACCCATTTTATTTCATGGGTTATGATTAATAATTTATGTTTCTGTGGAACATGTAAGAATTATTTAATTGTGAGGTGGTTGGGACCTATATCCCCCTCAAATGCATTGGGAAATGATTTATATCTCAGGGGATAGACATGACAGGAATGGAAAGTAAATATGGTTCAGTAAAAGAGGGATGGAAAGATAGGTAAATATGGTTCATTAATACATGGCTAGAACGTCATGTAAACCTGATTCAATAATGGAATTTGTCCACTATGATGGTTCTGGAAGAAATGACTTGTATTGTACCGAAATCATATTAGGGGATTATTAGTTTTCCCCAATTCCATGTTATATTTCATTGTTATTTTATCATGTTTAATGTTATTTTATGATCTATAACTTACGTACTCCCATGATTTATTTAATCATATAAGATTTTGATATTTAAACTTTATGTTCATGTTTTTACATTCATATGTTTATGTTTTGTTTTATGATTTACAGGTTTACACTTACTGAACATTTTAGCTCACCCTTTTATGTTTTCTTTTCCCCATTATATAAAGAAAAGTATTAGGTAAGAAAACAAAAGGGGAAGATCTTTATAGAAGATGTTGAAGATCTTTCATAATTTTAGAAGGGTATGTTCCATGTTTCCATAGACACTAAACTAGTAGGGTTATTGGGTGTAAATTTTTTTATTGTGTCAAGTATTCCAAAAAAGTAATTTAATGTCCATGTACATCAAGCTTGGGTTGATACTAGTGATCCAACCATGAACATAAAAATGAAACTAGAAGGCCCCTTTCTTGAGATCCCCAATGATCATGTAAGAGTTGAAGGAGATTTTAAAATTGAGATATTGAAAGAGGAGTAGAACCCACTCCATCATCATCAAAATGATAATAATAAATTTATTCTTGAGACCTAGAGTAATGCACAAAAATTAGGTTTGAAGTGGAATCATGAATCATAAGAAGGGACATCTGATCATAAGGATGAGAAATTAAATTAAGAAGAGTTTGGAACATCTCTAAAAGTGAGTTTATTTAGGCTTAGACTCATTTATTAACACTTGTATATGTTTACTGTAAAGTAGTAATGACAAAAAAATGTCTTAAAATAATAAATCAATGAGTGATGAGGATATAGAGAAAATAAGATACCCTGGATTGAATCTTAGAATCTCTTGAAATAAAGTAGAGATATTAAAAAACTGAAAAATTTCGAGCATTGGATTCATTCTACCCTTGAATTGTTCAGGCCTTGGATTTGAGCCTTGAAATTATTCAATCCTTTGATTTGAGATTGGATTCGAGCTTCGATTCAACGAGGAGGAGCAATGAAAGAGGGTGGATTCTGTGGAAAGCTTCATTATAACAATGATTTTGTGACTAATTAGGGTTATTTAAATAGATCATGACACATTTATAAGCTCTTCCAAAAATTTACTTTTAAAGATGGCCTTTATCAATGCTAAATTAATTCATGAAAATAAAGATGTCTTTTATCAGTGCTAATTAATTTAGCGCAGATAAAGGATTTATAATTATAATTATAAATATATTTTTTATAAATATATTTATATAATTATATATATATAATAAATATAAGTAAATATAAATATATTAAATATATTTTTTATTTAAATTTATTTATTATTATTATTTAAATTTTTACCTACAATTATATAAATACTTTTAAAAAATATTTATATCATTATATATATGTATATTATATATATATAATGAATATATGTAAATATAAATATAGTAAATATATTTATTATTTTAATAGATTTATTATAATTTTATTGTTATATAAATATATATAATAAATTATTTATAATTATAGAAATACTTTTTAAAAAGTTAATATTTATTTATTTATAATTAAAAATATAAAAATGTATAAAAAACGTAAATATAAATTTATAAATATTTTTATTTATAAATATTTTTTACAAATATATTTTTGGAATTATTAATAAATATTTAATCTTAAGTGCATACATGTTAAAAATGAGTGAAATTGAATAATTAAAAATGCAAAAACTTTAACAATATTAAAAAATGGATATGTTTTAACAATTAAATATAAATTATTAAAAAAATGAATTTATATTGATATAAACATGAATAAATATTTAAAATATTAAAAAGTAGGGAAAAGATATATATAAATTAAATAATAGAAATTGATTAAATTCCCAAATAAAAATAATGTGTGTGCATGCGTTGAAAAGAAAACCGCATTAATTATGTATTTTTGAAATAAATATAATACACGCTTGACTTATGTTAAAATAAAATATCAAATTACATTCAATTTATTCATTCTTATTAATAATTTTTTAATTTTTAAACTTTTTAATATTTGTTTAATAAATCCATTTTTATTTTTAAATTATTTAATTATGTCTTTGTATTCAAACCTTTATTAGTACTACAAAAAGAATTGATAAAGGATTATTTTATGGGAGATAAAAATAATGCACTAATAAAGGGTTCCTTTTATCATTAAAGATAAAAGGTACCCTTTATGAGGGATTTTTTCTAACACTGCTAAAGGCTAGTGCTATTAAAATTATGTTTTATAGTAGTGAGCATATATTTGAATAAAAAAATGATCTTACTAAAAATTATGTATTAATTTCATAATTATAATTACGTTTTTATTGAACATGAAATTCATATTTATTTAATAATATATTTAATCTTATTCACACCCACTGATTTAATGGCTATTTTATAATCGTCATGTTAAAATATTAATATTTTGGATTTTGTTTAAGTTTGATGTTCTATGCCACATAAGATATCGAACAATGTGTTCTTTTATATTCTTGGGGTGTTGCATTATAATCTCCTTTATGAAATTAAATTCTTGAAATTTAAAATTGTGACTGGTATTCATGGAGTTGAAATTTTTAAATACCCTTGTGGAAATCACACACCGTAAAAAGGGTTAATAAAAAAATCTCATAAAAATAAGGAAAGGAAAATTCAATGGTCACCACAAAATTAGGTTTCCATACAGGATAACATTAGTGGGATTTTAAAACATTGACATGGAAACTAAATCAAAATAAGAAAATATGATGTAGAGTGATATAGAACATGTCATTAGAATTTTTACCATCACAAAACTATAAATAGATGATAGGTTAAAAGTTAATTGATTTCTCGTTAATAAAATTAAACAAATAAGTTTTTTTTTAAATCCTTTTCCTAGAGTTGAAGAATTCTCATTATATTTAGAGTATGGACATAATTAAATATACTTATTTGAATGTTATAGTTTCATCCATTAAACAATTACCACTACAAACTCATCTTCTTCTCAAAATGGAAATTCACCCTTTATTAATCAAATAAAATTACAAAATATTACATTTATTATAATCATATAGATTTTTCAAAAATAACTTATAAATTATATATCACACCATTTAAATAAATATCCAACCTAGAAATTACGCAGACCACCTTTCATTTGTGGGTTCAAGCCTCGTGGCCTTTCCAGATGCAATGGATTGTCACTTATCCTATGAGAGGTCTTGTTTTTAAATTTATTAATATAATCCTTAAAACATTCTATAAAATAACCATAATATATTAAGCATCAAAGAAATTTTTTAACCTCAATTGTTATCTCATACGTTTAGTTTTGAATTTAGAAAAATATATTAATCTGTATTGCATTATTATTTCATGGAGTCTTTGTTAATCCAGTGATAAAGTCCATAGTTATTTCATCTCGTAATCAAATAAATGAACCTAAAAATGATATTGTCTGCATGAAGAGATAAAATTTACTTTTAAAGGATCATAATATCCATAAATACAGATATTCATTTTCTTTGTCTCAAACTATTTTCAAAAACCAATATAGTTTTCACAAGTTGTCCAATATAAAAAATCACATAAATATTTCAAACCTTGTATAAAGTTCATCTTAATCCATTTCATAAATGTATAATGTTAAACCGCATCCAAAATATAAATATCCAAAACATTATCAAAAATTTTACTAAATTTAAAAAAATAACATACCATAAATATCACAATCAATATGATGTAAATTTTAATAATCACATAATAAATGTGAATACATTCATAAAATTTAGTCATGAAACATGGTAAAGATATGAATTACCCTAAATCCTTATTTAAAACATTCATGGTTCATTATTCCTTAAGTAAAACATAGATTGTGGGATATTTTCATTAAATCTAAAAAAAATTCAACTCCATCAATGGTATCATATACCACTATGTAAAAAAATGATTAATTGACTCCAAGGTTATAAAGAATATCCAATTTACTTTAGCATTATCAATCATCTAATAATTATCTCAACATCAGAAACATATTAAGGGTTATCTTTATTACAATCATGTGTTTTCAAAAAGAACAACATTCCACTGAATCTATTTTCATGGAATACTATCGAATCCTTAATGAAAAAAGTACTATAGTACAATCCTTATACCTTTCATAATTCTTATGAAGATAATTCCGAACAACATATTTCATATATCCAAAAACACAAAAAATATATTTATTCCATTTTGTCTATATTAATATCATAATCTTGACTTTTATACATTAGCTTCTTCTGATGTATATTCCCTTGACACTTTGGGAACTCATATTACAGTTCATCATCTCGTTATAGTTGAAACATTTGACATTCTTTTCCTTATAATCATGATCCAGATGCCCTATCTCTCTATACTTTTAACAAATTCGCATTCCCTACATGTATGTAATAGGGTGTTTCTTTCAACAATTTTCAAATGTGGGAAAATACTTCTTTACCTTCTTCCCTTTATCTGTCTTTTGCTTTGACATCCTCTTATTTTGTTTCATTCCTTTGTATCCATAAGACACGGATAATTATTTCTCAGTCATTATAGCACAAGATACAATATCCTCATATAATAAAAAATTTTGGGAGACCATTTCCCTTTGAAATATTGGTTTAGTCCCATAAATTAATTGGTCAATATTACACTTTCGATTATGTACATAGTCCACAGCATGCCAGGATAATGTTGAATTGTTAGCTATATATATATAAACACCTTCTTCTTCATTTTATTTCAAACCCAAGAGTAATCTATCCATATTCTCTTATTGTTATTGAAAAAAATATTTTCCGATTAAAGTTCATTAAAATCCATCCATTCCAGGAATTCTATTTCTTCTGCATCCTTACTGTGTTGAATCAATGAACACCGCTAATCTGAATCCTTTGAGAGATGATAAATTTCTAGGACAACCATTCCCTTTCAATACTTCTCAAATTGGTAAATCTATTCTTTAAATAACATGTACATCTCTCCATTACAAATGTATTTTTTCATTGAATTATAGAGGTCGTTGTTGCATGAATAGGTCTAACATTATGACTAAAAAATTTACGTCATGTTTCTCCATATGGATTATGTTATTGTTTATAACTTTAGTCAGTTGTCCTAATATACTTATATTTTTTTGAAATATATCTAGAGATACAACTCCTGGCGTAGCTCCAACTTCATTGTCTTTCACAGGAGGGAAATCCCTTATGAACTATGTGCAATGATATAGTTCACATTCATTCCACTAGGTTCCAGTTCTAAATAAGTTTATAGTTTATTGGATCGTATCATTATGAAACACAATGTATAATCACAAAATTACCTAAAGTAAACTAAAAATTTAAGTATAACTAATATCTAAATCATATGTTTGGTTTCATTAGGATTATGTCATATTTCTATCATAGAGTTTCATCCTCTAATATAAGTTTTCAAAAATATAATTCGCAAGGTTTCTAAAAAACATTCTTTGATACCAAATTTAAAGACCCAAAACCAAGTATCCAAGTTTTGGTGGTTACTTTATTACATAGTCATAATATACCAGGAATCACATCTGAAAGGACTGAATAGTTTAATATTTTTCGAAAATTAAAAACATGATTGAACCATACATTAATATTGAAAATAAAAAATACACCATATAGAATCCTTTAAGAACGAAATTATTCTTCTAGTTTAACCTTACAAAACAATCATAACAAACTTATTAGAATCCAAGGGAAAACAAAACATATAAAAGGGGTGAGATCAGATGCTCAGTAAGAGTATGTGTGAAGTGAAAGATATCATAAATAAGTATAAAAATTTATCGAAATATAATTAAATGAAACACTTTCCATTTAACCAATAACTTGAGAATAATATGGATAGAATAATAACTGTTCAAATAATTCCATATAAATAATCACATAATCTTGAAAACATAACCATATATATTTTTATAAAAGAATAAAAACATGGAAACTCGTAACTAATCTTATAGTGCGGGAATTCATAATTTTAGGCATCATAAACATACCATCAAGTCTTTGTACAAGTCACTATACATAAATAGGAAATAAATCTACCATTAGCCAAAATATTTTGTCTCATGAGACATACCAATTCATCGTGGGGTTATACTGGTCCCTACCCATCACTTACAAAGTAAAATTATTTTCATATATGAAAGGTATGAAGAATAATAAACATATAAATTTTTATTGAAACTATCATACGAAAGGTAAATTACTTTCCCTAATTAGTAAAAATAATCACAATCCATTGAGAGTAATATGGTGAATCATATTTAAATAGTGCATTCCTAGTCAAAATCATTATAAACAATTAAATAAAAGATGTTAGAAAATATCATTTTATATTAATTTCAATAAAGCATTATATTCAACAAAATATGTTGACATATATGAAAATACTTTTTTAAGATCATTAAAAAATTATGGAGTAAAATATATTTTTTCACTTTGAAAATATCGTATTTTTAAAATGCGTCAAAATTATAAAGAGAATATTTTCATTGAAAATAATCCAATAAAATTATAAAATAAAATTAAAAACATTAAGGAAACATTATGGTTTTAAATTATTCTCATTTCATATAAGAAAAAATATATTTCATCCTTATTTATGTTAGATTAGTCATAACGTACCACATTTGGGAAACAACAAAAATATTCCCTTCAAAATGATTTGTAAGAATCAAAACATGCATAAATATGAATTTATAAATTTATAAGACAATATTATAAAAATCGAAAATATATTTAAGAAAAAATTTTATAGAAGAAAAATATACCCCATCAGAGTCTTAAAAATAAACAATCTAGAATGATGATGATGTTATGAAATAATCACTTCTCACTTTGTAATAAGTATAATCGTATTATCTATGAAAAAATAACATTTGAAAAAATCTTGAAATATGATAATAATAAATAAATTCATGATATAACATGTCAATGGGTAATTATATATACCTCAGAGATTATTACAGGGGCCTAACATCAAAATTAGCCTCAATGAAAGAAAATTGAAACAAATTCCCTTACAAAGGTCATATCAGTGATGTGAGTGTTAATAATATTTATTGATTATTTATATTCACTATAAATCCAAATAAAAAATTTGAATCAAAATCAAAATATAATCGAAATACATCTCACACATAATCTTATAATGAAATAATCAATAAAGTATAAGTTTAACCCAATGAATGGAAATTTAATTAAGAAATCCATTACATCTCAATTCCCATTAGTTTTGCATACATAATCCTACTGTATAATTATTTAAATAATGTTATTAACTCATTATAGTAATATATTAAAATTCATAATACCTTATATTATCCTTTTATAACATCTTACAACACATTCAGTAATAATATTTCATTATGTTCATTGTTCCGGGTTTATTCGTTTCATAGTTTCATAGTCGGTTCAATTGTGTACAATTATAGATGTTCTTTTCAAATGGAAATAAAACTATAGAAGTCAAATGAAATGGAATTATTCATATATATAAGAATAAGTGGTTCCATATATCATTTTCCTTCTGTCATGAGGATGATGTGTTTGATAAAAAATTAATGGTAAAAGATTAGTTTAATTTGGTAGTTTTTCTGACCATCGTGAACTAGTTTTGTTTTATCTAATATTATATATATATTAGTTAAAAAACATGACATAGGTTATAATATGATTATTAAAATATTATTTATCTTTAATAATACTTTTAAGATCAACCATTAAGGTGGTAATGGAAAATGAAAAATCATTTTCTAGAAAGACAGTTCAATGACATAATTTGGACAACAGTTTCAGTTTTTTGAATAAGAAGATATAAGAAAATAGATAGATAGAATATATTCTAATTGTCATATAAAATTATAGTATATATAGTTTTCTAGAGTTATTATTATTTTATGCATGGATGAGGTGAATATAAGGTAGAAGAATAAAATAAATTGAGAGGTCGTTTGCAGAAGTTACATCTTAAATATCACATTTGTGAAGGTCTCTTTAAGGAACATGGAATTGGTATTTGGGTGAGACCAGAAGGGCTTGTACATGTATATAGTAGGAAGAAGAGTTTTTGAAAGTTATTTTAAAAGATTCAAGGATTTGTAGGAGATATGGGGTGGTGAATGGGGGTATTTATACTTGATAAGGGGTGGTTTAAAGCAATTAAAAAATGATTACTTTATATTTAAATCCAACCACATTTTGTTGGCATTAATTCTAATTAATTTGATCTAAAATTATTGTTTTAAATGTTCTTTAAGGTAAAGAAACACATAAACCAATCATTTAATGATTATTTTAGGTATTTTAAGCTTTTACCATTTAACTTTAACCTGAAACATTATTTTACCTATACTTTGGTAATTTTTTTACCATGGTAGTATTTTCCATCCTAAAAAAGAAAATGAATTTATAACCAAATTTGGAAATCCTGATTATAAATATTAAATATATTATACATTACTCAATTGATAAATGTGATAAAAATAAATTCTAAATATGTTATTCGTATAACTCATAAATTTTTTTAACTCATAATCATGGTTTTATATATTATTAAGAATGTGCTTATAAATGTATCACCTTATCTATTATTTATTTAATTAAATGAATTTTCATCAGGAATATATTTAATAAATTTTAAATCATGATCAAATAATAATTATTTCCTAAGAGTTATGGTGTTTCGTAAAAATCATATTTTTACTTTTTAACCCAAAAATCAACTTTTTTAGAAAATTACCAAAAAATTAACCTAAGAAAATTTTGACAAGATGAGTCCAAAAATTAAATTCATTTTTCCAAATAAATTTTAAAAAATTTATAAAATTAATTATTTTTATTTTCTCAAATAAATAAATAAAAATTGTTTATCATAAAAACGTATATTTGAAGAATAAAATGACATTACAAAAATATATGTGCTAATTTCCAAAAAATAATTAAAATTTTATGTAATAAGAAATTAATATTTGGTTCACAATATATTGAATCTTATTTATTCCATGTGGTTTAATGGATAGTTTATATTGGTCATGTTAAAATAATAATATTTTGGAGTTCATTTATGATTGATGTTCTGTGCAACGTAAACTATCAAGAAGGGTGTTATTTTAAAATCGTAGGGTGTTAAATTGTTTATCCTTAAATAAATTATTCCCACCAAATTTAAAAATGTGATTGTTAATCATGGAGTTGAAATTTTTAATTACCCTTTTATAAACCCCCCATCATAAAAATAGAATAATAAAACTTCCTCTTAAAAAGAGGGAAATGAAAATGTGAAGTTCACCACAGAACTAGGTGTCCACATAGGAGAATGTTAGTGGGAAGTGAAAACATCAACATATATAAGAAATATGACTGTCAATTTCAGATGTAGAGTGGTAGATAATATGGTTATTATAATTTTTACCATCACAAAAATGTAAATATGTGATGGGTTATGTGGGTATTGATTTTCCATTAAGAAAATTATAATAATAATGTTTTTTTAAATTACTCTTATTAGATTTGAGGAATTATCTTACTTCATTGAGCAATAAGAAAATAAAATCTACTTACCTAATAGGTAGTGTTTCATCCATTAAATAATTTCCACCAAAAGTTCATCTTTTTCTCCAAAAAACTATTGAAAGTTTATTCATCAAATAAAATTCCAAAATATTACATTTATCATAATCACAAAATTTTCCCAAAATTAAATTATAATTTATTTGTCATTCCATATAAATAAATAAAAACTATGTTATACCAGTGGTAGGTGATGCAACCTTGTGTCTCTTCAGTTGTGGTTTCAAGCCTCACAGCCTTTCCACATGAGACAGTTTGTCTCCCAACATGTGGATTATCCTTTTTCTAAAACAATATTAATATAATCATTAATACATTCCAAAAATAACCTTACAATATTCAACATTAAATAAAAAATTTAGCCTTAAAGGTTATCTCTTTAATTTCATTTTTCATTCCCAAAAATATAGTAACCCATATTGCATCATTATTTCTTGGAGTCTTTATTAATCTAGTTATAAAGTTTATAGTAATTTCACCCCTCTCCAAAAAATGAATATCCCAAAAAATTATTTTTTATTCTTGAATTACAAAACCTGAATTTATTGGATCGTAATACCCATAAAAAGAGATGATCCATTTCATATGTCTCAAACTATTTTCCAAAACCAATATGATTTCACAGGTTATCCATTACGCACAAACAAATTAATCTTTAAAAATCATCCAAAATTCAACATAATCCATTTCATATATGGTTAATATTTTGAACCCACCAAAATATAGGGATCCAAAGCCATATAAATAAGGTTATTAAATTTCAAAAATTAACTTACTATTAGTCTCTCAAACAACATGAAGTAGATATTAATCGTCACATACCATACACGTGAACAACTTCATCATGTTTTCTCATAAAATAAGATAATGATATGAATTACCATAATTCCTTATAGAAAACAGGATTCTTTATTCCTTAAGTAAAACATATATTATCAGATATTTTCCTTAAATATATAATTTTTGTGAACTCCATCAATTTTAAAATAAACCACATTTTAAAAAATAATAATTAATCAGCTCTAAGGTAGTCAATAATATCCAATTTACTTTATCCATATCAATCTTCTCTTCATATCAAAATCATTATCTTAATATAAGGAACATGTTTAGGGTTATCTTTCCATTGAACATGAGTTTTAATAATGATCAACTTTCCTTTGAATCACTTTTCCTAGTCATTGGTTCCATTTGACATATGCACTCAATTCAGTAAAGAAAAAAATATTGTAAAATAATTTTGTGATTCATAATTATTATAATTAAAATGTCATAAAACAAATTTATTTGGTCGAAAAACCTAAGAATAATAATCATTCCATTTCAGATATATCAATTTCATAATATTAACCTTGATCCCTTATCATATCTTGAGGTACTTTCCCTTGATGCTTTGGGAATTAATTTTTATATTGACCCTTATCATTACAGTTGAAACATTTCAAATTTACATATTCCTTCATTATCTTGTAGTCATGATCCTGATAGCCTTTCTCTCTATACATGTAACAAACTCTCATTCCCTTTAGGTAAGTATCAAGGTGCTTTTTCGACAATTATCACATGTTGGAAAATCTTTCTTTCCATTATTCCCTTTATTAGTTTTTCTCTCAGCCTCCCTTTTATTTTATTGCTTTCCTTCATGGCCATAATAATTAGAGAATTGATTCTCAGTTTTAATAGCACAGGATATTATATCATCATATGATGAAAATTTTTGGGAGACTCGTGCCCTTTTAAATATAGGTTTAATCCAATCAAATATATGGTAAATATTACTCTTTGGATTAAGCACGTAGTCTGCAGCATGCCTCGTTATCCTTGTAAATTTGGATTTATACTTAGTAATATTTTCTTATTCCTTTTGTCTCAATCCAGATAATTGTATCTATATATATGCTTGTTGTTCTCGAGGAAATTTTTTTCCAATAGATGTTCTTTTAAATCCTCTAATTATTTGATTTATATTTCTTCTCATTATTAGTGTTTTGAATCAATGTCCAAAATTGATCTTCATTCCCCTAGAGTTGATAAAATACCCTAAAACCATCTCCCGTCAATTAGTTAACAGAGTAAAGAATATGTTCTATATGGAACCTATCCATTAATCAGCTACAAATGGATTTGTATTCCCATAGAATGATGGAGTTTCTTGTATCATGAAGTGGCCCAACATTGATAAACTGCATTTCGGATCATGAATCTTCATATGGGTAAGCTTATTATTCATAACATGAGTTAGTTATCCCAATATATTTAAAACTTTTCAATCCTAGTAACAGCTCCATCTCTAGTTAGAGCTCCATATTCATTGTCTTTCCCAAGAGGGAAATCCATATATAGATTACATGCATTGACATGGTTCATATTACTTCTACTAGGAACCATTTTTAAATAATGTAAATCACTATATTAGATCATAGCATTATGAAAAATAATGTATAATCTCAATACTACTTAATGTAAATTGAAAATTTTGTGATAACTGATCTCTAAATCATATGTTTGGTTTATTTGGGTGTATTTCTAATTTCTACCATAGGGTTTTATACTCAAATGTATCTTTTCCTAATTCTAATTCTAAAGGTTCCTACTAAAAATCCTTTGATACCAACTATAAATACTCTGACCGTAGTATCTAAACATTAGTAGTTACTTTATTACATTTCCATAATATAGAAGGAATTGTATCTAGAAGGACTGAAAAATTTAGTACATTTGTAAAACTAGATAAATTTTTGAACGTTATATTATAGTTGAAAAAATAAAATAAATATAGAAAATCCTTTAATAACATCATTTTTTTCTAACTTAACCATACATATCAATCATAATAAACATATTTTCATCCTCAGGAAGAATAAAACATAAGAAATGGGTGAGATCACATTCTTAGTAAGGAAATGTGTACAACAGATGCTATAATATATTATAAAAAACAATTATAGAAATTTAATTATTAGAAACACATTCCATTTAATTAATAACTTGATCATAATATAATATATGATCAAATAATTCCGCATAAATAGTCACATGAGCAAGAAAACATGACCATGGATATTCAACTAATCTAATACTCACATAGAAATAAATAAATAATATTATAAAGAGTGAATTTATAATTACAATAATCACAAACATATAATTAAGGATTTAACAAATACACTATACAAAAATAGTTAATACATCAGCCAATACCCAAACTTATTTATCTCATGAGACCTATTAATGCATCAAGGGGCTATAGAGGGCCCTTCCCATCACATACTAAGTCAAATTCATTCTTCATATGAAAAGGGTGGGACCTAATCATCATATTAATTTTTTTTAAACTATCATAAAAAATGTAAATAATATTTCCCAATGAGTAAACCTAATCCCAATCTATCCAATTCTAAATGGTCAATGGTATCTAAATATTACATTCCCAATAAAACTGATCAAAAACCATTCAATAAAACATCATCAATGTTATCATAAGGTATTAACCATATTGAATCATAATATTCAACAACATATGTTGACATATATGAAAATAATTTATTAAAATCATTGAATAATTATTAAGGAAAATAAATTTTTTCACTTGGAAAATAACATATGTTTAAAACACCACGCAATTATAAATGAAAATATTTTATTTGAAATTCCCCTAGTAAAGTTATAAAAGAATACTAAAACATTATGATCACAAGATGGTGGGAAAATCCACTCATTATTTATAAGATAAAAAACATACTTTCCATAATTGTTTTAGAAATAACCCAAAGTACCTCATTTGGAAAATGACAAAATATCATTTTCCACATGCTTTGGAATAATTCAAACATGTGTAAAAATGAATTTAAACTACCATAGGGTAACCATAATAAAAATAGAAAATATTTTTAAGAAACATGTATATGGAAGAGAAATATTCTCTGGTGGAGAGTTTAACATAAAAAATCTCTAATAGTGATGAGATTGTTAAATAAACCCTTACCACTTTGTAATCAGTTGGATCATATGTCCCATGAAAGCATAAAATTTTAAAACCTTAAAATATCATGAGAAAAAATAAATTCACGATAAAACATGTCAAAGGGTCATTATATACACCTCATAGAATATTATATGCTCCTAACAACTAAATATGTCTCAACAAACGAAAATTCATGCAACGCCCCTTATTATGATCAAACCACTAAAGTGGCCATTAATTAAATTAATTTATTATGTGGATTCAATATAAATCCAAAAAAAAAATTATAAATGAAATAATAATATAATAAAAAGTCATTGATCACATTTTCCTATAATAACATAATCAGTGAATTTATAGTTTAACCTAATGAATTTAAATTGAGTTATGCAATCTCTTACCTCACACTTCCATACATCAACCTTTTGTATAATGGTTTAAAGAATTTTTACATTTATTATATAACTATGTTCATATTTATAATACCTTATATGATCCTTTAATAACATCTTACAACCCATTCATTAAAAATAGTTTATTATTTTCATTGTTTCAGATGTGTTTGTTCCATAGTTTCATGGTTGACTAACGTGTATATAATTATAGATGTTCTTATAAAATGAAATTAATACTCCAGAAGTGCAATGAACTGATATTAATTTACATCAATATGTTTTAATGGTCCCATATTTCATTTTTCTTTCTAACATAAGGATGATTCATTTGGTTAAAAAGTTAAAGATAAATGATTAGTTTATTATTGCGGTTTTTCCAACCCTCACAAACAAGTTCAATTTTATTTAATATTATGTATATATATTAGTTATATAAAATGAAATAGTATGAAATATAATTATTAAAATCTAATTTAAAAGGAATAAGTATTTTATGACTATCCTTCAATGTGGTAATGGAAAACGATAAATCATTATTCATAGAGACAATTAACCACCATAATTTGGACAATGATTTCATTTCTAAGAATTAAAGGAGATAAGAAAAATGGATGGATATGTATGCCATGTTACCTTTCTTCCAGGCATGTTCAAATCTTTTCTTTTGGTTTCCTTTTCCATTGGGCGAGTATTGTCGACCCTCGGTTTGGGAGGATACCTGTAATGGTGAAGTCCATAATTTTTTGGAATTTTCATCTTTTCCTTGGACTTTCAATTATCCGATGTATAGTTATAAGATGTGTAATGGGATTACATTATGAGTAATGGATGTTTGTTCAATTTCAAAAATATAATGCATAACATGTTTTCACCACATTGTGTTAGGGTTATATGCCATGTAATGTGAAAAAATCATTCTTTTTATCCTATGCGGCATGTTTTAATCATAAATAATAGGATTTCAGGATGTGTAAGGGTATTACATGCAGTGTAATTTCACTATTTATAGCTTTTAGAGAGTTGTGCAGTTGTTTTATGTAGGATCGAATATGTATAACAAGATGCTCAAATATAGGAGGCGGTGAATTGTATACTTTAAAAATTCTTTTGGAACCTTTAAAGTTGGTATAGTACTTTATTAAAGAGATTTTCTTAACCTTAAAGAAATATGTTTCTTAAATTTAGCTTTTAACTTTAGAAAAACAAAGTTTAACAAAGTTATAAAAAATTCACAAACCCTATTAAAGAAACCATTTCTTAAACTTTATAACCTGAAGATACAAATTTATGAAAGGTTTTATTAAAGGAATGATTCTAGCTTAAATATTATTAAATATTTAATATAATCAATTTAATAGAATTAGAAAGTATAAGAATTTTATACTTTCTAACTTTAACAAAGTTAAAATAGCATCGGAATAAAAACTGCTTGAAATAGAAAACAGGCAACAAGAAGATTCTTTTAACCCAAAGATAAGGGTATCTAACAACCTTGGACAAAGGTTCCTTGATTTATACTTTCATGAAATTCTATCTTACTAAAACCAAAGTAAGCCCTCAATAGAAAGATTAGTAATTGTCTTCCTATCCCCATAATCCCTCGATTTAGAAAAAAATCAAAACCTTTATCTTACAAACCCGGAATCCCACTTTCAGCATGATCAGAGTCTACACAAAGTAAGTTTGAACAAGTTGTTCATGCCTGAAAAAGTTGTTCATGACATCTGCACGAAGCACTGATAGTTGTAAGAGTATCTCTCTCTAGAAATCCCTTCACTAGCTTGGGTCTCTTTTCTATTCATTGTTCATCATCGATGTTCAATCTTTTTATCATCGCTCCTTCCTCATTCAAATGAACTTTTATTTATAGGAAAAACTTCTCAATGGTCAGATCCACTCCAACGGCCATATTTTCATTAAATTTCTAAGAGGGCCTAGATACGTGTCTAATAGAAAACGATTAGTTTGTAGTAGACTGAACGACATGATTTCATGTATAAGAAATAATGTTAACATTAAGGTAAATGTTAAGTATAAGAAAACATAGAATCTGATAATATTGGAATGATTCATTATGAAATTCTCTAACAATATGAAGAAAACATATGCTTAAGAAAATGAAAATCAAATTGAGAAAATGGTATCACAATTTTTGGGTACCAGTACCATAAAATCAGTATGACATTTTTACCGGAATTGGTATCATGAAAACGGTATGACATTTGTACTAGAATTGGTATCATGAAAACAGTAAGACATTTGTATCGGTATTGGTATCAAAAAAACGGTTTGACATTTGTATCATTATTAGTATCATAAAAATGGTATAACATTTGTATAAATATCATTATTATAAAAACATCATGACACTTGTACCAATTTCAGTGTCATAAAAAATGGTATGACATTTATAATGTAATGAAAAATCATTAAGTAAACGTAATGAATGAAATATAAGTAAATGTAATGAAAAATCTGTAAGTACAATGGAATGAAAATTTAGTAATTATATCTAAATGAAAATTCTATAAGTATAAAATAATGACAAATTCGGAACATAAGAAAAAGAGTTTCTAATTTTCAAAACATAAAACTATAAGGAATAGTGAAGTCATAAGATAACCTTATTGACTCAACAATATCCCATTTTTGGAAATCACAAACAACTTTGTTAAGTAAGAATATATTGAATTTGATAAATAAGTATGGAAAACTCATCTCCCACTTTGAATGAGATTTAAGATGAATATGACTAACTCCCCCTTAGGTTATGTTTCCCAAGGATTGTATTCTTAAAATTTATCATCCGGTTTTCTTTATTAAGGAAATATCACCCCTTAGATAAAAATGTCTTCTTAAATTAAACTCCCCATTACTTAGACATTATTGTTTCTTACCATACTCCCTGTTTGGAGTCTTCATTGAATTATTCCTTCAAAATAAATTCTCCCCTTTTGTGATTTTTAGAAAGAAATGGAGAAGTATAAGATATACCTGTAATGTTAAGGAAATATACATTTGAAAACAAAAGAATGATATGAAAGAAATTTCTTAAGGAAATTTTGGAAAAAAATATTAGAGTACAACAAACATCCGATTGTAAAATAAATCATCCATCCTTCTTCTCCTCAAACAACATTTTCTTTAATAAATATTTTAAGTTTATTCAATTTCTTATGATCTTCTTGAAGATTATTCAGCAAGATCTCCTGATCCTAATTCTTCATTTCTAATGTCAAGATCCTTTCTTCTTGAGCATTGATTTAATAGTCATTATTCTTAATAAACTCTTCTCGAGCAGCCGCATTTTTCACTAATCCATCCATGACTTCCTTCTCACTTCTTAAAGACTGGGAAATGTAATTGAGTTGGCTAACTTTCTCATAAATAGATGGCTTGACTTTGTTGAACACAGATTCACAAGTATGGAAAACTCCATTTGTTGAATCCATGAAGTCACTGAACTATCTAAGCTCTTCATTGATGGTTTCGGTGCGGTTAATGACTTTCTTACAAGTCAACTTCTGAGATTTATAATCAATAAAAAGATTAATGAAGTTTGCTTCTGTCTTGACCACCAAATCCATAAGAATATTGGTAGATTCCGTCATTTGATTCAGGGTATCTTACATCATTTGACGTAGGGAATCTATATTTTCAAGAACCGGAATAGTACTGACCAACTTTCTTAGAGACAAATTGAAAAATTAATGCTCAACAGAGGTTGAGGATTCGGAACTTGAATCATCTTTTCCTTTATCAAATCCTCTTAGAGTTAAGTAATCTGGTTTCTCAATCCTTTTGGAAGTCTTTTGATGCATTTCCTTTTCAGATGAGGCAACCAAAATACTCTTTCCTTTGATTGGATTTCGAGCTGGGGTTTCTTCATCTGATACTTGAATTACATTAAGATCTCCATATTCATCTTGTTCACCTTGGGGCTCTTGTTATTAAGATCCTTGTCTTTCTTCTTCCTGTATCTCTTCCCCTTAATCACTTTGTTGTTCAAACTCTTCATTATTATCTTCTCCCACTTTAATCTCAACTTGTTCCTCAGCTTCAACTTCAACTTCTTCTTTATTCTCTTGATCTTCAAAAACTGATTTAGAAGTTGAACTCTTAGGAGATTCAATGTAATCTTCCCTTTCTCTTAGAACATCATCATTTCTTCTTGAAAAATATGATCTTTCATTTCTTGAAAATTTTCTGATATTTCTAAGACACTCTTGGCATTCCGAATTTTCAAAGTGGGAACTAATTTCTAAATATAAACATGATATTATGGTAATTCATGAGATTTATTCTCTACAACATTCAGTAAAGACAGACAACTTGAGCTTTTGAGGATTTCTTCTTCAATATCGTCTTCTTTCCTTTGTCTAGATTCTCGGCATGGTTGATTTTTAAGGCCTTAGGCTCTACAGGATTTAATCCAAAGTAAGGATCACTTTCCTTTCTGGTAGCTTCCAACTCTCTCCATTTTGAAACTGTTGCATCAGAAAAGGCTTTTAGCTTCTTTGTAGGAGGAGGTGCTGGTACCTGAACATGAGGAAATGGTGCTGGTAAGCTTGGTTTCTCATGTTTCCTTTTCTTTGGTACTAATTTTGGAGATTCCAAAATATAAACTATGTTTTGGATAACCATTTCTTCAAAATATTTGGATTTCTGTAAAAAATCTACCTTCATTCTCTTAAGAGTATCATCGCTGAGCAAAAAAAACTTAATAGATTACAGACTAAGAGGAAATGGTCATTCAGCTCTTGAAGGCACATAAAAAATTTCTCGAGATAGTTGGTGGATACATAATAATATGAGATCTGATGGTTCCACCTTTTACTACTTGGATGGTGAGAAAGACTTACTTAATCAAGTTGATCATACTTACATTGAAAATAAAGTAAAATAGAAAGATATCACATATCAATAAAGAGTCTTTATCCCCTTTCCTTGAATAAGAAAACCTTATATCTATAGGGATACCAGTTTGTGATTTTTTGTAAGATTTTCAATCTTCGGATTCTTAACATACGTAAGTCCAAGGAAATCTAGAGCCTTGTGTTTTTTCAAAAGAACCTTCTTTTGAGGGAAGTTTATGAGGTCACAAAATAGACTATTCTTTATATGGTTTGTTGAGAACATTTTTCTCCTTTTTATAAAGAACTGTATAAGCCTTATCCTAACATTTAAACTTGAACATATCCTTTCCATCCTTTTGAAAGAAAGATATGAGTTCATAGAATTGTATGACTAGATCAGGGTAAACCGAATCCTGAGATTTCTTTTTAGCCACACATACACTTTAAATCTATTATTTCTTATGACCTTAAAAATGAGGGATTCATACTTTGCAAAGAAGTTAGGGCATACCAGTCTTTCCCTAAAGATCGGCCAACCCTTTATTTCCCTGTTAATCGGCATCTGATATGCTAAGGATTCAAGAGGCATTTGGAGTGTAAGAAACTGTGGAATCGGACTGTAGACTTTGAAGGCAATAGAAATTCATCACAGAGATCAAGGAAGATGATGTGGAATTCAATAAATGAGTAACCCCTTATATAGACATATCTAGGACTTTTCAACTCCCATAAGATAATCAAACGGTTGAAAATAACCTGATCTGAACTAATGGATGATGATTATTGTAGAAAATATGAATTACAATATTTTAAGGTAAGATAAAAAATTAATTGAAAATCTTGAAATACAAACAATTTAAACCTAAAATTAAAAATAAAGGAGTACGAAAATGTACCTTTTAGAATACTCTGAAGAATTTATTAGTGTTATGATAATTCTCATGGAAGTTTTAGAATCCATGAATTTTTTTCCGATAATTTCAATTACAAGAATTTCAATTCTAAGAATTTCATTTTCATGAATTTCAATTCCGATAATTTCAATTACAAATAGAAATCTAATATGGATTATCTTAGAGAAGGATGAGTTTTTTTAAAAAAAATATTAAAGAAATAATAAAAAGGAAAAACCAACAAGCATATGTACTCCCCTTGAAATAAGGATTGACTTAATATTAAGAGATGGTTTAAACAAGAGGTATATATGAATGATTACCTTAAAGTAATCATTCCTAGATTATTTCTAATATTTTCAAATCTATCGGAAGGTAATGGTTTTGAGAAAATATCTGCAAGTTGTTCTTGTGTTCAGATGAATTAAAGAATAATATCTCCTTTAAGTGTGTGATCCCTAAGAATGTGATATCTAATATCTATGTTCTTTGCACGGGAGTGATGTGCAGTGTTTCTACTTAGGGAAATGGAAATTGGGTTATCACTCATTAATTGAGTTCTAGTAAAACTCATACAATAGTCTCTGAGTGTGTGTTGCATCCACAACACTTGAGAACAACAAATTCTTACTACTAGATATTCAGCTTCAGCAATGGAAAGTACTATAGAATGTTGCTTCATGTGAGACCAATAAATGGAGGTATCTCATAAGAAATGAAAAGTTCCAAATGTACTTTTTCTATCCATTTTACAACCACCAAAGTCAACATCTGAAAAACATTTATGTGCAAAAGAATTTACAGAATAATAAAATAGTCCCAAATCTAAAGTTCATTTTAAATACTGAAAAATTATTTTAACACCCTTTAAATGAGATTCATTAAGATTTTCTTAGTACCTTTCACATAAGCATACTGAAAAAATTATGTCAGTTCAACTAGATATTATGTAAAGTAAACTTCCTATCATTCCTCTATAAGATGTTTGATCCACAGGTTTTCCTACTTTATCAATATCAATAGTATTAGAGGTTCTGATAGGAGTACTTATACATTTACTTTTTTATACCCAAACTTCTTAAGAATATATTTGATATTATTTTGTTGAGATATGTAAGTTCCTTTTGGTTTTTGAGAAATTTTAAAACCAAGAAAAAAAATGAACTCACCCATCATACTAATCTCAAACTCAGATTTCAGAAGATTCACAATGGAATCAGTTGAGGATTTGTAAGTTGATCTGATGATGATGTCATAAACCTAAATTTTAACAATAAAAACATATTTATTAACTTTATTATTGAAATGGGTTTCATTAGAGGTTCCCTTAACATAGTTATTTTGAATTAAAAATCCTTAAATTCTATCATACCATGCTCTAGGGGTTTGTTTAAGTCCATATAAAGAATTGGTATGTTTGTAAACATGATTAGGATTTTTTGTATCTTCAAAACCATGGGTTGATCTACATAGACCTCCTCCTATAAAAACCCATTGAGGGAAGAACACTTCACATCCATTTTATAAAGACTGAAGTTAAATAATGATACAAAGGAAAGAAGAATATGGATAGATTAAAGTCTTGCTACAGGAGCATAGATTTCTTTCATAGTCTATGCCTTCTTGTTAATTATAACTTTAGCCACTAATATTTCCTTATTTATAACAATAATTACATTTCCATCACATTTATTTCTAAAATTCCATTTTACTCTAATAACATATGTTTCCTAAGATTTTTCAACTAAGGTCCAAACTTTATTCCTTACAAAATCGTTGAGTTCATCTTGCATGGCCTTTATCCTATCTTCAACACCCAAGCCTTCTTCAGAAGTCTTTGGTTCAAACTGGAAATGAAAAGCAACATGTTCAAATTTATTATTTAAATAAATTCTATTACTTACT
Organism: Viscum album; assembly: GCA_963277665.1. NCBI lineage: Eukaryota > Viridiplantae > Streptophyta > Magnoliopsida > Santalales > Viscaceae > Viscum > Viscum album. Next base: position 1,545,003,929 of record OY728130.1, read on the forward strand.
GGTTGATTATCATTACTAATGATATTATCACTGGGATGATTCCTAAGTAACAGATGACTTGGTTTTTGAAAAACGTGTTCATCAACATATGGTAGAAAATCATCACGAGTAAATATCTCAGATATTTCTTCTCAATCATTTTCCTTAACTGAAGGATCCTCTATCAAAGGATAGTGATCATTTTTAGAAATTATATCAAAAACAAGTTCAGGTTTTCAGAAAAAAAAGGATTAGTTTCATTTAATTTGACATGTATTGTTTCTTCCACAAAGTGTTTTTATTAAAAACTCTTTATTCATTAGAGTTAGTGTTAGGACCGATAGGGGCCTATAAACCCTGAGAGGGGGTGAATTAGGGTATGGATATTCTTTTTCAAAGTTCTTCCTTCCCCACTGGATCTTGACATCTTTATTACAAGGGTCACTTTGTTTGCACTTGTGTGTTTATTATGATCACTTATTTTCTTCTTTATCTGATGATGATGATTTAAATGTAATGCAGGGAAATAAGCAGGTATACACAATTATTTTTACTTGGTTCACCTACACTATGATACTTCCAAGGAGAATACGCCGACAAGTTGTCGGTCATACCAAATTCCACTATTCGTCACTAGATGTGGATACAAAGGTTCGAGATAGATCACTTCAATTCCCAGGCTCACTGCCTTTACAAATTTTATGGTCAGCTCACTACATTCCCAAGGGTCACTCCATGTTTCTATCTCTCTGCATCCCTGCCAGTGGAGAGGATCACCTTCTTTCTCTTCCTTTGCTCACTGCTCTTTGAAGGAATCCACTCACAGTTTATAGACCTGTAGGTCTCTTCATTTGCATGAATGAATACATCCTCTCTCGTATGTAGATGCTCTGTTCAATCTCAACCTTCACCCGTAGATGAATTTCTCTTTGCACCGAAGGTATTGGGCAAACTTCTAGCTTCCACGCAACCTGAAAATCACTACTCGAAATAAACCTTACTTGGCGTGCAAGTCAATCTCAGCGCGCAAGTATCCGCGCACAAGTCATAACTGGCGCGCAATTCTTCCTCAACCACTTGCATGACACAAGCTTCCTCAACTCAAATCTTGCGCGACTCACTTCCTTTTAAGCCCAATCCAATATTAGAGTGCAACTGCCAACTATCTCCCTTCTTCAAATCTGGCGCGCAAGACCCACTTGCGCGACCACACACCACTTGCGCGACCACCACACCTGCGTGACGGGAGCTCTGAATCTTCAAAGTGTTGAACTCCGGTAAGAAATGAGGAGGGGTAGTCCAGTATTTATAGGAAAATTGACCACCCTGCGCGACGGCGCGCAAGTCACCTACGAGACCCAGTCTCAGCGTGCATGACTTTTGTCCTCCTAAACACTTGCGCGACCAACTCCCAAAATTGCGCGAACCTGTTTCCTTTTCCATATTTTGATCTTCTGATCTTGAAAAACATATGGCGCTCAAGTTTCCTATACTCCAAGTCCTCGGAACGCAAGTCTTTTTGCCAAAGACACTTTTCTTCATTTGTCGATTTTCAGGCCCAAAAATTTGGCAAACACTGGAAAACAGTGCCACCTTGTATCTGTTCTTTTTGTACCACCTCCAGATCGTCCATTCCATTATCGACGTTCTTGAATCAAACATGGATCGTTGACCACAGCTCTTGAACTCAAAATTCCACCATAAAATCCCCTTTGTCAACAAATTTGCATGTCATGGTTTTTATTGTCAACAATCACAACACAGATGATTACTTTGTCAACAAACACAATCACCTCAAAAATACTTCAATTATGCCTTGAGAGATTTTTTCCCAACAGTTAGTGGAGTAGCCTATGAAAATTCCATCATCTTATTTTCATGTAAATTTATGTAATATATCATTAGTATTTTAGATTAATACTTTGAAACCAAAAACTTTGAAGTAATGTACACTTGGTTTTCGGCCAATCCATAACTCGTAAGGGGTTTTACTATGAAATAGTCTTATTAAAACTAAATTTATAGTATAACAAGAAGTACTTATGGATTCAACCAAAAAATGTTTAGCTATAGAATATTCATTCAACATGGTTCAAGTCATATATTAGGGAATAAAATTTCTTCATTCAATAACACCATTTTTCTGAGGAGTTTTTCGAGCTGAAATTTTTTGAGTAATACCTTTCTTGCTACAAAAAGGTTCAAAGTCAAAACTTTTAATATTTTCACCATGATCACTATGAATAGTTTTAAACAGTAGATTTTTCTCATTTTTAACTTGAGATCTAATGTTTTTGAAATAATAAAAGGCTTCAGATTTATTTGCAAGAAAATAGTCCAAAGGAAATCTAGTGTAGTCATCAATTAAAACAAACACATAGTATTTACCACCAATACTTCCAATTTATGTTGGATCAAATATGTCCTTGTGCACCAACTGTGATGTATTAGATATTGTAAATTCACTTATAAATGTAAATCTAGATTTATGATGCTTGACATATTGACATGGATCATAGATTTTTTAGAAATCAGACTTATGTTATGATAGGTCCTTAATTTCTTTCTTAGAAAGTTTACAAAGATTCCTTAAGTTATAGTGTCATAGTCTTCTGTTCCAAATCCATGATTGATCTTCAAATGAACTAAGGAAAGGTATATATTTACATCTAAGGTCTTCTAGGATTAAGGTGAACACATTCTCATGCTGAAGGATAGAGAGAATAAAATCATCCTTGGAATTGTGAACTAAACATTTATCATTTATAAAATCCACACGGTAACCTTCATAACATAATTGGCTTATGATAATGACGTTGTGATTAAGGCCTTTTACAAAAAGAACATTTGAAATAATAGCTTCACCAAGAAGAACAATTTTATATATACTAAAAATTTCTCCTTTAGAGTTATCCCCAAAAGTTACTTTTCAACCTTTAGTCTTTAATATATTTTTGAAATAGTATTTTTTACCAGTCATGTGTCAGGAAAATCCATTATCCATATACCATATCTTGTGGGTAATTCCTTCATTATCCTAGTCAATAAAGAGTTAGGTTTTTAGAATCCAATCTTACTTGGATCTACAATTGTTAGACAATCCAATATTGGGTATCCACATTTATTTAGAAAAGAATCCTTTAGGAAACCCAATAGATTGAACTTTATTTAAAAGAATAGTTCTTCTTCCAATTCCCACAACATTGGCCTTTATTACAAAAGGGGGATCTTGAAGGAACAAAATAATTGTTTCTAAAGATTTTTTTTTATGAGAATAACCTAATCCTTAATTATTATCAATAAGTCAGATCTGAGAAAACATCTTATCAAAATTTTCCTTACAAGAAGTAAAATTTAAAATAAGTTTTGTTAAGGAAATTATTTCAGATTTTAGTCTCAGCACTAAATTATTAACCTCTAGAATAATAGATTTAGAGTTATGTTTATCCTCTAAAGAATCTTTTTCTAAAAACATAATTTTTAAGATCCTTATAAATTTTATGCTTCTCGGAATTAACTTTCTCAGGTTTCATAGAAATATTTTATAAAGCATCAATTTTTTTATCAAGATCTTTGGTAAGATACGAAATTTCTTTTGTAAAATTAAATTGTCCAGAATTTTTTTTTCATGTTTCTTAAAGACTTTACAATATTTCATTTCAATAAACTTAGAAAATATAGAAACTTCCTTATAGGAAGTAAAATCATTATTGATTTCTAATGAAGTGGACTCCTCATTTGAAGAAAAACCTTAATCAGGAAAATATTTACATAAAGTCATATTGGTTAAGGATTCAGCAGTTCGTACCTTAGCCATAAGGAAACGATTTTGAAATGGAGCTCGGGATATTAAACAAATATTGTTTTACTCTGAAGATTCATATTCTGAAGAATCATCAGAATAATCTCCACCACTTTCAACTTCACAAGAAGAAATTTGGAAATATATATTTCTTGTCATGGAACAAAGAAAAGTATTAAGTACCTTAATGTTCAGTTTGTATTACACATTTTTTAGAATAGTGAAGGTTCTAAGTTCCTTATCATTAATATTATAATATCCACTTAACATAATATAGTTGTCTAATCCTATAATTATCAAGAAGGTATTAATTCTATCTCTCCAGTACTCATAGTAATTTCCATCGAAAATTGGTGGTCTATTAGGATTGATATTGTCCAGAGATCCAACATTAATGCATATTATACTTAAAAGAATATTTCTTTCCACAAAGCTTGTTAGAAGTAAAATTTTGTAAACCATGATTAACAAATATGAAGGTGTTAAGAATAATGAAATCTTTGGCAAGAAAACTTATATGTGATTATATGTATTTATGATACCTCCTCTGATACCAATTGTAGGATAGAATATGTATAATGAGATGCTCAAATTCAGGAGGGGGTGAATTGTATAATTTAAAAATTACATTGGAACTTTTAAAGAAGGTATAAAAAATTCTTATAGAATGTTTCTTTACCTTAATGAAATATGTTTCTTAATGTCAGCTTTTAACTTTAAGAAAACATATTTTAACAAAGTTAAACAAAATTCACAAACCCTATTATAGAAACCTTTTCTTAAACATTATAACCATAAGATAAAAACATAAGAAAGATATACTTAAAGGAAATATTGTACCTTATAGGGTATATAATATTTAATATAATCAGAGTAATGGAATTTGAAAGTATAAAAAATTTATACTTTATAACTTTAACAATTTTAAAATGGCAGTGGAATAAAAACAACTTGAAATATAAAACAAGTAATAATAAGATTATTTTAACCCAAAGAGAAGGGTATCCAACAATATTGGATAAAGTTTCTTTGAATTATACTTTCAAGAAAGTCTATCTTATTAAAACCCATGTAATCCATCAATATGAAGATCGGTATTTGTTTTGTTATTCCCGCAAGCCCTCGATTTAGAAGTTAATAAGAACCTCTATCTTCCAAAACCAGAATCCCGTGATCAGAATGATCGAAGTATACACAAAGCAATTCTGAACAAGTTGTTCATTCCTAAACAAGTTGTACATGAAATCGGCATGAAGCACTAAGAGTTGTAAGAGCCTCTCTCTCGAGAAATCACTTCACAAGCATTGATCACTTTTCTATTCACAGTTCATCATCGAAGTTCAATATTTTTATCAATGCCCCTATCTTATTCAAATGAACTCATATTTATAGGAAAAACTTCTCAACGGTTGGCTCCACTCCAATAGTCATATTTTCCTTAAATTTTAGTGGGACATGGACTTGTGTCAAACTAAAAATGGTTAGTTTGTGATAGATTGTACGACATCGTTTCATGTATAAGAAATGATGATAAGTTCAAGGTAAATGTTAAGTATAAAAAAACATAAAATCTGATAATATTGGAATGATACATTTAGAAATTCTCACATTATCAATAAAGTTAATTCTTAAGAAAATTCAAATCGGATTGAGAAAATGGTATCACTATCTTTTGGTGCTTGTACCATAAAATTGGTATGAAATTTGTTCTAGAATCGCTATCATTAAAACATTATGACATTTGTACTGAAATTCGTATCATGAAAATGGTATGAAATTTATATCAGTATCAGTATAATAAAAATGGTATGTCACATGTATCTGTATCGGTATCATAAAAATTGTATGACATTTGTGTTAGTATCAGTATCATAAAAACAACATGACATTTGTATCAATATCGGTATCATAAAAGAAATAGTATGACACTTGTAACATAATGAAAAATATGTAAGTAAACGTAATTACAGATATATAATTAAACATAATGAAAAATATGTAAGTAAAATGGAATGACAATTTTGTAATATAACAAAGTTAAAATTATGTAATTATAATAGAATGTCAAATTTGGATCTTAAGAAAAAGTATTTGTGATTTTCAAAACATAAAACCATAAGTAATGGAGAAGTTATAAGATAACATTATTGACTCAGCATTTTAGGATTTATTTGTTTTTTAATCCTTATCCTCCCATCTAGAGCTCTTACCCTATGTGATTTTGGGTTACTTCATTCCCTCTGGATCAATCTATTCATTGAATGATCACCAGGGCTAGGAATTTCATCTCTTCAGGTAATAATTCCTCTTAATCCTTGTTTGGTTTTTGTTGTAGCTATTTCTTGGATATTGTTTTGTATCGAATCTTGTTTTTTATCAATCATTTTTAGTCTCTTATCTTTCCTTATCTTATGAAGGTAGATATTGTGGTTTTAAAATCTCTATTGGCAATGGAGGTTAGGTTTTCAACTCCTTTTAGGTAGGTGTTTATATACAAGGGTTTAATTTTATGAATTAAACATAGTTCTTAATTATTTAATTTGAGTTATTCAATTAAATTGAATTGCTAAATTTTTTCTAATGATTTCCTGGAAACACAAATGGTTTCAAAAATGTGTTTTCCATGAAAATGGATTTTCTTGATTTGGAAATGGGTTTTCAAACTCAGAAGAGGATTGGCTTGGATTTTGAAATAGATTATCAAATTGTGAACATGGTTTTGAAAAATTATTAGATAAATTCATATTGGTAACCTTGGATGTGTTATTAAAGATACACAAGTAGCCATAGTGTGTGTAGCATCACTAAGTGGAAACTATTTGTGATTTCGACTGGAAGACTTGTAATATCTATATTTCATGCTTGTATTTTAATGTATTTTTATTTCATTGAGTTTTGAATTTAATTGACCAATATTTCCAATTTTGGATGATTTTTTTATGTTTTATGGAAGGATACAGAAGATACATGAAAATGGAACAATAATTGGAGGATTAAGGAAGGAAAATACACATTTCACTGTGAGCGGTGGAGCTACGGAACTAGAGTAGAACAATTACACATCATGTATTTCATTACTCGATGAAATTTCATCAAGAAGATTTCTTCATAATGATAATTCGTAGTGTAATTACACACTATGAAAAGAAGTTACACATCTTGTACATAAATACACATCATGACTATTAATGGCATGAAAAATATGAGAAATTTAATACTGACATGGATTACACATCATGAAAAATATCTCACGTCATGAATATTTAGGTTAATAGAAAATTAATAATGGATTTAAAAGGGTTTGACTGGATTTTTTATAAAATTAACCATAAACCACATAGTTGAGAACATTCAAAACTAAGGGGATCCAACAGATAAAATACACACACATAGAGTGATGACTCAGAGACCTAATATTTCACTGTTATTCACCGCCATTATTCATAGAATTTCCAATCTACACATTCTCATAATTCCTCTCATGAGAAAGTAGTTTTATTTTTTTAGGTGATTTGATTGTAGGGGGAGTGATTTTATATATTATTTCTATTTTAAATTATTCTTTTCGATTGTTTCATCACCAGTTATCAATTCCAATCTTCATCTTTTCTAAATCACATGACAATTAATTGTAATTTTAGGATTTTTATTTCATTTTATCAATTAATTTTCTTGTTTTTCTTATGATAATTATGCAATCTAGATTGGTTATTTTTAAATAGGTTTTTGGGTCACCTAGTTTTTTGTTTACATGTAGTAAATGACCATTCTAATGGTCAAATCACAAGACTAGGGAAAAGTACCCTTACCAAGGATCCCTAATAACCCAATTATGACACCAACATTGAATAAATCCATAATAAATTTAATCTATAGAACGTGACCCTAAAAATCACTAAAACTGGAATGATTCTCATCTTGATTTGAAAACCAATCATTACTACACTTGTTATCTTTCGCCAAGAACACCAAACAATTGAAATTTTCATTTTTTTTAATTAATACACGAAATATAGATAATCTCCATGGGTTCGATAATTGGGCCATCCAGATACTAAATTATTAGTTAGGTTGTATGATTTTAATAAATTATTGAATTTTTCTACCCTCGTAGGATTTAACGACTACATGCATTCTATCAACTTGATGTATTTTGGATCTGACTTATTCTTTCTTATGATTTTGTCAGATTAGTATTCATTATCTCATAGGATAGGGTCTACTATGAGGCCATTTATCCTTTTCTATTTATGGTTATTTATTTCATGATTGCTTTATCATGGATTATTTCTCACATGTTTCTTTCACAAAATTTTAACACATATATTAGCATTATAGGTTATTTCATGGATATCTGTTTACCTATTTACCAATTGATGCATGGATATGATTTCATATTTTTATCACTTCTACTTATCATATTTTTTTCTTTTATAATATGATATTATTTTATGAAAATTAGAGGATGAAAAAGAGAAAACATTTTATAAATTCATTGGATTTATATAAATTTATTGTAAAATTGTTTTCTTTAAAATGATAGATTTGTTGCATTCTTGATATTATAATTTATATATAATCTTTGGTAGTTTCCTAATGGGTTGATTGTCACATGATACGTTTTCCCTTTTAGTGGTTTTAGAATAGGTTTTTCAAGACCTGGGTGAATGGGACGACATTCTACATCATACCGGCTTCTCCAAAGGTTATTACTTTAGTCTCAGATTGTTTGGAGGTGATGATTGGTCATGTGGATACTAGTTTTTCCAGTTTTTGTGTGTGTTAATTTTGGTTCTATCCTATTTTTCTCAGTTTCATATCCACTTCATTCATATTTATACATGGATTGTACGTTTTTATCCTAATATGTGAGCTTTTTATTATCTATGTTTTACCCCACTTCATATTGGACTGATTTAGGTGACTGGTATGGTTGGACCGAGATGGTCTATTACAATTTGGAATCAAAGGGGTTACTCAGCCTGAAGTGTGTTATCACTACCTAAGTTGGTTTTGTGTCATGGGTTGAAAAGAGTAGGTTCGCTAGAATTCTAAGACTAGTTGTGGAAAAGGGTCTTAGGTAGCTTACTCTCATGAATGAATTTGAGATTACTTGGGTTGTTGGAAAATATTTACTAAGTCCAAGACAAATTATTTTGGTTTATTTGAATTAATTTAATGAGAAATTTATTTAAAGGGGAATGTCTATTTATTTTGGGGAATTGTTGTGTGTAAGTATGGTTGAATAAACTAAGTGGGATTTTTATTTAGATGGGAATGATCCATTCTAAATGTGTTTTCCTTTTGTCTTAGAATTCATAATTTTATTAAACTCTAATTGTTTTAAATTAGTTTTTTCGATTCTTGTTTTTGGTTTAATAGTTCAATATTTTCTCATGACTGATTGGTTATTGTCTTTTGGTTAATAGATAATGCCTCCTAAAAGATCTCATCTAAATACGATACGGTAATCCTCAAGACATATTCCACGTACAGATCATTTACTGGACCCATCCCTTAGTGAAGTAATTATCCATACCATTAAAACCCTAGTTTCATTAGGGATAGATAATCCATGATGAGTACTATGTCATGGTGTAGAATTTACCATGCATTATCCACTAATCATCCTTGGTGACAAAGGACCACAGGAGTCAGAGGAGTTCCTTAAATGGATTGATAATATCTTAAACTTTTAGAAGACTCATAAAGATTATCAAGTTTTCTTTTTCATACATATGATTGATAGAACATGGAAAAGAAAGTGAAAATTGATTGTGAAATCTATGTTGCATAATGTTCTTACATAGCTTTCTTTCAAGAAGATCATTAATCTATAGTTTTATCTCGATAATTTACATATGATAAATACCCATGAGTTTCTCATGTTGGTTCAGGGAGAGTGTATTTTTATGAAGTAATCCAACCACTTTATTTAGTTGGTACATCTATCACTATAGTTTTTCACCAATGATTACCTAAAGGATAAGAGGTTTTAGATGGGGTTGAGGGACAATGTTTGATCAATGCTAGCTCTTTTATGCCTTCTAACCTTTTTGGATTTAGTGGATAAAATATCTTTGGTTGGGGTAGATATATCTAGAAGAATAGGTTTGGGTAGAGTTTTAGTTAGTTTAAGTAGTAATCCATGGTGATTATTCTGGTAAAAAAGGGAGCACAAGAGTGGTCAGTATTCTACCTGAGCTGTTTCGGGAGCTTCACCAGGGAAGCCAAAGGTTATTTTCTACTAATGCACAAGGCATGGTCATACCATCCTCAGTATATAGAGGCTCTACAGTCTTGTCATCTTTTAGGGTGATCTGGAAATTGAAAATGTTTCTGTGATAAAATGTACAATTACAGTAAGGAAGGATCAACATTCACCAAAGGGTCACAAGTTCATGATGAGGCTCCCAAGGGTGGGGGTCTCATTCTTAGAAAAAAGGGATGTCTAGGTGTCTATTTCTATATGGTTATATATAGTAGAGAGTTCTTAAGAGGAATCTAAAGAATGGCCATGTACTATTAGAAGTACAAAGTTTATTTCCTCTTCTATGGTGCTAGGTTTGTTTGATACAGGTGCTACACATTATTTCATATCATCAAAAAATTTTGACATATTGGGATTGAATTATGACATTATGTAATTATTTTTGGATATTTCCATACCATTGGGGAAGAGGAACAAAAATGGTTTCAAGTTAGCTGTTTGTCGAGAGGTGATAGGGAACTTTGAGGTGGTTTGGGAATTCTTAATGCTTGATCTTTACATACTTGACTTGACTGTCAACATGGATTGGATGATCAATTTAAAAGATTATATAGACTATTATCATCATCTTTTATAGTTATTATCTAACTATGGGGTCACACATGTTATCCAGTGTGAGTGGGACTCTAATAAAAAAGGGTGGGGGCATTTTTTCCCTTATGCAAGTATAATCTCATAAAAGTTGTCCGAAATTATTTTTGATTCCGTTGAACTTTTCTTAGGAGGTAATATACATACTTTAGTGTGTTAATAACCTGAGGTCTATCTGTATGATTCTTCTGTCTTACTTAAAATAATAGTGGTCATGTTCACTATTGAACTTCTCCCTAGAACGATTCCCATTTATATTTTGTAATATCAAATGGAACCTGCTTAGTTGGTGGAAATTAAGGTCCCGATTAAGGACCTGTTGATGAAAGGATTTATCCATCCTATCATGCCACTATGGGCTCCACCTGTACTCTTTTATAAAAAGGTATAAGGGATCCTTAGAATTTGTATTGACTATCTAATGATTAATCGGGAGAAAATTAAGAACAAGAATAATTTACCATGAATTGATGGTATCTATGGTCATATTAAAGGGTCTTGATTGTTTTATAAGATTTATTTATGGCTGGGGTACGATCAGTTTCGATTCCAACATGAGGACATAAATAAGGAAACATTTCAGTGTCGATATGTGCATTTAGAGTTATTGGTTATTTCATTCAGTGTCACTAAAGATCTTATGGTATTTATGAATTTGATTAACCTAATAATTCATTGGTTCTTAAAATATTTTGTTTTGGTATTCATATATGAAATATTGGAGTACTCAAATATATAGGAGTAACACAAAGGCCATTTGAATATCATACTTTTAACCTTGATGGAACATCTTCTGTATGGCAAGATTTTCAAGTGTGGGTTTTGGATTCAGGAAGTGAAGTTTATATGGAATGTAATATCTAAGAGGGGAATCATAGTAGATCCTTAAAATGTAAAAGAAGTTATGACTTGGGGGAATCCCTAAACTGTGTTTGAGATACAAAGATTCTTGGGTTAAATTGGTTACTGTAGACATATTGTCTAGGACTTATCCAAGCTTGTATAATTGATTCCAACTTTAATCTAAAGGGGTGTAATATTTGAATGGAAAGAAAAATGTTAAAGATATTTTGAGGATCTGAAGATGAGGTTGACTTTATCACCTGTTTTGATTCTTCTGAAACTGTGGTTGGGTTATGATGTTTTCCACAATTATTTTTGTATATGTTTTTATTATGACTTAATGTAGGGGAAATAAGTTTTTTATAGTTGTATAAAATTATTACCACATAATAATAACTCCCTCACCAATGATCATGAGTTGGTAGCGATTATACATGCACTCAAAATGTTTCATCACAATATTGTTGGAGAATGGTTTATGGTATACACTGATCACAAAATCCTAAAGTATATTTTTAATTGTAGGTATAGGAACTTGCGATAGAGGTACATGGTTGAGTATCTTAATAACATTGATTTTGAAATCGTATATTTTCATGGGAAAGGAAATGTGGTATATAATGTGTTGAGGAGAAAATTATTTACTCAATCTGTGAAAGAATCAGATGAGCCGGGGTCTCAGATGAGTCTGATTGTTGAGATGATATTGGGAGTAAAAGAGGTTGGTGGATATTGTTTCCTAGCTCTGATTAAGGTTGAAACTTCTTTTTATGAATTATTTTGACTCTAGAATATGAAATACAGTGAGATCCAACAATTAGGAGATATCCTAAATTTTGGGAAGAACTCAAGTGAGTGGTCTTAGTCTCTCAATAGATCTTTTTTTCTTCTATAGAAGGTTGGTTGTTCTATTTTCCTTGAGGCTAGAGTCCCGAGAAAATAGAAATTTGTCATGTTTTTCTATGCACCCTGTGGATACAAAGATGTACCATGATTTGAGGCATCAGTATTAGTGATCCTGGATAAGGTGGTCAGTTGCAGATTTTGTATCATGGTGTCTCACTTGTCAAAGAGTTAAGGTGTAAGACTAGAGATGTGTAGGATTTTTGTAGCCTTTAACCATTCTGGTATGGAAGTGTTATAATATTTCAATGGATCTATCCATTGGTTTACCCTGGACTCCTAGTGGGAAGGATGAAATTCTAGTGATTTTTGATATAATCGCAAAATCAATACATTTCATACCAATAAAGGAAATGATGAATGTTAAATATTTTGGAGTCATATATGTCTGGGAGATTAGGATACTTCAAGGGGTTCCTTAGAAATGTTTTTTATAGGGACAAAAGGTTCACATCAATATTTAGGAAATTCTAGTAGGATGAAATGGGTTCCAAATTGAAATTGAACATGTATTATCATCCATAGATTAATTAGCAGATAGAGAGGGTTATCTAAGTTCTTAAGGATATGATTTTGGCTTGTGTTCATGATTTCATTGGATCATGGTACATGAATTTTCATTTTCTTAATTGTTACAATAATAATAGTTATTAGTGTTATATTATTATTGATCCCTTTGAGGCTTTTTATGAGAGACCATTCGATCACCATTATGATGGGAAGAGTTGAGAGAACAGCCCTTGGTTGGGTCATGTCTTGTTCAGGGGGTGATGGAGATGGTTCAGTCGATCCAGAGGTGGTTAATAATGTCGTAGAGTCATGAAAAACATTATGTAGACCATCATCATTAGCCGCTAGATTTTTAGGTTGGTGATGGAGCCTTTATTGGATTTTCATATTTCTTGGGACATCATCAGTTGGGAAATCAAGGTAAGTTGGCACAAAGGTTTGTGGTCCCCTTTGAAATCATTAGGTGATAGAGGAGTGTGACCTATCAGTTTGTTTTACCATATGTCTTGACCTCTATACATAATGTTTTTCGTTTTTCCATGTTGAGGAAGTATTTAACAAATCCATCCTATATGATTAGATGGGAGGATGTTGATATTGAGCCTGATACCACTTTGGTAGAGAATCCCATTTCATATTATGGATATTTAGGATAAGGTATTTCATGGTAAAAAAATCCCCCTTATCTAGGAACTATGGCAGTGTGGACTGGATAACCACAAGATGTAGGAGCAAGATTTATTGATGAGGTAGTAGTGGACTTATATTTTTACAAATCTAGTATTGTGATAATTTTTTGGTGGAAAAAAACATTTATGGTAGGGAGATTATAATTCCCTTTTATAATTCATTCAGGTATCCTCTAATATTTTCTTTCAGTCTCCATTTTTGTTGGGTGAGTACTATTGAACTTGAATGAGAAGGATACTTATAATGATGAAGTCAAGGATTTATTGTAATTTTTATCTTTTCACTAGACGTTCTTTTGTTCAATGGACAATTACATGATTTGTAATGGGATTACATGATTTCTAATGGGATTACACAAAGTGTAATGAATTCTAGATAGATTTTATGAACTAAACACATAATGTGATATTTAGACATTGTGTAAGGGTTACACATTGTGTAATGTGAAAAATCATGTTTTTAATCCTAAGTGATGTTTTTTTATCATAACTTAAAATAAATGTAATTCACGATGTGTAAAGGTGTTACACCATATTTAATTTTCCAAGGTACATCTTTTAGAGTGTCGTATGGGTGGTTGAGTCTTCATTGGTTTTCGACGACTAATCCTCTCAGACAGAGCTCTTACCATAAGTGAATTCGGGTGAATTCATTCCCTTCAGATTACTTCATTCAGTGATCGATCACTACGTCTATGAATTTCTTCTCTTTAGGTAATCATTCCTCTTGTTCATTTTTTGGTTTCATTTATAGTAATATATTTGATGTGGTTTTTTGATTTGATCATGTTTTATATCAATCCTTTTTCATATCTTATCATGCCTTGTCTTTCAAAGGCAGATCTAGATGTTTAAAATCTACTTTTTCAAAATTGGTTAGGTTTTCTACATCCTTGAGGTAGGTGTTTCTATACAATGGGTTAATTTGATGTATTTCACATCGTTCATTATTACTTATTTTGAGTTTTTCATTTAAATTGAAGTGATAAATTGTTTGAAATGATTTTTTGGAAATAAAAATGTTTTCAAAATTGGTTTTTCTTAAAAATGGATTATATTGATTTGGAAATGGGTTTTCAGACATTGAAGTGGAATGTATTAACTTTCAGAATAATTCATATAATTATGATCACGGTTTTGAAAATGTACTGAAAATATACAGTGGGAACCTTGGGTGCATTAGGAAAGAGACACAGGTAACTTTAGTATGTGTTTCACCACTAGGAGGAATCCTTTTGTGATATTGACAAGATTGAATCCATATATTTTCGACCTTTCGTTTTCCTTTTTAAGCTTGTGGGTTTCTAGTATTCATTTTCCCATAGGCTATGGCCCAATACAAGGCTCTTTTTCATTTTCAATTTATGGTTATTTATCACATGATTGTTTTGTATGGATTATTTATTATAAATTTTTTATGAGGTTGTAACACGTATCTTTTCATGATATTTTATTTAATGGATATGTGTTTACCTATTTACCTATTAATTAATTGATATGATTTCTAATTTTCATCACTATAACTTTTCATATTTATGATTTGAGAATATGAAAATATTTTATGAAAATCGTAGCCATAAAAGAAGTAAATGTTTTATAGATTCTTTGTACTTATATAAATGATTTATAAAATAGTTTTTTTTAAGATATATTTGTTACATTATTGATGTCAGACCTTGAATAGAAACTATGGTGTTATCCTAATGGGATTTTAATCCCACCCTATTTCTTCCCTTTATGAAATTGTAGACATTGTTTTGTATGAAACAGGTAAAGGGAATGGAATTCTATAGCATTCCAGCTTCTCCATAGGTCATTTCTTTGATTTGGAATGGTTTGGAAGTGATGATTGGTCACATAGAAACTAGATCTTCTAGTTTTATGGTTCTTTTAGGTTTATCCTATTTTTATCTGTTGTATATCGCTTTTTCCCTCTTTGTAATTTGAATGTATGTCTTGTTATCCTTATATAGAAGACTTGTAACACCCCGAGATTTTATGAAAAATATTCTTTTAATGTCTTGTGTTGTACTATACACCAAAAAAGCTTTCACAACACGCATCCTTGACTTTCCTTCCATTACACGCAATCGCAACCTTCCACGATAGCGTGTGTTGTACGCAACACCATGTTTCGCTAAACAACGATATGCTATTAAGATATTATTAAAACTAGCCATTATGAATAGTAAGAACCACATTTTAAAATTTTAGAAATTTTATCTCTCAAAATGGACTTCATTTTTGGATTCGGAGTATCAAATTTATCCTAAGGTGAAATTTTGGTACTTTTTGGATAACTTTCATATTCTGATGAATAGTGAAAATTACTAAATTTTAATTAAAAACTACTTTTTTAATCGAAATAATTAATAGTGATAAATTATTAATTTGAGTGGTTTTAAAGTATATTTAGAATATATTTTTACAATTCAATACAATGTTGGTCATTGGATGTAATTTCACATTTAAACCAGTTATAAACAAGTGTCAATCTTTTGATAGTTATTATCTCTTAAAAACACGCCTTTTGTTTAGACGACGGGAATTAATTTTTAAATTAATTAATGCAACTGATATGTTTTGAATTTGATAAAATAGAAATCATTTTTGAGTTCATAATATCAAATATAGCTTAGGCCTAATTTTTGGTATTTTTCTGAAAACTTTCAATTTTTGATGAATAGTGAAACCACTAAGTGGTAGGTTAAAAACTGAATTTTGCATAAAACTTAATTTTACCGCTTCTGTGAATGGAATTTCGAAAATCTGACAGACACGGTTAATATCAAAGACTAAAATGTGGTTCAATGAGATGAAAATAATTTTTGGTGAATAGTAACTTTTGACTTTTTCTTACCACAGTTAAAGGTAAATAGGGTAATTAAGGGTGAAGATGATATTATTATTACCCTAAAAAATGTCCTAATTCTATTGGATAAGTCTAATTCGACCAAAAACAAACTTAGGAATAAAATATGACCATTTAGGCCCACTTGGATTAGATTAGGACATTTATTATTAATTTATTTAAAGAAGGGTTAAAAGAGTTAAAATCAATGTTTATTTACTAAAACATTTTTAATATGGGGTTATACATAATATAAATTAGACTATAAATATTAATTAGAAATCTAAAAAGATTTCCTACATAATGGTATTTTATTTGTAATTTTTAGACATTAAATAATTTAATTTATTTATGACACAACGATGATGCAGTAATTATCTTATTAATGAAATATTGACATAACTGATGTTATAAATACCCAAATAAATATAATTTGAGACTTTTTATGAATTCCACTAATTTTATAGGTTAATATGATATATTAGTGTTGATTTAATCAGCTTGGTTTGAACATATAATTCTGTTATGACTTTCACAAAAATCATATATCAAATAGTGTCAAAATTGACACAAAATAGTTTTTAAATCAAATATTATATTATTAATTGTTATTTTATTCCTAAAAATCTAAGGTTCGGTCAAATGACATAGATAAGGATATATATATTAATAATAAACAATTTGGGGTTCGTTTGTCATGTTATAGTAAGTGTATTAACCATATAGTGTAAGAAAACAAAAAGACACGGTAAAAGTTAAATTATTTAACTTAGAGTTAAATCTAATTGATAAGGTTACAATAATAACCTAAACTTGTCTAAATCCTATTGGTTGATAGGATTTAGACCCATCCCCACTTTAGCTTCGAAATAAGACCCTTTGGAACCATTATAAACCGATTTTGACTTTAATATAAAATAATATTTTGAGATATTCCTAAGGTTCCCCTCTCCTCCCTTATAAAAGGAAACCTCCCCCCTCCTCCTCACACCAATTTGAGCACTCAAGATCGGCCAACCCCTGCCAAAATCTCATCTCCACTTCCCTAGAAACATCCTATAGGTTCTAGTATTCCTCAAAGACCAATTTTAGTGCCCTAAGAGGAGGTCTCAAAGAGGCGCTTCAAAGAAGAGGTAATTACCGTTACCAATTCTTTCATCTTTATTTCTTCTTCCCCTTCTTCTTCTTAGGTTGTTTCATTATGAAGTAATAACATCAGTATCACTCATATACTGATATGTTATTATAAGTATGAAACAGCCCTATTTCACCATCTATCCATCCTACGGAAAAAGAAATCACCGCGCGTGCGTACGTACGGAATACCGTCTCCACGCCATGGTGTAATCTATTTTCCACCACCACCTTACATGGATGGGTATAATGGTGTAAAGAATAACTATAAATAGTTATTACAACATAATATTGATTCTGATATATTGTATAATCCACTCCAATTCAATTCAATATTTATGGAAATGATATCATCGCTCGTGCGTACGTACGGACTACCGTCTCCACGACGCGATGAGATTCATTCTCCATGTTAACCATTTAAGAATGATTATAAAGTATATATAAAAAATAATAATGAAATATATGACATTATAAAGCTACTGGATTTATGTATATATATATGTATGTCATCTACTTACTTCCATTCAAGACAATAAGGAAAGGAAAACAGCGTTCATGCGTACGTACGGACTACCGTCTCCATGAACGGTGATTTTCATTTCATTTATCTATCTATTATATATATATATATATATATATACTGAATATATATGATATATAAATCATATTTTATATTCTGGAAGTAATTAAATCATGATATAAGTAATAATAATGTCAAGAACAACAAGTCAAAACACCTACGATAAATGAAACGACTTTACCCAAAACGCTTCTTTAACATGGAATTTACAAAAGAACGGGTAATATAAAGTCATAAGTGAACCATATATGATATCATAACAATGAATATGATTCTGTAATAAGTCAATGACATTATTTAAATCATTATACAGGAGTTTCGAACACATACGAAGCTAATCGGACCTAAGGTAAGGGAATATATCACAATCTCATTTTATCCGAGATTTTTTATACTTTGGCATTTACTGGGGTGTATTTTATCATCCACATCCATGTTTCCTCAATATGTAATATTATTTCCATCCACGTACAATTGTTTAAATCCAATTTTACCCTTCGGTGAGTTTTTAGTAAAATAAATGAAAGGAATCTTTTGTCGTTTTTCGTACGAGGTACTTTTTGACTTTTCCGACAAAAGTACGAAGAGTGTTTTTTAAACTTATACGGCATGAATGGATTTTTAAAACCTTATTTCTAAGAAGCATCCTTTACAAGTTTTCAAGTTTATTTTTAATCAACTTCTTTTAGTTTAATATTTTATGACATGTTAAAAAAGGAAAAATGTTTTTGAAGAAGAAAGGATATTTTCCTCAAGAATGGAGTTCAAGTGTTTTATCAAGATTATTTTCCATATAAGACAATAAAGGATTCTGTTTTTATCCCTATTATTACATTGATTTGATTATGCTGTGATGGAATTATTTTTATGAATTCCTTTATCTTATATGAATTGTTTTATGATGTCATGTTGTTTAAGAATTCCATTTTTATTACATGGGTTACGCTATGATGTATGGTTTATGATTATGTGGCACACATAAGAAAGGATTCATTATAAGATGGGTGGGACCTATATCTCCCTCCAATGCATTGGGTAAAGATTTTATATCTCATGAGATAGACATGGCTGTAACGGTAGGTTATACCGGTTCAGTGAAACAGGACTGGAATGAGGGTGACTCGGTTCAGAAAGGGACTTTGTCCACTAAGATAGTCTTGGCAATGAGTCATGACTAACAAGAAATGATTTTCCATGATTATGTGTGCATGCCACAAAGTTTCAAGTTTCATGTTATGATTATGGGGATCTCATTTTCACTTCTATGATTTGTTCCATGTTAAGATATTATGATCTCTTTTGCAGGTTATGATTTCCAAAATGTTATGTTCTTATGAATATGATGTGATTGATATTTCTTTTGTTTACCCTTACTGAGCATTTGAGCTCACCCTTTTATGTTTTCTTTTCCCCAGGATATAAAGAAAGGTTTTAGGTAAAAAAAAGGGAAGATCTTTATGGGATATATTGAAGATATTTTACCACGAATAGAAGGTTACGTTCCGAGTTTCCAAAGACACTAAACTATTACGGTCCTTGTGTGTGTGTTTTTGTTATGTAATAAGTATTCCGAAAAAGTAATGTAATGTCCATGTACGTCAGGCTTCGGGTCTCTACAGTTGGTATCAGAGGAAAGGTTTAGTCAACCTTTGGAAACTAGGACGCGAAAACGTTAGTGAGATCCCTAGAGATATTTCTAAGGTATGTCTAGGGATGTCCCTAAAGATAAGTATACGTATAGGATATAGTCCTAGAACTATGGTAACGATATTAGACTAAACCAAAGATGTTAGATATTGATGTTACTCCCCCTTTATTATGATTTTTGCCTCTCACACTATTCTTTTTGGGTTTTAGAAAATGGCTGGAAACAAGATGATTCACGATAATGGAGGATATGATGGACAATGGAATGATATTCTTCATGAGAAACTAAATGAAATGGGATTTGGAAGTCCAAACATCATTATTATGCCGAATCAGCAATCTCATAATATGATCAATAAAGTAAAATTTGGTAAGTTTCCTGACTCGGCTAATAAGAGAAAGATGGAGTTTCATGATGATCATAGAGGAAAGAAAGTTCAATTTCCCCTATGTAAATCATGTGGGAAGAGGCATCAAGGAGAATGTTTCGAAGGAACTGGAAGATGCTTTGGGTGTGGAAAAGAAGGACACAAAGCCAGTAAGTGCAAAGGAAAAGGTTCAGTTAACACCAGGGATGAGGATAATGGTATTGCTACGACATAAACAATGGTTAAATGTTTTAAATTTGGAATGTACGGGAATTATGCAAACCAATGCCCTAAGGGAAAGTCTCATGAAGAGAATCAGTATGGTCGTATGGGTAGTATTTATGTTGATGATGATGAAGAGACTACAAATGCTATGTGAGATGAAAGAATTGTTTAAGCTCGGTCAATGGTTTATGAAGGTAGTGGAATGATTACATTTTTATCAAGTGTAATGTTCTATAAAGAATCTCATAGTACTATGGAATAAAGAGACATCTAAGGATTGATACATTTTTGTCTTTCCTTGAGTTTTGAAAGTGTGTGATTAATTCTACCAGTATCCATGAAAGGTTATTCAGATATTTTTGGAAATAAGATGATATGCGCATAATGAAGGGAAAATGAGAAAACGAAATGTTTAACAGTATTCATGAGCTCATGATTGATATAAGGACTAAGTGATATCGTGGTTTGATTATAAAGAATTTTGAGGATTTTGGTATGTGGAAAGTGTTAACGTTTAACTGCATTCATGTTTTCACTAAGGTTCAATGGGTATTCAAGAGAATACATGATTAAGGACTTTGAATGTTTAGAATGTGACCAACAAGACATATCTTATGATATATGGGGATCAATGATGGTATTAAATCTCTGGTAATTGTTTTCACTATATTATGAGAGTGGACTGCAGTATTATGGGTAAGCCTAAAGATTGGAATGGATTATGTTGGACATAAGTTAGTATTGTTTAAGGATAGAATTTTTTTTTTGATATTATTGATGGGATGTTATAGTAATATAGTTTTAGAAAAAGGGCAACCTGCAGGACGGGCGACAGCCCATCGCGTTGGACAAGGCTGTGGGAATCGAACCCACAACCGAAATGCGACTGGCCTTTATCGCCTACCACTGGCCTACAGGAAGTCCCTGTTTAGTAGAAACTTTTTTTATTATATTAAGTAGTATGATATATGAAGTATAAGTCCATTTTAGGAACCATATATGATTAATCTAACTATAGAATGACTTATGTATATTTAATAACTTTTGCTAAACTTTTGGTTAAGACAGATGGAATGACCCGTCATTCTATCACATGATCTGCTAACACTTCACGAATAACAAATTCAACTTCATTTATTTAAGAGATGAAGTGGAAATTGTTCAAGGCACGAACAACAGTGAGATTGTACCAAAATAAAGTAAGTATTTATTCTAATTCAAATTCTTCAACTTTAGGGAAACGATCTTGAAAACCAAAAATGTTGTCCTAGTGCTCTTATATCTGATTAATCAGATGGTACCTTAGATCGTCACAAATTTATGGATTTGTGATTGCTAGCTTTTCCATAGCCATGTTCTCTACCACTCTCCATCAGAACATGATGGTTAGATTTCTCTTCCATATCCATATTTTCACCTATGTGGAAACCCAGTGATTAGTTTATTTGGGTAATCGTTACATTTTATACTTTAGTTTTTAAAGCCATGTTTTGGTATTCATTTTTACGATGTGGGTTTCTATCAAAGAAAATTTCGAATAGTAGACCATTTATAACCCCGACGAATTTCGGGGGCGAAATTCATTTTAAGGGGGGTAGAATGTAACACCCCGAGATTTTATGAAAAATATTCTTTTAATGTCTTGTGTTGTACGCTACACCAAAAGAAGCTTTCACAAAACACATCCTTGACTTTCCTTCCATTACACGCAATCGCGACCTTCCACGATAGCGTGTGTTGTACGCAACACCAAGTTTCGCTAAACAACGATATGCTATTAAGATATTATTAAAACTAGCAGTTATGAATAGTAATGACCACATTTTAAAATTTTAGAAATTTTATCTCTCAAAATGGACTTCATTTTTGGATTCGGAGTATCGAATTTAGCCTAAGGTGAAATTTTGGTACTTTTTGGATAACTTTCATATTCTGATGAATAGTGAAAATTACTAAATTTTAATTAAAAACAACTTTTTTAATCGAAATAATTAATAGTGATAAATTATTAATTTTAGTGGTTTTAAAGTATATTTAGAATATATTTTTACAATTCAATACAATTTTGGTCATTGGATGTAATTTCACATTTAAACCAGTTATAAACAAGTGTCAATCTTTTGATAGTTATTATCTCTTAAAAACACGCCTTTTGTTTAGACGACGGGAATTAATTTTTAAATTAATTAATGCAACTGATATGTTTTGAATTTGATAAAATAGAAATCATTTTTGAGTTCATAATATCAAATATAGCTTAGGCCTAATTTTTGGTATTTTTCTGAAAACTTTCAATTTTTGATGAATAGTGAAACCACTAAGTGGTAGGTTAAAAACTGAATTTTGCATAAAACTTAATTTTACCGCTTCTGTGAATGGAATTTCGAAAATCCGACAGACACGGTTAATATCAAGGACTAAAATGTGGTTCAATGAGATGAAAATAATTTTTGGTGAATAGTAACTTTTGACTTTTTCTTACCACGGTTAAAGGTAAATAGGGTAATTAAGGGTGAAGATGATATTATTATTACCCTAAAACATGTCCTAATTCTATTGGATAAGTGTAATTCGACCAAAAACAAACTTAGGAATAAAATATTACCATTTAGGCCCACTTGGATTAGATTAGGACATTTATTATTAATTTATTTAAAGAAGGGTTAAAAGAGTTAAAATAAATGTTTATTTACTAAAACATTTTTAATATGGGGTTATACATAATATAAATTCGACTATAAATATTCATTAGAAAGATAAAAAGATTTCCTACATAATGGTATTTTATTTATAATTTTTATACATTAAATAATTTAATTTATTTATGACACAACGATGATGCAGTAATTATCTTATTAATGAAATATTGACATAATTGATGTTATAAATACCCAAATAAATATAATTTTAGACTTTTTATGAATTCCACTAATTTTCTAGGTTACTATGATATATTATTGTGGATTTAATCAGCTTGGTTTGAACATATAATTCTGTTATGACTTTCACAAAAATCATATATCAAATAGTGTCAAAATTGACACAAAATAGTTTTTAAATAAAATATTATATTATTAATTGTTATTTTATTCCTAAAAATCTAAGGTTCAGCCAAATGACATAGATAAGGATATATATATTAATAATAAACAATTTGGGGTTCTTTTGGCATGTTATAGTAAGTGTATTAACCATATAGTGTAAGAAAACAAAATGACACGGTAAAAGTAAAATTATTTAACTTAGAGTTAAATCAAATTGATAAGGTTACAATAAAAAACTAAACTTGTCTAAATCCTATTGGTTGATAGGATTTAGACCCATCCCCACTTTAGCTTCGAAATAAGACCCTTTGGAACCATTTTAAACCGATTTTGACTTTAATATAAAATAATATTTTGAGATATTCCTATGGTGCCCCTCTCCTCCCTTATAAAAGGACACCTCCTCCCCCTCCTCCTCACACCAATTTGAATACTCAAGCTCGGACAACCCCTGCCAAAATCTCTTCTCCACTTCCCTAGAAACATCCTAGAGGTTCTGGTCTTCCTCAAAGACCAATTTTAGTGCCCTAAGAGGAGGTCTCAAAGAGGCGCTTCAAAGAAGAGGTAATTACCGTTACCAATTCTTTCATCTTTATTTCTTCTTCCACTTCTTCTTATTAGGTTGTTTCATTATGAAGTAATAAAATCAGTATCACTCATATACTGATATGTTATTATAAGTATGAAACAACCCTATTTCACCATCTATCCATCCTACGGAAAAAGAAATCACCGCGCGTGCGTATGTACGGAATACCGTCTCCACGCCGTGGTGTAATCTATTTTCCACCACCACCTTACATGGATGAGTATAATGGTGTAAAGAATAACTATACATATTTATTAAAACATAATATTGATTCTGATATATTGTATAATCCACTCCAATTCAATTCAATATTTATGGAAATGATATCATCGCTCTTGCGTACGTACGGACTACCGTCTCCACGACGCGATGAGATTCATTCTCCAGGTTAACCATTTAAGAATTATTATAAAGTATATATAAGAAATAATAATGAAATATATGACATTATAAAGCTACTGGATTTATGTATATATATATATATATATGTATGTCATCTACTTACTTCCATTCAAGACAATAAGGAAAGGAAAACAGCGTTCATGCGTACGTACGGACTACCGTCTCCATGAACGGTGTTTTTCATTTCATTTATCTATCTATTATATATATATATATATACTGAATATATATGATATATAAATCATATTTTATATTCTGGAAGTAAGTAAATCATGATATAAGTAATAATAATGTCAAGAACAACAAGTCAAAACACCTACGATAAATGAAACGATTTTACCCAAAACGCTTCTTTAACATGGAATTTACAAAAGAACGGGTAATATAAAGTCATAAGTGAACCATATATGATATAATAACAATGAATATGATTCTGTAATAATTCAATGACATTATTTAAATCATTATACAGGAGGTTCGGACACATACGAAGCTAATCGGACCTAAGGTAAGGGAATATATCACAATCTCATTTTATCCGAGATTGTTTATACTTTGGTATTTACTGGGGTGTATTTTATCATACACATCCATGTTTCCTCAATATGTAATATTATTTTCATCCACGTACAATTGTTTAAATCCAATTTTACCCTTCGGTGAGTTTTTAGTAAAATAAATGAAAGGAATCTTTTTTCGTTTTTCGTACGAGGTACTTTTTGACTTTTCCGACAAAAGTACGAAGAGTGTTTTTTAAACTTATACGGCATGAATGGATTTTTAAAACCTTATTTCTAAGAAGCATCCTTTACAAGTTTTCAAGTTTATTTTTAATCAACTTCTTTTAGTTTAATTTTTTATGACATGTTGAGAAAGGAAAAATGTTTTTGAAGAAGAAAGGATATTTTCCTCAAGAATGGAGTTCAAGTGTTTTATCAAAATTATTTTCCATCTAATATAATAAAGGATTCTGTTTTTATCCCTATTATTACGTTGATTTGATTATGCTGTGATGGAATTATTTTTATGAATTCCTTTATCTTATATGAATTGTTTTATGATGTCATGTTGTTTAAGAATTCCATTTTTATTACATGGGTTACGCTATGATGTATGGTTTATGATTATGTGGCACACATAAGAAAGGATTCATTATAAGATGGGTGGGACCTATATCTCCCTCCAATGCATTGGGTAAAGATTTTATATCTCATGAGATAGACATGGCTGGAACGGTAGGTTATACCGGTTCAGTGAAACAGGACTGGAACGAGGGTGACTCGGTTCAGAAAGGGAATTTGTCCACTAAGATAGTCTTGGAAATGAGTCATGACTAACAAGAAATGATTTTCCATGATTATGTGTGAATGCCACAAAGTTTCAAGTTTCATGTTATGATTATGGGGATCTCATTTTCACTTCTATGATTTGTTCCATGTTAAGATATTATGATCTCTTTTGCATGTTATGATTTCCAAAATGTTATGTTCTTATGAATATGATGTGATTGATATTTCTTTTGTTTACCCTTACTGAGCATTTGAGCTCACCCTTTTATGTTTTCTTTTCCCCAGGATATAAAGAAAGGTTTTAGGTAAAAAAATGGAAGATCTTTATGGGATATATTGAAGATCTTTTACCACGATTAGAAGATTATGTTCCGAGTTTCCAAAGACACTAAACTATTATGGTCCTTGTGTGTGTGATTTTGTTATGTAATAAGTATTCCGAAAAAGTAATGTAATGTCCATGTACGCCAGGCTTCGGGTCTCTACAAGACTTGTTTTGTTTTCTCTATTTTACCCCACTCCATAATTGACTAACTTGGGTGACTATTTTGATTGACCCAAGTTAGTTAGTTATAGGACAGAGTATGTTCTATTAGTAATATAATATCATAATATATATATGATACTATATTTATTATGATTTTATATAAAAATTAGGTGATGTGATTGAAGAATAAGAATAGAATTTAAGAGAGGTTGTTTGAGAAACTTACCTCTTGAATCCCACCTCCTCGATGGAACCCTTAAAGAACATGGAATCATTCAATGAGTGAGACTAATAGCACTTGGAAATTGGTAGAGTGGGGTGGAGATGTTTTGGTATATATTTAAAGAGTTTCAAGGATTTTTAAGATAAATAGGGTGGTTGGGTGGTATTTATACTTGATGAGGGGTGGTTTTAGGTGATTAAATAAGGATTATTTTATATTTAAATCCAACCAAATTTGGATGGAATTAATTCCAATTAATTTGATTTATAATTTATGTGATAAAGGCTAGTTAATTTCAATAAACAGATCAACCACACATTTAATGTTGAAGTTATAAGGTATTTTAATCTGTTAACATTTTACATTAACCTTCTACATTATTTTACCTATACTATAATAAATTCTTTATACTATGATAACTTTTTAGGCCTAAAATAAATATAACCATATAAACTTATTTGTATTTCATGAATCCAAATATTGAATCAATTTTAATTGAATGAATTTATAAAATTGATAAAAATGATTTCTAACTATGTTATGTTCATAACTCATAATGAACAATTTTTATGGTTAAAATCATGGTTTTCAAAATTGTTATGCAAGTGTATATAAAATAAACCTTATATATTATGTCATTAATTAAATAAATTTTGATCAATAAGAAGGGTTAATAAATTTTAAATCATGATTAGATAATAATTATTTCATAAGTGTTCTGGTGTTTTTTTTAAATATATTATTTTCTCTTATTAACACAAAAATAAACTTTTTTTTGAAAATTACCAAAAAATTACCCAAAAATAATTTTAATATGTTGATTCCAAAAATATATTTATTTTTTCATGAATTTTTTTAAATGGGACCAACTTTATTTATATTTATTTTCTCATAGAAGGAAATAAAAACCACTTATTTATGAAAAGTTATATTTGTAGAATAAATTGACCTTAATTAAAATTATATGTACATTTCATATGAATAATTAAATTTGAATAGAATATGAACTTAATATATATTTCAAAATATATATAATATGATTTAAACCCACCAATTTAATGGCTACATAGTAATGGTCATGTTTAAATAATAATATTTTGAATTTTTTTAAGCTCGATGTTTTGTGAAACATAAGCTTTCAGACATACAGTTATTTTAAAATATATGGATGTTAATTATACAATATAGTCATAGAATACATAAAATAGAATTAAAATTCCACTTTTTAGTATGACTCATTAAATAATATCTAACAATGTATATCCATTAAATTTAAATAATTAAATAATTCATTAATATGTAATCAAGAAAAATTAAAAAATTAAATAATTTATGAAATTTCATTTTCATTTTAAATATAAGTATATAGTTCAATAAATAATTTATCTATTTAAAAATATATATGATATGAAATGTTTATTGATATCATAACATAATAGTCTATCAATGTCATAATATTTTGAACACCGTGGCTTCTTCTTTGGTTCACCTACACTGATTTCACATTTCCCAACACATATAAACATGAAAATACACTAAAATTGAATGGAGATACTAAATATTTATAGGGTTAACCTAATTGTCACGTGGTTTTGTATGATACAAATAAAAAATAACCACTATATATCAGGATTAAATATCATAATCTCTTCATCACTGATACCTCTATTTTTGATGATGGGGAATCCCTTTCTTTCACAACTCAATATATCTTATCTCTTCTAGGAAAGTCCTAAACATTCATTTTTCTATTATAATATCAAATATTATTATCATAAGAAAGGATTCCACATCATTTTTAAGAAATATGTTCTATTATTGGGTTTAAAAATGAAATATTTTGAATATTATGATAAATAATTAATTAACACTAAATTTAGATTTGTGTTGGTGGGTGAATTTATTATTATCATTATTCATGTTTTATATTAAATTTATCAACCCTTATAATTTTATTATTTATTTATATTTACATGTAAAACTTATCGATACAAGAAAAAAACATGGACCATTAAACGCATTCAATGAAGTAGCCAAAATGAACCATGAATTTTCATCCCGGAAATGAGTCTTTAATTGTTCTTATTTGGTATTAGTTCAACCACATTTATATTTACAATATGGATGAAACCTTTTCACTCACTATTAGAAAAATTATTGGTTATCTCATTCATGTTGATAGTAACACTATTACTAGACATCAACCCTAAATTTCCCACATATATGATTAAGTTGATGTCCACAATCATATCTGAAAATTCATATAGATTGACAATGTTAAAAAGGTTTATCTCATAATGAATTCTTTTATGAAACTCATCTTACTATTTGATATGCCATATCAAATTTCTATACTGTGGCATAACAAATATTCTAAATAACATCTATTATTCATACTAAAATATTTTTCTCTAAATACACTTGTCACTCTACCTATTACTAGTTTCCCCTATTTTTCCTCTTCACCTCTAAGGGGTTTTTCCTATAAGTCTCTACTCTTCTCATCCATTTTTTTATTTTTTGTAAACTGATACCATCAAATATTCTATGTAAACATAATTCATTAATTACTTCTTGAGCAATTCAATTTTCAAATTTATTAATAAAACATTGTAAATGTATTTGAATAAATTTGTAAAACTCTTTACTTGTATGTTTATATAACTTTCCGTATGTATTAATTAATATAAGTACAATATATTTTTC
The DNA here is from genome assembly GCA_963277665.1 of Viscum album. Taxonomy (NCBI): domain Eukaryota; kingdom Viridiplantae; phylum Streptophyta; class Magnoliopsida; order Santalales; family Viscaceae; genus Viscum; species Viscum album. Next base: position 1,545,033,065 of record OY728130.1, read on the forward strand.
ATATTTAGTAACAAACACTTCTCATGTATGTGGATACAACTAACTTACATACATGTCATTTTTTAATTTTAGTTTTATGTCATTAAAAAAACTTATGAGTTAATATTTCATTAATAACATTGTACGTTGAAGAAAAAATAAATTTATTATCAATGTAATTTTCATTTTCTAATATATTAGACCACATCCATGCATTTGATAATAATACATATAAAATTTTGTTCATTTTTTTCAATTCAAGGGATTCTCAAAGAATTCTAGAAATATTTTGACTATTTCCTTGTAGTATTGTTATTTATAATCATATTTTCTTATATATTTGTTACAAATCTAACCATTCTAATTGGTTTTATGGTATCTTTTAATTATTACGAGGTACATGTTGTAATTGTAACATCATATTACAACAGTGGAGTTTTAGAATCCATATATTTAGTTATCTAAACTGTATAGAACCTCTATTGTATGCACCTAGGATTTATAGTTCATTAATTTATTAAAAAAAAGTGTTGATAGCATATTTACATCAATATATGAAGTTTATTTCATTAACGTTGCCTATTTTTTATAGATCCATATATGGAAACACTATAAAATTTCATATATTTTGATTCCTTTCTATGAAATTTGTTCTACATTCACATGAATGAATATAATTTTTATCAAACATAAATAACATTCATTGATAATTAGAAAATGATAATAAAAAGTAATAAATTAATTTGATATAAAGAATAAAAAATTATATTGTAAGTGTAATATAAAAAACCTCAATACATAAAAATATAAAAACTAATATATATATCCCTATACATATTCTTATGTTTATTAAAATAATAATTTTGATACCAACACAAATATTATAATACAAATATTTTTTCATTTTTAAATTTATTTTTTTATTATAAAAATTATTCATACATAAATGATAAAAGATAAAAATTCAAAAACTATAATATATACAACCTAAAAGTTATTAAAAGATGCACATTTTTACTATGCTTATCCTTTTGCTTAAATTGTAATTTAAAAACATTATAACATTAAAATATATATTTCAAAGAAATTACTTCAATATCTACTTATTCTCATGAATATAAAAATATTGAATGCATTCATAAACATCCTTATGCCTATGCCTATTCTCATAAAAATCATAATAGAAGTACTAAAATACACACATTTTGAAGTTGATAGTGCATGTGTTTATGCTTTTTCTTGAACACTGCCTACAATATAATCACATTATCAAATTAACTATGTGAATACCTATGATTATGTTTATATACAGGATTATACAAATACTATAATACATACGGATTTATAAATACAATAATATAAAAGTATTTTAAAAATAAAATAAAATATAAATAATAATAAATGAAATTACTATGGCTTATTTTTTAAAATAAAATTTATTATTTACATACTTATACTTATATTTACGGTCATTATTACCCTAATATGTATACTGAAACATAAATATTACACATTTTCATGTTTTTAGGGCATATGATTTCTTATTTCTATAGATATAGAGTAATATATATACATTTTTAAGTTTAAAATGCTTATTCTTAGACATATGCTTCAATAAATACTAAAAAATATACACATTATCATATACTATATTATAAATTTTTTAACATTATGTATATGTGTTTCATTATATTATAGTTCCTCATAGTGAAATTAAATTTACAATATACCAGCATTCATAACATGAAAATATAGATATTTTTGTATAAAATAATCTCCCGGATATTCATATATGAATAATTTTTTCAACTGAATTTTGTTGTATTAATTAATGACATTATTTTTCCTTATAGATATATTTGTTTCTAGGCATCGATTATGAAGATTCGCTACAAGTTATCCATTAGAGTAATTTATTTTTAATATGGAACCCATGTTCTTTAAATTATATTAGGCATGTTACATGCATAGAATTATATATCTATCCCACCTATTAATTATTATTAACCTATTATTAATAAAAAAATCAACATTAAATATTCATAATAAACTCAATAAATCTAGTACTATTTACATTAATTATAGTTGTATTAAGAATACATATCTGAGATACAGTTCCTATTAAAATTCTATAATGCTGCTTCCTATGAAAATTCATGTGGTAATACTATTTTAATTTAAAAAATATTTATATAAAATATATATAAATAGAATTAAATGTAAATAAAAATGAATTATATTAAATATATATATAACCATTTTATGAGTTCATTAATTAAATGTGTTCTCATTTATTTTGGTTTGGTATATGAGGATTCTTCTACTCTGGTAACTAATTTTGGTGCATATGTCAATGCATATGTCAATGCTCATGACAATGATAAGACTAGTTGGTTGAGAGGGGGTGATAATGATGTTGTTTTTGTTTTTGAAATTGATGGGGGTCACAATGGTTCTTGTGATACTAATATCATGGTACATTTTTATGTAAATTTTATTCTTGTTTTATGCATTGAATTTTATCATATAGTTTTGTTTTATTTTAATGATATTGATATTAAAATTTTATGTTGTTTATCTTAGAGATTCATTGAAATCTTGTGATATATATTGTATTATTTTTTAGTTTATTTTATATTTTATTCTCTATCATGACCCATCCCACCAAGTCTCGATCCATGATTCCCAAATCTCATCACCAATAGGCTAGGGGATAGTGTCTATCACAGAGTGGGCATATCACACACATGGGAAACCTTATCCTAAGTTAACTACAAGCACAAAACCACATAAATCTCCATGAAATAGTGAATATATATAAAATATGGAATGAAAAATGCATGAATAGATATATCCCACAACCAGAGTATAGTAGAAGTAAACATGGAAAAATACAAGCCCATAGAAAACAATAGAAGCGTCCAACCTACTAAGATGGAGGAGATCGTTGTCAAATTAAACTTCTAGAAAGATCCTCAGTGAAGCACTGACAAACACCTTGGTTTGTCTATCCCACAAAGTTCCACTTACTCAAGGTCCTCTTAGGACTCCATTAAAATGACTATCATCTTTTTAATACAAGACTTGTTCAGGAAAATCTCTTGTAGAGGTGAGTATAAAAATACCCATTAGGCACCCCAAAAAACCAAAATAAAAGGGAAAAAATCAAAGATAACAGCTAACTCACCCCATAAAATAGGAAACCAAACACAAGAGAAACTTTATATTGAACGCCCCTTATCTGTACATGTCTATTCAGCTCAATTCACATTGTGTGTTGACCAAGATATGTGAAAACGTAGCAAGGACTCCCCAAATCTCCCAGATATACTTGTTTAAGACACCAGGTTTCATGATGTACCAACCTCATAGCCCACCATAGGTAAATTCTCTAGGATATAATGCAACGATCATTTAGGAGAACACACATCACAAGATCTGGCATCCCAGATGGAACTCTTCCAAGAGATACACCCCATCAGAGACAACCCTTCCATATCTGATGGTCCATCTCAGAGAACACTCTCCATTGAGAACTAATCTTAGTCCCACTCTAGTGGCCAACACCATAGGTCCTATCAAATCTATATTTCATTCTATGCATGAGCAGTCGTACCCAAGTAGGTAGCCCCTCCCCTCACCACCACACACAAATGAGGAAGCACTACTCCATCCTAAACATTTCATGAGTCCTCTTTAAAGAGAGAGTAAGGAGGGACCCGAACCTCGCCTCCTCCATGCATCCCAAGGTGAATTAGCTTTCAACATCAATGTGAAACCTTTGTAGTAACTATAGGGAGAGGGACCCACCTCACCTTGTTGAGGGAGAGCATTCTCTTAACCATATGTCACATGTAATAGGTATAGGGGCCCAATCCTTGTAACTTATCTCCACAGCTAAGGGAGTTCCTTCTCTAATAAAGGTATCACTCCCCACCGCCACTTGAATATGGGGTAGTACCACACTAAATATAGATGACCTAAACCCCAACATGGTAGGGGAGTAAAACATGGAAGATATAAGACCTACAACCTATGAATAAGGGGAGTTTCTTCTCTACCTATTTGATCACTATGGGGGACCCACACCATGACTCGATGGGGGCTTACTGAACCCATGCCATAGGACCACTCCCTAGTACATAAGGGGGAACCTAATATTCTTAAACATCATGTATGGAGGAACCATACCCTAGAACAACAAGGGAGTACCGACTCCCTAGATAAAGGACCCACACCCTGTCACATGAGGGGAGTGATAAATCACTCTACAAAATGATTATGTAGGGCTCACACCCTGATAAAATAGGGGAGATCCATATCAATCTCTGAGAATGACACAGGGAACATTCACCCTAGTATGATAAGGGAGTACTGACCCCAATAGAACCACTATGTTGGTAGGGTATGCACACCCACTGTGGAGGAGTTCCATCTCAACTAATCTGAGAGGTAAGGGAAACTCGTACCCTGATGTGATAGGAGAGTACTGGTCCCAACGTCTCTTCAGTAAACCCAATTGAACCCCTACATCATTCAAGATTCACTCAAAGGGGTTTAATGCTCACCATGTCTGGCATCACAACATTTCCATAAGTATGGGACCCACCCCTATTGCGATAGGGTATTATTGTTTCACCAGCCTAAAGAGTCTAGAGGATCTGTATCTTAATGTGATAGAGAATTGTACCAACCCTGACATCTCCCTAGTGATCCACCATGATCCCTATCCGCGATCAAGCACTATGAATATAGTTTCATTCTCGAATCATTCCACACCATATCTTCAATGCCACCATAATGGTTTTCATCATGTAATACATGGATAAAAACATAGGATAAGCTACTCATATACCTAAATCCAAGCCCCAAAGAAGGATATATTCTAAAAGGAAGAATCTTAGAGGAGTACATGGTGATTAATATGGTTCGCAGGGCTTGTGAACTAGAACTAACACATGGTTATATTCTTTGTTTGATGGAATGGATGTCCGTGTGATCTTACACAGTGTTTCCATGGTGTACATAGTGTGTCTCCCTACACCCATACCTCTGGTTGGGACCTTTCCCACATGACTTGATCAACCATGTTTGCTACATGATTTGTACCCCAAGTACACATCACGTACTTGATAATCGGACCCTTGGTCATGCCCTCAATGTAAGCATGTGTACAAAACCCCATTTCTATTTATATGGCCATGTAATTTTACATGGCCATGTCCCTTGACACTGATACCCTAGCCACATCCCTTGGACACATGACCTAGGCTCACTACATGGTGTGCAACCTTGGTACATGGTGTGTAGTCCCCAAAAGTCAACATCTCCAAATGTGAAGAACAAAAGGCATGTGAACTTGCACAATTCACCATGTGATCAGAAATTCCAATTTGGAATTCCCTATGAGCTACTTGAAATTCCCCGGTTTCCATTGAAACCCACATATCGACCCCTATGAGGTCCCTAGTAGTCATATAAGGGATATAAAACCATAAAAAGCATGAAAATGGGAAATGGGACTTAAACTATAAATATACATACTTAGTTCCAATAATTCAAAGCTTCGGGTGTAGATCCTCATTCAGAATCCACTACACCATGATCTGAGAGTGATCACTATCATGATCAAAGATCGACGATACTGCCTCTCCATGGTTTAACATTGATTGGTCTATCGTGAAAGGGGGAATAATATACTACCCTCTCATATGCAGTGCACCACATAAGGGGGAGGGTTTATTCATTTAATTACATTAAATTAATAACCCACCTTTTAACACTCCACTAAGGACTCACCTCCGACCTGACACCCAACACTGACAAATTTTATGTCATGCCGACGGTTAAAACCACATCCTAAACTCAATTTTTGTCTCATATTTCTGATCTGATACTCCAATTGAGAGGTATTACATTTTTTCAATGATACTATTCACACATGATATAATATATTTAAAATATTTAATATTTTCATACAGAGGCTCTCCAATCCCCATAATCCCACGTCGGCTTAGAACTAGGCTTCAATGACATTCCTTGAAATATTCCAATGTCTTCCAAGTCAAAACCAATTCACCATATCCTCCCAAAATTAAGGATTTTCATTCCAGAAAACCAAAATCCGAGGTAGAAGGAGAAACATTGAGCTCTCCACTAGAACTCCCAAACTAGAGATCTCACCATAAATTTATGTGTTTCCTACAAGAAATCAGTTAGGGGAACCACAAAGCCACAATTCACCCAACATCCAGCTCAAACTAGCATGACATCATGAAACTAGTGGTCACATGTCTCCTCATCTATGAAAAGTGGAAAACACTAAGCACCAACGTTCATATGTAGTTATAGGGTCTATTAGTATACCACCTCACTAACCTGACATAGATACTATCGTAACATGGAATTTATCATCCATCCATGGATGCATTGTACCAAAAGAACCTCAAACATGTCATAAAAACTCCAAAACTAAGCATATGAGGTTTCCAAAAAACAAATCAGGGCTGCCCAACTGTATACATTAGGTCTTATTGGGCCCTCTATCTGCGAACCTCTAACTTACACACCCACTAGTGGAAAACTAACTGGCATGGATGGTAGGAAAAAAATCCAGACTAAGGAAACATCATAGGGCCTAAATCTACTAATACAAAATGGAAGTATGCAAGGCTCTCCCTCCACCAGGGCCACAAAGAATACATATTTATAAAAATATATCTACTGGTATCAACAGGGCATGTTCCAACTCTCCAGCATACAACCACACCCTGAACAAACAAATCAGAGGAACTCATCCACCACACCTCGACACATCCTTTCTGGGAAGCACTGACTTTATCTAATGATTTTAATTATGTTAAAAAGAAAATCTTGTTGGAGGAAGCATCCATCATTATCATGAGTCTGAAGATACATCAAACAACACTAACATAGGGTTCTACTAACACCTCGCATAACCCTGGATATTCCACTATAAAAAAGTTGTATGAATAGAGTGCCACACAAAAGTGCCTAAAAATACTACTATGAAAGATTGAATAACACATAGTGTGCCTCTAATCTCCCTCAAAACCTCCAGGTCATTGGACTTTGCTACTTGCAGCTTTCCTCACCCCCATACTTCATCTCCCTTATCCTGGTATGGAACACCTAGGGGTGGGGGTTGAAACATCTTGAAGTGTCTTCCACTTCCAACTACTCTAACATCTCCTCTTCCACATCCTCCATCAGAGAAAATTCCATGTTCTAGATGTTACCACTTCTAGGGAGGCCCATCGATTGACTCCCTCTCTATTGCATGGAAAGTCTGAAAATATTACGTAAGATGTGCCCATCCATCACAAGAGATACATTACCTCTCCTGTGTCTAACTAGGTCCCTGGTGCAAGTCCTACACTATAGTCCCACGTGTCTGAGTATGGGCAATGGTATGCCTCCTACGCCATATCCCTATCAAATACCTTCATCAAACTATTGTAGAAGACTCAACCCAGTAATCAATATTTATGTACACATCCGCTAACCCTCCACCTAGAATCTCTCTATAACTAGAGCTCACACCAACACCTCACATAAGAGGGAAGGCATAAGAAGACCATGCCCACTCAGATTTCAGGATGGATCACAGATCCAATATATGATCTTTGAATAATGGGTCCCAAACCTTATCTATATAGTAATGTTAAAGGTTTGTAAATATTGTCAAGTACTCTTCTGTAGACATGTTACCCTTCCGAAGCGGCATGGTCTTTTGGACACACACTGATCTCAATGTGACTAGGTAAAACTTTTCCCTAAAGAGATGGTCAAAATCTACCCAAGTTAGTGTCACCTCTTCATGGGGTTGCATCACCAGAATCCACCATCACTCAGTTGATCCCCACAAAAGACTCGTCACTAGGACCACAATCTGATCAAGATGTGTCCTAAAAAGTTAAAAAATTGCATGTGACTACCTCAAGAAAATCATCAGTTTACTAGGGTCCAAATCACCCTAATAACTTAGAGGCCACTTCCTCTAGAAATATTTGAACACACTCAAGTTATGTGGCCTAAACAACTATAAGAACCTTCTACTCAACTAATAGGGGGTCATCTTGTGGACCACCCGGAGGTACTACTTCTGGTCCAGTTCCCTACACCGGAGCCTCATCAATTAGAAGATCTCCATCATAGTCACACCATGGAACCCTACCTATTTTTTATCATAGTGGAATTCTAAAATAAAATGAAGATGTTCTAGAAAAAAAGAGTTTATATGGGGAGCTAAATCAATAATGACATTGAACCCACAACCCAGTCCTATATGATGCTTGTACCCACTTTTTTCTATGACGAGTATCCAAATTTATTAATTCCAGAAGTAGGTTATCAGAGTCCTGGTGAATGGATACATTAGCCATCATACCACCATTGGTGTCTCTAGAATGAAATTTAAAATTTAATCACTTTCAAAATGTCATCATAAAACACAAAATCTAGCTTATATGTAGAAAACTACTATACTGCTATCCTAAAGTGGAACCCACTTTGATAACATTATGTCATGATCAATCCCACCAGGGCCTAAGCCGCAACTCTCCAAGACTACCTCTACTAAGCCAGGGTCCAGATTCTAGTACCATGTAGGCATGTCACTCACATTGGAGGCCTTATCCTAAGGTACCTTTAAACACACTGACACACATATCCATGAAATAGTGCATATATATAAAATGATGGGATAAATAATGCATACGTACATCTATCCCACAACTAGAGTATAGAACTAGTGCAAAGAGAAAAATAAAATCCCCCCAAAACTATAAAAGAATCCAACCTACACAGTTAGAAGAGATTTCAATCCAATCCAATGGCTAAAAATATCCTCAACCAATCATAGGAAAACAAATTGATCTATCAAACCTAATAGGCTCTGCCAACTTTAGGTCCTTTTGGGAATTTTTCGAATTCCATGTCATCTGCACAAGACATGACATGTGTCGAAAAATCCTGGGAAGGGGTGATTATAAAAATACCTAGTAGGTGCCCAAAAAACCCCAAATTTGAGGTATAAAGTGAAAGGAAATGGTCTGCTCATCCTATCTATTGGGGAAAAAAGAGACAACATACATCTAAACAACTCCTTTTCTATACATGACTAGTCATCTAAATCCACATGGTGTGTCAAACAAGATACATGACAACACCACAAGGAATCCCAAAATCACCCAGATATGTTCATCTAAGACTCCAAGTCTCTTAAGGTTTCAACCTCATATGCAACCACAAGATTTCACTCAAGTCTCTAAAGCAACACTCATCAAAGATCCCAAACTCTATGAGTATTTCTATCCTAGATGGAATTTTTCTGAGAGATATGCCCAATCAGAAATGACTACACCATACCTAATGGACTATACAAGAGAAAAATCTCTACCTGGAGATGCTCTAAGTCCAGCTCTAATTCCCTTCACTAGCGGTCTTATCACTATTGTCTTATTTTTTTGAAAATATCAATATTTCCAATGGATAGAGGTCATCCAATCACATCTTCATAGGAACAAGCGAACGCTGCTCCAGTTTATGCCCCTTATGCATCCTCTCTTAAGAGAGAGTTAGGAGGGGCCTTCACATCACTGTCATCCTGTGGTTGATGGAGTTCAAGGTATTAATCACCCAGTGAATCATCCATAGTACCCGTAGTTAACGGGCTACACCTCACCATGTTGAGGGAGAAATATCTCTTAACTAGGTGTTTCACTTAACATGTTGAGGGTACCAATCCTCTCTACCGCAGTCCAAAGTTGAGGGATATCCTACTCCAATAGAGGATCGGATCCCTGCCACCACTCGGAGATGGAGTACCACTCCAAATATAGAGTACCCACACCCTATCATGGAAGAGAAGTACAAATCTATAGATAGAGGACCCTCACCCTTTGAATAAGGGGAGTTCTATCACTACCTATACAATCACTATGGGGACTCGTACCCTAACTCAAAAGGGGAGTACCAACCCAAGGATAGAGGACCCACTCCCTGGTATGATGGGGGAGTAACAACTCTTCCTAAGCATCACTTATAGAATACTCGCACACCGGTATGATGGGGGAGTATCAACTCTTTGGATAGAGGATCCACACACTGGAACCTCAAGGGAGTTTTGAATCTAACTCCAAAATGATTATGGAGGGCCTGAAGCCTGATACAACCCGGGAGATCTGTCTCTATCTAAATTAATGACATAGGGAACCCTCAATATAGTATGATAGGGGAGTACGTCCCTTGGTAGAACTACACCCTAGGTAGGGGACCATCACCCTCTATGGGTGAGTTCTACCTCAACTATTTTGAGAGGTAATGGATACCCATGCCATAATACGATAGGTGAGTAACAATCTCAACATCTCTCTTATAAACCTAACAAATCTCTTACATCATTCTTGCATTGCTCATAGGAGAATAACACTCATCCCGTCTATTATCACAGCATGAACACGTGTAGGGGAACCACACCCTATTATGATGGGGGACCATTGCTCTACCAGGCTGAAGAGTATAGGGGACCCACATCCTAAGATGATAGAGATGGGTACCAACCCCGACATCACCCCAATGATCCACCCTCATCACTACCCCTAATCAAGCACCATGAATGAACCACCATGCTTGAAATAAAATATTCCATACCTCCAAAACTACCATGAGGGATACCATCATGTTTTATATGAAAAACTTCTCTAGATAGGCTACACACAGGCCTAAATGCAAGCCCTAGAGAAAGATATATGCTAGGTTGAAGTCTCCAAGAGGATTACACAATGTGTATTGGGGTCCACATAGTGAGAGACACCATACTAACACCTAGTAATGTCCCCTAAAAAAATATTTGCTATCCATGTGATCTTACATGGTGTGTACATGGTTCACATGTGTTTTCTCGCCTCACTCGAACATCCATCTATGCCCTTTCCCACATAGATCACCCAGTTGTGTCTTATACACAATGTGCACAATAGAGATTTTGATATCATAACCCAATAATACATCAATGTCATAATATAAAGAACAATGTGGCTTCTTATTTGGTTCACCTACACTAATTTCACATTTCCCAACACATATACACATACAGACACACTAACATAGAATGGAAATCTTAAATATTGATAGGATTCACCTACTTGTCACCTAGTTTTGTAGCATCCAAAAAAAATAACCACTAGATATGTTGATTATATATCATACTCTCTTCATCATTGATGCCTCTATTTTCAATGATGGGGAATCCCTTCACTTCATAGCTCGACAATTTTTATCTTTTCTAGTAATTTTTGAAACATTCATTTTCCTCATATCATATCAAAGTCTCTTAGCATAACAAAAGATTCTGCATCATTTTTAAGGAAAATGATCTCTTAATGGTTTAAAAATTATTTATTTTGAATATTATGATAAATAATTACTTAACTATAAATTTAGATTTGTGTTGGTGGGTTAATGTATTATTGGTCACCGTAGACTTATAGACATCATGAAAAGAATTTAGATTTTTTGGATTCTACATGTTTTCTATTAAATTGATCAGCCCATAAAAGTTTATTATTTATTTTTATTTACATGTCAAACTTATCGATACTAGAAAGAAACATAGACCTTTAAAGGCCATTCAAGAATGTATTTAAAATTATCCATGGATTTTCATCAAGGAAATGAATCTTTAATTGATCTTGTTTGGGTTTAGTTAAACCAAATTCATATTCATAATTTGGGTGAAACCTTTTTACTTAATGTTATTAAAATTATTTTTCATGTCATTAAAGTTGACAATAACACTTGTACTGGACATCCACCCTCAATTTCCCACATATATTATGATGTTTTTGTCCATAATCCCATCTCAAATTTCATATAGATCAATAATGTAAAGAATGTTTATGTCATAATGAATTCATTGATAACCCTCATCTTAATATTTGATATACCATAGAGAATTGGTGGATGTGGACATAATAAATATTGTAAATATAGTCTATTATTCATAACAAAATATGTGGCTCTAAATCCACATGTAACTATCCATGTTACCAGTTCCCCTCCATTTTTACTCTTCACCTCTAATGCACTTTTCTTATTTGTCTTTCCTCTTCACATCCATTTCTATATTTTTTCAAAACTGCTACCCTAAAATATTCTAAATAAATTTAATTCATTAAGAACATCTTGTGCAATTTAATTTTCATGTTCATTAATAAAACACTTCTAATGTATATGAATAAATTAGTAAAACTATTTCTAAATAGTTTTATAGAACATTACTATGTATTAGTTATTATTGGTAAAATTTAATTGTCATATTTATCAATAAACACTTCTAATGTATATAGATTAGACTAACATACATAGAATTCATTTGTAAATTTCAATTCTATGTTATTAAGAAGACTTATGAGTTCATATTCCATCATTAACATTGTATATTAAAGAAAAAATAAATTTATTGTCAATGTCAATTTAATATTATGATATATTACACCACCCACAAGACATTGGTAAGAAGCCATATAATATTTTTTCAGTTATGAAAATCAGGGGATTCATATAGAATTCCAGAAATATTTTGACAACTTATTAGTAGTATTTTTATTTATAATAATATTTTCTAATATATTTTTTACAGATCTAACCATGCTAATTGAATTTACGGTATCTTTTAATTCTTACTAGGTGCATGTTGTTACTGGAACATCATGTTACAATAGTGGAGTTATAGAATTCATAACTTCAATTATCTATATTGGATGGAACCCATATGGTATAAACCTATGATTTATAGTTCACTAATTTACTAAAACAAATTGTCCATAGAATATTTACATAAATATATGAAATTTATTTCAATAATATTACCTATTGTTTATAGATATATCTATAAAAATACTAAATAATCTCATATATTTTAAATTTTCACATGTAATTTCTTCTACATTCACATAAATGAATATAAATTTACCAAACTTTAATGGAATTCAGGGATAAATAGAAAACAATATGAAAAAGTAAAACATTAAGTTGGCATAAATCATAACAAATAAGATTATAAGTGTAATATAAAAACACCTTAATATATATAAACATAAAAAATATAAGATATATATCCTTATACATATTAATATGTTTATTAAAATACTAATTTTGATACCAACACGAATACTATCATAATTTATTTTCATTCTTCAATTCCTTCATCTTATTCCCCAAATAATTCTTAAAAAAATGATAATAGATACACATTAAAAAACTACAATATATACAACCTAAAATATAATAAAAGATGCACATTTTTATAGTACTTCTACTTATGGTTCAATTGTAATATAAAAACACTATAATATTATAATATATATTTCCAAGAAATTTCTTCAATATATACATATGCTCATGAATATAAAAATATTGAATACATACATATGATTATTTCTATGCTTATTCTCATTATTATCCTAATAAAAGTGCTGATATACACACATTTTGAAGTAGATAGAGCTTGTGTTTATTCTTATTCTTGAACACTTAATATAGTATAATGACATTATCAAATTAAACATGTGAATACCAATGATTATGTTTAAATCCATTCCAATAATAATATTATAAAATGTATATAATTATAAAGGCTATAATATTAAGGAATTGTAAAAATAAAATAATATATAAATCATAATAAATGAGTTTTATTTGGATTATTCTTATAAATAAAATTTATTATTTATATACATATGGTTATGTTTACGATCATCGTTACACTAATGTGTATTCTGAAGCATAAATAATACACATTTTCAACTTTTATGTGCATATGATTTCTTATGTTTATAGATATATTGTAATATATAAACATTTTCAAGTTTGAAATGCTTATTATTAGGCATATTATTCTAGAAATACTAAAATACATACACATATCATATACTATAACATATCATTTTGAATTATGCATATGGGTTTCATTATATTATAGTTTCTCATACTAAAATAAAATTTACAATATACCACCTTTATTAACATGATAAATATAGATATTTGTGTATGAAATAATCTCCCTGAAATTCATATATGAATAGTTTATGTAATTGAATAATTTTTTATCAATTAATAACATTATTTCTTTCATATAGATAGATTTGTTTCTAGGTGTCGATGATGAAGATTCACTAAAAATTACACATCAGATTAATTTGTTTTTAATATTCCAACTTTGTTGTTCTAATTTTATTAGATTTATCAAATGCACGGAATTATATATTTATGACAACTATTAAGCATTTGTAACCTATTATTAAAAAAGGATTCATTCAGCATTGAATATTCTTAATAAACTCAATAAATCCAATAAATTTTACATTAATTATAGTTCTGTTATGAATCCATATAGAAGAAATAGATCCTATAAAAATTTCAATGATACTACTTCATATTCAAATGCATGTGGTAATACTCTTTTAATTTAAAAATTATTTATATCAACGATTTATATGAATAAAAGTACATGTAAATAAAAATACAATATATTAAATATGTGTATAACCTTTTTTCATTAATTAAATGTGTTCTCATTTATTTTCATTTGGTTTATGACGGTTATTCAACTATGGACACTAATTTTGGTGCATATTCCAATTAAGATGTCGATTATCATGAAAATGATGATATAGTTGGTTTGGGAGGAGTTTATAATGATGTTGGGGTGTGTGTAGGGTATGATGTGGGTCAAGATGGTTCTGGTGATGCTGATATCGAGGTACATTTTTATGTAAACTTTATTCTACATTTATACATTGAATTTATCATGTATTTTTGTTTTATTCTAATGATATTGATATTGAAATTTTATATTTTTTATCTTAGAGATACATGGAATTGTTGTGATATATATTATATTTTGTTTGAGTTTTTTTATATTATATTCTCTATCATGACCCATCCCACAGACACTCATGCCATGAATCCCAAAGCCCACATACAATAGGACCGGGGATGTCATCTTGCACCATGTAGGCATATCACAAACATGGGATGCCTTAGCCTAAGGTACCCATACACACGCCCCCACATACATCTCCATGGAATTGTTCATATATATAAAAAGATGGAAAAAATCATAATTGAATCTATCATACAACCCGAGTATATAAGAAGTAAAAATAGAAAAATAAAATCACAAAAAAACTATAGAATCATCTAAACTACTAAGATGGAGGGGATCATTATCAATTAAAACTACTATAAATCTCTTTGGTGAAGCACCGACAAACACCTTGGTTTGTCTCTCCCATTAGGCTCCACCTACTCAAGGTCTCCTTAGGACTCCATTAATAGACCTATCATCTTATCAAGACATGGCATGTGTAGGAAAATCCCATGTAGGGGTGAGTATAACCATACCCATTAGACACCCCACAAATCAAAAATAAAAGGGAACAACTCAAAGGTAACAGTTCACTGGTCCCATCTAGTGGGAAACCAAACACGAGAGAGATTATATCTCGACCACTTCTCAACTCTACAAGACTATTCAGTTCCATCCACAAGGTGTGTTGACCACGATATGTGAAAATTCCACAAGGACTCCAAAAAACACCAAGATATACACATCCCAGACTCCAAGTATCGTGATGTCCCAATCTTATAGAAAACCCCATGCAGCTACTTGGGGATCTAATGAAACTCTCATCCAAGATCACACACTCCATAAGCTATTCCATACCAGATGAACTCATCCAAAAGATACACCTTATCAGAAACAACCATTCCATTTCATTATTTTAGATAGAATCCAAATACGATAGGGTAGGTCCATCTCCATCTAAAAGAATGACATGGGGAACCTTCACCCTAGAATGGAAGGGGTGTATTGACCCCGGGAAATCTACTATGTGGGTAGGGGATGTGCACCCACAATGGGGGGGGGGGGGGTTCTCAACCAATCTGAATGGTATGGGAAACTTGTACCCTAATGCGATAGGGGAGTACCAGTCTTGTCATCTCTTTGGTAAACCCAACTAATCTCCTATGTAATTCAAGGGTCACTCCAAGGGGTGTGACACTCCTCATGTCTCGCATTGCAACTTATCCACAAGAAGGGGACCCGCCCCCGTAACGATAGGGGAGCATTGCTCCACCAGCCTAAAGAGTCTAGGGGATCCACATTATAATATGATAGGGGTGGGTAGCAACCCCAACATCACCCTAGTGATCCACCCTAATCACTACCCTCGATCAAGCATTATTAATGTAGTTTCATTCCTGAATCATGCCACACCGTATTTTCAAAGCCACCACAAGGGATAACATCATGTTATATGTGAAAAAATACTCTGGATACACTACTCACATGAATGAATCCAAGCCCCAAAGAAGGATTTATGCTAAGAAGAATAATCCAAGAGGATTATATGGTGTATGCAATGGTCCACATGGAATGTGACCCAGAACAAACACATGGTTGTGTCCTTTTTTCATGGCTTGGTTTTCCATGCGTGCATAAATAGTGTTTACATGGTGTACACAATGTGTATCTCCACACTGGTACCTCCAATTATTCCCATTCCCACAAAACATGACCATCCATGTCTGCAACTGACATATACCCCAAGTACAGATCATGTACTAGCTAATCAAACACATGGTCATGCTCTCAGATCATGGATGTGTATGGAACCCCATGTCTAGTTCTCTAGAAATGTAATTTCACATGGCCATATCCATTGACACAGCTACCCTGGCCAAATCCATTGGCCACACGACCTAGGCTCACTATACGGCATGTAACCCCAATACATGGTGTGTAGTCCCAAAACATCAACACCCCCAAATGTGAAGAACATATGGAATGTAACCCTGCACTATACACAGTGTGATCTAGATGTATGAGTGGGAATTCCTTAGAAGCTACTTGAAATGCCCTGGTTTTCCTCAAAACCCACATATCAACCCCCATGGGGTCCCTAACAGTCATATAAAAGATATAAAACCTTAAAACAAAGCCTAAAAAGATGAATCATGATGCAAAACTAAAATATACCTACCACGTTCCAAAATACCAATGCTTTTGGTGGAAATCCACACCCAGAAGCCGATGCACAACAATTTGGGAGCAATCACTATCAAGATCGGAGAATGAAAAGACCTCCTCTCCATGGTTTCACCTTGATTAGTACATCACTCAAGGGGAAGAATCTTCTACCCTCTCATATAATGTTTTCCTCAAAAGGGAGATGGTTTATTCATTTAATTTCATTAAATTAATAACCCTTCTTTAAACTTCCCTCCAATGACTCTCCTCAGACATGACACCCGATGATGAGAAATTTTATGTCTCACCAAGCATACAAACCACATTTTGAACTCAATTATAGTCTCATATTTCTGATCTTAGACTCCAATTGAGAGGTATTATATTATTAAAAAGAAACTATGCACACATGATATAATGTTTTTAATATCACCACAATGAGGCTATTTGGTCCCCAGAATCCCACCCCGACTCATCTCCTATCTTCATAGATATTCCTAGAAATATTCCAAATCCTTATAAGTCAAAACCAAGTCACTATATCCTAAACACATTAAGGATTTTCCTCATAGAAAAGCAAAATCTTATAGTGATGGATAAAAATTGAGCTCTCTACTAGAATGAACACACTAGAGGGCTCACCAAGTATTCATATGTTTCCTACAGGCATGTAGTTAGGGGAACCACAAATTCCAAACTTCAACCAACATTCATCTCAAATTAGAATGTCATGATGCAACTAGTGGTCACATGTCTCCTCAACTATGAAATGTGGAAAACACTAAACACCATGGTTCATCTCCAGTCATAGGGTATATCGTTATTACACTTTTATAACCAGACATAGATACTGTCATAACATGGATGTTCTCACCCACCCCTTGACGGATTGTACCCCCACAACCTCAAATATCTCATGTAAAATTCCAACAAAAAGCACCCAAGGGTACCAAAAAATATTTCAAGGCTACCCAACTATATACATTGGGTCTTACCAAGCCCTCCATTTGTGAACCTCCATCTTCCACACCCACAAGTAGAAAAAAACTGAGCGTGGATGGTGGGAAACCAATCCAAACTAAGGAAATGTCATAGGGCCTAAATCTAAAATACGAAATGGTTTTATGTGAAGCTCTCCCTCCATGAGGGCTTCCAAGAATATGGGTTGGAAAAAATAGATCTACTGGTATCATCAGGGCATGTTCCAACTCCCCAACATGAAACCACATCTTGAACACACCAGTCAGATGAACTCATCCACTACACCTCGACACATCCTCTTTGGGAATCACAGACCCCTAAAGATTTTAATCATGTCACAAAAGCGCATCTTTGTGGAGGAAGCATACATCTTACACATGAGTCTTATGAAATGTCAAAAAACACTAAAATTGGGTTCTACTAACACCCACATCACCTTGGATAATCCATGATAAAAAAGTGTTAATAATAGAGTACCTCAGAAAAAAAATTTCACAATACTAATGAGAAAGTATAAAAGACACATAGAGTGCCTCTAATATACCTAAGAACCTCTAGTTCATAGGATCTTGCTACTTGCAGCTATCCTCACCCCATCCCCTAGCTCCTTGAGCCATGTGTTGACCACCTGGGGGTGGTGGTGGAAACGTCTCAAACCGTATTCCACTTCCAACAGTTATCCTTTCTCCTCTTCCAAAACCTCCATCAAGAAAGATTCCATGTTCAAGATACTGCCTCTGCCAGGGAGGTTCATCAACTAACTCCCTCTCAGTAGCATGGTGAGTCATACAATCATTCTTAAGATGTCCCCATCACTCACAAGAGTAACACTACCTCTCCTGCGGCTGACTAGGTCCCTGATGCACCTCCTCCACTGTAGTCCCACATGTATGAGTTTGGGCATGGGTATGCATCCTACACCACATACAAATCAAATACCATCTACTATCTATTGTAGATGACTTGGCCTTGTAATCAATATTTAATTCCACATCCACCCAACCCTCTTCCAAGAAGATCTCTATCACTAGAGGAATAAGAATACCACACCCACTCGGATTTCATGATGGGTCCCAGATCAAAGATCTGAGCTTTGAATAATGGGTCTGAAACCGTTTACAAAGAGTAATGTGAATGGTTTTAGAATCTTGTCCAGTACTCTACCACAGATATTTTACCCTTCTAAAGATGTAGAACCTCTAGGATACACATTGACCTCAATGTGGCTGAATAAAACTATTACCTAAAGAACCAATCAAACTCTCTCCATTGAGTTTCACCTCTTCGTGGGTCTACATCACCGGACACCACCATCACCCGATCGATCTATACAAGAGACTCACCTCTAGGACCACTATCTGATCAAGAGGTGTCCTAAAAAGGTGGAAAATTAACCTGCCTATCTCAATTCAATCATCAGTTACCTAGGGTCTAAATCACCTTGATACCTTAGAGGTCACTGCCACTAGAACTCTTACAACACTCTCAAGTTCTACATATCCTTGGGCTGAACTACCGGAACAATCTACTGCTCAATGTGTTGGGGATCCACTTGTGGACTACACAAAGGTACTGCTTTAGGACCAGTTCCCTACACTAAATCATCATCACTGGGTGGAACGTCATTAGGATCACACGGTGGAAGCCTATCTGGATATTATCATGGTGGAATCCTAAAATAGAATCAAGACATTTCATGAAAAAAATTATATATGGGGAGTCAATTAAGAAGGAAATTGAACCCACAACCCAGTCCTATAAGATTCATGTACCAACAATTTTCCACGACCAGTGCCCTAATTCATTAATTCAACAAGTAGGTTATCTTTGTCTGAGTGAATGGATACATCGACTATTATAACAACGTTGGAGTCTCTAGCATGAAATCTAAACTCAAAGCGCATTAACAATGTTGTCATAAAACCCAAACCCAGATCACATCTTGACAGCTACTAAATTGTGGTCCCAATTTGGAACCCACATTTATAGCACTCTGTTATGAACTGTCCCACTAGGGCCCAAGTCGAGACTCCCCAAGACTACCTCAAATAGGCCAAGCGACAGCTTCTAGCGTCATGTAGGCATGTCACACACATGGGAGGCCTTATCCAAAGGTTCTTATACACACACACACAAATATATCACCCTAAAATAGTGGAGATATATAAAATGATAGAATAAATAATGCATGTATACGTCTATCCCACAACCAGAGTAAAGAATAAGGGAAAATGGAAAAGTACAAGCCCACAAAAAAACTATAAAAACATCCAAACATCGAGATGAAATTAATCTCTATTAAATCCAACTATTTAAAAGATACTCAACCAATAATAGTAAAGCACCTTGATCTATCAAGTCCACTAGGCACTACCTACTTCAGGTCCTCTGGGGAATCTGTTGAAAGGAAAGTCATCTACACAAGAAAAGACATCTGTTAGAAAATAGTATTCATTGGTGAGTATAACAATACCTAGTAACTTCCTCGAAAACAAAAAATAAGAGGGAAAAAGTGAAAGGAAATGTTCTTCCCATCCTAGTTTGTGGAAAAAAATGAGAGATAAACTCCATCGTGAACACTCCTTTGGTATACATGACAAGTTAGCTTAATACACCTAGTGTGTCAACCAGGATACATGAAAAAACCTCAAGGAATCCCAAAATAACCCAAATATGTTCATCCCAAACTCCAGGTCACATGGAATCCCAACCTCATTTCCAGCTACATGATTATACTCAAGGCTCTAAAGCAATAATCATCCAAGATCACAAATTACATGAGTTTTTTCATCCAAGATGGCATTCATCAGATTTATACGCCCCATTAGAAAAAAACCCACCATACCTAATGAACTATATGAGTAAACAATATCCATTGGGAGATTCTATAAGTCCAACTCTAAAAACCTGCACTAGAGGTCCTATCATCATGTCTTTCATCCTACGCAATCTCAACCGTACCAAAGCAGAGAGGTCTGCCCTCAGTACTTCATAGAATCAATTGAACGCTGCATTAGATTATTCCTCTCATGCATCATCTCTTAAGAGAGAGATAAGATGAACCTTCACCTTAGTGTCACCCCATGGATAAGTGAGTTCGAGTTATTACATACCAAGGGAAACATTAGTAGTATTTGTAAGGAGTGACATTCACCTAACCATGTTTAGGGAGCACAATCTCCTAATCAGTTGTAGCACTTTAAAAGTTGAGGGTACCACTCCTCACAACTATGCTCCATAGTTGAGGGATATCCTACTCCAATAAAGGACCTTCTTCCTACCACCACTCAAAGATGGATTAACACTTCGATGATAGAGGGACCACACCCTAACATGACTGAGGAGTACAACTCTATAGATAAAATAACCTCACCCTTTGAATAAGTGGAGTTATATCTCTACCTATATAATCTCTATGGGGACTCGTACCTAAACTTGACAGGGGTGTACCAACCCCAAAATGGAGGACCCACTCCTTGTTATGATGGGGGAGTGCCTAATCTACCTAAACATTATGTATGAAGGTCCCTCATGCTGGTACGATGGGGGAGTATCGACTACATGGATAGAGGATTCACACCCTATCACCTCAAGGAATGTCGACTCTAACAGCACAATGAGTATGGAGGTAGTGAATCATGATATGACATGGGATCTCTATCTCTATCTAAATTAATGACAAAGGGAACCCTCGCCTTATTACAATAAGGGATTACTTCTATTGAGAGATGTACTCCCTGGGTAGAAGACCATCACCAACTATAGGGGTGTTCCACCTCTATAGTTCTGAGAAGAAGGAAAACCCATGACATGATATGATAGGGTTGTACCAGTCTCAATATCTCTCTTGTAAACCTAACCAATATCTTATATTGGTGAATAATCTCATCATGGAGAACCACTCTCATCATGTATAAAATCACAAAAAATCTACATGTAGGGGAACCACACCTTATTATGATAGGGGATCACCTCTCAACTGGCCTAAATAGTATAAGGGACACACGTCCTAAGATTATAGGGATGAGTACTGACGCCGACATTACCCCAGTGATCAACCCTCATCACTACCCTCGATCAAGAACCATGATTTAATTACACCATGTCGTATCTCCAAATCCACCATGAGGGATGCCATCATATTATATACGAAACACTACTCTAGATAGGCTAAACATAGGCCTGAATCCAAGCCTTGAAGAGGGAGATATGCTAAAAATAAGTCACCAAGATTAGTACACAATTTGTAATGGGGTCCAAATAGTGGGAGAAACCACACTAACACATATTAATGTCTTATACTACACATCTTTTCTATCCATGTGATCTTACATGGTGTGTACATGGTGCACATGGTGTGACTCACCTCACCCAAACCTCCATCTATGCCCTTTCCCACATGGATCAGCCAGCCCTGTCTTACACATGCTGTGTACACTAGATACGTGGAGTTATGGGATAACTGGACCCTTTTCCATGCTCTCATCTTGTGCCTGCATAAGGTATCATGTGTCTGTGTTTCTAGCTTTTTTACTTTTCCACAACCATATTCGTTCACACGTCTACCCTGGTTAGGTCCCTTGGCTACATGACCTAGGATCACTACACAGTGTGTAACCTTACTACATGATGTGTGCTCCCCAAATGTAATCTTCCCACAGTGGTAAGAAAAAACATCATGTTTCCCTACACTACATGTCTTATGATCGGGAATTCTAAATGGGAATTCCCTACAAGCTTCCCAAATTCTTTGGTTTTCATTAAAACCCATCAATCAACCCCCATGGAGTCTCCAAAATTCATATAATGGGTCTAAAACCATTTAAAATGAATAGAAAGGGGGATTAGGATGTAAAAATAAAATCCACCTACCTTTTCTGAAAATCATTCAAGCATCAGGTGTGGATCCAAACTAAAAAGACACTACACCATGATCTGGGAGCGATTTTCATTAATATAGGAGATCAGTAGAACCTCATATCCTGGTTTTTTTGATTATCCATCATGAAAGGGTAGAGAAGATCCTACTCTCCTCTTCTGTTTTCCATAAATGGGGGGAGGGTTTATTCATTTAGTTTTATTAAATGAAAAAACTTCCATTTAACACCCTGCCAATGACCCACCTCAGACCTGAAACCTGATGTCGACAAATTGTATATCACACCAAGGGTAAAAACCCATTCTGAACACAACCATAGTCTCATGTTTCTAATCTATGACTCTACTCATGATTTATTCCATGATTACAGAGAAAATGTTCATGCATGATATAATATTTTTAATATTTTTAATTTCAACACACCAAGGTTCTCCAGGCCCCGGAATTCTAGGTCAACTCAGTAACTAGATTCAAAAATATATCTAGAAATATTCTAAACTCTTATAGGTCAAAAACCATGTCACTATAATCATGTTTCATTATTTTTTTGTAAGCTATAAGACTTGAGTTTTGTTTTAGTGTTTCTAGAAGGGTGGGGATTTAAATGTAGTAGGATGGTTTATAAATTTTATTCTTGGTAGAGAATTATGTGTTTCAATTATATTTATATTTTAGTGTTGTTTTTTATTCTGTTATATTCTTCATGGTTTGAGTTCTATTTGATTGCTTCTGGAAGGGTATGGATTTATGTGGAGCTGGTTGGTTTATACATTTTATTCTGGGTAAGGATTTTAGTGTTTGAATACTTGTGACTTATATAGTATTATTGTTTAGTTATATTTATATTATATTATAATTTTTAATTATATTTTAGGATTAAATTACTGAGTTATTTTTTAGTGTTGTTGATCGAGTAGGGATTTAATGAAGACTTTTTGCTAATGAAAACTCAAATACAGAAACACATAAAATAGTCAGACCTGAAATCTAGCTAAATCCCAGTAAATAAAAAACTATAGAAAAATAAAAAATATATAATGGGGGGGATGGGGTAATAGGTCATGGGATATAAAATAGGTCTTCCAACACTACCTTCGTCCAAGAAATTTGCATGATCAAGAAACAATCCTCAAGACACTTAGTAACCAATACCCTATGTGATGTACATCCAATACACCTACACACAAACCAATAGTGTTATGCTATACATGAAATAAAAATTCTATTATTTGATAAACTAGATCTATCATCCACACAAATCAAATACTACAAAATAAATACTTGAATAGAAACATCAACCCACAATACTAGATCACCATCATTAAACAATATGTATGAAACCATCTTACTAGTAACCTCTACCAAAGGCCAATACTGCACAACCACAATGATGCCTTCACTAAGGAAAACAACTTTAGAATAAATAATGTTGAAATAATGACCTAAATTTTACACAAAATAGATACTCTTAAGATTCCACACCACAAAACTAGTGGATAACCCCTAGAAAAACAAGTACCACACTGATGAAGGAAACATTCATTTAAATAATTACTCATTGAATCTATTATCTAAAATGGATGAATTGAATAGATCAACCACTACTAAGAAACTGTTTAAACAGAATAACATAGACTCTCAAGGATGACACAAAAACCCCACCACCCCTAAGATGAATAAGTCTTATTTTAACCATTCTGGACTATAAAATAATAACCACAATACATTATAGTTGAAATAATCCATTTGGATCTAGGGTTCAAACTATATCATTGGAGGTTTTAGAGTCACCCCATGGAGATTCTAGATATATTGAGTTGTTAGTAGGAACATTGGAAACCTAAAAAAATGTCTAGTAAGTATGAACTGTAGTCTAGTTAGGATGTAAAACATAGAAAATGCCCTAAATAGTGATCCATCAATATTATTCTCGGAAATAAAATTCCGTAAAATTACATTGATTATAGGATTATAATTTAATTCAATAATTTAAATAATTATGTTATGATTACATATAAATGATTTTTGAATAAATGACATTGATTTTTAAAAGAGAGAATGCATTGATGATTTAATTGTTCTATGAGTATTCTTTTGGTGGTTTAGAGCATATGGTGAAGTACATTTTATGTATATATTTTTAATTCATGATGTTTTGGTTTTATTTAGGTCATAATTTTGTGTTATTAGCACAAAACCATTGAGTGATACTGATAGGGTATGGATTTAAGTGTACCAGTATGGTTTATACATTTTATTATTGATAGTGATTTAAGTGTTTTAATTTTCATTATATTGTATTCTTATTTTTTTCCATTTTAACCTGCAAGGTTTGAGTTTTATTTGAGATATGCTTGTAGTTTTTGGATTTATGTTAAGTAGTTTGGTTTTTACATTGTATTTTTGGTTTATATTTGTGTGTCTGAATTCTTGTGAAATATATTGTATTAAGTTTGATTTCTATTTATATTGTGTTGTTGTTTTTCAAATTCTGTGGTAATCTTTGGGGTTCTATTTGAGTGCTACTAGAATGGTAGGAATTTATGTGCATCATGGTATAGATTATTTTATGGCATCTTGGGGATATATCCAAGATTGAAAATTGTGGCTTCAAAATGGCCATGGACAAAAAAATATCCATTGTTTTAAATTGTTACTATAGTTGTATTTCCATGATTGAAACCATGGAAATTAATCTATTAACATGGATTCAAACCCTAGAAATTTCATTCTTTGGGATTATTTATTTCCATAGTTTCAATCCATGGTAACATGTGTATTTAAATGTTTGAACACACGGCTATATCCCTATAGACATGATATGAACTATGGAAAAGAAAGTTTCACTATTCCCATGCCAATATAATCCACAGCCATACAAATTGTTTCTATTACTTGTAACCATGGTTTAAGGGTCTATATCTATGGTTATAAACTGAGGATATATCTTGATTTTCTTATAGTGTGAAATGGTTCCCATTCATCCCGTTAGTCACCATCTTTCAACAATTTCAGACACATAATTAGGTCATGATATTTAATTATAAAATACAATTCCTATTACCTTTTCTATAGTGTTCTCTATAAATCTTAATGGGTTTTCATAGAAACTTTGTTTCCTAAAGTGGTTATTCCAAATATAATCCCCAAGGTTACTAATAAAATTTTTATGATACCAAATATAAAATCCCAAACTATATAAATATAGATCCAATAATTATATTACATTATTGGTAGTGAATACAAGAGTAACTATAGGATCCATCAACTTAGTAGTCTTGGAAGACTAGATATTTACATACATAACATTTATAAACATAACGAACAACATGAAAACCTTGTGTGAAGATGATTATCCCTCCCATAATATCCATATAAATTATACATAATTTTATTTAATATTTCTTGTTAAAAGGTAGAAAAATAAAGGTGAGCTCATATTCTTAGTAAGAAGTATCATACAACAGAATATTTCATAGAATAAAAATGGAATAAGTGAAATTATGTGAATAAATAAATAAAATTAATTCATATTGAACTAAAACTAATGCCATTATATATCCATGATAATAATAGAAAACACATATATCAACAATAATTGATCTCATACTGATGGAATTCATAATTTCCTATATAAAAAAATATTGGCATGACCTTATACCACGATTCATGTCATGTTATGGGAATAAGTATGCACTAAAAGACAATATGTTTTGTCTCGTGAGATTGGTTGATGTATCGAGGGGATATATGATTTAGGGCCCCGCAGTTCACCTTATTAAATCCAATGCATTCCCAATAAGATTCATGAAGACCATTCATACCATTCCCTATTAAACCACATACTAAATAATACATGGATATTTGTGTAATGAGAAAAACAAATATAAAATATTTTCATATTAAATAGAATATTTTGGATGTTTAGGATAAAATCACTTAACCAATATATAAGTTGTAGGGTACCATCAAAAAAAATAAAGTAACATCATCAATGAAATAAATAAATGATGGAACTTATAATGTGTTGATTTATCTATGGAAGATAGTTTTTGGGTTCAGCAGTTTTCATTAGTAGGAGAACATGTCTAGGTTATAGAAAATCTTATATCATAGTCCATTAAGATCATGTGAATATTCGAAATCATATCCCCTGGGAGTCCCTCGCTAGATGTTCAGTATTATTCCAACTTGTCGTGCAATAAGGAAATGATTGATTAAATGCTAAAGCAATACTTTTCAAGGTGATTACCCCTAGGTGCATTTATGTCACAACATCTCCCACATTAAAATATTTAAATAGGGATTAATTTTCTAGGATATTACACACTCTTTTACATTACCAAAACATATGATGGTTCTTCCACCATAGAAAAGATTGGGTTTTACCATTTTTTTAATGACTCTTGAATCAAATGGAAAGATGGATAACCATACAGACTTGTAAATCCGATAAATTTCATGATTAATATTGAAATTATTCTTCCATTGAAAGGTATGTAACACACAAAATAACATTTGTGGTGAATATAACATGAGTCCAAAAAAATATTATTTAGATGAAAACCCCCCACATATGGCTTAGGTAGAAATTAAGTCAATACCCCTTGAAATAGTGAACAATAAATTGATCTTTAAATACCCTAAATAATGAAATTTCATGATATTAAATCTCAAATAAGTATTATATCTTCCACATAAAGAAACATAGGTTCATAAAACCCAACACGCCACAAGGAGAGAAATTTGATATGAAAAACCATTTTCTCTTGTCCTAAATTACAAGACAATAAATCAAACTCATATATAAGAAACATAGATATCTTAATAACTTAATTTATAACCTTATTCATATCCATTTTCATTCATATTATTCATAAATAGACATTCTCTGCCTAAATTCTTTCGATTTTCAACATTGTGTGTTTATAGTTTTGATCGTTTGTACTACTTCCATAATAGAAGTGTATGTATTCATTATCCTTCAAATTTTCATTATTAATAGGATAATAAATCTAATTTTAGTTATTTTTTATATTTATTTATTATTTTTCACATCCCATTCATGGTCATTTTAGTATTTATCCTTTAAGATGAAATAAATAACAAGCATTTGCAAGTGATTATTGAAAATTGAATGGTGTTTTATTAAATAATGAATTAAATATTGATATAATGTCTCTAAAATAAAAAATATTATTTATAAATTTATATTATATTATATCTATAATAATTTCCTCATATTAATTCATGAGATAAATTCTTAGTATTTCCCAAGTTGGTGGTTTATCTGTCCCAAATATGAACATACCCTAATTTAATGAATGATTATGAGGTGGGTTTACTATAATATCATTATACCAGAATAATAATTATTTTATTTAGAATTTATTTTTTCTATATAATATAATTTTATTTATTTATAATAATTATTGATGGATAATAAAATATTACACATTTTTTACTAAAACATTATCCTCTTAGTACGCTTATTTTAAATGATTAAATTAACGATGATCGTTTGATGATCATATCCTTAACATGTTCTGAACTTTTTCCTACTAGAACATTAATGATGTACTATGAAAAATATTTATACTTTATTACTATGTTATTTACAACCTTGTATGGCGGTGATGAAAAAAAACACACTGCGTCATTGTGGAAGTAATCTACACAACACTCAAACAACATATTTTTTCCTAAAGGATGGGGTGTATGAATATTAAATTATATTAATCTTAATATATTAGCATTAAAATAAATAATTGATATTGATATCAATATATTATTGTGTCTAAAATAAATTTTATATGAGATAATTAATAATAAAAACAAAGTTGATAATATTAATGTCGGGGACTTGAATTCGGTTTGGAAGAATCCTTGAGAATAAAGGAATTATACAAAATAATGGTAATAAGAAGCTTTTGAATATGGAATATAGTTCATGTATGAGAAAGTTTTGAGAGTTTCAAGTGGTAATTTTATGTAAAGGTTATTCATGAAGTGGGGGACATTTTACCCTTTTATAAGTAGGGAGAAGGGTAGTTTTGGGAGGAACCATTACATTTTCAATAATGTAAGGTTTCTTTTCATGGTTAAATGACCAAAAAATGGGGAAATGAGATTGATATAGTTATTTTAGGTAAATATACACTAAATTTCTATTTTTAGAAACAACTTTTATTGTTTTAGGGATTTTTGTTTTAACATTAAAATTTTATGCAAATTTATATTTACATTGGTAATAAATTTCTAAACATAGTAATTAATTTTAATGATAATTATTAATATTGAACCTTTTAACCAATTTTATCCTTATAATTTAGAATTTGGAAATAATTATTTCAAATAAAATTTAAAAAAATTTGAAAAGTTATTTTTAAAATAAAAACACTTCATCACATAAATATTTGTTAGGGAAATAACATTTTCAAACACTAAATATATGTATAATATAAAACTAATAGGGATATTTATTTTAATAAAATAAATTTATTTATTATAAAAACATAAAGGTTATTGTTCATTAAAGGAAATCCAAAATTGAATATCCCTTGTAAATAATTGTTACAAAGAAATTATTGAAAAATAAATTTATTAAAGTGAAATTTAATTTATTCTAAAAAAATTTCCATAGGTTTTCTAAGTTAAATGAATATTTTAAAATGTATAATTTTTCTAGAAATTCATATAAAATATTTTTTATCTTATGGGTCTTTCTTATATAATTATAAAATCATTAAAATTACAAGTTTAATGAAAATAGTATTTTTCAACTAAAAACCAACCATTTCATAAGAATTGAAAATTTTCATACTAAAATTATTTTAATATTATAAATTCAAAAATTAATTTATTTTGGTCCATCTAAAATTATAAAATTAATATGATAAATATATTCATGAATAAAGGCTCTTTGAAGGGCTCATTGCCTGATAGTTTAGGATTTAGTGCTTACCAACTATAGTAAAGACTAAAGTGTTACAATCATGGTGTGATATGAACATTATTAATATTAAAAAGGCATGAATAAATGTATTAATAAAATAAATATAAGTTTCTTCTAGTGAACCAACTCCAAAAGACTCCCACTTGTACTGGATCCAACTCCTAATAACTATCATTATACTATATCTCACATGATATTCATGATTCTATTGAGATAAATATTTAGACAGGTGGTTTGTTGCATTCCCATATATGGAAACGCTTCATACCACAACTTCCACCCTTTATGTAATACCCCTCAAGATATGATATTTCTGAATTAATTGATTTATCCATTGATGTGATCTTAGCTCATTTTTAGGAGCCACCATTTTAGTACTACCGCAGTATAATATGATATGGTATTTACTATTACGAATCATTTCAAGATATTAGATGAGGTTTAATATCCAATCTAAGTCATTATCGACATAAAAATCTATAATATAATGGGGTTATACTATATAATCAGTGAAAACTGGTTTCCTTGAACTCTTCTAGATCCTAGATCCTCTATTGAGAATGAAGTCATATCCTAACTTCAACATCTGATCATTCTAATCTATTTGGAAACTAGAATATGTATATCACCTAATAGATAGTTCCACTTCTCCTCTATATAGAAATAACATATCTTTAATAAAACTCAAGTACTTCTGGATAGCCTAAACATTAGACCAATTTTTTTCTCCTACATCAACTTCATATCTTTCTACTATACTCAAAGCATAGTCAACATCAAGCCTTATACAAAACATGAAATACATCATTTATCCTGTCACAGATTCATATGGGATAATACTCACACTATCTCTATCATTTCTTGTCTGAGTATACATTTTCTTGGATATATGTATTCCATGTGAAACTAGATCCAGTACCCTATTAAAATTTTCCATATTAAATCTATTTGGTATCTATCCAGTGTGTGTATCTTGGATCAGTATAAGTATCTTTTTGGATCAATCATGAATTATCTTGATACCATGTATGTAGACTAATTCCCCTAATTTTTAACGACACGTGATTTTAGAAAATGATTTTCCATAATTAAATACAGTGTGGGTGGATTGTCAAGCACGTGACACTTAACTTAAGAAAAATTGTGTTACCTTAATTAAAGGATTAAATATTACCTTTATATTATAAAAAATAAATTGGTGGGTATGAATATATTTAACCACTACATAAAAACTATATAAATGATATAATAAAATAAATTTTACTTTATTCAGGGAGATAAACTTTATTTGAAAATACCTTTTACACATTTTGTGCACTAATATGAAAATTAAATTTTTATCACTGTTTGATATTTTTTTGGTAAAATTGATTCAAAATATGGAATCATTAAGACCAATTTATATATAATAATTTTTTATTTTTTGTAATAAAAAAATGACTAATATAGATGATAATTACAAGGATAATGGGGAAATTGTAATTTTAAAAGATTTATTTTATTAATATTGTTTAATATTTATCAAATAAATTAAATTAAAATATTTTCGATAGTGACTTTAATATTATTTTTAAACACATATATAATTATATTAACACAAAATTATTTAGTAACTATTTTTAAATAATGTTAATAACACATTATGGTTAAAAAAACCTTTTTTATAGATAAAACATATTTTCTATAAATGAAAATTTTAATTTAAAAGATAACGTTATTATATCTAAAAATTAAATTATAATAAATTATATACATCGCACCCAAATTTTGTAATAGGGGTTACTTTAAATGTTTAGCAATGTGTATATTATTTGGCTGAAATACTAGTCACCTTGGTTGAACTAAAATAGTAAAATTTAAAAATATAAGGGTTAAGATCTTGCAACATTTTTAAAATATGTTTTCAATTTTCTGGTTGAGGATTTATCAACCCAATCTCATACCACAATCCAATTATCCAATATTGGAAATTTTGATCATTTAATAGTGTTTTTTACTTTTTTTTATTACAAAATGCCACTCCTCGGCATTATAAAAGGAACCCTTTCACCCCATCACTTACCTAATCTTTACAAATGCATAGGCTTGGAAAAACTCTTCCCAAGACTCTCCAAAACACCCACACTGTGTCCTAGAATCATTTTCCATTCCAAAAGTATAATCTTATGTGCCTTATGGTGTGACTGAAGGGATATCATCTAAAGGAGAGAGGTTATATTCTCTACTAATATATCATAAATCGTACCTTTCCTTTCCAACCACATTTAGATATCGTTTTACCATTATATATTAGTACATAAATATTTCTAATATACTGTTTTTTATGATTTTGAAATATTCATCAACTACTGTACCCCATTGACTTAGAAAGATAAAGATGTCTTTATGTGTATGTGTGGACTACTATATCCAGGACAAATGTGTTTGATATTTTATTCACTTACATTCATGGATGGTTTAAAGGGGGGAATTACTAGTTTAATATTATATTTATAACATAATTAAAACTCTAAAATCATGATACAATTTCATACTTTCTTTCTATTATATTGGAAATAAAAATGTCACATGTGCATATGTGAAAACTAATGCCTCTATGAGATGATGTAATTTAGTTTTCTATACCATATGACTTATTTAGATTTAAAAGTATATTTAATGAATATATATTATGCGTATGACACTATAAATATTCTATAAATGTTATATTATATATTTAATAAGTAAAACTAAAAAAATATTTATAAAAAAATATAATCTGGCAAGATGAACATATTGGGGTAAGTTTCTTAATCTGGGTTTGTTTTATATAAACATATATAACATTATAAATTTTATAAAAATATAATAATTAAATAAATAAACATATAGAGATATATATTTTGTTGTGTTATTATACAAATCCATTGATAGAGATCAATATACAAAAAATTTTACAGGGGAGTTTATGAAACCACCTCAAGTAAAGGATGTAAATAAATAATATATAATAAATAAATAGAATATCACAATAAATAAACCATATGAATTAAATATATATTAATAATGTTTATAATATGGTTTTTAATAAAAAAAAATTGTAATTTAAGAAGTTAGGTGCAATTGTAGAGCGAATCGGGATCAAGGTAATGGTTTCTTCTACTCAATTTATATTTCATTAGGTCATAGACTTTCTTACATGATTATACTTTTTAAGATTTACTTGATAATACCATACCCCTATATTATATGTTATTTCTATTTTTTGGATAATTTACATATTATCATCAATATCTACTTCATTGATGAAATGTTTTCCAAGATAAAAGTATAGTGTTGGTAAGAATAAAAATCCTTATTACAAATGAATATATTTCTCCCATGTCCATGTATATCCAATGAAAATTGATTTATTTGATGAAATAAAAGTATTTTTTTTATTTTATACTCATAATATTTTCATTTACAAACTTAATTAAATAAAAACATTTCAAAGTCCATCTAAAGTAGTTTTTCTTCAAAATGCCCTAAAAATCATAATAAAGACATTTATTTTTATCATTTATCACTCTAGATTTATTTTCATGATTTTTAATTTCATTTCAAATTTACTTTATTTGGAACTATCTAAAATAATATTTTTCAAAACTATTCTCTTTTCATCTATAAAAATAAAATTGAAATAAATTTTCAATTCATCATTTTAAACAATGTTTAAAAGTTTTTATTAAAACTTGTGTACTTTCACTTCAATTTTTATCCAAGGTTTATCTCATAAGAAGAGATGTTTCGATTACCGTCTGTATGAGAAGATGGAATTTTTATTTTTTATAAAATGGTACCCTTTTTTATGTCAAGCTATTTCATAGGTTTATGTTTTTTGATAAGTTTAACAAACTCATTCTCTTTCTATGGGTTCATTGAGATAAGATTATGCTTGATTTTAAGTAGAACACATATCTATGGATGATTATGGTTGGGTTCCTTTATCACCCTCCAATTAATTAGTTTATATATATACCTCTTGAAATATTCAGGAATGGAAATAATTTTGTTGTTCACATGAGCACGGGAATAAGGGGTTTTCTCACATTTTCAAGAATCAGTATAATGAATTTGTTTATAAAGGTGTTGTAATAATGGGTTTTCTCATAATGGTTTTCCAATAATTATGGTTGTTCCACATTTCCATAATTTTTCAAAGTTATGCCATGCTTTCAAGATGCATTTTATTTTCATAAAATGACATGTTTTCTTATTATGACTTATTTTTAATGTTTTTACTACTCTTTTTTTCATGCTCACATGTTTAATTAATATTGAGATGTAATTTGAGCCATGTCTTAACATTTATGATTTTTTAATGAACATTTCATGACAATATATTACTCTGTTATGTTTTATGATTATTGTCCATAGTCTTGTCATATTTTATCAATATATTAATTTCTTCCTAATGTCTTCCTTCATGTTTATGATTTGATATATTATGATGATTTTTTTTCTTTACTGAGCATTTGAGCTCAAAAATTTCTTATATTTCTATTTCCATATGTTATGAAGATTATTATAGCTTATGATATGTATAGAAAAGGGTCTCTAGGAGTGTGATTATAGAGTAATGTTTGAAAGTTTTGTAAAGTAATATGTTTATATAGTTAATCTCTAAGATACTAAACTTCCCAATCCTTGGTTTGTGCGACTATTTGTGACACGTATCATATAAATTGTGAAATTAATGTATTATTTATGTTATTTTTAGCTTGGGTCACTTTAGTTGGTATCAGTGTTTGGTTTGGTTATTTTTGGGATTAGTTTAGAGAACTTTAGAGAAAACCTTTGGCATAATTCTAAAGGATAAATCTAGGTATAGGATAACATATTGAAATTTTGGTAAATTAGAGGTTGTTTGGTTATTCTTGAAATTAAATCCTTATTTTGATACTATGAGTGGATGAATTCCATAGAAAAGATGAACCTAGGGGAAAAACCATGAAAATGGTTTATTAGTTGTTAACTTGATTTCAACTTTGTGCATGAAAAAGAGGTGTAATTGTGGACCTGGTTTGACACTTCTAAGGGATATGATTTAGTTATTAACATTAAATTTACAAAATATAATAAAGTATTTGATTATGTTGTTAAATAATTATGTTAGAGAACCTAATAATAAAATGACCATTGATAAAATAGATTAAATCCAATATATTTATAGGTTGATGTATATAGATCATTTATGGAATAATCCTTTTAAGTTTATAGTTTCCTTCTATATACATTCATTTATGTAAGTATACTCATTCCTAATTTTACTTTACTCATGATACTCCAAATTCTGTTTCTTTTCCCTATAATATTCAAAGTTTGTAGATTCTATCTCTACATAAGGATTACATTGAAAAATCTCTTCAGAGATTCTAAAGAATGTTTTGGATAATTCCCTTTGATGATAAGTACTTACCATTAAAAAGGAATAAATAAACTATATATAATATGCATATTTAAACAAAAAAAGTTTTCTATGCATTTTCATTGGACTCTTTTCGCATAAATAGTGTGTGAATTATTGAAATTTTTTCAAAAAGTGGATGAATCTGTTGGATCATATGAAGATAAATTTTTCATGAAAAATGAGGTTTTCCACCTGTATCATCTCTAATACATAGAGAAAAATGATTTCTTCTTTGTTAGCTTAAAGAATAGTCTTCAAAGGAAATTATCCAAAAGATGCTTTAGAAGCTATAAAGATATTTTTCAATGTAATCCTAAAATAGATATAGAAACTATAACCTTTGAATATTCTAGAGAAAAGAAATGGAATTTGGAGTATCATGGTAGTACTTATGATAAGACACATGATGAGAAGAATGTACAATTTTCTACATGAAATAAACGTGGGATAAAGAACCCTTGGTAAATATCTCAGGGCATCTGGGATTTTTTTTATGTGTGGTAAAATAGGACACCAATCCTACATGCTTCAAACTAACTAGAAGATGATAATGAATAAATTTTATGATAATAAGTTCACAACTAATTATCTACTAACATAATAATTCTTCAAGTGTAAGGATTTTGGACACCATGTGAATCAATGCCCTAACACTTGGACACATGAGAAAAATAAACCCCAATAATCTTCCAATCTAAGGGAAAATGAAGGCAATTCATGATATCTACTCTTATGGTAGGTCATGATAATGAAGTTGTGTGAGGTGCACCTGATTTCTTTTTAGATATGGTAATGAATTATTTGAGTATGGCTCATCACATTCTTTTATATCACACAAGTTTTATATGAATTTGGAATAACCCCCTCATGTAATGGATTTTGAACTATCAATGAAAACCCCTAGTGTCCCAATGATCATGTCTAAGATTTACACAATCTGATCTGATTGAGATTTGTAGGGGATGCTTCTAAAATATCAAATTCTTCTTCCATTGGTTTAATTTTACATACTACTAGGCATGGATTGGATTTCCCTACATAAATCAAATATCAACTGTCAGGAAAGGGAATCTCTTTTCATATCCCAAATCATCATATTATCAAGTATCAAAACCAGGATGATTATGAAATACATCTAGAATAAAATTCTATAATATGGGTTATGATACCCAACAAAAAAGGGACTCTTGATGCAAATGATCTGGGTGGAAGTCCTAATTGATGAAATTCTTATTGTATGGATGTATACTGATGTACTTCCAAATTAATTTCTCAATCTTCCCCCAAAGGGTGAGGTTGTGTTTTTAACTGTAATCATACCTAGATCCATTCATTTCTCAAATATTCTATATATAATGGATCTCATTGAATTAGAGTATTTAAAGAAGAAAGTATAAATGAATTTGGAAAAATGTTTTATACACCCCAATGCTTCACCATGGGTTTCACTACTCCTATTTTTCAAAAATATTGATGAATCGATGCATATTTACGTTGATTATCATGACCTTAATAAAATCATGATCAAGAAAAAGTATCCTCTACACTGTATCAATGATCTATTTGATTAAATTAGAGGAGATTGATACTTTTAGATGATTGACCTTATATTTGTATATCATCAGAAAAGGGTTAAAATGTAGTGTATTACTAGAATATCATCCCATAAAAGGTATGGACATCATTAATTAATAGTTATTACATTTATATTTAATAATTATCCTGATATCTTCATGGATCTACTAAATAGTCTTTAAAGACTACCCTGATCAATTCTTGGTTGAATCTGTAAATTATAATCTTATATATTAACAAATCAAGGAATTACATGAAGATAATTATATAATTGTGTCAAATACAATGATAAAAGAGAAGATATATGCCAAATTTAGAAAGAGTGATTTCTAATTGAAGGAAGTGTCATTATTGGGCCATGATATCACAAATAAAGGAATATTGATTGATCCATAAAATGTGAAATTTATCAAGACATGGACTAAAATTACCAATGTGACATATATACATAGTTTTCTTGTGTAGAAGGATATTATTGATGTTGAGTGAGAAATTTATCAAGGTTATCAAATACAATAACCATGTTAAAATGGAACAAAGTGATGTTTTTTAGAAATAAACATTTCAATAAATTTTCAATGAATGAAAAAAGAGGTTGTTCAATGCTCATATACATACATTATCCTATAGTTGGGAAGGTATTTTAATATTAGGAGATGATTTAAAAAATTGTATAGGTCTCATCCTCATGAATAATGATAAGGTAATTTCTTATTCCACATATCATTAATGACTCATGATGAAAATTACGAGATGTATGTTTTAAAGCTACAAAAATTGATATTTACAAAAAATATTTACCAACATTATCTCTGTGGATAAAAATGTGATTTATATAATGATCACAAGATATTGAAATAAATTTATTACCATTGAAGGAATTTAATATACAAAAAATGATATTATCACGACTCGTCCCCCGGGGCCCATGTCGTGACTACCCCAAGCTCACCTACCATAGGATAGGGGTTGGCTACTAGCACCGGAAAGTCATATCCCTGAAATTGGGAAGGAATTTCTTTTAAACCAACAAACACACAAACCAAGAACATGAAAAGATACAAACCATGAAGTAAAACTGCAGTAGTAAAAGTGTGTAATAAATGTAAAGGGTCTAGAATACAATCTCAACTGAAATTAAAACAACTAAAATAGAAAACAACTCTGGAGATCACTCACCAAGATCCTACTTGATGGGTAGGTACAACTCATCTCTGAAGCTCTCCACGTCAACCTGTCACCTCAATGTACCACCTGGTTCTGGATCCCTAAATTCTCAGCCAATATTCTCTTCATCATCACAAGACACAACAAGGTTACGGTGAAGCCTGTATAGGGGTGAGTATAAAAATACCCTGTAGGGACCCCGACACCCCCGAAGGTCTCTCAGAATTCCAAAAAGGAAAACAAAGAGCATGATCTCAATCATAGGGAAAAAAAGAAAAAGACTCAACTCAAACTAGGTATACAACTCCGAGATCTGAAATAAATATGACTAGTATTAAACTATATCATTTTATTCCATTAGGATGTTTCCACAACTAAATCATGAAGGTGTTGTTCCATTGCTGATCCACACAAAGTCGTATGTCGTTGATCCATGATTGGCCACTCTAAGGCTGGTCCTCGTTGGGTCATGCACTGATGGTCTAAAAAGGGTCTCTAGAATGCTGATCCACATAGAGTCTCTATAATATTTATCCACGCTGGGTCATTATAATGCTGACCAACATAGGGTTGATATGATACTGATCCACACAAGGTCACTATATTGATGATCTGTAAATTGTCTCTATGATTCTGATCCACAGAAGGTATCTATGATGTTGATCCACACAAGGTCACTATAATGGTGATCCAAACAGGTTCTCTATGATGGTGATCCATGCAGGGTCGCTATGACGCAGACCACACAGGGTCTCTCTTCAATTGACAGCCAGCCACAGGATTCCTCGTACTCGGTGCATTTGAGTTTTGAAGAATCTATTACTAATGATATCAGTCATTACTAAACTTCCATTATGTTTCACAATGAATAACCCAATGTCCTCCATGTTGTAAGGGTCCCAACTCGACAAACGGCACGCCAATCGGATGCTCGGTCTATGAGTTATAAGCATTTTAGTACTGAGGGCCCGATTAGATTCATGTTAGATCCAATCTGTCCATACTCCAACTTTCTATAAAACTCAAGTGGAGTATCTCAAAAGGACTAACTTGTTCCAAAGATTCATGTACCATAGTCGGTACGTCAAACAGATGTCTGGTTTGTGAGATACAGCCTTTTAAGCGTATCTGGGCTGAAAAGGGTCAGGGTCCGATCCGACCCGCCCCACCCCGACATGGGCTGACCCGACTTCGTCCGGGTCTTGCTCGGGTCTGGACCAACCCAGCCTAAACTTTCTACGTTGTCCCGAGTGGGCTAGGCCACAGTGAGCTCAGTTTTCTGGGCCGTAGAACGGCCCGACCCGCCTTAGCTCGTTGCAGCCCGCTGGGTGACCCTACATGGTGGTTGGTGTGTTCTTCCAGCTGGGTGGTAGACCCCCTTCTCGAATGGATGAGTTGTTTGGGATTCTCTAATTGGTATCACCACATAGAATCACCCCCATGTCAGCTGGACCTACGGGGCACAGGTCCCCTCAACCACAGCTCGAAGCTGCATCATGCTTCTGCGTCGCGTGGCGGTGTGCCGCCTTACTGCCAACGCGGTCGGACAAGTGCTGACTGCCCATGTTGCCCACCATGGTTCCTATGGGTTCCGCCTCCCTCCGTGGTCATAAGGGAATCCATGGGACACCAGGTGATCTCTGGTGGTCTTTTTTCCTTTCCAAACACGCCTACGGGCCTCTCGGGATGTTTTCATCACTGTGTGGTGCCCGGATTCAAGATTCCATCAAGTTGGAAATCCAAACCCAAAGAACATGAAAAAAATGAAGTGGAGGTGGGTGTGAGAATTTTTCATTTGGCCTACGCCTTCCACATTAGCATCATATCCATTGGGTAGTAAATAAATAATCCCATAGATAAAGATTCACCCCATTCATTATTTTCTTGCAATAATCACCCATAGTTTCATACGAATCGCAGATCAACTCGTTTTTGTAGATCTGTGTTCATCATGATTATCAAGAACAAAGAAAATAAATGAATTCTATTTCATTTAAAAATAAACAACCCCTACCTCGGATTTAGGGGATATTTCGCGGTTGTGGAAAGAGAATCTATGTTCGTTGAACCCATCGATGTTCATCAATCCCAGATCAATTTCTCCAACGAAGTCATTAAAGCCTGCATTCTTTGTTAGAAGGAAATTCGTTATTAGGTTCTTCATCAAGGATTCTCCCACCATCCACCAATCCTCCTTTTTACCAATGTTTGAATAATTAAAATGAGGAGTTAAGAGTTTAAATCACCTTTAAATTTATTGTTCATTAATTGGTGTGTTTAATGAATCTTATTAATTAATTGAAAGGTGGTTACCCAACCTATGGGTAATCGGGAATTTAATATCCATCATTAAATTCCCGACCACATCCATGGTCCCCACCACCATCACACAAGAGGTGGTATAAAAATAAAATAACATTTTTATGTTATTTTATTATTCTTCAAAAAGTACACAAAATTATCTTTTTATCCCGACCTACTATGGTCAAATTTAAGCCTCCCTTAGGAAAATCTCATTGCTACGAGTTCAACAGTGCTCTCAGATTTCAATTCTGAGCACCGATTAAAAAGTTATAAATTCCCGCTCACACGTTTACTGAATGTACCTTAAAAAAAGTTTAAAATTTTGTTCTGGACACACCGGGCCTCTGAATCAAGCCCTGTCAATTTTCACAGACTCGTAAAAATCCCAAGTAATTTAAAAAAATTATATAGAAAATTATAGGTCTTGAAATATATGGATAGAATTGAAAACAATTGTGACTACTAAATATATTACTTCATGGGGAATAAAAATTATATGTTTGATTCTTAGAGTGGGAAATACCATGCAACTCTATCCATGATGAGCTTGGTAAATCACTATGTACTCTTAGATTTACAAAGGATGGATCATTATGTCATAATAGGGTGTGATAAATCATATCTTTCCCAAATAACTAATAAACATTACATTCACATAAACTATAACAATCTATGATTTTATGAAATATATTTTTTAAATAAATTTAATTTCTTAGAAGGCTTTGGTTAAATAAGAAATCGATTTTTTATATAAATTGTTATATAATATTTGATTATATTATCACATAGCCATTGGATTGGTGGTTATGGATAGGAAAAACTAAATTATGAAAATTTTATAGTGTCATAAAAATTAATTTTTTGGTTATCATTTAATTAGAAACAAAAATAAAAATCATTTGAAAGTAAAAGTGTTATTTTTCTAAAAAAACATGTTCTGTGCGATGAATGTATTTTTATCATAATAAAATAAATTAATAACTATTTAATATTTATTTTAATGAAATATATATATATTATATATTAAATATTTTTTTATATTCATTTATAATTTTTCTAGGAATGGGATAACAATAAACCATGTTTTTTTAAATGTTTTTTCTAAAAACAATTATCATGTATTGCATGCTAATTTTAAAATTAATTTATGATCCTTATAGAAATTTAATATGATAAAAATTTATTCCTTATTTTTAATTATTATATTCAAATTTTGTAAATATTTATGATTTATTTTTTTCCAGTATGAATAGTAATCATGGAATAATTTGTTGTCTTAGTGAAGGATAAATTAGGTTAATCTAGGTAAAAAACTAAATGATAAAGCCACAATTTTTCATCCGAATTATCATTATATTAATTAAATTCTACTATTATCCCATTAGGCTCAAAATTGAGTTATTTAATGGAAACCATTCAATGAAACTGACCAATATAATATTTAAAGAAAAGAGAGTTATAGAATGTCCCTATCTTAGTTATAAATATGTCGTATGTGTCCACATTGGGAAACATAATGTTATGAATAAATATATGTTTCTATATTAAAATTAATTAAATTATTTTAATAATGAAATTTTATATTTAATTTTTATAAATTATATAATGACTTTAAATTCTTATGAAACACTGATCCAGTATTCCTCTAATTAATAGAAAAATTAATAAATGAATTAAAAATAATAATAAAAAATATATTTTTTGATTGAGTTAATGTGCGCTACTATATATTTATATTTATATGATATATTAGTGTTATTTTTAATAATTATATTGAAATAAAAAATATTATTTATGACTTTTAAGAAAATTAATTGAGTAGTGTCAAAATTTGAAGTAATGATATCTTATAAAAAAATATTTTATTAAATCACTTCAAAAATGAAAATTTTAAAACAAGTAATTTGGGATAATATATGGTCTAAAATGTCATAATTTTCATATTTATTAGCCATTTTGAACCAATTTTAATGTTAATGACTTCAATATATTTTAATCCTTTAAGAAATTCAAAGGGTTCCCCTCCCCTCTATTATAAAAGGACAACCCTCCTTTCTCTTCTTCAAACAACGTTTAGCATTCTAGAATTATAGAACACAAAATTTTTTTATTACCAACCCCCTTTTCACATTATATAGTTCATGTTATTTGAAAAATACCAACCCTAGACACCTTAATAGGATCACTAAACAAATTATTTCAAAGAATAGGTAATCGCCTTAACCCATCACATAATTTTTAATTATTATTTAATATCATATAATATATTTTATTTATCAAAAAACATTATATTTAATCTCTTAAAGATATTAATTTTTATTATTATTATGAAACCTTTATTCACCCTCTTTCTATCAAATGGAAAGTGAAAATATTGCTCATGAATATGTATGGCTTACTGTCTCCAGGTAGTGATATAATTCAATTATATTCACCATTTTTATGGATTGGTATTGTGATGGGTTTAGTTTTTATATTTTATAATTATTAAATAATTATACTTCTAGAATAATAATATCCTACCTACCATATTGCATTCCAAACTATTTTAAAACGATAATGTCGATTGTGCGTACGTGTCGACTACCACATCCAGGAATAAATGTGATTTATTTTTCATTTTTGTTTTAAATGAATAGTAATAAGGATATATTTGATGAGTATATATGATATAAATTATATAATAATAATTTTTTAATGAATTTTGTTATTTACCATCCTTGTATTCCATCCATTGAAAAAACGAAAACAACATTCAAGCATATGTACGACCTACCATCTCCATGAAAGGTGTAATTCATTTTTCAATCTCTATATTTTATGAATGACTATAAAAATGTATATGATAAATATATATGATATTTATATAATTATTAACATTATTTATATGATTAAACCATGATATAATTAAAAGGATCAAAACTTCTGTTCCAGAACATATATGAAAAATGAAGCATATATCTCCCGGAACAATGATTTTAATAAAGATGTGTTCAAACATGGGTGATAAAAGGTTATAAGTAAATAATATGTGGTATTATATATATGATTATGGTTTTTTAATATATTTATAATAAATCTATATTTATTATACATGAGGTTCCAATGCATACGAAGGAAGTGAGACCTAAGGTAATGGATTTCCATCTCACATTTATTTCTGAAAGACACATGCCATATTCACCACTTATTTCTTTTATATGGCCTATCTAATAACCATGAATGTATTTTATGATTATTATTAGGAAAATTATGGGATATACATATCCATTTATGTTTATTTCTTTCATGGGACTTATGATTTAAAATTTTCTAAAATGGTAAGGGTTTTATGTTACAATATCATTATTTCACCAGAATGTTTATGAATAATTTATTATGATGAAATCATATGATCGTCCTATCATGAAAAAATTAATTTTTATATCCTACAGTTTTTTCTTTAAAGTACATATTTTTATTTCATTTTCATCACCTTATGTCCTTGGTAAAATATAATTGTGTTTTAAGGAAAATATTTTTTATTGATATCTTTAGTTGAATAGACTTTTTATTCCTTATACATGTTTTATAAAATGTTTTGAATAAAGGTTTTAATATTATGTTATAATTTTTTAAATTCATATTACAAATTATTGGATTTTTAGAAAATGGTATAAAATGAATCTTTTTTTTTACGAATGAGGTACTTTTAAAAAAGTGTAAATATAATGTTTTTCTTTTAATTAATACAATATGAATAGAATTTACCAAAGTCATTACCACTCAATTATTTGAAGCATCCCTAAAAAAATTCAATTTTTATTTTAAAAGAAAAAAAATTCTATAATATTTTGTACATTATTATATTTTAAATATGTTAAATATAATTGGAAAGGTTATTTTCCTCAATAATGTTTTAATGATATTTTAATGACATTTCTATTCCTCAAAGACAATAAAACCTGATATCTCTTATGATTTACTGTGGAAATGATCCAAAGATACAATCATTATTATTTTTATGGATGTTTTATGTTTATGATCAAAATATTTTTATTAAACCCATTACTTTTCCATCGGATATGATGTGATAAAATTTTAAAATATTTATGAAAACCATTACATTTTTTGTGGGTTATTCTATGACGAAATTTTTATGAAACCCATTTATTTTCATGGGTTATTATAAGATAAATGTTTTATGATATTTTCAAACATAAATTCATGGTTTTCATTATGAAATAGTGTATATATTATAAAACGTATGGTTTTCCAGTTATAACCAATGATGGTTGTTATATTATAACCAAGGAAAGTGGTTACAATATAACCATTGACAGGTGGGATGTATATCTTCTTCCAATTAATTGGGTAAAGTTTGATATGTCATGAGATAAACTAGTCTGGAATAGAGATTAAACCTTGTTCAGTATGGGAATTT
This sequence comes from Viscum album, assembly GCA_963277665.1. Taxonomy (NCBI): domain Eukaryota; kingdom Viridiplantae; phylum Streptophyta; class Magnoliopsida; order Santalales; family Viscaceae; genus Viscum; species Viscum album. The sequence continues at coordinate 1,545,077,818 of OY728130.1, forward strand.
TTCCATTATTTTGGTCATGGGAGTGAACCATGTCTGCTATGAGGGTTTTGGGAGTGAACCCATTCCATTATGATAGTCTTGAAAATTATCCATGACTAGTAAAGAAATTATTTTCTATACATAGTTATATGCCAAAAACTGATGTCTAATTACAATTGTATGATCTCATTACTCATGATCTTTGATTACATTATGATTAATGTCTTATGAACTACAATGTTTCGTGCCTAAAATCAAAATTTTGATCTATGAAAAGTTGGGTATGATTTTAAAATGTTATGATCATATTCGTATACCCTTATATTTATGTTATGCTAAAGTGATCGTTGTTATCTCGCTAATTCCCCTTACAAAGTATTTTAGATCATACTTTCTTAAGTTTCCTTTCCCCATGTTATAAATAAAGGTACTAATTATGATATACCTAATAAGGGTGATGGTTATGATGATCTTAGTGGAAGACAATAAAGATATTTTATGAACCAATTATTTTTGTATCGATGTTTCAAAAGGAACTAGACTTGTACAATTCTGATGTGGATCATTATGATATTTTATTAATTTTCATCAAATAAGATTTAATATCTATTTATGAAATTTATGGGTTGTTATAGTTTGTATCAAAAAACGGTTTAGTTAACCGTTGGAAAATAGAATTATAGAAATTTAGTGAGAACCCAGGGGATAATTTTGTGTATAGGATGACATCCTAAAGTTTTATTAATGATAAAATATGTATAGGTTAAGCCTAAGTTTTCATATATTGAAAATCATGTTTCATGATTTAGACATCCTTTAAATTATTTTTCATGGATATATTATTTTACACTATTACAATTATTGCTCACAATATGATTTTTAGTTTTAGTTGATGGCTTGAACCTAAAGGAATCATGTTAATGTTGAATGTGATGGAGAATGAAATTATTTTCATCCAAAGAAACATAATTTTAAATGAGCTATAATGAAAAATATTATTATTATACTCACACATCATTCTAAAGTTATGATTCATAATAATATTCAAAATGAGAAAATGATGGAGCAACATTCTGTTGATCCCTTCCTAAGGTAACGCCCACCTTTTTTAGTGGTTATACTGATCTACTAGTTGCTAAATAATGGATTAGTTCCACTGAAAAGATATTTTCAATTCATCAGTACTTGGACATGAGAAATGTATTCCCACTATTTATCATTTGGAAGGTTAGTTAAATCAATGGTGGAATCTTATTAAGAACATGAGACAGTAGGAAGAAATTGACTTTATAGAGTGAGATGGTTTAAAGAGATTATTTTTTCAATAATTAATTTAATTTTATTCTTCTCACCAAAATAGAGAATTAATTCCTTGAATTAAATCATAATTATGATTAATCTACTAGTACCTTGAGTAAAATTTTACATTAAATTTAAGATATTCTTCTAGAATTATCATCCAACGTGAAATTAAGATTGATTGATTATACAATGTCTTAAGACCAAAACTCTAAAGGGTGTTGTTCATAAGGGACTTTAGTATCTTTTACGTGATCATTCAATGTGTCATTTATGTGGGAATGGATATGGTAGTTACCCATAAATCTCATGGTTTTGATAATAAAATAAAGATAAAATTTAATGGGAATTATAAAAACTATAGATAGAAGAACATGCGCCTTGATTTATTCTCAGGGTGAGGATAGAAACATATAGAATATTTTCTTCATGGAACTAGTAGATTTTTCATGTGTGTAAAGGAAGGTCATCGAGCAATTGAAAAAATAAATTATGGGAAGAAGTTAACTAATTATGTAAATAGAGATAAATCTCTATAGAATGTACCACCCACACTCTAGTGTTCCAAATGTAATGATTGTGGGAACTCTCCCAACTAGTTCCAAAATCAAAAGGTTAATGATGATGATCGACATCAATAATATATTAATCCTATAAAAAAATTGAATCTCATGTGATTTCTATTTATGATGAGGGGGATGATAATGATTTGGTTATGGTAACTCTAACCATAAACTCTATAAATTATATTGTCTTTTTTGTTTTGGGATCTTCCCACACTTTTATATTAGAAGAATTTTTTAAGTGTAACATTGTACCACCTCAAATATTAGATGTTTAGTTAGTACTAAAATCCTCATATAGTATGATGATCACACCCCAAGTCTATTATTTTTCTTTAGTTTAAGTTTGTGTTAATTTTCTTCCTTCAAATATTCTTATTGTATATTTAGTTGGGTCTGATGTTATCTAATAGATGGACTGGATATATTTACATAAATCCCACATCATTTTCCAAGTAAGGGAAGTAACATTTGGACTTCAAAATCAAATTATGATTGTCTATCTCTTAGATTATAAATATGAAATTTCAATTGAAATTACATCCATTGTATGGGTCATGATTCTTATTCAAAAGGGGTGTTTATAGTAGATGGTTGGGGAGAAACTAAACATGAAATATATGACTGTTGTTCTATAGTATGTTGATGGCCTTACAAAACAATTGCCTTGTCTTCCACCAAATCATGATGTTTAGTTCTCTGTAGAACTCATAAACGGTTCTACAACTATTTTATAGACTCCATATAGATTGGCCCCGATTGAGTTGCGGGAACTAAATAAGAAACTCCAATAGAATCTTGAAGAGGGATTCATTCAGCCAAGTCCATAACTATGGGGACCACCAGTTCTTTTTATTAATGACAAATATGGATCAATGTGAATCTAAATTTATTATCAAGAAATTAACATGAACAATATTATGAACAGGTATCCCCTACACCATATTTATTACATTCTTGATCAACTATTCATAGATCAATACTTCTCTATGATTTTTATTTGTTCTTGATATCATCAATTTAGGATCAAGAAAGAGGATATATCCAAGGTTGAACTTTTTTCAAGGTATGTAGACAATGAATTTATTATGATTCCATTTAGCTTTACTAATTCCCCACACTATATTCCAGAATTTAATGAATAGTGTCTTTAGAGAATACCTTGATCTATTTGTCGTATTATTTATAGATATTATTATTATATATTCAAAGATGAAGTAAGATCATGAAGATAATTTGAGAATTGTGTTAAATACCCAGTGTAAGGAGAAAATTTATGAATAATTTACCAAGTGTAAATTTTGGCTTTATAAAGTTTCATTCTTGGATTATATAATCTCAATTTAGGGTATATTAGTATATCATTCAAATAAAAAAGTTATTGAATATTGGGCCAGACCAACTACTTTAATTTATATCTATAGTTTTCGAGGTTTTTATGGATATTATCTAGTATTTTTGAAAAAAAATATCATGAAATTATAATCCAATCACTAAGTTAACTCAAAATAGAGATAATTTTATTTAGATAGATTATTGTGAAGAAACATTCAAGGAATTGAAGATTCTATTATTTATTGCACCTTTTCTTACTTTACCCTATAGTAGAGAAGGGTTTGGGTTATATAGTGATTCATCAAATAAGTGATTGGTATGAGTTATCATGCATAATGATTTGTTTATATCTTATGCCTCCCTCTAATTGAAAATTATTCAACAATATTACACAACTCATGATATTGATTTTGATATAGTAATCTTTACATTAAATATATGGGGGAATTATATTTTTTAAGAGAGGTGTGATATATATATTTCTCATAAAATATTAAATTATATTTTAAAATATAAAGAATTTAATATGTAACAAAGAAGATTGTTAGAGCTGATTAAAGATTATAACTGTTCAATACTTCACCACCCGGGGAAATAAAAAAGGTGGATCATGCTAAGAGTCAAAAGGATCATGCTAGTTCGTCTATTGTGAGGATAAAACAATATCCATTCTTAATTTATTTTAAAAGGATGGATCTTGAAATCTATATGGAATGGTATAAATATTATATTTCTCAAATATGTGTTCAAACACATATCGAAGTGAATATTAAAAATAATCAAAAGGAATATTTATAGCTATAAAAGAAGGTATAAAATTTTCTTGAGTTTAAACATGATTATAATGGAATAATAATTATTAGTAATTTTTTATGTTTTTCATCCATATTATATTTGAAGGAGTTGTTTTAGAAGGCTCAAAGTTTATCATTCTCTATTCATTCTGGAAGTAGGGAGATATATAGATATTTTGAAAGATTATTTTTTTTTTGAGTTAAAACATGAAGATAGATATTTCATAGTATTTCTCTCATTTATTAGTTTTTTAATAATGTTATGGATATGTTATAGTGGTCTCAGGCTATGTTACACCCATTTCCCATACAGAAATGGAACTGGGGAAACAACACCATGTATTTTTTCATTAGAATCCCCAAAAAATTGAAAGGGAATGGTGTGTTATTGGTTGTATTTGATCTCCATACAAAGTCATCATACTTCATTTCCATTATAAAATATTTCTATTTGGATCAAATTGACACAATTTATATTATGTAATTGGTAAGGTTTAATGGGGTACCACAAGCTATTACATCTAATCAGGATCTATGGTTTACCTCAATGTTCTAAAAAGTCTTCATTAGGCTCTAGATATATATTTGAGTTTTAGAATGGAATTTCATCTTAATAAAGATGGTCAGTTTGAGAAAAAAATACAAACCATAGAGGATATATTGAGATCTTTTTCTATGGATTTAAAAGGTGTTTCAGATCAAAACCTTCATATAGTTGAGTTTTATTACAACAATAGAATTCACTGGAGAATCCATATGGATTCCTTTGAATCCCTATGTGGAAATAATTCTAGAACTTCAACATTTTGGGATGATATTAAAGAAATAAAACTATTAGAAAATACGTTATCTGAGGAAATGACAGTGAATTTTAGAGATATTCGGCATCACATCAAAGATACTTAGAGTCAATCGAAAAGTTGTAATGATAATTGTTGAAGTGGTGTATAATTTGAGGTTCTTGAGAATGTTTTTCTATGAATTTTTATATAGAAGTATTCTATGAGATTCATAAATAAGGTAATGTTGAGATCTATATATATTTTTCCTTTTTATATTCTTGATCGTATATGGAAGGTTTCTTATCGCTTGGCGCTTCCAACAAACCTCTCTCAAGTCATGATGTGTTACATGTATCTCTACTAAGGAAGTGCATAACTAATCCATCATTTATACTGAACATAGATCTCATTTCACTATAGATATATTTTTATATGAAGAACAATCAGAAGAAATCTTGGATCACAGAGATAAAATTATATGAAACAAGACTACTCAACTTTTGAAAATTATCTAGAGAAACCAAAAATACAAATAAGCTACATGAGAAGCTAGAGATGTAAAAAATATATCTGTAATTATTGTATCTGAGTGATTAATTTTAAGTATAAATTTATTTTAAGGGGTTATAAGGTAACTGTAACATTCTCACATGTGATCCACTAAAGCTGAACCCTGAGCTGGTGGGTCACATGGCCTCAATCATGCATCCTCAAATTCCAGAAGCTACAAACCAAAAACATGGTTGTATGGGTTTTATAGTGACCATACTGTACTTTCATTTCAATGTTACACAATGGATTCATAAAATAATAAATAGTATTGGAAGCATAAACATCAATGAAGACCAAAAAGTATGGGTTGTTATATAAGCATCGTAGAAGAACAAAAAGATGTTGTAGAGCTACATAAAAAAGAAGAAAATGTTTTGGTGTTCAAATTTGATAAAGATATAGTTATATGTTCTAGAAACTATATTTGTGTCCCATAAAAACCAAAATTGAAGAAGGAATTTTGGATGATGTACATCACTCAAGTGTTTTTATTCATAAATGAAGTACAAATATGTATAGAGATATAAAACTAAACATATGGTGGGATACAATGAAGTGAGAAATTGAAGAATAACTATCTTGTTGATTGGTTTAATAAAACGTTAATACAGAACAAACAAATTATAAGGGTACATTGTAACCATTTTCCATACCAGTATGGAAATGGAAAAATATTACCATGGACTTTATCGTTGGACTCCCCAAAATTTCTAAATGCCATAATGCTACTTGAGTTGTAGTTGATTACCTTATAAAGTAAACACATTTTATTACCATCAAAGAAGATTTCTCCCTTGACAAAATCAATAAGATATATATAATGGATGTGGTGAGTATATATAGATCACCACTATCCATTGTTTAAATCCCTTATCTAGATTGGCCTAAATTAGTACCCCAAGAAGATGGGCCAAACGACCTCAAGAACACCTCTCTATATTACAAAGGTTTTATACTAGTGATGGGGCACAGTGAGGTTGCCATGGGGAGACTATTCCCTTATTAACATAGTGCTCAAGATAGAAGTAAATCCGGGAAAAATAATATAAAATCACAACTAGTATGAATAAAAAGTGGGTAATAAATTACAAACTATCATCCCATTAAATGGAATAATGATATAGTATACAAACATATAGGATTACTAAAACACTCTTGTCACGGGGTGTGCTAAAAGAAATTTTCTAAATGTTTTCATAGTGAAACATAGTGGATGAACATGGTTGTCTCAATTAAGGAACTTCAATGTTATCTAATTACTAAATCTAAATCACCTAAACTACTGTTTTTTATTGTTTTTATTATTCTATGAAAGCAATGATTAAATTGGGTTTTTATAATTAATTAAAACACAATTATAAATTAAAATGAAATGCTAAATAGAAAAAAAAAAATTAGAATGAATAAACTTGGTCTTAGGTTAGGTTTTGATTTCTATCATTATTCTCATTTATTTGTTCAAATTTGGTTTGATAATTCAGCAATGAAATTTAATGCATAACATTGATGGAACAATTCATTGGAAAGTGTGACATAATCCAGCACTTAGCTCCATTATATGTTGTTTCATCCATTTATCGGTTTTACTCCATCGTGTAAAGAGATGACCAATAAAAGGTAGGAAAAAAATAAAAAAATAATAGAAATATATTACAGTTGCATTTCATGTGGGATAATCACCACAACCTTTCATGTCACTCACATCTACCACAATCATAAAATAAACTTTACTAAATAATCCAAGAATACCTAACCTCCCCCAAGCTAAGCCTCATGTCATACATGCATTGTTAAGGGTAAGAGATCACAATGGTGCAGTGAATGATGAAATAAATATAAAAATAATATAAAAATAAAAATGGGGGATGAAATAAAAATGTAAAATAAAATAAATGAAATATAAAAGCACGTGAAATAATAAAATGAAAATATAAGGAGAATAAAGAGAGGGAGAAAGAGAATAAAAAGAATAAAAAATAAAATGATCTGAAATTAGAAAAACAAAACAGAAAGAATAATAATAATAAGAATAGGAATACAATGGGTAAATAAGGCACATTGTATTTAAAAAATATGCAATAATATATTATAATAATAAAAGGAACTTAAAATAAAAATTATAGAATAAAATTAAAATAAATAAATAAGAAGAGAAAATAGCATCCCATTATCCTCCTCCTTCATGGGTGTGTCCACCCCATTAGTCAAAAATCCTTGGAATATAAAAGACTCCTTTTATAGGAAAGGATATTCCGTGAACACTTCTTACCATAGCCATGGACCCTTTTCACTCATTTAAAATTAGATATCCAGATATTTTAAATATCAGAAATTTTGAAGCTCTGAGTATATTAGGATTTCATGAGCTACAATGTGGATAAAATACATGGGAAAGACATTCCACTTGGGTTGCAAGGGTTGTATGGGATTTTCAAGACCATTTAAAGGGATTTTAATGGGATACAGGTTATTCATGGTAGTGGATTTCATGGTAGATTTGACAGTAGATACAGTGGGATCCTCCAAGTCATCTGGCCTTCATATGGATGGATAAAGCCTTGAAATGGACTCATGATGATCAGAAAAGGGTCAAGATATGATTCTAGGTGAGCCTGAGTGGTAAAAGAGGTAGATAATCTCAATCCCAAGAAGTCAATGGAAGCTTGTGGAATTAACTAGAAATAGTAGTGGTGGATGATGAAGAATAAGGTAGTGGGAGTGGTGGAGGATTGGGGAGTTGTGGGCCTGAGGAAGAAGCACACAAACGTGTAGTAGAATGACATCACTTTGGTAAGTGACAAATATTGTCGATGGAAGGGTGTATCATAATGAAAGATAATTCTAGGGCCTCCATGGTTTATAATGAATCATGTAGCCTCCGAGATCAATTTAATGCATCAAGATGGGCTCCCTAAAACACATTAAATGCATACATGGTCCATGTCCCACCTATGTGGCCCCAAGAAGATTTGGACCAACCCTAAACACAGCTCCTAGAGGTCGTGCTCCTTACATTTGGATAACTCTCCCTTGGGCCATTCTTATTCAGTCAGATCACTCGAGGAATTTATGTGGCTTCATGGACATTAATTTTGAGGGCTATCCAAGTTCACAAAATGTTTTTAGTAAACTGTTGAAAAAATATAAACAACATAGAAATAATTACAAAACACTTAAGAAAAAATAAATATTTCATAAATAAAATTTAATTCTGAAATTCCACATTCTTTTCTTCAAATAAACCAATTTTAATTAATTTTTCATAAATACCAACTTCAAAATAAAACATTTAATCACATGGAAACTTTCATTAAAAAAACTTTGAAAACCTTTTGAATGTTTTTAAAAAATTTGCACGATATATGAATGTGTCAAATACCCCAACACATAAACTATGATTGTCCTCAAGCATGAAATCTCAACATGGAGTTTAGAGGGAACCAATGATACTGTTATTAAAAATTCAAATAAATATAATAAAAATTCAATGTAAAATCAATTTTTCAGTTTCCCTTTAAAATATCAATTCAATTTAAAATTTCAAAAAAAACAATAAATTAAATTATTTCACTTTCCCCAAATAGAAATTTGTGGAACTTATCCTTTCCTTTCATGTTCCTAAATTCAATATTATTAAACATTAAAAATAATGATTTAACTCCCTTGAACATTTTATCTCATCACTCATGATATTCATTCAAGTATATTTATGTTCATATCATGAGAACATGCTCCATATCCATGAGATTTTAAAGGAACTACTTTGTCCACATTGTAATGATAAATGGCACATAAAATCAGGATGGCTTTTCAATTAAGGTTCTAAGGACACTGATTCTTAAGGTAGGTAATAATTGATGTTTAAAAATTAAGGATCATGAAGGAGGTTAATATCTAAAGTATTGATCATGATTTAAAAATTAAAAGATCAATTAAATTCACCCCTACAAAATAATAAATCCAATTTCTCATTCTCAAAGTAACGGTTATAAAAAATGAAATCATAATGAATGATGTGAACCCGATTGATTTTTCCCTACTTTTATACTCTCTTTTTGTAAGTAATTTTTATCCTTTTTTTACTTTTCGGAAATTCATGATTTGAATAAACCTCACATTCAACACCTAACTACATATGATAAAAATAATTTTTTCAGTAATGGTGATTTTTTATTTTTCTAATTCACAACACATTCTTAATTTGTTTTCAATTTTTTTGTACGAAAAGAAAAAAAAACAAAGTATAATGAATAAATCAGAAACCATTATTATTGCCCAAAATTAGAACCCCATAATTTTTCCTTAAAATTTATCTCATCCAATTCACCAAGACATCCCTCACCCCCACACTTAAACATTAAAATATCATTAAAATATGAAGATCAATATAGGAATGGAAAAAATCACTCGAAGGGTGGATCATTTCTAAAAAGGTCTTTAATGTTATATATGGGATAAACATGGATTAATATAAAGGTGGTCTCAAGGATAAGTAATTATCAAAACATTCATCAATAATTTAAAATTTATTTTTTCATAGTCATATCTTTGACAAGTTTCAATGCATGTTCCGGTAGGTGGCATGTCCCAAGATAACTCAAGAAATTTTATCACGATAAAATAGGAAATATTTGGTATTGAAATCCACTCAAAATTTGGACATATTATTTAGGAAAATCAATAATATGTTTTATAATAATAATAAATAAATTTACAATAATTTTATACATTCTAAATGTGAAAAATATTAGGGAAATTTCATTTACGAGAATCAACTATTTCTCTCAAATCATGAGTCCTCATTTTAATATCTTTTATCCAATATAATAATTCAATTATCTATTTTATTCATTAAATAATATTTTCATTGATATATAAAACATTCAATAACATGGTTCCTGAGAAATGCATGTCTCCTAGATAAGTCATGTAAATAAATAATTAAATATGCACCTGCAATTTCTGGTTTAAAGATCAAATCAAAATATTAGTAAAATACAAATATTTTTGAAGATAAATATAAAAGTAAAATCTATTTTAAAAATTTTATGTATTCATTTTTATTCTAATTTTTAAATGGGGATTCATTATTCCATCATCAACCGAAAAAAGATAATAAATCATTAAAAATTATGGATCATGTCATTAAATCTCAAAATGATTGAGGGATTAGGGATTAATTCTAAAATAATTCAAAGAATAAAATTTTAATTTAAATAAATAATGTAAATATAAATCATGGTATGATTCCACATGTGGGACATAGGTTTTTACTTCCTCCATATGAGAGGTTCCAGCTGTTATCCATAATCTTATGGTGGGTGGATCTTCTGAGATTTTAACCACCACATGTAAATTTTCTTAGATTTCACTTCTTTATTCATGGTGGTGGGGAGTGAACCATGGATAGTGTATACCAATTCCCCCATAAAATTATGAATATATTTAATGGAAAGGGTAATATTAAGTATGGATTATCATATTCCTTGGTTCTTACATGTTAAAACTTATCGTTATTCTTTAGTTCATTCTCAATTTGGGTTGTAGGGCTTTAATTATCAAATTGAATGTAAAAAAGGTAATTTCACTTAAAAAAATTAAAATTAAAATTACTCCTTTAAATGTTAGCATCATATATCATGGTTTCCTTGAGATAATCTACTTGAAATTATCTATGGGATTCCTCAAATACATGTTCATCAAAATTAGGGATCTTTATGTGTTCCTCATCAAGTGGAGGTCCAGTTTATTCACCTTTCTAAAAGGAAAATAAAGGATTATTTAAATATAAAAATTAAATGAATTGGAAATTGATACTAAATTAATATTTAATATAATTATATGAATTACGTTTTAATATAATATCACCCCCCCTTTATTGGTTTATCTTAAATATTTTTTTTAATAGTGACTGACTTTTGATGTTGGATGGTAGCAAGTGGAGGTAAGTAGTCAGGCTCCCCCATCTTTTAATCAAATTTTAGGACTTGGGTGGTGTATTATTCCATGTCTAGAAATATTTAAAATGGTGAAATATGTTTTAATTTTTAGGGATTTTGGATATCAATTTGTACCTCACACTCATTCTAGAAGCCATCCAGATCTAATTGACCACCCACATGTAGCTCAGTAGAAAATTCTTTTTTATCCTGAATCCACTCCAACTCATTATAATCATCTTGGATCTAATCCTCCATATTATTGGTCTATTAATACTTTCTAATAATGGACTAAATTTTTTTTATTCACTCAAAACATAAGGGAAGACTAAGGGAAATCCTTCTAGATCAGGTTTAGTTTACTCAAGGGATACATTGAAATACTCAGTTGGCCAATCAATTTTTTTCATTAAGAACTATTAACATCACTTCCATTTATAGAATCTGGAATGTGAGATTGTTGTTATTGAATTTTTCATGTAATATATTTAGAAATGTTTGGAGAAATCAATGATTGATCTACTTGTGTCTTCATCACTACATGAAAAAAAACATCTGGAAGTACACCTATAGTTCGGTTAATTATCTGGCCAATCCTTCTACTAATGGTTGATTAATGGTCTATTTATGTTTTGTATGACTTCCTTGAATTGATCCTCTATAATTATTTGGATCTAGGATCCCCTGATCTATCTAAAAAATAAAGAAAAACTATTTACAGACCTGGGTGATTCGGTTACGGATTCATGTACCTACAAATTTGCAGTCTATGAAGAATAATAATCATTTGAATATATCATGGAAATAGAATTTTTATAGAATTTTTATTTAAATAAAACAATGAAAACTATTATACATTTTGAAAATAGATAGTGTAAAAAATAATTTATTATCTCCCCATAAATTGTTTCAGTTTTGACGAACGTCTATCATGTTTTGTGTCAAAATAAAATTTATAAGTTGTTTTCCTAGTTTAGCATAGTATTTGGCCAAGGTTGTATCACAAGAGGATCTTAATAATTGTCTAATTACAAATTCTAAATCACCTAAACTATTATTTCATTTTTTTATTAAATCAATGATAAATATGTGTTTTTTGATAAAAAAATAAAATTATAAATTACCGTTCAATGATAAATTGAATGAAATTAGAAATAAAGAACCTGGTCCTAGGTTCAATTTTTATTTCCATCATTACTCCCTTTAATTTTTTTAAATTTAGTTTAATAATCAAACATTGAAATTTCATTCATGAATGACTATCATTTTATTTTGATGTTTTCATATCTCAAATACTTAAACTATCTATATTCCACCTCCTCTAGTAATCAAGGTTGATGGTACACCTCAATCGAGAATGTGACATATTCCAGGAACCGACCCCATCGTATGATGTTTCATTCATTTATTATCACAACACTATCTTGTGATCATCTAATATATAAAAGGGATGATAATTAAATAAAATAAAATTTTAGAAATATATTTTAGTTTCATGTCATTGGTGAACATCTCCACATTTTTGTGTGCCACTCACATCTACCAAAACCCTAAAATAAACTTTGAGAACGAATTCATGAAAAACTAACCTCTCATGGGACAAGCCTCTGGTCTTCCCCTCATTGTTAAGGGTACAAGATCACAATGGTGGGTAGAATGAAGAAAAAAAAGAATAATAAAATAAAAATATGAATGAGGGATGATATTAGAATGTAAAATAAAGTAAAATAAATATAAAATCACATAATATACCAAAATAAAAATATAAGGAGAATAAATAGAGGGAGAAAGAGAATAAAAAGAATAAAAAATAAAATAAACTTAAATTTAGAAAACAAAATGGAAAGAAGAAGTGGAAGAAGAATAAGATGATAGGTGAAGAAGAAAATTTGTAGTTAAAAATCAATATTCAAGAATTGATTATAATAAAAAATAATACATGACATAAAATAAATAGTTGAAAAATAAAACAAAGAAATAATAAAAGAAACAAGTAGCTCATTAGTCTCCTCCTTCATTGGTGTTTCCACCCCTTCGGTCTAAACTCTTAGAAGTGGTTAAGCTTCCTTTTTATAGGCAAGGATCTACCTCATCCTCTTCCTCCAATGGTTAGGGATTCCTTTATTATTTCATTCAAAGTTAGATATAAAAATATTTTAATTATAATATATTTTAATCTCTATGTATCTAGAGATTTCTCGAGCTACAACGTGTTATAAATACTAGGGGCATCAATTTTTTCTTGGGCTACATGGGTCATATTGGATTTTCATGTCGTCGTAAAGGTATTTTCATGGGATGTAGGGTAGTCCTAGAAGAATGTTTCATGGAAGACATGAAATAAGATTAAGAGGGATCATATGAGTTATATAACCTTCACATTGTTGAATGAAGCCTTGAAATGAGCTCACGGTGATTAGAAAACGTTCCAAAGCTGATCTAAGGAAACCCTGGGTGGTAATAGAGGGAGATAAGCTTGATCCCAATCTCTCAATGGTTTTCTGTTTCATTTTCCCAGTGATAGTAGTAGTGTATGGAGAGGATGAAGGTGGTGGAAAAGGAAGAGGATGTCCGAGTCGTGTATCCAAGAGGGGTGTGCATGGATGTGAAGCGGAAAAGCATCACTTTGGAAAGTGATAAAAAATACTGATGGAAGGTCATCCCATATCTAAATAGAATTCAGGGGATTCCATGGTTTATATGAAAATTTGTAGATACACAGCTCAATTTCCTATATTTGACTAGGATCCTGGAAACACACCATAAACTTACATGGGCCATGAGACACCTGCATCACCTGAGTGAGCATCAGCCCAACCCTACACGCGGCTATTGTGGACCTCACTCCTATCACAAAGGCAGCACTCCCTCATTCCATTTCTGGCTGGCCGACCCACTTAGGCTGGTTATGTGGCTCCATGTCCCTTGAGGTATAGGGGTATCCATTTTTGTCCAATTTTTATAGTAAACTCTAGGAAAAGAATAAAGAATATAGAAATAATTTTAAAACACTTAACAACTAATCAATATTTCGTAAATAAAATTCAAATCCAAAATTCAATATTATTTTCATAAAATAAACCAGTTTTAATTATTTATTCATAAATACAAAATTTATTATAAAACATTGAATTACATGGTCATTTTCATTTAAAGACAATGAAAATAATTAGAATATGTTTAAAAATCTGCATAAAATATGAGTGTGTCATATACATAGTAATCAATCCAAGTGCACAATAAAAATGTGAAAACATAGGGAAAAAGACCATAAGACAGAACAACCCCAAGAATTACCAAGCTCTATCTCAGCTCCTAACCCCCAAATCTATCATATCCAAACAATCAAGCATCACATTGGGCATTACCTCAATCTTGTATCTTATGGTCACAAAGTATATTATCTGGTACCCAAGTGTCATAGAAGCCTGAGCAGGGTATAGGTAACACACTGAAGGTCATTCCCAATGATGTCTAATACATATCCATTTTATTAGTATAATTTGTATGGTGTGTGAAGTTCCAAATGATTGAATAAAACTGAGGGGGGTGAACAAGTCATTTATTTCTACTAGTTTCATAATTTTTTAAAACATAACCCCTTTAACATGTTAAGATTTATTTTTTATCATCATTTTTTAAATAATCATACATCAAAAAGTAGGGAATAATGTAAGGTATATAATATTTACATGGTTTATCCCTAGTGCGAAAACCTATATCTTTTTCATAACCACTCTCGTGGGTCTATGGAAATTTACTATTATGAAGAAGTGAATACATCTTGTTCCAAATCCCATTAGATACCTTTTATCTCCCAATAAGAAAGATTATACTAACTCCAACTAGTTTTAAAAAGATTCTTACCAAAAAAATTGATCCAAAACAAAATAATAAAGAATTTTTTGAAGCTGGTCTACAAATGCTCAGTCTGGATCCTCAGTCTAATTTGGATGGATCTGATTCTCTAAATCTGATGGGTTCAATATGATTCTCTTTTACTCAATATACACTTCTCAAACTCTTCTATAACACTCAGTCTAATATTCCTATGTTTGATTGACTCAATACAATGGAAATAATATAATGAACCCATCCTCAATCTAAAAAATTCAAACTCTTCTCAAATTCTCAATATGATCTTTCTCAGTCTAGTAAACAAAACTTTCATTAGTCTAATCATCTTCTGATATCTCATACCAGAAAAAATGTTTCACTAAAATTCTTCATCATTCCCCATTTTTCACTTTAATAAAAATTTATATGGTATAAATCACAAGAGAAAATATTTATATAAGAATCATAAAATGAAGAGAGTGAAACAAGAAAATTTTGACTACTTCCTCAAATTTAAAACTCAAAAAAAATTCTCATTTAAAATTCAACATTACTTCTTTAGTCCTTCTTATATTCCTATAAGATTCAATCCTAATTAAATTTCATGTTCGAACTCTTCAACTCTTCATAAAACATCTAAAATCATTATTTTTATTCTTCTTCATAATCATCCTTCTTGGTCTTTATAACCTTTTTTTAGTCTGATGTAACTTCCTCAGCTTCACTATGATTTGTCTTCCTCAGCTTTAATATGATCAGCCTTTGTTTCTCAACTCATTACGATATACCTTTATTTTCTACTCATTACCATCTGTCTTTCTTTGTTAGCTCATTATGATCATCCTTTCTTTTTCATCTCATTAGGATCTTCTTTTCTGTCTCATCTCATTACGATTTGTCTTTCTATGTCAGATTGAGTCTGATGGAATCCACATCAGATGGAATTTTCATTGTGATGGAATTTACATTATGATGTAAATATCTACTTAGCAACTTTGAAATTATTCAAACTTCTTTATCTATACACTTTATGACTTCTAAAATCATCTAATAATGGTACTTCTAGGTCAAATACAGTTATTAATATTTCCCAATTTCTTCAAAATATTTTATCATGATTGTTTTAATTATTTTTGAGAACTCTAGGACCAACAAATCATCATCTAATTTACATTACAAATTTTTAAAACTTTCTAACTTCTAACTTCACTTTCATCAATAAACCTCTTTAGTATCATTACAACTTCTTCACTCGGAAACATATAAATTTCAAACCAATACTAATTCTAATGAATATTAATGATGATATATTTGAATCATATACAGCACCTAATCAACAACTTCATCTTTCGGAATACTTTTACATTTGATTTTATTCATTACAAACAATATGAGTCATAAAACCTCTGTCCAGAAAACAACATTCTTAAAGAAAAATTTATTCTCCCCTTTATTTTTTTTGAACATTCAACATATTTTATCTTTCTTAGAGAAATAATGATGATGGACAAGTTCAAATTCTTGAATAGCAGAAACATTCTTATAAAAAATGGTTAGTTCTTAATAAATATAAAAACATTGTAAAAACAATTTATCATAAAGGATCTTCAATATCCCTCTTTTTATTTATTGATAAATCTTGTTAATAACTTTTCCAACTCTCATGTTTTTTTAAAACATAAATTTTGTAAATAAATCAATTTTTTTATCAAAACATATACTTTCTAAAAAGAGGATTTTTTCACACCACACTAATGGATAAATTAATTTTTCAGAAGTAATTACATCCCTCAGTGGAATGAAATTTTTGTGGCCAAACAAAGATAACCCCTCCCCCCTCACTTTTATCTTTTACACTCACTTTTATTTTTCTATATACCATTTTATGATAACCACAACTATATATTCATTAATTAAAGATAAATAAAAACTTCATAAAAAGTATAATGTTGATACTCCCCCCCCCCCCCACCTTCAATATAATCTATAGAATGATGGGGACCTTCCTTATGAGGTTTGGGAAGTAATGGGAGGAGGATGTAACATCCCAAGTAAGTAATGAATAATAGATATTTTTATCCATGTCTATTAATGATTAAGATAGTGTTTTAGAGGCTTAAAATGAAAATAAATACAATCTTATGCATGGAATAAACTAATATTCTTAAAAGATTGTTTTACTGTCTTTTGATGGCAAACCATTTTTGAATCTATCTTTTGAAAATTTTAAAAACTATGTTTGTCAAAATAAACTTATTCTTTATGATTGGGACATCAAAATTAACCTTGTGTGAATTTTTGGTATTTTTCTGACAATGTTCATTTTTTAATGAATAGTGAAAAATACTGCATTTTACATCAAAACTGCTTTTTAATCTAATTTAATTATATGATTAGATTATGTTTTGAATTGGTTTTGAAGTTAAATTAGAATATTTTTTTACCATTTTATCCAATGGTGGTCATTGGAATCAATTTCACTTTAAATTAGACTTAAACTGGTGTCAATCTTTTGATACTTATTGTTTTGTAAAACCACGCTATTTGCTCTGGCAGCGGGAATTAATTATTAAATTAATTAATGTGACTTATATGATTTTAATTTTGTAAAATAGACTTCATTTTTGAATTCGGAATATCAAATATAGCTTAGGGTGAATTTTTTGTAATTTTCTGAAAAACTTCAATTTTTGATGAATAGTGAAACCACTAAGTGGTAGTCAAGCAAACTGATTTTTCAGTTAAATGAAAGTTTACCACTAATGTGTATTGAATTTTGAAAATCCGACATACATGGTTGTCATTAAGAAGTAAAATGTGGTTCAATGAGATTAAAATAATTTTTTGGGGAATAGTAACTTATTAAGTTTTTAATCGCGATTAGTGGTAATTAGTGTAGTTTAAGGTATAAATAATGCTTTAATAATATGAAATGACCTAGACACATGTCCCAACCTTATTGGTTGTGTCATGGCCGACCAAGACAAGCCATGGGTCAACTTGGGGACCCCATGGAGACATTTTGGTTGGGAAATGACATAAATAACTTTTTATTAAATGTTAAAGTAAAAATGACACAAACATAATACGTTTTACGAAAACAATTTTCACATGGGGTTATAAAGATCAGATATTTTATTATAAAAATTAATTGGAAAGATAAAAAGATTTCCTACATCATAGTACTTTTTTTATGATTTTTAGACATTAAATAAATTAAATTATTTATGACATAATAATGATGCAGCGATGACATCATTATTTGACGATTTAAATGAAATGGAAAGATAATGTAAAATCTATGAACTACACATGGCCAAAACCAATTTGATGAGTGGATTTCGAACCCTTATCACCTTATCCACGAATTATATAAATTTGGGACCTTTTGAAACCGAAACACATTTTCAAATAAAGTAATATTTCTTTACTTTCCAAAAGTGCCCCTCCTCTCCTCTTATAAAAGGCCCCCACCTCTACCTCATTTCACACACTCCTCAAGCCTTTGGCTCGGCCAAACCCTGCCCATTTACTCTCTCCACATCCCTCTCCTCATCCTAGAGGATTCCTTTTGGGTAGAATCCTTTCAAAGGAAGCCTTTAGGCTCAAATCAAAAGGTGTTACACTTTTAAAGGTAATTCATTCTCTCATGTTCATTTGTTTTATTTTGCTTCTCCAACCCCCTAAACACTTTTTATTTACTTATTTTGTACAAAACCAGTATCTTCAATATACAAGTATGTTGTTATAATATTTATTTGAGCTACACTCTCACACAACTACATCAAATGGTTAAAGAACATACGGTTTCCGTGGATGGCGAAATTATGCCTCCTGAAACGATGATTGTTCAATACTCATTTAACACCTTCAAAGGTGGCCATTATGATGTCACTATTTTTATATATGATATATAATATTTTTATGTTTTCCTTAAGCTTCTTTTTTTTCATTTTGGGCATACCTTTATGGTTCCCATTATGGGTAAACACGATATCTTCGTTTTAGGAAGTGTGGACTACCGCCCCCAGAAAGTGATTTGATTCGTTAATACCATATGTGGGATGTGTAAAGGATAAATTTAATGATATTATATATGTTATTATACTGGAATTATAATATACTATTATATCATTATGATTCCATTCCAGAAAATATGAAATAGAAATGGAAGTAGCGTTCATGCGTACGTACGGCTTACCGTCTCCATGAACGGTGCATTTCATTTCTTACCTCTAAATGTGATGCAATATTATAAATACATGTATATGATGAATATATATGATATATATGTTATCCAAATCATTAATATCATTCTGGATATAACGAAACTTTGACCAAATTAACAACATGTAAGTGTAAGAAGTCTATTTTTGACATAAGAACCAAATACCGACAAAATGACCATTATTAACTTAACTGATTACATGATGTTCATAACATGGTGTAAAAGGAATAATGAACTTGAAAAAGATTCATAAGAATGTAGAGATTAACTCAAGTTTATTATTCAGGAGATTAAATAACGGTCGGGTCAAGACGGATACGAGGTATGGGACTTCGTCTCAATCTCCTTTCATTGAGGCATATTTTGTTTTATACACAACCTTCTTTTATACGGTGTATAAACCCCTTTGACTTTTACGTTTATCCAAAAGGAATCTTTTTTATACGAAGCGTTTTACTAAACGACAAAAGGGAATGTTTTTGTCGTACGTATGCGGCGACAACGACTTCTCCACCGCCGTGACTGTTATTTGAGTTTCAGCTTCCTCTACAAGTCATACCCTTTTTTTTAAATGAAAAATAAATACCATGTTTTACTTTGGTATTAAAAATGGTTTTCATAATTTTTTTATTATATCAATGTGTTGTATTGATATCTTGTGATTGAAATGTGGAAATGTTATATTTCCTTTATGCATGTTTTATGTGATACGATTATGTTATGGTTCTTGGGCATTATTATGAAGACGGGTGGTTCCGTGATAAACTAAGGGCAGGTGAGCCCGATATAGCTCTCCAATGCATTGGGTAACGCGAAGGAGTGAAACGTTAAGGTTTCTCCGAAGAGATTTTAGGGAATATACTGTGATGGGTATTCCAAACGTAACCAAGAGGGTTACTCCCTACGTAAGAATGTTATGAATGCCTCAAGTTACCTTTATGTCTTATGATTTCTATGATTTATTCATGATTTTATGAGGTATGTTAAAGTGCCTATGTTTTATGGGTAAAGTATGATTTCAGTCTTATGTATATATGAACTCATGTTTCCTTTCCATGTTTTTATAACCCATACTGAGCTTTCTATGCTCATACCAAGTTTTTTTTGAAATGTTTTTAACAGGTCAAGGGAAAGGTACATGATATAATGATAGTGTCAAGGAAGTGTCAAGAAATAATCCATGTTTTATTTTAAATGTGTTTCCATTGATGGGAATGAAGAATACTATCTTTATGTAACCACTTTGTTTATATGTGGAATGTAATGCAAGATTTATGATCTAATTCTCTAAAACTCTAAACCCGAAAAGATCCTCAATGTGTAATCTTGTAATAACTCAAGATTAAGTAAGGTTTAAGGCTGGGGCCTTATAGTTGGTATCAGAGGTCGGTTTAGATAACTTAAGGAGTTAGAATTCTATTAAATGATTATCCAAAAATATTTTTTTTCGAAATGATATAGCATTTAAATATTACCATGTTGCTTCATCTAAGACATGTTTGTTCAGAATGGTTTTCCGCAGAGGAAA
Organism: Viscum album; assembly: GCA_963277665.1. NCBI lineage: Eukaryota > Viridiplantae > Streptophyta > Magnoliopsida > Santalales > Viscaceae > Viscum > Viscum album. The sequence goes on from OY728130.1 coordinate 1,545,098,654, forward strand.
CAGGGAAGCAGTGCTAGGAAGGAATACAGAAGGAAATAACCTTCCGAATCAGCATCCCGAAATGGTCGGAATTAGAACTGAACAGTTTGTTGCAGTAATGGTGCAGTTGACTCAAGCGATAAATGGAGGTGGTATCCATACACGAGATCAGCCAGATCAACCGCAGAGGAACATGTCAGTGGTGGAACATTTCATGAGGCAACATCCACCATCATTCAGAGGATAATCTGACCATGTGCTATCTGAAGGGTGGATTAAAGCACTGGAGAAGATTTTTGATGTCATGGGGTGTTCAGACAATCAAAATGTTAGTCTTTCTATTTACTGTTTGGAGGGTGAAGCAGATCAGTGGTGGTCTATGGTTAAAAATATCAGGGACGTCGATGAGATTGATGCTCTTGAATGGGATGAATTCAAAGGTATGATTCTTGAGAATTATTTTCCTAAGGCTGTTCGACTTAGGATGGAAAAGAAATTCGTGGAATTGAGGCAAGAGGAAGACTCAGTGGCTGCCTATGAAGAAAGGTTCACTCGATTGGCAAGGTATGCTCCAAATTTTATCCGGGACCTTGATAGTAAAATCAATCGTTTTTACTCAGTATTAAAGCCAAAATATCGAAGGGAATTAGCTTCTCGTGAGTTTAAAAGTTATGAAAAGATTGTTCGATGTGCTGAGAAGGTGTAAATGGAGTTTGTCGATGACCAAGTTTTCTATAAAAACCAGCAGAAGAAGAGACCGAGGTGGCAGGAGAAAGGTAAGAATTCTTCAAAAAAGTCTGATGGTAAGAGAACTAAGTTTCCAGTTTGTGATAAATGTGGAAAAAGGCATGCTGGGGAATGTCTTCTGAATTCTAGGAAGTGCTACCGATGTGGTAATATGGGACATAAGGCTCGTGATTGCACTGAAAAAGATCAAGGTGAAGGTAAGAACAAATTTGATTTACAGTTAGTGAAATGTTATAAGTGCAATGAGATGGGTCACTATGCAAATGAGTGTCCGAAAAGGAGCTTGAGTGATGGGAAGCAGTTAGACTACAAGCAGAAAGGGGTGGTGAAATCCTTTGCAACTACTTCAGCAGATGTCGGGCCATCAAATGAAGTTGTATCTGCTACATTGTTTGTTTTTTCAGATTATGCCAGTGTGTTGTTTGATTCGGGGTCTACACATTCTTTCATCTCTGAAAACTTTTCTAGTAAAATGGGAATACCATCTCAAGAAATGACTCCTGAACTTTTGGTAAAAACACCTGGGGGAAATGTCGAGGCAAAAAGAATTTATAAGAATCTTCCTATCCTTATCTGTGGAAAGAACCTACTTGCAAACCTTATTGTTCTACCTCTAGTAGAGTTTGATGTTATCCTGGGTATGGATTGGCTCTCTATTTACCATGCTAAGATTGACTATAGAGCTAAAGAAGTTTCTTTTCAGAAAGACTTTCAGTTTGTTTACAAGAATGAACCCTTACTTTTGATAACATATCAAGAGGCCGAGAAACTTGTAAAAGATGGAAATGAATGTTACCTTGCACATGTCGTTGAAAATAAAGGAACTGTTCAGATTAATGATGTGCCAGTGGTAAATGAGTATCTTGATGTTTTTCCTGATGAGTTTTTTGGAATAATACCAGATCGGGAAGTTGAGTTTATTGTTGACTTAGTTCCTGATGCTAAGCCAATTTCAAAACCCCCTTATCGAATGGCACAAATTGAACTTTTAGAGTTGAAGGAGCAATTGCAAGATTTATTAGAGAAAGGTTTCACTAGACCTAGCACATCACCATGGGGTGCTCCTGTTTTATTTGTTAAAAATAAAGATGGTTCTATGATACTTTGCATTGATTATAGAGCCTTGAATAATATCACTGTTAAGAACAAATATCTTTTGCCTCATATCGATGATTTGTTTGATCAGCTCCAGGGAGCTCAGTTTTTTTCCAAGATTGACCTGAGATCGGGGTACCATCAGCTGAAGGTAAAGGAGGCAGATATTCCGAAGACCGCGTTCCGTACGAGATATGGCCATTATGAATTTGTAGTAATGCCTTTTGGGCTAACCAATTCACCTGCTGTATTCATGGACTTAATGAATAGAATTTTCCATGAGTTCTTGGATAAATTTGTGGTGGTTTTAATTGATGATATTTTGGTGTTTTCTAAAAGTAAAGAGGAGCATGAAAGACATTTAAGGGTTATCTTTCAAACCTTAAAAGAAAATAAACTGTATGGGAAATTCAGCAAGTGTGATTTTTGGTTGCAACAAATTTCTTTCCTTGGTCACATTGTTTCTAAAGATGGAATAACTGTTGATCCTGCAAAAACAAAAGTTGTGGAAGAATGGCCAAGACCCACAAATGTAACCGAGATTCATAGCTTCCTTGGTTTGGCGGGCTATTACCGAAGGTTTGTTAGAAATTTTTCACGGTTATCTAGTCCAATGACTATGCTAACTCAGAAGGGTGTTAAGTTTATCTGGGCAAAAGAATGTGATGATTGTTTTCAGGAATTGAAAAGAAGATTGGTGAATGCTCCAGTTTTGGCACTACCTTCCAGGAATGGTGAGTTTGTTATATACAGTGATGCTTCATTGAAAGGACTTGGTTGCGTCCTAATGCATAATGATCAGGTAATTGCTTATGCTTCACGACAGTTGAAAACTCATGAGGTAAATTACCCTACACATGATTTGGAACTAGCTGCTGTTGTTTTTGCTTTAAAAATTTGGAGGCATCATTTGTATGGAGTAATGTGTGAAATATATACCGATCACAAAAGTTTAAAGTATATATTCACTCAGAAAGAGTTAAACATGAGACAAAGGAGATGGCTGAAATTAATCAAGGATTATGATTGTACAATTCATTACCATCTGGGAAAAGAAAATAAACTGGCTGATGCTTTGAGTCGAAAAAGTAATGCTTCATTAACAATGTTGCGGTTGGAACGTGATCCTTTGGTTAACGATTTGATGAACTTTGGCATAGAAGTTGTTGGTGCAGGAAGTCCTTCTGTTTTGTTTCATGTATCAGTGAGATCTTCTCTAGCAGATAGAATCAAGCAAGCACAGAAGCAAGATAGTGAGTTGCAAAAAAAGGTAGAGCTGGTTCAGAAAGGTAAGTTGCCTGAATTCAACATTGATAATGATTGCCTTTTGAGATTTGGGAAGAGATTGTGTGTGCCTTGCGATTCACAGTTGAAGAGAGAGTTGTTATGTGAAGCTAATAGTTCTCCATTTTTAGTTCATCCGGGCAGTACTAAGATGTATAGAGATCTGCGGGAGTATTACTGGTGGGATGGAATGAAAAGAGATATTGTTGATTTTACTGTGAAGTGTTTGACTTGTCAGCAGGTTAAAGCAGAGCGGCAGTTACCGAAAGGGATTCTTCAGCCTTTACCAGTGCCAGAGTGGAAATGGGAGAATATATCCATAGACTTTGTTGTTGGATTACCGAAGACATCTCGAGGTAATAATGCAATCTGGGTTATTGTTGATCGCTTGACCAAATCTGCTCATTTCCTTGCTATACGAGATACTTTATCTCTTGATCAACTTTCCCGTTTGTATCTTAAAGAGATAGTCAAGTTACATGGAGTTCCTCTCTCCATTGTATCGGATCGTGATCCCAGGTTTACTTCTAACTTTTGTAAAGGCCTTCAGAAGTCGTTGGGTACTGAATTAAATTTTAGTACAGCTTTTCATCCTCAATCAGATGGGCAGTCAGAACGAACAATTCAGACATTGGAGGATATGCTACGAGCTTGTTCTATGGATTATCAGGGAAGTTGGGACCAACATCTTTCTTTGGTTGAGTTTTCATATAATAACAGTTTTCATTCCAGTATACAGATGGCACCATTTCAGGCATTATATGGGAAGCGGTGTCGAACTCCAGCTTTCTAGGATGAAGTGGGTGAAAGGAAGTTGATGGGACCAGAATTGGTAGAAGAGATGGCAGAAAAAGTTCATCTGATTCAGAAACACATGAGAACAGCTCAGAGCAGGAAGAAGAGTTATGCAGATAACCGGAGGAAGGATCTATCTTTCGAGGTAGGTGATCATGTTTTTCTCAAGGTTTCTCCTTGGAAAAGTGTGATGAGATTTGGTAAGAAAGGAAAGTTGAGTCCAAGGTTCATTGGACCATACGAAATTCTGGAGAGAGTTGGATCAGTTGCATACCGAGTGGCTTTACCTACGAGTTTATCATAGGTACACAATGTTTTTCACATTTCAATGTTGAGAAAGTATATGCCAGATCCATCTCATGTTTTGAGTCCAGAGGTAGTTCAGCTGGAAGAGAAACTATCTTATGAGGAACAACCGGTCCAGATTCTTGACCACAGGGAGCAAGTGTTACGAAATAAGGTGATTCACCAGGTAAAGGTTTTTTGGAAAAACCACATGATTGAAGAGGCAACATGGGAATCTGAAAATGCAATGAGGGATAAGTACCCTCATTTATTCGATAAGTAAATAAATTGCGGGGACGCAATTTTCTAAAGGGGGGAAGGATGTAACATCCCAAGTAAGTAATGAATAATAGATATTTTTATCCATGTCTATTAATGATTAAGATAGTGTTTTAGAGGCTTAAAATGAAAATAAATACAATCTTATGCATGGAGTAAACTAATATTCTTAAAAGATTGTTTTACTGCCTTTTGATGGAAAACCATTTTTGAATCTATATTTTGACAATTTTATAAACTATGTTTGTCAAAATAAACTTATTCTTTATTATTGGGACATCAAAATTTACCTTGTGTGAATTTTTGGTATTTTTCTGACAATGTTCATTTTTTAATGAATAGTGAAAAATACTGCATTTTACATCAAAACTACTTTTTAATATAATTTATTTATATGATTATATTATGTTTTGAATTGGTTTTGAAGTGAAATTAGAATATATTTTTACCATTTTATCCAATGGTGGTCATTGGAATCAATTTCACTTTGAAATTAGACTTAAACTCGGGTCAATATTTTGATACTTATTGTTTTGTAAAAACACGCTATTTGCTCTGGCAGCGGGAATTAATTATTAAATTAATTAATGTGACTTATATGATTTGAATTTTGTAAAATAGACTTAATTTTTGAATTCTTAATATCAAATATAGCTTAGGGTGAATTTTTGGTAATTTTCTGAAAAACTTCAATTTTTGATGAATAGTGAAACCACTAAGTGGTAATCAAGCAAACTGATTTTTCAGTTAAATGAAAGTTTACCACTAATGTGTATTGAATTTTGAAAATCCGACATACATGGTTTTCATTAAGAAGTAAAATGTGGTTCAATGAGATTAAAATAATTTTTTGGTGAATAGTAACTTATTAAGTTTTTAATCGCGATTAGTGGTAATTAGTGTAGTTTAAGGTATAAATAATGCTTTAATAATATGAAATGACCTAGACACATGTCCCAACCTTATTGGTTGTGTCATGGCCGACCAATACAAGCCATGGGTCAACTTGGGGACCCCATGGAGACATTTTGGTTGGGAAATGACACAAATAACTTTTTATTAAATGTTAAAGTAAAAATGACACAAACATAATACGTTTTACGAAAACAATTTTCACATGGGGTTATAAAGATCAGATATTTGATTATAAATAGTAATTGGAAAGCTAAAAATATTTCCTACATCATAGTATTTTTTTTATGATTTTTAGACATTAAATAAATTAAATTATTTATGACATAATAATGATGCAGCGATGACATCATTATTTGACGATTTAAATGAAATGGAAAGATAATGTAAAATCTATGAACTACACATGGCCAAAACCGATTGGATGAGTGTATTTCGAACCCTTATCACCTTATCCACGAATTATATCAATGTGCGACCTTTTGAAACCAAAACACATTTTCAAATAAAGTAATATTTCTTTACTTTCCAAAAGTGCCCCTCCTCTCCTCTTATAAAAGGCCCCCACCTCTACCTCATTTCACACACTCCTCAAGCATTTGGCTCGGCCAAACCCTGCCAATTTACTCTCTCCACATTCCTCTCCTCATCCTAGAGGATTCCCTTTGAGAATAATCCTTTCAAAGGAAGCCTTTAGGCTCAAATCAAAAGTAGTTACACTTTTAAAGGTAATTCATTCTCTCACGTTCATTTGTTTTATTTTGCTTCTCCAACCCACTAAACTCTTTTTATTTACTTATTTTGTAACAACACCAGTATCCTAAATATACAAGGATGTTTTTATAATATTTATTTGAGCTACACTCTCACACAACTACATCAAATGGTTAAAGAACATACGGTTTCCGTGGATGGCGAAATTCTGCCTCCCGAAACGATGATTGTTCAATACTCATTTAACACCTTCAAAGGTGGCCATTATGATGTCACTATTTTTATATATGATATATAATATGTTTATGTTTTCCTTAAGCTTCTGTTTTTTTTTCATTTTGGGCATACCTTTATGGTTCCCATTATGGGTAAACACGATATCTTCATTTTAGGAAGTGCGGACTACCGCCCCCTGAAAGTGATTTAATTCGTTAATACCATATGTGGGATGTGTAAAGGATAAAGTTAATGATATTATATATGTTATTATACTGGAATTATAATATACTCTTATATCATTATGATTCCATTCCAGAAAATATGAAATAGAAATGGAAGTAGCGTCCATGCGTACGTACGGCTTACCGTCTCCATGAACGGTGCATTTCATTTCTTACCTCTAAATGTGATGTAATATTATAAATACATGTATATGATGAATATATATGATATATATGTTATCAAAATCATTAATATCATTCTGCATATAACGAACCTTTGACCAAATTAACAACATGTAAGTGTAAGAAGTCTATTTTTGACATAAGAACCAAATACCGACAAAATGAACATTATTAACTTAACTGATTACATGATGTTCATAACATGGTATAAAAAGAATAATGAACTTGAAAAATATTCATAAGAAAGTAGAGATTAACTCAAGTTTATTATTCAGGAGATTAAAGAACAGTCCGGTCAAGACGGATACGAGGTATGGGACTTCGTCTCAATCTCCTTTCATTGAGGCATATTTTGTTTTATACACAACCTTGTTTTATACGGTGTATAAACCCCTTTGACTTTTACGTTTATCCAAAAGGAATCTTTTTTATACGAAGCGTTTTACTAAATGAAAAAAGGGAATGTTTTTGTCGTACGTATGCGGCGACAACGACTTCTCCGCCGCCGTGACTGTTATTTGAGTTTCAGCTTCCTCTACAAGTCATACACTTTTTTTTAAATGAAAAATAAATACCATGTTTTACTTTGGTATTAAAAATGGTTTTCATAATGTTTTTATTATATCGATGTGTTGTATTGATATCTTGTGATTGAAATGTGGAAATGTTATGTTTCCTTTATGCTTGTTTTATGTGATACGATTATGTTATGGTTCTTGGGCATTATTATGAAGACGGGTGGTTCCGTGATAAAATAAGGGCGGGTGAGCCCGATATAGCTCTCCAATGCATTGGGTAACGCGAAGGAGTGAAACGTTAAGGTTTCTCTGAAGAGATTTTAGGGAATATACTGTGATGGGTATTCCAAACGTAACAAATAGGGTTACTCCCTACGTAAGAATGTTATGAATGCCTCAAGTTACCTTTATGTCTTATGATTTCTATGATTTATTCATGATTTTATGAGGTATGTTAAAGTGCCTATGTTTTATGGGTAAAGTATGATTTCAGTCTTATGTATATATGAACTCATGTTTCCTTTCCATGTTTTTATAACCCATACTGAGCTTTTTATGCTCATCCCAAGTTTTTTTTGAAATGTTTTTCACAGGTCAAGGGAAAGGTACATGATATGATGATAGTGTCAAGGAAGTGTCAAGAAATAATCCATGTTTTATTTTAAATGTGTTTCCATTGATGGGAATGAAGAATACTATCTTTATGTAACCACTTTGTTTATATGTGGAATGTAATGCAAGTTTTATGATCTAATTCTCTAAAACTCTAAACCCTAAAAGATCCTCAATGTGTAATCTGGTAATAACTCAAGATTAAGTAAGGTTTAAGGCTGGGGCCTTATAGAGGATGAATATGAATTTTTATCCTCAAATCAACAGACCTTTCTTTTGTCATTTCCTTAGTAAAGATATCAACAATTTCATACCTCAATGAGATATATTCCAACAAAACATCTTTATTAACAAAATTATCTTTTATAAATTGAAACTTCATATCAATATGTTTTGATCTTGAATGTTGGGTAGGATTTTTAAAAAGATCAATTGCACTATTATTATCACAAATTATCTTTAATGGTTTAGAAACTTTCATTTTCATGTGTTCGAACAGATCATTTGTCCATAACATTTGAGTAAAAGCCTGGTTAGCTCCAACATATTCTAATTGTTCTATGCTTAAACATGATAGACCATGTTTATTACTGTTAAAACTCACACAAAATTCTCCCAAGATAAATTTTCCTTTTGGGGTTGATTTTTATCATATCAATCTCCATCCAAATCAGTATCAAAATAACAATGAAACATCATCTCTCAATTTCTTTTATATAATAATACATGTGAATTTTTTCCATTGAAATATCTTAGAATGCTTTTTGCTGCCAACATATATGATTCTTTCATATTACTTTGATATCTAACACATAATTCACAACATATACAGCATTAGGATTTGAGGCTGTAAGATAAAGAATACTTCCTAATTAGAATCTGAAAGACTTTATGCTTCACCCATATTCTAGATTCATCATTACTAAACAATGTGCTCACTGAAATTGGAGTTGAATATTATTTTTATTCCATAATCCGAAAATTCATTAACCATTCCCTAGCATACATTTATTATGGTAAGAAAATGTACTTTTCTTTTTTATTGAACTTGTAATCCAATAAAGAAAGATAATTATCCCAACATTAGCATTTCAAAATTATTATTTATTTACACATAAAATTATTTAAAACTTTTTCTCTATCCCAAAAAAATATATCATCCATATATATGATTACAATTATAGTTTTGGATCCAAGATCTTTCATATATACGTTTCTATAAACTATTCTATTAGAAAAGTTCAATATTTTGAAACAATTTTCATGCTTATAATACAAAGAACATGGACCTTTTTTAAACCCATAAAAAGATTTATTTGATCTATAAACCCTGTTTTCATCATAATCAAGTTGAAAACAACATGGTTTTTCAATGTAATCTTCTTCCTAAATCTCACCATTTAATAAAGATGACATTAAATCTATATGATAAAATTTGTAATTAGGATGTGTTTACAATAAAAGAAACATTTTATATACTGTGATGGGTATTCCAAACGTAACAAATAGGGTTACTCCCTACGTAAGAATGTTATGAATGCCTCAAGTTACCTTTATGTCTTATGATTTCTATGATTTATTCATGATTTTATGAGGTATGTTAAAGTGCCTATAAATCGACTATGTTCAAATAAAATTTTTATTATCTATCCATGGAATAGGTTACCATGTTTCATTCTTATCAATATGATCCAACTCTTCCTTCATAGTATCCATACATTCATTTTATTGAATATAATCTGAAAATTATGATGGATCAACTTTTTAGATAAGTGAATTTTGATTTTATAATCTCAAGTTTCTTCTTCTCTGAACTGGAGACTTATGATTTATAATATTGTTTTTATATACAAAATATTTTTGTATGGTATTAAATTTAAGAGTTTCTCTTCTATATTAAGTTTCCTCATCACGTTATTCATTTGAATCTTGATAAGGATTTGTTTGAATTACTTTCACTATTGTTGTAAATCTCATGTTTATCCTCCTTAGCATTCTCAATAAATTTTGTTAAGGAATTTTGATTTTCAATTAATTTCACATCATATGAATCAACTAAACATTTTAAAAGTTTGTTCCCATATTTTTAACTTAATTCATTTGGTGAATGATCCATGAATAGATATTACTTAGCTTTCCCATTAATCATTCCCAAATCCATATTTTATGTTTTAAGAAAAAATGGACTTCCAAAAACTCAAAAGTACTTAAATAAAGGTCTTTTGTTATACCACATTTTTTAAGAAGTAATGTTGGGTTTTGGTATGAAAAAAAAATATTCTAAATATGTACAACTATACTAACAGCTTATCTCCGATAGAACATTGAATGTTTTTATTTTTCTAACATATTTCTTCCCATTTCCAGAAAACCACTATTTTTTATGATACTCCATTTTCTTTTGAAGTATAGGGGGAACTATACTAATGTTTTATACCATGATTTCTTAGATATGTTTTCAAATTTATTCTTGTGAATTCCTTACCATTATATGTTCTCAACATCATTATATACGCCCCCATTTCTTTCTCAACTTCTTTTCAGAAAAAACTGAACATTTACACAGCCTTTGACTTGTGTTTCATATACCTTATGTTTTCTATCTGAGTGAAATCATCAATTAAATTGAAAATGTGTAAATATTATTTTTTTGATTAATGTCTCTTAGGACCATATAAATTGGAATGAATAAGTTCAATTGGTCTGCTAAACTGAATCTCAACTCTCTTATGACATTTGTTAGTCAAGTTTCCTTTCTGAAAAGTGACTCACACATATTCATCTCTATTGACACGTCGTTCTATTATAGAGTCTAAATAGTGACACTGGGAAATGCCTTAGAAAAAAGAGGAGAAAACACATGAAGAAAATAAAGATTTGCAGAGGCTTAAACTTTGGATCGCCTTAGTCTAGCCAAAGCACTCTTGGCATGAAAGTGACTTGCGCACCTAATATATTTTTTTCCCAGGGTCCTATTTTTGCCTATAAATAGACCCTTAAGGCCTTCATTTGTACAAACAAATTTCCTTGAAGCCTAATTGCTGCTTTGGTCTTCCTAGTTCTTTGAACAAGTCTCGCAAAACATTAAAGGTAGTTATTTAACACCTATAGTAGAGTATTTGAAGGAGGATCAAAGGAATTAAGTCCCTTTAGTGTTTTAAATCCATAACCCTTGCGTGCCTGAGGCACCCAACATCCGTGAATTAGAAACAGTTTCATGACACCTATTCCTCTCATTAGAACATGAGCACCCAACTTTGGGGAATACCTTTTAATACTCTTGAAGTCTTGAGTCATGTATTTTCCAAGTATTAACATCCAGGTTGTTCATCATTTAAGTGAACATCATGTCACCCAAGCCTTCTTGTGGACCCATACTTGTGCACCAGAACATAATTGGGCGCCCTACTTTGATTCACCAATTCTCTTTAGTCTGCAATCCACAGACATATTAAAAGCTAATCATGGAAAGTATTCTTCTTCATTGGACCCCCTTTTTGAAATGGATTCTGTTGAGACCTCCACTAGAACCTCTTGACTTATCAAGCCTTTGGGAAAGGCACATCAGCATGTCTCCTATTTGGGTTTGTATATCCATAGTCAAAGGTTTCCCACATTTGTTCCACAATGGTGTTAGGGTTCATAGAGTGTATGTGGGTTTGTATATCCACAGTCACATGGATATTTCTCCCAGTAAAATATTTTTTATGTTCTTAGTTAGGAGGATTTGGGTTTGGGTTCTGTCCTTCCCTTTTTGTCTTTAAAACTAAGAACCTCAAGTCTCTAGTAGGGAAGGTACAGTTCACACATACTTTTCTTTATTAAAAAAGGAGAAGTCTCCCTCACCTACCATGATCAATTTTTGGGTAGCCATCCTGGTGTAAGCCCCTAACCATTGAAGTAGAAGGTTGTATTCTTTCTTTTCTCTACTTCCTTCACCTTCACTCCTTCCTTACAGTGGTCCTTTTTCTAGTGTAAAGAGAACAAAGGGAGGGCTTGTCACCTTTCCCTCTTCCTGGGTCGCCTCTCCCTCTTCCACCATCACTTCCATAGATTTACCCTCTTCCATTAGTGGAGGAGGAAAATTATAGGTTTCCTTGTCGAATCTTTAACATCTTGTTGTTTCTCACAATGATCATGACTCACATGGGCGTAGATATTTTTCATAATCACAACATTTCACGAGATTATTTAATTATGATAACTCTTATTCACACCATAATTGGGATACGTAGGAAGCCTTCTCAGGGCCTAAGATCACTGGATATCCTCTTCCAGAATCCAACCCTAATTTTATTAATATGGGCATCATCCTTAGAAATAATCCCCAAATTAAACCAATGAATTATCCAGAAATCCTTTTCAAGTAGTCCCAAACTCATTTCTCTCAAAGGAATACACTCCCCTATGAGATTCATAAAACCACATGGGATTTGATTCCTATCTAAATGGGATGCGTAGAAAACCAACTTGAGGTTCAAACCCAACACTACAAATCAACCATGTTCTCCTTGGGCCATATTCCCAAATAGGGTCTAATATTACTTGGGCACCCATATTTTTTCCATGTTACTTGGGCTACTTAGACATTAGTCCCACACCAAACCTTGACTTAGCACATTTCTCTTATATTTACTTACCACATGACATTAGGCTGTATGGTTAGGTCCTTATCACATGAACTGAAACAATATGATGTGTCCCATTAAGCGACACTAAACTATGAGGGTTCTGATTCCTTTCATAAGGATACATAAGTAGCGCATTTCTGGGTACAGTCCCAATATCAAAACAATCCTTTATATCCATGGACGACAATAAATTATAGAGTGCCCCACTGAGTGGATTAAAAATCCAGTATCATCAGTGATGATTAAAAGAATCAATAAATGGTATATGAGAAGTTACCATTGATGGAGAACCTCGAATACATATGGATATCTCCATTAATGATGAACCACGAATACATACAAATGATTATAAATTTCACACATGTTAATAAGTAATGTAAAATTCCAAGGTAAACCTATGTTATACTTAGTGAATTAATAAGGATTAATGAAAATATCTTAAATTTAAAATGGGATCCTTGGAGTAGACCATAATTCCACCCAAAAGGGAGTGATGAGTCCGACCTACCATCATGTTGACCAATGTCTATTCTTAAGTATTGTAAAGTTCAAACCTAACGAATGTTGCCTTTGGAAATAATTTCTATTTTGGAAAAAGAAATGTTGGATGTTTCTAGTTCAAGGATTATATCTAATGGAAACCGCTTGGAATTAGTGATTCTTAAACTAGAAAACACATTCTATGGAACTAGGAAACAAAAATAGTGAACCCAACATGAATCCTTAACCAAGTGAATATTGTTACCCACCTATCAAACCCTTATCAATTGATAATGGAATTACTAAAAAAGGAATCAATTATACATGTATCCACCTAAATGGTGTTTCTTTAATGGAATTTATTTTTGTTTTCAAGTTTTCTCAGAACCCCCTTCAATACCAAATGGATTCATTCAAACTTTCACCCATGAATTCCCTGATCGCAGATCAAGATGAGTTGTTATCTGTTGGAAGGAAGTCATCAACAAATCATAATCTTCAATGTTGGGTCTCCAATGTAATGGTAAGGGAATACCATCATCATAGTACTATCCCAACCTTAGAGTCTTCCCGACAGGCTCTCCAGGTTAATAAAAACCCCTAATCATCGGGTCAGCAATGACCGATGGTCAGGAAGCAGATGGTTACAACCTCCATCTTCAACTGTTTCAAGTCCTTATCCCTTAAACAAAACAACCAGTTCCTCCCATACTATAGGGAGGTGGATCAAGAGGTCACTCATGGCCTTAACTCAATGATGGCGGGGTCCTTCCCGAGGTCTCCCACCAATAATTTCCGCCAGCATAATTGCACAGTAGTGAACCCCCAACAAGATGGGGTGTTACCTATGGTCGTTCGGCATAAGTCCCTAAAGTACAATCATGAAATATGGACCACCAGGGACAATTTCTAGCTAATAGGGAGCAGGTTTTTACCTTTTCCTCATCTGAATAAGTCCATCGACCTAACTTGATGGAAAAGAATAAGCTGACAGAAACAAATGTATGTCCTAATTCTACTGTCCAGCAGACTCATCTAGAAGTGACCCACCAATCCAACATGGTAAATTCTATGGATTATTGTGAACAAGAACATACACCTATTTAAATATTATCATCCACTCAACAAGCTCGTCTGACTGCATTCAAGGAAGCCCACAAATCAAATGTTGTGGAAACTGGAAAACAGAAACATACACCTGCTTACACTCACCAATTCTGACTATGGTCTCATATTCCAGTATTGAAATAAGTCCATAAACCATACTTTATGTAAAATAGACAACATGTACATACACCTGTTATCATTCATCAAGCCTACCAATAGTCTCGTTTGGAAGCACCCAGAGAAGTCAGTCGGAAATCTCTGATGAAAAATCTGGGGCAGACTCAACTCTCTGTCCCTATACATGAGTACTGTTAGTACCCATTGATAGGAAAATAAGGTCAAGAGCAGGCACATACACCTAAACCATATACGTAATGGATTTATATTCTCGTTCTTGTTTTTGAAGTCACCAAACAAATCTTATAAATAGTGAAAGGGAAGTCACAAATTCCTTTCCATATTCTAAAAGCATTCCATAATATTATAACAACAACATTAGCAGTACAAGGGTAAATACATATAACTCTATCCCCACACTTGGGAGGACACATCGTCATGTCATCCACGAGTAGAGACATACATTTATCTTGGTACAAGAGGGTTATGGGGCATACTCCCCTATATCATACGAACAACATGATTGAGAACATACACCCTTTCCTATTAGAGGTAATCATCCTGTTCTGATGAAGTCTCTAAGGTAGGCACATACACCTACCCATTATATACACTTGTCTCATCATGTGGCCCCAAATAATTGTAAGAGATCATACAAGAAGAAGTCTCGCAAAACATAGCTGGAAAATCAAGGGCCAATTTGTGATCGGGCTCCTCTCAATGTTGGGGTTCTTGAAGCCCTCAGAAATTTATCTTTTTCAGCTCAAGCTCTGACCCTATCATTATAAAATTATGGGAGTAGTAGAATTAATTATAAATTTCCCCATCAGATACTTTATCATGAAGTATTACTTCATAAAAATTCAGTCAATATAGAGAGACTATCTCTATATGAGAGCCACAATAACCCTCTGTGTGGCCAGAAGACCAAATAGAAAGAGGATTTATCCCTTGTTGTAATCCACCTGGGTGGTCCTCTCCATGAAGTAATTCACTGTGAATGTTCTCTTCATAGTAGTATTTCTCAATTTCAATATAATTATATAATTGAAAATGTAGTAATGATAAAGACCTATTATCTCAAGGAACATTCCAACACAAGGCTAGTCATGTATCATGCCTTGTTATTAACAGGTGAAATACTTTCTCAAATGGAATATTTCAAAATGGAACAGTCAAATTCTGAACCTTCTATGGTTCATTTGTCTTCTAATACTGTAACGGAAAAAGAGACTAATTTATTTGTTTTTAATAAAGAAATTGAGATGTGTCCACTTTGGTCGTACCAAGTGAAAAAACCTCTAGTGAAAGATGATGAAGATTTGTTGAACATGAGAAAACAATTTTCTAAAGGAGAAGTACTAGTAATGTTCTTGAATTTGAAAAATTGTTAATACAACATTCTAGAATTGATGGTAGAAGATTGCATTCATGATGTCTGCCTTAACATATAGAAAACTTTTCTTTATTTGGAAGCTAAATTGATACCATATAATGAATATCAAAATCATGTAAAGGTTATAGAAGGGTTGCAACACCAAATTGACTTGTCATCTCTCTCATTTTCTTGACATCCAAAGGATGATAAGCAACAGATAACCCTTCAGCGTGCATGCCTCAATGCACTAAGGAGGATGCACCAGTTAATTTTCGATGCCCCATCTACTGTTCATATAAGAGGATGGGGTCCGTACAAATTATTTCAATTCATTGTGCTCTAGAATTAGAAAAGTACTCCAAAAGTGGTCTCATGCAATTTTTTTCCTAAGGTCAGCTACAATCAACATATTTTGTATGTAATCAAATGTATGCTCAAAAATTGGCCTCAACTATCTCTCATCAGAGTCAGGCCCAAATAAAGAAAGACGTTGAGTTAATTTTTCATCAAGCATCTAAGAATATTAAGTAGGACACACACTTAAAGGATTTAATCCATAAAATTATGAAAATGTCAGAAATATCACAACAATCATACAAAATGGGTGATGTGAGTGGTTGCTGGATAATGAACCCAGCTAATGTTCGAACCAAAATTTTCAAAATCTTAAGAGAATTTGTGAAAATATCTTCTATTGTAGTTTAAGAGCCACCCCATCTTGTAGGATTTGTGGTTTTTTTAATTATACCTTTGAATTAAATAAAAAAATTTCAATGGTTTTATGAAGAAGAATAGGAACAGCCCTAGACTATAGGGCATGGGGTTTTTCACATCCACAATCCCCTCCTCAATGGAAGTCAGTTTTCTTCTGATTAGAAAATAAGTTAAAAAGTGAAATCACATCATAACTATCCAAGGATATCCTTGGGGTAACTTTCCATCAAACAGTTATAGGTAATTCTTCATATCAGAGAACACAGTCTCATGGAAGATACAGAAGGAGACGATCTTAAAAAGATTGTGACAGAATGCAATAAATTCAATATGCATCAATAAATGTCATTGATACCATTTTAGAATATCCTCAAAAGAATGAGTCTAGTTCTGAGGAATCATAAGATGATGATATTATCTATAATATGGTATACAATGATTCAAATGATGGAGGTGAGTGTACCTAAAATCAGAGGCTTACTCAAAATCTAGGTATGCCCTCATGTAATCAACTACCTCCCCTTCAAAAGGTTTATAACAAGAGGAAAGGTAAATATCTGATTACGTGTCACTTTTCCACTCGAGAAGGTCAATCTCTTTCACTAGAATAAATATTTTCACAACAATAAGAGGAAATTAAATAGTGTAAAAGACTCGATAAAGAGTTACATCGAAGCAATATTTCTGCTAGAGATGCTCCCCATGCAGATCCTCAACTTGCACATCCTGTAGGAACTCCTTAGCAAAGAGGATTTCTGGAAACTATATATGTGGATAATGAATTACCTCCATTGGGTACACATCTAAGGTAGGATCAAACACATCCTTATAGGAATATCCTGATGGGTTATCTAAGAAAACTACCAGAAGCACCACCAATAGTGGTTTTTCCTATCGTTGCACCATTTTATGCTCTAGCTGAAGTACCTATACAGGTTTCATCTCATCTGGATATTCATAAAATTCTTATGAACACAATTTATGAACTTACAACTCTATTGGAAACTATGGAAGAATTATGTGCACTAGTTCTTCCAGAAAAGAGATCTTATGCTGAATGGGTGGATCTAATCCCTCCCCCATCAAATTTTTTGAATACTGCATTCCCAATATTTAATGGATCATTAGATCCAGAGACACACTTGCAACATTTTGTTTCTCATTTTGATCCCATGATGGGGACTCCACAACAACAAGAAGCAGTAATGATCAGATATTTTAAACAGTCATTATAGGGACCGAGTTTTGTTGGGTACACAAGTTGGCAATATCTATCTATTATTGGATGGGAAGATCTTAGTTAGAAATACCATCTTCAATTAAACTAAATTCTGCTGAAGAAAACCATTTTTGATCTTCAAAATTTCAAACAAAGGGAAAATTAAAGAGTGTCATATTTTATTTCTCGATGGAAAGTATTAACATATTTCATAAATAAGGCACTCCCTTAGGAAGAGTTTCCGCCAATTTTTGTGGAAAATTTGCATGATAAGTTACATACACCACTAATCCCTATGAAATACAGTAGATGATTTCAAGACCTTGTTTCAATTTCCCAACAGTTTGAGGATTTAGTTGTGAAAACTAAAGCTAAAACTTTTGTAATTCCATCAGATCTGGGAAGGAGAACATGGAAAGCAATTTCTACTAAATTCACACACAAGAATGAAATTGTACACTCTTCCACTTCCAAACCTTCATCATATCGAAGGGCTCCACCTCCTGAGCATCAGAATCAATGACCACCTCTTTAAGATGATCAAAAAGATCAAAGGTGGAAACAGTTTTAGGTATTGAAGAACAATGTTTATTCTTTTCAGAATGAACAGGTTCCCAGTTACTTCATATTGTCTTTAGAAAACAATTTGGTTTAGTTTCCATGTCTGAAGAAACCAAAAAAAGAACAAGATGAAAAACTTCTAAATTATTGTCCCTTTCACCAGATGTTGGGGCATCCCATTCAAGAGTGTTTTGTTTCCAAATAATTCTTGCAAAAAATGGTGGACTTTGGACAAGTGAAACTAAAATGTTTGTTAGCCCAGGTAGAATGTGTTATTACTATTGATTCAAAGGAAGAACGTGAATGGAAGGAAGTCAAAGGTAAAAATGTGTAGAAATATGAGGATTGGATGATCATGAAAATGATCAACTGAAATTATTCCATTCTATGAAAAAAATGAAACACCAATTGTGTCTTCTTCCACTCCCGCCATAGAAAAAGCACATTCATCAAAAGATCAGCCCTCTAAAGGCCAATCCTCAAATAAGCGACATGATCAGAAAGAAAAACAACAGTTTGAGGAAGATGATCTTATGTTAAGTCCAAAGTTTTCCTTGACTCTGGAAGATTTAATGTCATCTGTCCCAAAAGTACGGGCATTGACCTACCAAATGGCACAACTTGAACCATCCTACCAAGCATAATATTCATTATATAGAGAATTGATATTTGGTTCTATTAACGTTATCCACATAACATATCCATATGCCAATGGTAATTCTAATTATGATGAGCCTGAGTTCCCTATACCTATCTATAGAACAAGAGGAAGAAGACAAGGTAGAGGATATAGGGGAATATGTGGGTATTCCAAAGCCACTATTTTAACTCTACCTCTGCTCGAACCGTATATATAGTAGAAACTCATGGGAGAGGCTTTCAGCGGGCTCAACAAGAACAAGGATGTTATCCTACGCATGATAGGATTGGTCCTAATATGATTATTCTGGAAGACCGATAAGAGGTTACACCATAATTTTATCAGTATGTAGATATACCCAGTCAGTCTGGTCTACCAAATCCAGGAGTATTTCAAGCTTCTACTTTGACACAGGGTACATCCACATTAGAAGCATCAACATCTAAGGCACTTGAAAACCCACATCTCCATGCTAAGAAACACTGACCTCTAGATGAAAAGTATGATGTTTTGGAATAGGTATCCCATGTACAGGATATTTTTTTGATTTTGAATACCTTAAATATTTCAAACGATCTTTGAGAAACACTTATTTAGGCTTTGTCAAGTCCTCGAGAGTTTGAATATTAAGTTATTGCTGCTGAGGTTTACTGTATAGAGAATGATTCTGCAGAATGTCATGCAGTTAAATCCTTTATAGATGAAGATAAATATGATTTTTTATATGGACATATTAGTCCCTTGTATCTATCTGGTATGGTCAATGACATAGACATATGACGAGCCTTTATTGATAATGGCTCTGGAGTCAACCTCATTTCTATTCGTACAATTTGTCGATTAGGATTCAGTGAATCCGACTTATCTCCTTCAACTTAAATTCCACAAGGTTATGACTAAAATGAGCAAGAACCTCTAGGAATGATTACAATCAGAACTTTGTTTGGGGATCTTGTGTCTAATTTAGATTTTGTGGTTGTTCTTCAAGACACAACCTTCAACATTTTGCTTTGAAGTCCTTGGATACATCAACAAGCAACCGTTCCTTCTTCATACCACCAATGTCTAAAGTACTATTTCAATGGCCAAGTCGATACATTGTATAGTGAAAAGTCTATGTTAAAAACGTGTGAATATTAGTATATTGAAGCATAATTTTATCACATGAAGGGAACAAGGTCTGTGACAAAGGAGTTAACCATAATCAATGCTATGAATATCCTAGAAAATATCCCAGTGAACCCATTCAAACATTTGATTGTAGATTATGTGTTTCCTATCAATCTAATTGATAGGGTAAATCCAAATTCTACGACACTTATGGTAACTTCCATAATGTCAATTATGGAAATCGAGTCTGACATCATGGGAGAAATTTTTTATTTACCATGTAGTGATGAATATTTAAATGGTGATGTCTTTATTTCATCCACTAAACTTCAACAAGTCTCTGATTCATCAATTAGACTAGAATAAGTGGTAGAAATACTAGAGGAAGACAATGATATTGATTCCCAACCCATTTTATCCTCTTCAATGCTACAGGAATACCCTTAATCATTAGAAGGGTTAGAAATGATGGCATCTTCTTCAGGATGTTCAAATACTGACCCCTCCCATAGCTCTAAATGTTCTGCTTCATCTCATACTATGTAAGTAGAAACAAAAGAATTGAAAGTTAAGGAAGAAGAAGAAGAAGATCTCGAGGTTGCTCCTCCATCTTTTGAGGATGGTGTCTCAACCACCGTGGATGAGCTTAGAGAAATAAATAATGGTACAGATAAAGATACACTCCCCACTTTAATTAGCGTGGCCATGACATCTGAAGAACAAGAGATGTATAATTTATAAATAAAGAAACATCGAGATATATTTCCATGGAACTATACATAAATTCTAGGACTTAATACCAATGTATCCACTCATCATTTGGGTTTTCTAAAAGAGCATCAAGGATTTAAGTAGGTAGCTAGAAGGACACACCTAACTCATGCCTCTAAAATTGAAGTTGAAGTCGATAAGATTATAAATGATAACTTTTTCAAGGAGGCTCAATACCCCTAGTGGATGGCCAAAATTATCCTAGTGAAAAAAAAGAATGGGAAAAATCCAAATTTGCATTTATTTCGGAGATCTTAACTAGAATTGTCCCAAATATGACTTTCCAGTTTCGATCATAGAGCTTTTAATTGATGCAATAGCTAGCTATGAAGCTCTTTCCTTCATGGATGGATACTCTGGGTACAATCAAATCCACATGGCCCCAAAGGATGAAGAGTCTACAGCCTTTAGATCCCCTCAAGGAGTGTTTTACTATCAAGAAATTCATTTTGACTTAAATAATATAGATGCAATGTATCAATGTGTCATGCACCATATCTTTAAACCCATCTTAAGAAAAAATTTCAACTATTATGTGGATGATCTAGTAGTTAAGTCTAGAAAAGGTTCTGATCACTTGGCTGATATAGAGTCCAGATTCAATAAACTTCAGCAACAAAACTTGAAGATAAACCCCTTGAAATGTGTATTCAGGGTAACCTCAAGAAAATTCGTCAACTTCGTTGTATGCCATCTTGGAATCGAAGTTGATCCAGAGAAGACAAATAAAATATTTGGAATGTCCCATCCTCAAAATTTGAATGAATTAATAAGACTTCAAGGACACTTGGCCTATATTCAGCTCTTTATCGTTAATTTGGTAGCCAAGTGTTTACCCTTCAACAGATTAATGAAGAAGGGAGTCACTTACCAATGGAATCAAGACTGCCAAGAGTAATTTGATACCATCAAGAAAAATATCTTGAGTCTACCAGTATTAATGCCACCTATTTTAAGAAAGCCACTTATTCTCTATGTAACAACTTTAGAGCCATAATGGGGTGCCTTCCTTTGTAACACCCCGAGCTTCCACGATACGCTTCTCATTCAATAATGCAATAGCTTGCATTGTACGCAAGTTCGAGTTCTAACACACCGCAACTAATCAAAATAGCCGTTATGAATAGTAATAACCACTTTTTAAAATTATAGAAATTTTATATGTCAAAATGGACTTCATTTTTGTATTCGTAATATCGAAATTAGCCTATGTTGAATTTTTGGTATTTTTCTGAGAACTTCTAAAATTTTATAAATAGTGAAAAATACTTAAAACAACTTTTTTAATCAAAATAATTTATAGTGATAAATTATAATATTTGGTGGTTTTAAAGTATAATTAGAATATATTTTTACCATTTTATCCAATGGTGGTCATTAGAATTAATTTAACATTGAAATAGGACATAAACAATTGCCAATCTTTTGATATAAATTGTTTCTTAAAAACACGCTATTTGTTGTGACAGCGGGAATTAATTATAAAATTAATTAATGAAACTAATATGTTTGGAATTTTGTAAAATAGACATCATTTTTGAATTCGGAATATCAATTATAGCTTAGGGTGAAATTTTGGCCTTATTCTGAAAAACTTCAATTTTTGATGAATAGTGAAACCACTAAGTGGTTGTTAAATAACTGATTTTTCGTTTAAATGAAATATTACCACTTCTGTGATTTGATTTTCAAAAATCCGACATACATGGTTGTCATTAAGAAGTAAAATGTGGTTCAATGGGATAAAAATAATTTTTCGGTGAATAGTAACTTATTAAGTTCTTAATCGCGATTAGTGGTAATTAGGGTAGTTTAAGGTATAAATAATACTTTAATAATATTAAATGACCTAGACACATGTCCCAACCTCATTGGTTGTGTCATGGCCGACCAAGACAAGCCATGGCCTAACTTGGGGACCCCATGGATCCACTTTTGTTGGGAAATAACATAAATTACTTTTTATTTAATGTTAAAGTGAAAATGACACTAACATAAAGTGTTTTACTAAAACAATTTTTAATTGGGGTTATACAAGTCCAAATTTTGATTATAAATAGTCATTGGAAAGCTAAAAAGATTTCCTACATCATAGTATTTGTTTTATAATTTTTAGACATTAAATAAATTAAAGTATTTATGACATAATAATGATGCAGCGATGACATCATTATTTGACGATTTAAATAAAATGAGAAGATAATGCAAAATCCGAGGCTTACACTTGTCCAAAGCCTATTGGATGAAGATATTTCGAAACCTTATCACCTTAGCCTCGAATTATATAGATGTGGGACCTTTAGAATCCGAAAAGCATTTTGAAATAATGTAACATTTCATTACTTTCCAAAAGTGCCCCTCCTCTCCACTTATAAAAGGCCCCCACCTCTCCCACCTTATTCACACCTTCAAGCCATTTGGCTCGGCCAACCTCTGCCCAAATACTCTCCCAACATCCCTCTCTTACTCCTAGAATCCTCACTTTGGGCAGAACTCTTCCCAAGGAAGCCTTTGGCTCAAATCAAAAAGAGTTACCCGATTTTGAGGTAATGTCTTTTATAATGTTGTTTTGTTTTATTTTTCTTCTCCAACCCCCTAAACTCTTTTTATTCATTTCTTTTGTAACAACAACAGTATCCTCAATATACTAGTATGTTGTTATAAGAAGGATTCGAGCTACACTTACACACACCTACATCTAATGGTTAAAGAACATACGGTTTCTGTGGATGGCGAATTTCTGCCTCACGAAGCGATGATTGTTCAACACTCATATAACACCTTCAAAGGTGGCCATTAAGATGTCACTATTTTTATATATGATATATAATATGTTTTTGTTTTACTTATGCTTCTGTATTTCTCATTTATGGCATACTTTATGATTTCCATTATGGGTAAAACGCGATAATTTCATTTTAGGAAGTGCGGACTACCGCCCCCTCAAAGTGATTTGAATCGTAAATGCCATATGTGGGATGTATAAAGGATGGAGTAAATGGTATTATACACTATATTATACTGGAATTATATTATACATTTATATCATTATGATTTACTTCCATTAAATATGAAATTGAAATGAAAGTAGCGTTCATGCGTACGTACGGCTTACCGTCTCCATGAACGGTGCATTTCATTTCTTACCTCTAAATGTTACGTGACATTATGAATGAATGTATATACTGTATATATGATATATATGATATCTACATCATGAATATAATTCCGGATATAATGGATATTTCACCACATGAACAACTTGTAATTATAAGAAGTTTATTTTTGACTCAAGTACCAAAGATCGACAAAACGACCGTTATTAACTTAAATAATTACATAATGTTCATATCATTGTAATAAGTGATATAATAAGGATAATGAAATTGAAAATGGTTCTTAATAAGGTATATATTAACTCTAGTTTATTATTCAGGAGGTTAAAGAACGGTTGAGTCAAGTCAGACACGAGGTAAGGGAACTTCTTAACCCAATTTCCATTCTTTGGGTTAATCTCCTACTTTAAAATTATGTCATGATGTTATTATGTCCTATTTTTTATTTTTACTTTCTTTATGTGTACCTATAGTGAATACACATAATAGATCTATTTTATTTTAAAAATGATCTTTTTAAGGACTTCGTCTCAATCTCCTTTCATTGAGGCATATTTTGTTTTATACACAAATTTCTTTTATACGGTGTATAAACCCCTTTGACTTTTACGTTTATTCAAAAGGAATCTTTTTATACGAAGCATTTTGCTAAACGACAAAAGGGAATGTTTTTCTTTCCGTACTTATGCGGCGACAATGACTTCTCCGCCGCCGTGACCATTATTTGAGTTTCGGCTTCCTCTACAAGCCATCATTTTTTTTTAATGAAAAATAAATACAAAGTTTTAACTTTCTTTTATTTTGGTATTGAAAATGGTTTTGAAAGCATTTTTATCATATCAAAGTGTTGTATTGATATCTTGTGATTGAAATGTGGAAATGTTATGTTTCCTTTATGCATGTTTTATGTGATACGATTATGTTATGGTTTATGATATGTTTAAACCTATTCATATGAGGAATGCATTGGACTTAATAAGTGACGGGTGGAGCCCGCTATAGCTCCTCGATGCATCGGCAGGTCTCATGAGACAAACTAGTGTCTTGGCACAAGGCCTTGACAAAATCTTATTTGTGGTCTTGGCACGAGGCCTTGACTACGTGGTTATGATAGTCTGGCATTATGCATTCCATCATTATGAAAGTGGTTATTGATATTGCATGTGATTATTCGACCAGTAGAATATCCATGTGAAGAAGTAAATGGCATTATCTCATTTTACTTTTGCCATATTATGTTGAAGTTCAAGTTTAAAAGGCTTTTGTTTTAGTTATACATTGCCTTAAATTTTAATGTTTATTTATGAATGCTTCCGCATTATTGTTATCCTTACTGAGCATCTGAGCTCACCCCTTTCAATGTTTTAATATTTTCCAGGATGTGAAGAAGTATTTTATGAATGACCTACAGGGATAGTCGGAAGAGGATATGAGTGTGGACTATGGAGACTTTGTTATTGTAGTTTTTCACTTTTTGATGTAATGAAAGACTTATGAATGTATCTAGTGTTTCCAAGGCTACTAAACTAATCGGTCTTTCGAGACTTGATCTTTTGTGATCATGCCAATGTTACGAAGTAATGCACCGACTCTGGGTAGCTGGGGTCGGGGCGTTACAGTTGGTATCAGAGGCAGTTTAGTACTAACCTTGGAATCTAGATTTAGATAAACTCTGATTAGAGCAGATAGCCCAAAGATAGACTTTGAGGATTAGTATAGAAGATCTTCCTAGAATTTTGGTATTATAGAGATGTTATGAGTTTTCTGAGCAATACATCCCTGTCTGGATACGAGCAGGTAGAGGCGGCTCTGGCACAGATGTACCTAGGGGTAAAACCCGAAAACACCGCTTTGAGCTAGACTCGAACGGGAACTGGTGCACGACAACGGGCCTTGCTGCACTCTTGGTTATGACACTCCCGGGGGATATGCTTAGGATAATTCTCATTTTACTTACAAACCACTATGAAGGGTTATGAGTACATACTTCCTCAAAGAAAACATTTCTTTTTATAATTATGGATTATATCCATAATTAGTTCAATTTATGTTAAGTGTTTTACAAGTATGGAATTATGTATTTTGATTCATAAACTAATCTAGTTTATGCCATTGTTTAGAAATGGCGCCTAGTAGAAGGAATGGAAACTGTATCAATGCACGAACTCCGTGTAGGGATTGCCCTCCTACTCAAGATAATTATTGTGGACCTGGAGATACAACTGGTGCTGATCAACTTATTACCATACTGGGACAACTCACGCAGGTTATGAATAACAACCTTACTCGTATGGAGCACCCTGATCCGCAACGTGGAGGATCAATGCTAGACCGTTTCATGAGGCAACAACCACCAACCTTCAATGGGATTATAAATCCTATAGTAGCTGAGCAATGGATAAATTCCTTAGAGAAAATATTCCATGCCTTGGGGAGTAGTGAAAGGGAGAAGGTTGTCATGGCAGTTTACCGCCTCACTGGAGATGCCGATCAGTGGTGGTCACTGATTCAAAACACAAAGGAAGATGATGACGTATCGAATATGGAATGGAGGGAGTTCAAAGAGCTTTTCTTAGAAAAATACTTTCCTCGTGACCATCGAGCAGATATGGAAAGGCAATTTCTGTGTCTGAGGCAGAAGGAGGATGAGAATGTCGCAAAGTATGAGGCTAACTTTACAAGGTTAGCGAGGCATGCTGCCGATTATATACGTAACCCAAGGAGTAAGATTGATCGTTTCTTTGATGGGTTAAAACCATTTCTCCGACGAGCTTTAGTATCACAATCCTTCTCATCATACGAAGATATAGTCTCATGTGCTATCAAGACAGAAAAGGAATTCTCTAAGTCTTATGACAACAAAGTAAAGCAAGAGAAGAAGAGAACGGTGGAACAAGAGACAGATAAAGGGAAAAAGGGAAAGAAGGATTTTCCATTATGTGATAATTGTGGGAAGAATCACCCTGGTACTTGCCTAAAAGGAATGGGAGTCTGTTATAAATGTGGAGAAAAAGGTCACCAGGCACGTGATTGCAAGGGAAAGAAAGAGGCTGTCAAAGTTGAATGCTACAATTGTAGAGAAATGGGTCATTACGCAAATGAATGTCCTAAGCGTCAAGGAATCTTACCTCAGAAAAGGCCAAGGGATCAAGGACAATCTTATGCTATTACTACAGTTGAAGCAGAATAACTAATGTATTGATGCTTTCGGACTCATGGATTATATTCTGGTTATTAGAATAATGTGATCTATATAAGGATTGTACTGCAGTACTTGTTGGTTTCAGTAAGGTTTTAATATGATTAAGGTAATCATATTTTTAGTATGTGACAATAAGAGAAACTTTTCTTTGTTTGGGGAATCTGATGTTACAATTGATTTTGGAATTAAGAGACCTTTTAGAGAAAGTTTGGACAGAGGTATTTTGGATAACTATAAATGTTGGGATGGATTAAGTTGAACTTTGAATAGTATTGTTTAAGGTTAAAACTTTTCTGAAGATTATTTCTGGAATACTATAATACTATATTTTTAGAAAAAGGACAACCTGCAGGGTGGGG
This sequence comes from Viscum album, assembly GCA_963277665.1. Classification (NCBI taxonomy): domain Eukaryota; kingdom Viridiplantae; phylum Streptophyta; class Magnoliopsida; order Santalales; family Viscaceae; genus Viscum; species Viscum album. Next base: position 1,545,125,902 of record OY728130.1, read on the forward strand.
AATAACCCGTCGCGTCGAACACAGCTGCAGGAATCGAACCCACAACCATAGTGCGACAAGCCTTTATTTCCTACCACTAGCCTACAGGAAGTCCCTGGTTATTACAAAATCGTTTTACTAATCTAAATGGTATGTGTTAACATTTGGAACCTTATACAATTAGGATAAATAGAATATTTTTGAGTTCCGTTACCATTTGGAGTAAAAGTTGGGTTTGTGGTAAAAATTTATTAACGAATGAAAGTATACATAACAAGTATGTATATTCCCCTACGTTCTTAGTAAATCTCATAAATAAATTCCTCAACATAATAAAAGGTAACTTAAAACAAAAATGTTGTCGGTTAACTTTTCCAACTGGGGATTCAATGACCGTTTAACCAATCACAAGTTTGTGATTTTCTTATGGTTAAACTTTCTCCTAATCCTGTTTTCTATAACTCTCCATCAGACCTTGATGGTTTGTTTCTCCTCCATATCCATATTTTCATAGAATCCTAGAATGGGCTATATCGGGTGACCTTTGTACTTATCCTGCTTTCTTTTAATGTTATATATTTATTAACCTTATTTCCGATGTGGGTCTTCCACAAAGGTATTTTCTATTTTCAGCCTTTTATTATCAAAGAAAAATTTCAAATTGCGAGGACGCAATTTATTGAAGGAGGGGAGAATGTAACACCACGAGCTTCCACGATACGCTTCTCATTCAATAATGCAATAGCTTGCATTGTACGCAAGTTCGAGTTCTAACACACCGCAACTAATCAAAATAGCCGTTATGAATAGTAATAACCACTTTTTAAAATTATAGAAATTTTATATGTCAAAATGGACTTCATTTTTGTATTCGTAATATCGAAATTAGCCTATGTTGAATTTTTGGTATTTTTCTGAGAACTTCTAAAATTTTATAAATAGTGAAAAATACTTAAAACAACTTTTTTAATCAAAATAATTTATAGTGATAAATTATAATATTTGGTGGTTTTAAAGTATAATTAGAATATATTTTTACCATTTTATCCAATGGTGGTCATTAGAATTAATTTAACATTGAAATAGGACATAAACAATTGCCAATCTTTTGATATAAATTGTTTCTTAAAAACACGCTATTTGTTGTGACAGCGGGAATTAATTATAAAATTAATTAATGCAACTAATATGTTTGGAATTTTGTAAAATAGACATCATTTTTGAATTCGGAATATCAATTATAGCTTAGGGTGAAATTTTGGCCTTATTCTGAAAAACTTCAATTTTTGATGAATAGTGAAACCACTAAGTGGTTGTTAAATAACTGATTTTTCGTTTAAATGAAATATTACCACTTCTGTGATTTGATTTTCAAAAATCCGACATACATGGTTGTCATTAAGAAGTAAAATGTGGTTCAATGGGATAAAAATAATTTTTCGGTGAATAGTAACTTATTAAGTTCTTAATCGCGATTAGTGGTAATTAGGGTAGTTTAAGGTATAAATAATACTTTAATAATATTAAATGACCTAGACACATGTCCCAACCTCATTGGTTGTGTCATGGCCGACCAAGACAAGCCATGGCCTAACTTGGGGACCCCATGGATCCACTTTTGTTGGGAAATAACATAAATTACTTTTTATTTAATGTTAAAGTGAAAATGACACTAACATAAAGTGTTTTACTAAAACAATTTTTAATTGGGGTTATACAAGTCCCAATTTTGATTATAAATAGTCATTGGAAAGCTAAAAAGATTTCCTACATCATAGTATTTGTTTTATAATTTTTAGACATTAAATAAATTAAAGTATTTATGACATAATAATGATGCAGCGATGACATCATTATTTGACGATTTAAATAAAATGAGAAGATAATGCAAAATCCGAGGCTTACACTTGTCCAAAGCCTATTGGATGAAGATATTTAGAAACCTTATCACCTTAGCCTCGAATTATATAGATGTGGGACCTTTAGAATCCGAAAAGCATTTTGAAATAATGTAACATTTCATTACTTTCCAAAAGTGCCCCTCCTCTCCACTTATAAAAGGCCCCCACCTCTCCCACCTTATTCACACCTTCAAGCCATTTGGCTCGGCCAAACTCTGCCCAAATACTCTCCCAACATCCCTCTCTTACTCCTAGAATCCTCACTTTGGGCAGAACTCTTCCCAAGGAAGCCTTTGGCTCAAATCAAAAAGAGTTACCCGATTTTGAGGTAATGTCTTTTATAATGTTGTTTTGTTTTATTTTTCTTCTCCAACCCCCTAAACTCTTTTTATTCATTTCTTTTGTAACAACACCAGTATCCTCAATATACTAGGATGTTGTTATAAGAAGGATTCGAGCTACACTTACACACACCTACATCTAATGGTTAAAGAACATACGGTTTCTGTGGATGGCGAATTTCTGCCTCACGAAGCGATGATTGTTCAACACTCATATAACACCTTCAAAGGTGGCCATTAAGATGTCACTATTTTTATATATGATATATAATATGTTTTTGTTTTACTTATGCTTCTGTATTTCTCATTTATGGCATACTTTATGATTTCCATTATGGGTAAAACGCGATAATTTCATTTTAGGAAGTGCGGACTACCGCCCCCTCAAAGTGATTTGAATCGTAAATGCCATATGTGGGATGTATAAAGGATGGAGTAAATGGTATTATACACTATATTATACTGGAATTATATTATACATTTATATCATTATGATTTACTTCCATTAAATATGAAATTGAAATGAAAGTAGCGTTCATGCGTACGTACGGCTTACCGTCTCCATGAACGGTGCATTTCATTTCTTACCTCTAAATGTTACGTGACATTATGAATGAATGTATATACTGTATATATGATATATATGATATCTACATCATGAATATAATTCCGGATATAATGGATATTTCACCACATGAACAACTTGTAATTATAAGAAGTTTATTTTTGACTCAAGTACCAAAGATCGACAAAACGACCGTTATTAACTTAAATAATTACATAATGTTCATATCATTGTAATAAGTGATATAATAAGGATAATGAAATTGAAAATGGTTCTTAATAAGGTATATATTAACTCTAGTTTATTATTCAGGAGGTTAAAGAACGGTTGAGTCAAGTCAGACACGAGGTAAGGGAACTTCTTAACCCAATTTCCATTCTTTGGGTTAATCTCCTACTTTCAAATTATGTCATGATGTTATTATGTCCTATTTTGTATTTTTACTTTCTTTATGTGTACCTATAGTGAATACACATAATAGATCTATTTTATTTTAAAAATGATCTTTTTAAGGACTTCGTCTCAATCTCCTTTCATTGAGGCATATTTTGTTTTATACACAAATTTCTTTTATACGGTGTATAAACCCCTTTGACTTTTACGTTTATTCAAAAGGAATATTTTTATACGAAGCATTTTGCTAAACGACAAAAGGGAATGTTTTTCTTTCCGTACTTATGCGGCGACAATGACTTCTCCGCCGCCGTGACCATTATTTGAGTTTCGGCTTCCTCTACAAGCCATCATTTTTTTTAATGAAAAATAAATACAAAGTTTTAACTTTCTTTTATTTTGGTATTGAAAATGGTTTTGAAAGCATTTTTATCATATCAAAGTGTTGTATTGATATCTTGTGATTGAAATGTGGAAATGTTATGTTTCCTTTATGCATGTTTTATGTGATACGATTATGTTATGGTTTATGATATGTTTAAACCTATTCATATGAGGAATGCATTGGACTTAATAAGTGACGGGTGGAGCCCGCTATAGCTCCTCGATGCATCGGCAGGTCTCATGAGACAAACTAGTGTCTTGGAACAAGGCCTTGACAAAATCTTATTTGTGGTCTTGGCACGAGGCCTTGACTACGTGGTTATGATAGTCTGGCATTATGCATTCCATCATTATGAAAGTGGTTATTGATATTGCATGTGATTATTCGACCAGTAGAATATCCATGTGAAGAAGTAAATGGCATTATCTCATTTTACTTTTGCCATATTATGTTGAAGTTCAAGTTTAAAAGGCTTTTGTTTTAGTTATACATTGCCTTAAATTTTAATGTTTATTTATGAAAGCTTCCGCATTATTGTTATCCTTACTGAGCATCTGAGCTCACCCCTTTCAATGTTTTAATATTTTCCAGGATGTGAAGAAGTATTTTATGAATGACCTACAGGGATAGTCGGAAGAGGATATGAGTGTGGACTATGGAGACTTTGTTATTGTAGTTTTTCACTTTTTGATGTAATGAAAGACTTATGAATGTATCTAGTGTTTCCAAGGCTACTAAACTAATCGGTCTTTCGAGACTTGATCTTTTGTGATCATGCCAATGTTACGAAGTAATGCACCGACTCTGGGTAGCTGGGGTCGGGGCGTTACATCCTTTCCCAAAATAATGGTCATTGGAATGAAAACAAACTTTACTATCTTATTCGAACTATGATTTACACAGAAACTCAATATTCAAGTATTGAGAAGTGTTTATTTGCATTGATATTTGTAGTTCAGAAATTGAAGCCCTACCTGAAACATCATGAGGTCCAATTAGTGTATCACAATTACCCACTCAAATTTATCCTTAGTCTTCCTATATATACAGGGAGTTTCTCATGATGGGAAGTTTTTTTCCAAGAGTTTGATATCCATTTTTTACCCCATAAGGCAATAAAAGGCCAAGCCCTGGTAGATTTCCTTGTTGAACATCCGTCTGTGGAAGATACATCATTCAATACTAAACTACTTGATGAATAGGTCTTCTCTATTCATGATAATCCCCAAACAAGGTAAATTTACTTTGATGGTGCTTTTATAAGTCCAATAGGGAAGATAATGGAAAACTAAAAACTCAAAAATGTTGGGTTTGGAATTGTACTTATCTCCCTAGAAAAGGCTATGTTTCTATATTCCTTATTGTTATCAGAAGGTGGTACCAATAATGAAGTATAATATCAATCTCTCATCGCAGGCTTGGAATTGGAACTCTAGGGAAAAGTGAACCACCTGAAAGTGAAAGGTTATTTCGAGTTTGTAATCATACAAATAAATGGGAATTATTATATCTGAACAGAAGAGTTAATCCCTTTGTGTGATTACATCCTAGGGTTAATGGCGGAATTTCCCTCAGAGCCAACATTGTCTTATGTCCTGCAATCACAAAATGCCTAAGCCGATGCACTGGAAAATGCAGCCACAACCCTAGAAGATCCAAACCAGGATGAGACAATCATCATTATTTACCATCATTGTATGGTTTCACCTTTCATTCAAACTAGAGTAGAGTAAATTAATAAAATTATCCATATTTCTAATCCATATGGTCATACCACACGATGGATGACTCTCATCATTAAGTACCATCAAAATAGAGTATTTCCACTAGATATAGTTGAAAAAAATATATCTGATGACAAGTGGAAAATTTTACTCTTTATGATAGTTCAGATCACCAGAAGATCCTCCACAAATGACGCTTTGATAGAATCCTCTTAAGGTATGTTGGATGAGAAGAAACCATAGTTTTCCTGAAAGAAGTACATGTAGGATCATGTAGGGATCACCAGTCTGGGAGTAGGCTTTCTGAACAAATATGAAGGCTTGGATGCATCTATCCTTCAATGAATCAGGATTGTACATATTTCACAATGAAATGTCATCCCTCCCAACTGCATTCCAACTTCATTCATCAACCCCTAGAGTTGCGACATATATCTAAATACTCCTATATATTTTCCACTTGGTTAATTGATGTAGAAGGAACATATCCTCAAGCTACGACTAAGTAGTTCATGTCTTTTCTTACTCCTACTGATTTATTCTTCAAATGGTCTAAGGAAATACCTCTCAATTATGTTGGATCCAAAGTAATTGTTAGTTTTTTCAAAACTAACATCATAACTAGATTTGGTGTCCCTTATACTATATTAATGAACAACGATTCCAATTTATGTTCTATTGAAATAAAGAAGTTATATCAGGATCACAATATCAAATCCAACCATTCATCTCACTATCATGTAGTAGCTAATGGACAGATAGAGCATTTTAATAAGATCCTATAAAATTTACTCTATAAAATGGTGGATAAAGATAATAAATCATTTCCTGGTAAACTTTTTCATGCTTTATAGGCTTATCAAACTACTACTCATACTACCACTCAGGAAACTCCATACTCATTAGTGTATGGCACAAAAGTAGTTTTTTCAATTTAAATTCAATTTACCTCACACCGAGTTGCAATATGTAATCATTTTTCTATATATTAAAAGTTTCAGAAACAGTTTGATGAGTTGGAAAGATTAGATGAAAAAAATATTGCATACTATACATCATTAAGAAATTTATCTGAATAGAATAGTGCAAGATTTTAACAAGAAAGTTCACCACTGTTAATTTATTCAAGGAGAATTAGTATTAGCCTTTAGGACTCCTATGATACTAGGAAATAAGCATCAAAATATTGAGCCAAATTTGGAAGGACCTTATTCCATACATAAGGTATACTCAAATGGATCTTATTCTCTAATATCAATGGATGGAGAACTCATTACAACTCAAACCAATGCAAGATTCTTAATGGAATGCTTTGTATAATAGCACAATGTCCTTGATACATGACATAAAACTACATAACACAATGTCTTCAATGAATGACTTAAAACATCATAAAACAATGTCTTCATTGCATGACTTAAAACTACACAACACAATGTCCTCACTACATGACATAAAACTTCACAGCACAATATCCTTGTTGCATGACTCTAAACTGCACAGCATAGATTCCTAGTTTCAAGACCTTAAACTGCATAACAACCATATGAGTCAATGATACACATCATTAAAATGAATAGAATCTTTTTCCATGTTTCACAACATTAAACTACATGACATCATATGTCCTTGTTACCCGACATTAAACAATATGGTTAACGTCTTCTCTATTTGACGTTAAGAGCCTCCATATGAAAGAATCATTGAAATCATTGTTACTCCTTAGGGGCTCATGACTCCCTTTCTTCTCTATGTCTGTATGAGATCTCCATAGGGGCCTCATTTCAAGAACTATGTGTGTCTTGATTCTCATTATACGAGATACGAAGAGACGCCTGGATCTCCAATCTTGGGCCCAACCACAACCAAAAAAAATTATTTCCTTTTCACCTCCTTTATATGAACCATATCTATATAGAGTGTTATTTCGAGATACGTGGTTTTATTTTCATACCATTTTGTGTCTTAAATTTAACTATTCTTCTAGAATGTTTTAAAATCCCCTATCTCCCACATTAAACTCAATTGCTGTGAGAAATGATTGTTCATGAACTATGTATATCTTGATTTTCTTCCACATGAGATATGTAGTGATACCTGGGTTTAATTCCTTGGTCCATCAAAAATATTCCCTTTTAACGTCAGAATCACTTCATGTCCTTGCTGCATGACTCTAAACTATGCAACATAATATTGATTCATAGGAAATAAGGAAAGTCTCCATTTTACATTTGAGTCTGATCTATGTAAAGACTCAAAACTCGTGACCAATATTGATTCAACTATTTATCATATTCATTGAGCACTACCCCCTTCCATATTTCACACTGTTAATCTTGAATATTTTCAAATCCTAATAATATTTCTTAAAGTTTTTTATGACAAAGATTATAATAGTTAAGAACTCTTTTTTCTGGCTAGGTAGTACGTGCCCTTAGGTGGCCTTGCATAAGTTGCCTACATAACAGGCATGTCAGTCCAAAGATGCCACTATTTAGCTATAAAGCATATGCCTTATTTGGCCCTACATAATAAGTCCCCCATAACAGGTTTGTCAAATAATGGTAATTTCATTCTTAATTAAAGTGTCTTTTGTCCCCTTCAAACATTGAAAACAATATACAATAATCTATTTTTTAAAGAATTCATTCATGTATATTTCTCTCATTACTTTTCTCACAAATAGAAAGTCTTCAAGACCACGGTTTACACATTTCCCTTTCCATGTGTTGAAATAAATATAAAATAACCTTGGATCTCTTGACAACATGTCATACACTATTTCCATTTTTGGTCATTGTCGTATGACCTAAAAACTACATACACCATACTTCATATGTTTGGGTCAGACCTTCGTAGAAATCTTATTCCTCTGATTCTTTGAAAATCATGATTGGAAATATTCTCTCTGTATTCAAGAACCTTTATTCATTAACTGAACTCTGTACTTTGGAAATATTGAATCTCCATAATCTTTCTTCTGATTTTAGTAATAGAATGTCAAAATTTTGAGAGCACTTTCCCCTAACTATGTAGTATATGCCCCTAGGCGGCCTGGAAAAGTTTTCCTACATAATAGGCCTATCATTCAAATGATGTCACTATTTGGCTATGTAGTATATGCCCCATTTGGACCTGCATAATACATCCCCAATAATGGTTTTATCAAATAATTTTAATTTCATTCTTAGAAAATACTTCCTCTAATGCCTTTATCCCTTTTCCCATATCATTATTCAGATTTAGAAATTCCCAAATCATAGTTTACAATTATTATCTTCTATACCTGAACATGGTAGTATGTTTCAAAATAAATTATCAAGAAATCAAGATCCTCAAACCTTTGGTGAAAGCTAAGGACCTAAAATTAAAGACACCCAATGTCCTCACTACATGACTTAAAACTGTATAGTACAATTTTCTCACTGCATGACATAAAACTATACAGTACAATGTCCTCACTGGATGGAGAAAAACTGCACAATACAATGTCCTCACTGAATGACTTAAAACCACATAGTTTGATGTCAGAAATTCCCCTTTCTGAAAAATTTTATCCATTCCTCATAAACAAAATTTGTTTAAGAAGTTGTCTTCCTATTCTTGACATATGTCGGCATAGATAACCATTTATTCTTGAAACCCATTTCCTTGGAAAAACCACCCACTGTGGTCTTTAGTTACCCAAATATTCTTTTCCCATATTCATCAACAGTAAAATGATAAAATTTCAAAGAGTTATTTTACTATAATATGCAGTATGTTCCCATTGGTGTAATTTCATAAGTTTCCTACATAACTGGCATGTCATTCAAAAGATGCCACTATTTGGCTATGTAGCATATGCCCTAGTCACCCCTGCATAATAAAACCCTCATATCATGATTTTCAAAAATTAGTAACTTCATTCTTGGATGAGACATCCTTTATATTTATACATGTTTTAGATTTGGTGTCCATAAAAAAATCATCACTCAAGATTCTCCTTGGAAATATTTAATGAATACTAGAGAAATTCTTAGCTAATGATCCCTGTTTGGGATCTAATTTAAAAATTTATGTTCAAAGTTTTTTTAACATAAACACTAGACCTTTCTAGTCTAACATGCATGACTCTAAACTTCCAACAATAAGATATGTGTTACTCACCAGATCGAAAACCCTCAAAGGGAACTTCAGACAAAAGTTAAGTATTGGCTCACTAAACATACATTTAGTATGATTTAGGTAATATTGAGTAATGAAAAGTCAAAAGGTACAATGTTTTTGGGAATTTCTATATAAACCTAGTAAAAATAAAACTACGCTTAATAGGCCCATTAGATTAGGTAAAAAGGAGCTAGAAAGATTGAAAACACCAATGATTAAAGATAAAATGATTTTCATTTGTGAAAAAATTTCACAGAGGTGAATCCAAAAACTAGAGTCTCTATTATATCAAAAATAACAAGAGGTTTTCTACATAGGATTTCATTTGGTTAATGAACTCTTCAGCCCCATCAACTACATGTTGAAGTTCATTTATCTGACCAGCTTCATTCTCTTCAGCATGGTGAAGTGATTCTTTAGAATATACAATGGCTTTTTCACCATCATTGTAGACTTTTTTTATGGAATCATGAAGTCAGTAAAGCTCCCTTGTGATAAAATCTAATTCCTATTGAAGACACAATTGTTGAACGGTCATTTCTTTAATCTTCTACTTCAGTTCTTTCAACTTTATAGCATGATTGGTTTCAACTTGGGATAGTGCTGCCTGGAATTTTTTAGTGTTGATCAATAGTTTAGTTTTTATTAGATCTTGACAAATTATCTGCTCTTGCTCCCTCTTTCAGAAAATCTATTTCACTGTGGTAATAATTTCGCGGTATTCAAAACTGCCAAAACCTAACGTGATAAACATAGATGATTGTCATGGAATTCTTGAAGGAAGTTCCTCAAGGGGAATATCAGATATTATCTTCCATATATTTCTCTATGCCCTGCGACGTTCGATACGAAGATAAATTTGTAGTTCTATGTCTGATTCAGAATCAATTTCATAAGGAGGGATATATTCTAGGATTAATGCACTTAAAGAAGTACCATGTTCTTCCTCTTTCTTGATAGTAATTTATTCACCTCCTAATACTGTTTATGTTGATGCAGAGGCATCACCTCCAGATCTATCCATTGAAGTTTATTGCCCTATATGGTGAATTAAAAGTATGGTTATGGTTAGTTTTTAGGGAAAACATGAGTGAGCACAATCATAATATCAGTATCTCTTACCTAAAAATAAGTCAGAATCTTGAGAATAATCCTCCCCAATATTATCAAACTCAACGGTTTTGTTTGATGTCTCTAGGGGGAATGATTTCTTTAATTTTCTCAGGATCCTCTGAATGAATCTCAAAAATATCTTCTATCTCAAGATTTACCTAAGCCAATATCTCTGAAATGGAATAATTAACATCAAAGTTAGTGCTTCCTTCAGTCATTGTTGCATCAGCGATTTCTTTAGATGGAACTGCATATTTTAACAAATCATGGTTAGAAATTTAATCATAATAAGGTTAATAAGAAAAAATATGAGAACTCACATCCATTCAGTTTTATACAAGGAACTTCAAAATCTTCTGAATAATTTGTTACATTAACATGATCTAATAATTATTCAAAATACATGACAAGTTTCATCATAGCATCCAATGATATCCCCAATCCCATTTTTGTCTCACCCATGGGGGCACTAAGTGTGGTTGCTTCAAAAACTATCCTCCAACAACATTTTACCCAAGACATCTTCCTTTGAAACTTTTGTAAGGTCAGCACCAGTTGTTGAAGGATGTTCTGGTGCATGTGATGAATCTAAAGTATCACAGTATGGAAGTCATTTGTTGCTATATTTTGTGTCTTATGAAGCGATTTTGATTTACCAGAAGTATCATCTCTTCTGATATAAGGAATAAAAGAAGTTCTTTGAATAGAAGATGGTTCTTTTAGCCTCAATGCTTCTTTAGGAACCACTCGGTTAGTATGAATCTATGCCTATTTACAAGAACCCTTTATTGTTCTTCAAAGCTATGAGTATTATCTTTTAAAGAAGAAACATAAGAAGCTCTTGAAATTCCAAGAAGTTTAAACACTTTTTATGACTAAGGCTAAAATTCATGTTTTCGGGAAGACTTACTGATAATGAGAAAACGTTTAACCATGGTCTTCTATCTTCGATAATTTTTTTCATCACCCTCATTGGAGGATTTGCATCATCATCTCCAAAAATAGGTATTGGAGATTGTAAGCCCCTTTCTATCTCATCTTCCCTGGCCTGTTGACCTAGAAATATTTCTCCAATTTCACAGGGTGATCCAGTCTCTCCAAGAGTAGTGCCAACAGGTCTATATCATGGATATGGAATTTCAATCGATTTACATTTAGCCAACTAAAAGTTAAGGTGATATTTTCCCTGATTAACAATGCTTTGAATAAATTGAAATTGAAAAGCAAAAGATAAATTGAGAAAAAGGAAACATACATCATTAGGATCCACGAAATCATGCCATTCTTCATCTAATGAATGATCAATACCTTCATTAGTACAACGATCTATCATTTCCTTCACCCACTTCATGGTGGGAATTGATTCTTTAGTTGAGTATATGATAATTTTCATCTCTCAGATGTAAGTTATCACTTCATTAGTATTTTTATTAAATAGAATATCAGAAGGGGCCTGTAGATCCCCTATTCTAGAAATATGAAACCATTCATATAGATCTATCCATGTGGTTTTAGAATAACAATGTAAAATTTTCAATATTTGGATAGTTTAAACACTTTTTATGACTAATCCTAAAATTCATGTTGTCAGGAAGGATTACTGGTAATGAGAAAATGTTTAATCATGGCCTTCTATATTCGATGATTTTTTTCATCACCCTCATTGGAGAATGTGCATCATCATCTCCAAAAACAAGTATTGGAGATTGTAAGCCCCTTTCTATATCATCATCCATGGTTTTTTGACCTAGATATATTTCTCCAATTTCATGGGGTGATCTAGTCGCTACAAGAGTAGTGACACCCCGTCAATATCATGGAGATGGAATTTTAGTCAATTTTTCTTTATCCAATTACAAGTTAAGGTGATATTTTCCCTGATTAACAACGCTTTGAATAAATTCGAATTGAAAAGCAGAAGATAATTTGAGAAAAAGGAAACATAGATCTTTAGGATCCATGAAATCATGCCATTATTCATCAAATAAAAGATCAATACCTTCATTAGTACCACCATCTATCATTTATTTCACCCACTTCATGGTGGGAATTGATTATTTAGTTGAGTATATGAGCATTTCCAGCTCCCCATTGTAAGTTCTCACTTCATCATGACCGTTATTAAATAGAATATCAGAAGGGGTATATAGATCCCCTATTCTAGCAATATGAAACCCTTCATATATATCTATCCACGTGGTTTCAAAATTACAATGTAAAGTTTTCCATATTCGAATAGTCTTTGGCCGTATATATTCAGAGTACATTCCAGAGGGTTACGAAGAGGGTCATGCACTTTTGGATTTATGTTTCTTCCCAATTTCTATAGTCACAGATGGGGGATAAGAAAATGGGACTCATATCTCTTCATAATTATTGTGAAAACTGGGTCTCGGTGACAGCACAACCACCCCACCTTAACATGGATGTCAAGTCCTAGCCTTCCAGGTACCACCAGTTGCCCTAGAGACATGTGGTCCCCACCCTAGGACCCACCCACGTACCTGAAGGGGTCATCTGACTAATGAAAGTCCCCGAAGACATGTGGTCCCCAACCTAGGACCCACCCATTCTTCATATAATGAAAGATCAATACCTTCATTAGTACCACCATCTATCATTTCCTTCACCCACTTCATGGTGGGAATTGATTATTTAGTTGAGTATATGATCATTTCCAGCTCTCGGATGTAAGTTATCACTTCATCAGGACTATTATCAAAATGTAAAATTTTCCATATTCTAATAGTCCGTGGTCATATATATTCAGATTATATTCCAGAGGGTTGAGAAGAGGGTCATGCAGTTTTGGATTTAAGTTTCTTCCCAATTTCCGTAGTCACATATAGGGGATAAAAAAATGGGACTCATCTTTCTTCATAATTATTGTGACAACTAGGTCTCGGTGACAGCACAACCACCCCGCCTTAACATGGATGTCGAGTCCTGGCCCGGCAGGTACCACCAGTTTCCCCGTAGACGCATGGTCCCCACCATAGGACCCACCCACATACCTGAAGGGATCATCTGACTAATGACAGTCCCCAAAAACATGTGGTCCCCACCCTAGGACCCACCCATTCTTCATCTAATGAAATATCAATACCTTCATTAGTACCATGATCTATCATTTCCTTCACCAACATCATGGTGGGAATGGATGCTTTAGTTCAGTATATGATCATTTCCATCTCTCAGATGTAAGTTCTCACTTCATCAGGACTGTTATTAAATAGAATATCAGTAGGGGACTAAAGATCCCCTATTCCGACAATATTAAACCCTTCATATAGATCTATCCATGTGGTTTCATAATCACAATGTAAAATTTTCCATATTCGAATAGTCTCTTGTCGTATATATTTAGAGTACATTCTAGAGGGTTGCAAAGAGGGTACTTTAGTTTTGGATTTAAGTTTCTTCCCAATTTCCATAGTCACAGATGGGGGATGAGAAAATGGGACTCATCTTTCTTCATAATTATTGTGACAACTGGGTCTCGGTGACAGCCCAACCACCCCACCTTTACATGGATGTTGGGTCCTGGCACGCCAGGTACCCCCAGTTGCCCCATAGACATGTGGTCACCACCCTAGGACCCACCCATGTACCTGAAGGGGTCATCTGACTAATGACAGTCCCCACAGGCCAACACATGTTATTTCCAGTATGCATTGTCCTCATTCACACACACCCGAAGGGGTCATCTGACTGATGACAGTCCCCACAGGCCAACACATGTCATTTCCAGTATACTTTGTCCCCACTCACACACACCCTGGGAAACTTCCCAAAAGGTCACCCATCCTGATCACTACTCCAAGCCAAGCACGCTTAACTATGGAGTTATAATCAGACAGACTCTTGAAAAGGAAGGTTCACCTTGTTGACCTGAGTCATAAAATTTAGTCATTTAACCCTTTTATCATTTTGGGATGTTACAATCACCCCCTTTAGAGCATAATGTCTTCATTGTGGGCCCTACATCTCAACCAGACATTGCACCACACTTTAGGTTGGGTACCACCTCTGATACAAAATGTGACAACTGGTTCCCGGTGACAGCACAACCACCACGCCTTAACATGGTCGTCGGGTCCTGTCCCACCACGTACCACCAGTTGCCCCGCAGACACATGCTACCCACCCTAGGACCCACCCACAAGCCTGAATGGGTCATATGACTAATGACAGTCCCCACAAACCAACACATGTCCTTTCTAGTGTTCTTTTTCCTCACTCACACACACCCTGGGAAACATCCCAGAAGGTCACCCATCCTGATCACTACTCCAGGACAAGCACGATTAACTGTAGAGTTCTAATCAGACAGGCTTCCGAAAAAGAAGGTGCACCTTGTTGACATGAGTCATATCATTTAGTCATTTAACCCTTTTATCATTTGGGAATGTTACAATTAGGGTGACTAGACCACCTCGGTATAGCCTTAATGGGTACTGATGGGGTTGATCTCTTAACTTTGAGAGGTGGATTATATCTTGCATGAGGTCGCTTTGGTGAGCTTGGAGCCTTATCACCTCTAGCCTATAACACCAATGATTCATCCCTTAATGAAGAAGAATTAACTTACAAAGGAATGGGTCCCTTCATACTATCTCTCTTTGTCCCCACTCGAGGTAAAACATGGTTTAATAACCCTTCAGGGTAAGATGCGACCTTGTTTTTAGCATACCAGATAGTCAATCAGCTTATTGCATCAACAACAAGTAAATTGAATATTTCCTCAGTCTTTTACACAAATGTCAGCAACCATAATTGTTAAGAAACCATCATATGTTTCTCTAATCTAACATGCATAATAGGGGATACAGTAATTTTTTTACAAACATTTGAATTGATGAGAAAATTTATAAGGATCATTGGAATCGTATATGATTTCTCTATCAATCCTTGTGGCCAACACACCATCTATGTAGGCTAACATATATTCCCTTAGCTCTAAGTTGGTTATCCCATCATCAATGAATCACCTCATAGGTGGATTGCCGTATGGAAAATAGATGAAATTTATTATACATGCTCAACCTAGCTTTGATATCATAAGAGTTAAGAGACAAAGGTAAAATACTAGATAATGCCTAAAGCGATGGTCGGAAAGAACATCCAAAGACTTGTACCCCACTTTTCACAACATATGATAATAAATGAGTGGTGATCCCCACATTAAACCTGGAATAGTCCTTCTATTCTAAAAGGAGACTTTCCTCTGTAAATATATTGTAAGATAAAATGAATCTTATCAAACATTGGAGTGTCCAACCCTACCATCCTTCTCTTAGCAACAGTGGTCATGATAACAAAAGTTCTTTGCCTCGTGACTCCATTGGAATATCTGAATGGTAATAAACCCATGTTGATCCATATGGCTAGGAAACCTTCCATACATGTCATTGAAAGAATATTGGAATTGATTTCATACCCCCACTTGTAAAATTCTCATTTCTCAAATGTTGGCCAAAAAGTTTCGGGTGGGCCTCTTTCTTCTGCCTTTGGACAGCTGGTTGGACGAGTGCAAATGGGACCCTTTTCCTTCTTCTTTACCAGGAATATTTCCATCCACTCCCCTAGATGAATATCCCTTCTTGTGTGGGGATTTTTCATGGTATTATTCTTGAGTTTATAAAATATTATCATAAACTAACGAACCAAAGCTGGTTTCTTCTCTAAGTCACTCCATGTAACCTTGGGGAGAACAAAATCATCATACATGTCTCTAAGGATTGGATCTCTAAAAATTTTGTAGACATCCAACAAACTGATGCCTACTTCTCCATGTGTCTAATTGAAGGATATAGTTCCTAGACTTTATCGACTTAGTAACTCTCACACAAAAATTTTCATTCATATACAAATAGGTTTTCCCAAACCATACAGCCTCATAAATCTCAACACCTATTAAGTCATCTATAAATTATGAACATGTCTTGCACACCCAATATCCCCACATCCATATAGGTTTTAAACTCCCTCTAGGGTGTAAATCCCTAATTTTCTTCCAGCCATTGGATTTATCCATTTTATAATCATGAAAGATGGATGAATAACCATGTGGCTGGAGCTCGGGTGTGTGTTCTTTTAAATCTAGATCACACAGGATGTGATTCATGATATGAGCCTTATCGGCAATCCCAAAATTAACATATTATCCCTCAATAGAAACATTGGTATATGAGAAATTGGTATAGTATTGAAACCAAGAATTTGGAATATAGTTCTTCGGGTCTGGAACATTGACATCCTATAAATGGCCATAGCTATATAGAGGTAAATAAGTTCTCCGAGGAAAGATGAAGTGATATTTCTTCAGATATTTTTCCAAGCCTGGGAGGGTTGTGTCATAGATGTCAAAGTAGTCATGACAAAAAAATATTCATCATATCATTAATTCTCTTAATGGCCAATTCATCAGTAGTTCGGATTCTTTTGGGAGCCATTAAACCTGCAAAAGGGATCAAAATCATCTTTAAAGAATGTTCATTTTTGAATTTTTGACAAACTAATTGAGACTATTTGAAAAAGAATTATGTCGTGCAAGTCTAAAACATGGCGCACAAGTATAACACTGGAACACAAGTTTGGTTCCCTAGTTCTAGCATGAAAATAAAAAAACATACAATAGATGAATGACTAAATATGAGTGTCTGAGTGAAAAGAACTTTCATTCCGAGAGCTAAATTTATGAAAGTGGGGAGAATTTTCACGGAATTGAATCCAATATATATAAGCGATGCGAGTTACCTTGCATGACAAAACCTTGTGATCTACCAATTCTATGCCAAGTTCCCTTGCACGCTACAACTTGCACACCAGATGACCCTCTTTTTTCTTATTCATTACTTTACCTCAGTATAGGATCATCTTTTCATTCCAGATCCAATTATGAGGGGGGGATTTTGTTGACACTCTTTTCTTTCATAGAGTATAAATAGTGACAAAGGGAAATACCTTTGAAAATAAAGGAGAAAAAAAATAAGAAAATCATGATTTACAAAGGATTTAACATTAGATCTCCTTAGTCTATACAAAGCATCGTCGACACACAATGTACATGCGCGCATAAAATTTAGAAATCAAGTGACTTGAGGGCAAAATATTTTTTTCTCCTAGGGTCTTATTTCAGCCTATAAATAGTCCCTTAAGGCGTTGATTTGTACGGACAAATTTCCCTGAAGCCTATTTGCTGCTATGGTTTCCCTAGTGCTTCACCCAAGTCTCTTGATACTTTCAAAGTAGTTCATTAACACCTAGAGCGGAGGATTTGAAGGAGAATCAAAGGACTTAAGCCCCATTAGTGTTTCAAATCCATAACGCTTTCACTCTTAAGGTTCCCAACCTCCCTAAATCAGAAACACTTGCGCGCCACCTATTCCCCTCACTGGAATTTGAGCGCCCACTTCTGGGAAAACCTCTGAATACTCTTGAAGGACTGATTTAGGTTTATCCCAAGTATTAATATTCAGGTTGTTCATCACTTAAGTGTACATCAGGTCTCTCAATCCTTCTTGTACACCCATACTTGTGCGTCAGTACATACTTGGGGACCCTAATTTGATTCAACTATTATCTTCGGTCTAAAAGCCATAAATCCCTCTTCAAATCCATTCATGGAAAGGATTCTTCTTCATTGACTCCCTTGTCTGAAAGGGATTTTGATGAGACCTCTACCAACACCTCCTGACTAATCAACCATTTAAGAAAGGAACATCCGCATGTCTCCTATTTGTGTTTATATATCCTCATTTGGAGGTTTCCCACATTTGTTTCACAATGGGTTAGAGTTCATAGAGTGTTTGTGGGTTTTTATATCTACAGTCACATATACCATTCCCCTAGGAACAATTTTGGGAACTTCCAAAGGTAGGAATTAATTAGGTTTGAACTTTGCGATACTTAAGAACATACATTGCTTAAGAGGATGGGAGGTCAGCCTCATGAATGCAGTCTTATTCCATCAATTCTGGAAAGTTTTATTGGGAATTTTTGAAAGGAAACAACATTACTGGTATTTCGAATTTAGCCAAATATTTTCTTATGTTCAAAATATCTTCATAATATTTCACCAGAAAATTCTTCACTTGTTCTGACCAAAGTGGATGCTTCTTGATAGTTTTATTAAAAACAATGTAATCATTATCTTTTTCCTCTACTTTATTAGAAGAAAAATAACCCAAAGGAGGTTTGGGGAATGACCATTCCCCTAAAATCTCTTCTGGTTGAGAAATTATTTCATTGTTTAATGACATGTCATCATGCATAACTAGACTTGTGTTGGAAAGTTCCTCAATGTAAGAGGTATTTCTCATTAATACATTGTCAATTATAGAATTATCTTGGCAATGATAAATACTACTATGGAGAGAAATTTCGCAGTGAATGTCATCATGGGGAGGACCACCATTGTGGATTATAGGAAGGGATAAATCCTCTTGCACCTTGGTATTATTGACACAAAAAGGGTTAATGTGGCTCTCATCTAGAGATTGGCTCTCTGGAATGACCGAATTTTCACACAACAATCCTTCATGCTAAAGTTTCTGATGGGGAACTTCAGAATAACTGCTGTTACTAACATAATTTGGTAATGAGAGGGTAGGATATTGAGCTGCAATAGATAAAAGTCTGAGTGATTTAAGAACTCTGGCATTAAGAAAATCCAGGTCGCAGATTGGATGTGGATTTTCCAACTATGTATGGTGAATGTTCTTCATGGATGATCTCCTAAACTTGATCAGGGCCACTTTCTAGTAGAAGTGGTTATCATTGATAGGTGTATGTGTCTACCGTGGAGTGGACATCAGAATGTGCTGATTATGTCCAATTGGAAAGTGTATATGTTCTCGATCCTGTTGTCCTTATGATATGAGGAATATGCCCCATAACCATCTTGGAAAGGAACATAGGTATGTATCTTCTCCGAGATGGCATGCCGATGTGTAATCTTAGGTGTGGGGATAGAGTTATGTGTTTGTTCCCCTAGTACTGCTAAAGTTTTTGTTATAATATTTTTTCATGCTTCCAAAATATGGGCAGGAATTTCTGTCTTCCCTTTCACCATTGCTAAGATGTTTTTTGTGACTTAAACAGCCGGAATGAGAATATAAATCCATTTCGTATCTGGGGTAGGTGTATGTGCCTGCTCATATCCTCCTTTTTCTATTAATAGGTACTGATAGTACTCATGAATGGGAGTAGTGAGTTGAGCCTACCCCAAAGTTTTCGTCAGAACTTTCTGACTGACTTCTCTGGGTGCTTCTAAACAAGATTGTTGGAAGTATTGATGAATGTTGTTAGGTGTATGTGCATGTTGGATATATTCCATCATGTATGGTTAACAGACTTATTTAAGTACTGAAAGATAAGACCACTGACAAAATTGGTGAGTGTAAGAAGGTG
Organism: Viscum album; assembly: GCA_963277665.1. NCBI lineage: Eukaryota > Viridiplantae > Streptophyta > Magnoliopsida > Santalales > Viscaceae > Viscum > Viscum album. The sequence continues at coordinate 1,545,145,866 of OY728130.1, forward strand.
TATATTTCTTTTTACCAGTTTCCACAACATTTGATTGGCGGGATTCCTTCAATGCAGTCAGACAGGCCTCCTGACTATATGATAATTTGTAAACAGGTGTATGTTCATGTTCACGATACTCCACTAGATTTACCTGGAGGGATTGGTGGGTTTATACCTGAATAGTCTACTAGGCAACAGAATTAGGATGGACGGGTGTATGTTCTCACTCATTATTTTCCATCATTTTAGGATGATGGGCTTCTCTGGATGGGCCAATGGTAAGAACCTGCTCCCTATTGGCCAGAAATTTTTCCTAGTGGTTCTTCTTGTATGTCCAGGCTTGAGTGACCTGGGTTGAACATCCCGAGGAAATACCCACATCATGTTGGGGGTTCACTACGTCACAATTCTTCTAGCGGTGATAATTTGTGGGAGTCATAGAGAAGGACCCATGCCTCATTGAGTTGAGTCCATGAGTGACCTCTTGATCCACCTCTCAATAATATGGGAGGGAAGGGTAGTTGAATTCTGGGGATAAGGACCTGAAACAGTTAAACATAGTGGTTTTCACTATCTGGTTCTTTACCATCGGTTGTTATTGACCGGAAGATCAAGGGTTTTTATTAACCTGGAGATCCTGTCAGGAATCCTCCATGGTTTCGATAGTGTCGTGGTGATGGTATTCCTTTACCAGTACATTGGATACACAACATTGAAGATTCTAAGTTGGTGATGATGTCCTTCTGGTAGATGAAAATTCAGCTTGAGCAGTAGCTGAGGCATTCACGGGTGAAAGTTTGAAGGAATCCATTTAGGATTCAAGGAATTTCTGAGAAAAAACAATAAACTCCATTAAACCAAAAAAAATTAGGTCAATACATGCATAATTTAGTCCTTTGTATGTGCTTCCTTTATTAATTGATTAGGGCCTTACAGGTGGTTAACAATATTCACATGGTTAAAGATTCAAGTCAGGTTCACCGTTTTTGTTTCGTAGTTTCTTGGAACGTGTGTTCTAGTTTAAGAATCAATGCTTCCAAGCAGTTTCCATTGGATTTATTCGTGGAATTGGAAACATCCAATAGTTCTTATCCAAAATGGAAATTCCTTCCAAAGGCAGGCTTTTGTTATGTTTGAACTTTACAATACTTAAAAACATATTTTGGTCAAGGGGATGGGAGGTAAGACTCATCAAACCCTTTTGGGGGGAATTATTGTCTACTCTGGGACACTCTTTATAAATTTAAGAGATTTTCATGAATCCTTATTAATTCACTAAGTATAACATAAGTTTCTATTGGAACTTGCAATCGTATATTAACATGTGTGAAATTTAGAATCACCAGTATGTATTCAAGGTTCTTCATTAATGGAGATATCCATATGTATTCAAGGTTTTCCATCAATAGTATTCTCTCATATACCATTTAGATATTATTTTAATCATCTCTATGATGGTACAAGTTTTTTAAGCCACTAAGTGGGGCACTCTGGAATTTATTTTCATCCATGGAGATGAATGTTTGTTTTTATATTGTGATTATACCCATAAATGGGCTACCTACGTATCCTTGTGAAAGGAAGAAGAACCCTTGTATTTTGGTGCTTCTTAATGGGGAACATCATTCCTTTTAAGGTCATGTGATAAGGACCTAACCATATAGTTTAATGTCATGTGGTAAGGACATCTAAGTGAAAGGTGTTTAGTCATGGTTCAGTGTGGGACTGATGTTTAAGCATCCCAAGGAACATGGAAATAGTATATAGTTCTAAGTAAGATTAGACCCTGTATGGGCATATGGCCCAAGGAGAATAGGGATGATTTGATGAGTTGGGTTTGAACATCGATGAGGTTTCTTACATATCCCGTTTATATTGGAATCAAATCCCATGAAGTTCAATGAATTTCATAGAAGAGTGTAGTCCTTTAAGAGAAATGAGTTTGTGATTACTTTCTAAAAAGGATGACTAGATAATTTAGGGGTTTAATTTGGGGATTATTTCTATAGAGGATGCACAGATTAAGGAAATATGGGTTGGATTCCTAAATAGGATATCCATTGAGCTCGGGCCATGATAAGGCTTCCTACATATCATAATTATGGTGGGAATCAGAGTTCTCCTAGTTCAATAATGTCATGAAGGTGTTTTGATTATGACAAATATCATAGACCACATGAGTCATGCACGGTGTGAGAAACAAAAGGCTGTCAAAGATTAAACAAAGGCACCCACACTTTTCCTCCTCCGCTGGTGGAAGAGGGAATGCCTACAGCGGTAATGGTGGATGAGGGAGACGCGACTTAGGAAGAGAGTGAGGTTAAGATCCCTCCCTCTATTCTCTTTACATTGGATAAGGGTGCAATGTAAGGAAAGAGGGACGGTGAAGGAAGTAGAGTGATGAAATACTGCAACCTTCTACTTCAAAGGTTAGGGGCTCGCACCAGGATGGTTGCCCTAAAATTGATCTTGGTAGGGAATGGAGACTTCTCCTTTGTTTAAAAGAAACATTATGTGTGAACCATAGCTTCCCTAATAGAGACCTGACGTTCCGGGTCTTAGGGGTGAAAAGGGAGGACAAAACCCAAACCTTAATCCTCCAAACAAGGAACCTTTCAACAATGTTCCTAGGATAATGGTCCATGTGACTGTGGATATAAAAACCCACCGACACTCTATGAACCCTAAACTCATTGTAAAACAAATTTGGAAAACCTCTAAATGAGGATATGAAAATCCAAAAAGGAGACACACTGATGTTCCTTTCCCAAATGTTTGATAAGTCAGGAGGTTTTGGTGGATGTCTCAACAGAATCCGTTTCAAAAAAGGGATCCAATGAAGACTAATAATTTCCATTAATGGATATGAAGAGGGATTTATGGCTTTTATACTAAATAGAATAGGTGAATCAAAGTAGGGCGCCCAAGTAAGTACTGGTGCACAATTATAGGCGCACAAGAAGGCACAGGCATGCCTAGTTACCTTACGCACTGCAACATTCATGCCAAAATACCCTCTTTTTTCTTATTCATTACTTTACCTCAGTATATGATCCTCTTTTCATTCCAAATCCAATTCTAAGGGGGGGGTATTTTGTTGAAACTCCATTTTGTCACATAGTCTAAAGAGCGAAGAAGGTAAATTCATTAGAAAAAAGAGGTGAAAACACATGAAGAAAATCATTATTTGAGAAGTCTTGAACATTGGATTGGATTATTTTAGCTAAAGCCCCATCGACACGCAAGGTACATGCACACCTAATCTCTTTTTCACCTAGGGTCATATTTTTTGCAATAAATAAACCCTTAAAGACTTCATTTGTATGGACGAATTTCCCTAAACCCTAATAGATACTCTATTCACCCTAGTGCTTCACTTATGTCTCCCAAAAATTTTAAGGTAGTTCCTTAACACCTAGAGCTGAGGATTTAAAGGAGGATCAAAGGAATTATGACCCTTTAGTGTTTTAAATCCATAACACTTGCATGCCTGAGGATCCCAACCTCCCTAAATCAGAAACACTTTCATGCCGCTAATTCCTCTCATAGGAACTTGAGCTTCCCACTTCTAGGAATAACTGTGATTACTCTTGAAGGCTTGAGTTGTGTCTCTCCAAAGTATTAACATCAAATTTGTTCTTCACATAAGTAAATGTCATGCATCCCAAGCCTTCTTGTGCACCAATAATTTCTCTCTAGTACTTACTTGGGCACCATAATTTGATTCACCAATTCTTTTTAGTCTACAAGCCATAAATCCTTCTTCAAATCCATTCTTGGAAAGTCTTTCTCTTTATTATATCCCTTGTTTGAAAGGGATTCTATTGAAAACTCCCCCAAAATGTCATGACTTATCAAACCTTTAGGGAAGGCACATCATCATGTCTCTTATTTGGGTTTTTATAGCCACAATCAACAGTTTCTAACATTTGTTTCAAAATGGGGTTAGGGTTCGTAGAGTGTTTGTGTGTTTGTATATCTATAGTCATATGGACCTTTCTCCCTGGAACAATGTTGTGAAGTACCTATTTTGGAGGATTATGGTTTGGGTTATGTCCTCACCTTTTCATCTCTAAGACCCTAAACCTCATGTATTTATTAGGGAAGGTACGGTTCACTCCTACTTTTAATTTTTGACAAAGTAGAAGCCTCCCTCCCCTACCAAGATCAATTTTAGGGAAACCATCATGGTTTGTGCCTCTATCCTTTGAAGTAGTATTATGCAGTATTGCTCCTATATAATTTCATCACCTTCACTCCTTCCTTATATTGGGCCCTTGTCCAATGTAAAGAGGACCTAGGGAGAGCTCGCCGCCTCCCCCTCTTCCTGGGTCACCTCTCCCTCATCCACCATTTCTGCCATAGGAATTCCCTCTTCCACTAGTGGAGGAGGAAGAGTGTCGGTGCCTTTGCTGAATCTTTGACATCCTCTCATTTCTCACATCAAGCATGAATCACATGGGCTTATAGATTTGTCATAATGACAACATTTTCATGATATTATTCAACTAAGAGAACTCTGATTCCCTAAATAATTGAGATAGGTTGGAAACCTTCTCAAGGCCCGATCTCATAGGATATCCTCTTCAAGAATCCAACCCTAATATCCTTAATATAGGAATCCTCCTTACTAATAAGACCCAAATTAAACCCCCAAATTATCCAGGCATCCTTTTCAAGAAGTAATCCCAAAATCATTTCTCTCAAAGTACTACACTCTCTTATGAGATTCATCGAACTATGTGGGATTTTATTCCCATATAAACGGGATATGTAGGAAACCTCCTTGAGGTTCATACCCAATACTTCAAAAAAACCATGTTTTTCTTGGCCCATATTCCCAAACAGGGTCTAATCTTACTTGGAAACCCATATTCTTTCCATGTTCATTGGGATTCTTAGACATAAGTCCCACACCAATCTTTGACTAAGAACCTTTTTCTTAGATTTCCTTACCACATGAAATTAAACTGTATGGTTAGGTCATTATCACATGAAAATAAAAGTTATGATGTGTCCCATTAAGAGACATAGAACTATGAGGGTTCTGATTCCTTTCACAAGGATACATAGGTAGCCCATTTATGGGTATGTTCCCAATATCAAAACAAAACTTTGTCTCCCTAAATGACAATAAATTCAAGAGTGCCCCCACTAAGTGGCTTAAAAATCCAGTATCATCATAGAGATGATTAAAAGAATCTTTAAATGGTATATGAGAAGATACCATTGATAGAGAAGCTTGAATACATACGGATATCTCCATTAATTAAGAACCTCCAATATATACGGATGATTCTAAATTTCACACATGTTAATAAGTGATTAAAAAATACAAGGGAAACTTGTTTTATACTTGGTGAATAAATAAGGATTCATGAAAAAATCATAAATTTATAAAGAGAGTCCTATAGTAGACAATAACTCCCCCCAAAAGGCTGTGATGAGTCCGACCTACCATCATCTCGACCAATGTATGTTCTTAAGTATAATAAATTTCAAACTTAATGAATTTCTACCTATGGAAATAAGTTCCCTTTTGGATTAATAATTGTTGGATGTTTCTCATTCCATGAATAAATCCAATGGAAACTTCCTGGAAGTAGTTATTCTTAAACTAGAACACACATTTCAAGGAACTACGAAACAATCTCTTCTTTTCAATTCCAAATAATAATGATCAGGATCAACGTTAGAATGATTTTTCATGATTTTTCTCCATGGTGGCCAAGTCTACGATGCCACCACTTATTCTCATATTCAGCACTTAGTTAACATTATTTGTTATGTTCTTCAATCTAAAAGAGATTCCCACTTGTTCTATATCTACTATAAAAAACATTTCTATCCATCACACATTTGATAATACTTGAATATTTTCTAAATATCACCTATTTTTCATCATCACAATGTTGAATTACAATAAATAACTTTTGTTTTATCCCATTAACAAATAAAACATCCTTAGATTTCAACTTTTCTACTTCAATTTCATCCATTATTATTCCTTTGATTTTTAAGGAACTATCATTACCAAAGGTAACTACTCCTCCATCATGTTTTTCAACATGTATCAATATTTCTATATCACCTATCATATTTGAAGAACATATACTATCACGTATCAATGGTTTGTTCATTTTAATTTCTTTTAAAAAAAATTCAATGTCAAAAGAGCTTTCTTCAAATTTATTTTTTCTAAAATCATTTTCTTTTTAACCATAAGAATATTGTTCCTGAAGGAGTTTAATACATATCTTATGTTTTTTGTATTCTAAAGTCTTGTAGGTTAGGTAGGTTACTCATCATCCTTTCACAATTTCTTCCATTCTACTCAATCCTTCATTTAAAAAGAGATATATTGTGCCACAAATTATAAACCATGTGACCATAGATTCCAAAACACCAAAAATAACCATAAAATTTAGATTTTATATTGAATTAAGATCATTCTATATAGAATCCTTGATGAGTTTGATAACATCTTTCTTTTTGAACAAACTATATGTGTGGTGAATCTTTCCCCGCAAAAGAGTTTTCAAATTTTTGTGATGTCATAGGTTTCTCACATCCCTTCTAAATCTAAGCATTCCAAAAAAAATATTATCACCTGAAATGTTAGAAAAATAAAATGAAATTTTATTTTTGGTGGGTGTTTATTTCACCTAATTCTTGATTTGAGATTTCTTAGAATCTTTAGCAGTCTCATATTTTAATTCCAATGTTTTATTGAATTTCTCATTCATATCCGTCAAGTTATTTTTGGAATCAAGGAGTTTTGATTGAAACATGTTAACTTCTTCTTCCTTAACTATCAGCTTCTTACTGAGATCTTAAACTATCTTTTCCTATTCAAAAATTATATGTTTTTAATTTAAGATCTATTGAATGTATTATTCCTCCTTCATTATGACATATTTTCTTACTTCAGAAACATCTTCAAAATCATTCTTTATTACTTTGATTTATTTCTTGAGATATTTATTTTTTTCAAGACATGCAAGAAGTTTTGTTCTGAGTTGACTCTCTTGGTAAGATTCTTCACCACCTTCTTATTTACTATTTGAGGAGTGTTCAACATTTCCAAATATTTCAATGAATGTTATGTTCTTTTATAAACATTCATCCTATGAGGAATTTTTGTCTGATGAGTCTGATTTAGATTTCTTACTCAACATAATACTTTTGTCTCTAGTGAATTTCTTCTTATATTTTTTGGGTGACCTTTATTCTTTAGAACATTTTTACAATTATTCCATTGAGGTTTTTTATTAGAATCTTCTAGATATTCTCCGAATTTCTTCTTAGGTTAGTTTGTAGAAAATTTTCCTATTACACCACACTCAAAACATTTGAGAAGAAGTTTACCTCTATACTTTCTTCATTTCAGTAAAAAAACTTTAAGTAGTCTGATCTTCATATGAGATGTCAGTCTATAAAGAAAATTTCACTTGAATTATTCAACACCAATATTTTACACTTAAATAAAATGATACAAAGTACGAATGATCTGTAAAATTATTTATAGGTGACTCAAAAAAACATGAGTGTGAAACATGAAAAATTTCCTTGCTTCCTCAAATTTCATGACTACGATAAACTCACACATTTTAACTTGAAATTTGACTTCTTCAATCCTTATTCTATTTCTATGTTATTCACGTGAAATTGAATTTTAATTTTGGCCTCTTTAACTCTTCATAAAACATCTAGAATATTGTTTTGATTCATCTTCATAATCAGCCTTCTTGAACATTTTAGCCTTTCTTCAGTCTAATGTAACTTCCCTAGATTCAATATGATATATATTCCTTATATTTAATATGATCTTACTTTATTTCTAATTTCATTACATTCTGCCTTTATTTATCATCTCATTATGATCTTCTTTTCATTATCAACTCATAATGATCATTCTTTATTTCTTAACTCATTATGATATTTCTCTCTTTATCGTTTCATTGTAATCTTCCCCTCTTACTCGGATCATTAAAATATAACTTTATTTCTCAAATTCAGTTTGATGGGATACATATTACGATGTAATTCTCATTATGATGGACTTTACATTACGATGGGATTCTTTACTCAGCGACTTTTAAATTCTTCCGACATCATCATCTTTACAAATTCTGAGTTCTATAAACTTCTGATTCTGGTACTTCTGGATCAGATATAATCTTTATGAATACTCCATTTCTTAAAAAACGATTATCATTATAGTTTTTAGTATTTTTGATAAATCTATGACTAGAAAATCACTTTCTGATTTAGATTAGAATGTTTGATAACTTTGTAAATTCTGACATCAAATTCCTCAATAAAACTAACCTGAATCATTACAACTTCTTTACTCACCAACACTTGACTTTTTTCCCAACTCTGAGTCTAAAAAATATTCATGGAGATGGATATGAATCTGATAAATTATCTGATCAAAAAATTTATCTTTCTAACTACTTCGAAATTCTGTGTTATTCATTCCAAAAAATGTGAGTACAGAAACCTGTTTCTAAAAAACAACATTCTTAATGATACAAACTTTTCACCCCTTTATGATTGTCTTAGAACACTCACTAACATTCAACTTTCACACAGAACTCATTATAATGGACTGGGTCAGATTCATGAATAACAAAAACATTCCTATAAAAAGGATAGTTTTAAAAAAATAGATAAAATTTGTTCAAAAAAACTATTAAAAAGGTTCTTTTCTATGAAATACAAAAATGAGACATTAATAAAAATAAGCTACAAAAATAAATAGAACTATTCGATTCACTGGTGTCAAGGGGACAACCTAGGATAACACTACCTACTTCAACCATCACCAATATCTAATCTCTATGGAAATATTTTGTCTCTATTCAATTGAAATATCAATTACTAAGGTAAAAATAATCAAGTGTTTTGATTGGAATCCACGTGGATCATACGGGAATTCTATCCCATAAATTTCCAAGAATAACTACTACTCTAGTCTGAACTCAAGAGACTGCCCTTGAAATTTAGAGGTATAACTCAACTTGAATACATGGCTTGAACTAGAGGCAATCCATATAAATAATAATTGGTCTGAATGTGAGGATCACATCCCATGCAAATAAATAAGGTATTCCCTCGAGAATTCATAATGTTATTCCATGGTATTCAAAAAATGATGACATTTCCTGAATCCAAGGGGGATCTGCCCCATAGAATTCATGGTAATGAATCAAAGTAGAACCCATAGGTTCACTCAAATAATTCCACAGCATTGGACTTCAATGAATCCAATAAATTCTTCACTCCCAGTATTAATGTGAGTCCCATAGTGGGATCTATGGCTCATCCATGGAATTCCTACCCAATACATATCATAAGGAATCCAAGGGACTTCCCAAGGAATTATGATTCTAACATGAAATTCTAATAATAACAATGTATCCATTACTTCCAATTCAAATATAAAACAATTAAATGACCAAATTTGGGCCCATCACATTATTCCAACTCACATGTATAAAACATTAACTCTTTAATCCAAGATTTAAACGTTATTCAATTCATAAATACATTTAAAATTTTCTAAGTCCAAGCTCTCTATTTAGACCAATTCACTATTCTATTTATAAATTATAAGTCCATAAGAACTACATGTTCCTAAGGGCCAATCAAATAAGTTTTCCTGTTAAAAAATAAACTCATTAATTAGAAATTTCATCTTTACACCCCGCATATAACTCACCCAAAGCCAATACACTATCCCCCCCCCCCCACATTAATGGCTCTAAATAAGGTCCACCCCAAATTCAACATGTTATTAAAAGTCTAAGTATTTTTTAAATCCATTGAAAATAAAAATAAAAATTTAATTTAATATTTAGGTCATGTAAATAATAATTCAGAAGGACTATATAAGACAAAAAGTGTAACAAAGAAATTAATTTAAGGGGAAATAATTTTTGAACACTTACCTTAACATCGAAGTGACCCACTTGTCCAATATCATCCTTCTGTTTGATCATAAATGGAAGAAAATGAATAACAAAAAAACACATGAAAATATGGAGTTACCCACATAAATAGGAAAAACTACTCATAAATAAATAAAATAAATTGGTGAATGTAAACGACTCTTATCATCGTAAATATATTTATAATACATCTGGTGATGAGAAAAACAACCCAAGATCAAAGGAGATCAACCATGGAAGAGAGAATAGGGGAAGGAGAACCTTTCAAGCTATTTCTGGAGAAAATGGGAGAATAAAGGGGTTTAGAATATTATAAAAACATAATGGAAAATGATTATTTTCACATTTTAAAGGGAGCATGGGTTTTCAGCGATTTTGGACAAACCATGAACCAACCATGTGATCCCCACTTTCTAGAACCAGTCCATTTCACATGACTAGGTGAATGGTTTAACAAATAATACAAAAACCATGTGAAATATCCCTAAAATTTATTTTAATTGTTTTAAAGGTTTCATGGGACCCTTCACATGGTTTAACATGTTGTGATCCTCCTTTGATCAACCACGCAGTTAGGGTGCATGGCTAGCACAAAATGTGCACTAACGGTGAAACCCGTTATAATTCCCAAAAAATAATAAAACCAAAAAAAAATCCCTCCAAATGATGCTATTACTTATCCACACACCCGAGGAACCTCTTGGTCCTCAAACCATATCCAAAATATTCACTTGGTAATGTTCCAACACATAGGATTCCATTATGAATCTCTGATAAAACATTGATCTACCCAGTAATCAAAACATAAAATTTTCTAAAAAACAAAACACCTATGTAGGAATATTGTTTTACAATATCCCCACCATCTGATAAATAATCCCCATATTTTACACCTATTAAAAAACTGATCCTTAAACCATGAATTAAACCCACACATTCCATTGATTATGGTTATACCAAAACCACACCAACTGACATCAAAACATAAAATCTGTTCATATCGTACATTGAAGCATTGATCTAGTACTCCAAAAAGTATGAGTGGTGATCCTAAACTCCAGATCCAACAACATCAAACCTCATCGGTTGATGTAATTGAGCAACACCAAATTGTTCTCACCTCGAGAACATACAAAAGAGCATTCGCCTTATGATATTATCTACATCACAATGTCTCAACTCAATATTGACATCAACATGCCACCTCAAAAAAATATAATAGTCCTAGACTCAGTCACACAACCTACTTGACTCATGATAACTGCGTGTATTTTGAAAAAATCTCTTCCCTCCCACACTATTGATCAACAATCTCGAACCAACTAACTCCAACCAAAATGAAACCACAGACACCCTCACCTGAGCATTCTTCTAGAACAAAACACTAGACCATTGGGATCATCAACAAATTGTTTCCAAATTTCTCTGAAAATGACTTGAAATGAGAATTAACCACTAAACTAATCCATGGTGTGGTCCCCACTATGATACATCCTTATTATTGGTCTCCAATAACAAACTCAGATGATACCCACTACTAACCAACACTTGCATTCCCAAGACTCACTCATGTCACGTGATCAAATCATCATCCAGAACCTTAATATAGGTTTCATTAAGAGATATATTTCTCATGTGATTGATAAAATATAATTAAACCACATTTGGTAACATATCCTAGATAGGTATACACATGGTTAATGACCTTTTCCACCACCATGAAACACCCACCTCTCAGACAATGAACAAATCAAATTCCATTACAACTCTTCATTCTTGGTCCTAGATCAAACTAACAAGATTCACTATCATCTATCAAAAAAGTCAAAAAACATCAAGTTTCTTCCCATAGTGTCCATTTATATTAAAAATAATACCTATAAAATCATGGTATTAACAAACCCAAACCCTTGATTCAACATGCTAATACATCACCCATCACCTAATCACAATGATTTATCCTCTAAAAGGAATTCCATGACCATTAAAAATAATCCTACTGAGGTCGAATCATGAAATTTGGTAAAATCCTATAGTTGAACCACCCACAACTGAATTCATCAACATGATATACCACGAGCATTGATTCATTTTCCATTAGATACACCCTCTGGTCTTTTTTCAAACATATCAAGATGATTCTCATGCTCAAACCACATCCAAAAACACTCCTAAATTTATTTATATAATCATATCGAGGATAAAAATGATTCATATTCACCATCCCCATGATTAGTCTTACAAGGCAGGTAAAATCATAAATCAAGGATCGATCCTTTTGAAATTAATTTGATGCTTGTGACCAAGGAGTGTCTTTATTGTCACTCATGAAAAAAAAATCATGATCTCCATAACAAATTCCCTATACATCACTGAAACAAGGGTTGGATGTGCCTACCCAACTTAAATTCAAGCACAAAACATTATCCAATAATCATTTATCATATCTATCTTACCAAAACATCATCCATGGTATCTACTAAAACCTCATTCAGGATGAGTTTCTTTTGGTGAACTCACGACCACATGGATTTTCTTACACCACCATAAATAGAAATTCCAATAGGACTAAACATGCGCATTCTAAATATTTCAATCCATGATCATAAAAAATTCCAAAAAAAAATCCCAAAATCATTAAAAATTACTTATACACCTCACTCAGAGATGAACATTCTAATCAAAACCACTAAGCTTCCATGACTCTCCAAAAATAAATCACCAACCCACATTCATCAAGAAACTACCACTATTGCATCATTTGAGCTCCTACAGGACTGAAAACATTTACGATGGAGCCATAACAAGCCTATTTTACCAACCTTAACCCAATATAACATGTGTGTAGAAATGGTATGCCAATTGTTCAAAATAAAAACAATGAGTGGTTGATCCTGATCCATCTGGTCACATCACATGAGTGATAACACACCCCTTAAATGGGTATTCTTCATATTTTTTTACAACCCATGGGTGGCATGATTATCAATAACCATTTCCAAACCATGACTCATGATCCCTTGAGTCGTATAATGTGTATACCCACTCACCTACCAGTTTATGTAGAAGACCAAACCACAACTCACCATAAGACCACCTCTCACCCAACCATCATTCAATCCCAAGGCATCTAACCACTTTTATAATATTGAAAGACACATCAAAAAATCCATTGGTCCATGAATAACATTAATCCCACCCTTACATATAGACTATTCATTGTGAACACTAGTTCTTAGGGTGTTCAAATCCCTAAAATATGAGGTAACTCATAATCCTTTTCTAAACCCTTAAAATGGTATCCTCATTGTATCTGATGCCAAAACTATAATAGTTCAATAACTTTACATACATTGGTTACAAATGTAATCATTTATCTACACTTCACTATACCTATACCGTCCTATATATTACAATCATCGACCACCTATCTAAACTATAGAATAAGTTAATCAGATAGGAAGCCGAATGATCCCTCCTTCCAAAGTCATCCTTAAATCTAAGGGCACTGAAACACTAATTTTTTGTCCTCTTGAAACATAAGGAACTAAATAAAATCAAAACAATACACTTGATAGAACCCCTTCTGCACTGATACAAGAGATGAAGCTTCTACCCAAGATTCATCTATCCACCCAAACACAATAATAGGTTAACCCCCCTTATAGGTCACCCTCATGAATCACTAACAACCAGAGTTGTATATAAGGGCTAATCCATCCTTACACATATCCTAGATACTATAAAACACCAAACTTTGATCCATAGGAAACAAAACCATAAGTACCTAAATTCCGCAGGACACCAAACGTTTCAAACTAACCATTGGTAGCAAAGGAATCACATACAAAAACAAGCACCTCATAAAGTCATTACATCTAGGGATCTCTCTCTATACTATCTAGACTATAAACAGGGTTAACACCCATCACACAAGGTCAAAACATGGGTTCTACTCAATAAACTTCTATTAGTTTGATATTCATACCATTATTTTGGATGACTCACACATTTTCATATCTTTATGGATATCTTTATTTAACAGTTTCACATTTTAAGTTTCCATTGCTTGGTAAAATAAGATTTTATTCACAAGTTTTAAGGGAAAACAAATGATAATTTTCTTACTATCAATTTATTTAACCAACTACCTCACATAGCTTGATCCATGATTCATATATAATATACATTTATATCTTTATCAAAATACTCTTTCACTTAAACCATAAATTTTTATCCCAATGGTTTTATTATATGATAGTTCAATAAAAATGTTAGATGAGGACAATCATTATGTTTTGATTGGAAACCTATTTAACTGAAACCAACCTAATATCAAAAGTATGAATCCACATATCATTATTACAAAGGACTCCCATTTTGTGTCTTTTTTCATTTCCATCAAAATTAAATGTTATTCCCCTTTATCATTATTTTGATATCAAAAACATGGTTTGGTTATATAGGATTCGATTAACAGGTTATTGAAAAAACACTTTATATGTTTCTTATCTGCACCTTATGTAACCAACCCATTACTTTAACAACCCAAGGGGTTAATCAATGAGTTGTACATTTAGAGTGATTTTATGCATTCATATTTTAGAAACACTATATAAATGGATAAAACACTTTAAATTACATGAACCTCTCAAATATTTTAATCTAAAGGATGATATAAATTATACGAAAAAAATGCCAGCATATGTGAATATTAGGAAATTATCAGTCACCAAAAACATATGGATGACCTCTAAATTAGATATTCTTAGCATGATTACTGAATGAACACACCACCTATTACAATACAAACCAAGAGTAAAAATCCCATGAATCAATAAAATCATAATCAATTGCACCATTTATGGCCGAGATCAATAATTTGTAAAAGAGAAAAGTAGGAAAAACAATTCCCATCCCTGGAAACATGGGGTTGAACCATGTTTGAATAAGCTCATTAATAAGATCCAACTCATAAAAGTACCATATCTAACGTTTCCAAATCATTAGACAAAAGAAAGAGACCCCTTTGGTATGTCTTTTTAATTCCCTGAATAGGATTCCACTAATCCAGTGCTCCAATTTGGTGCACCACATGGCCTTAAAAACACCACCCCATATGCTAGAGGATATCTACTAGTGGTGTGGGTCTATGAGGTTAGTGTGGTTAGAATATTACCTCATTACCAAAGTGTGGAAAAGAGAATTAAATAATGGAGACATAACATAAATCCACAACCAAATAAATAAATTGTAGGTGATAAATTACCAAATCTCATCTCATGTAATGATGTAATAATTATCCATAAAAACAAGTAGGAATACATAGTAATCATGTTATGTATATAATCCCAAAGTAATAAAAGGAGTAAAATACCACAAGATAACACATCCCCTAGAATTCGGTTGCTTTAGCTGAACTCCCAACTCCAAATATCATCCTAGATAAACAATCCTACATTACATTAGGTCTCACCTTGAACCTGTATCCTAAAAAATGATTATCATCTTAGGTACTGATGATTAATGGAAGCCTGATTAAGGTGTGAGTACAACTCAGGTGGTCACAACCAACAGTGTTTAATTCATATATAGTCTATGAGAACAAATCATAAGGTGTATAATAAATAAATGAAATAGTAATAAATATAATCTAAAGTAATAAATATAACCTGGTTAAGCCTCAGGTCTCTAGTGGATAACCCAGGCTGACACTACTTGCTTCGGTCATTGCCAAATTCTGATCTCCTTGGAAACATCATGTATCAATTTTATTCCAAAGTTCCTCATTGAGGTAACGATAATCAATAATCTTGAGAGTAATACACATATATCATAAGATCGTTCCATCTAAACAATTTAGATGAATAAATATTAATCAATTTTGTACATGAGGGACTACACTAGACATTCCAGAGTATATCTCAACTAGAATCCATGGCTTATAACTGTGTAATTTCATACCAATAATAATCTTGCTAACTCTAGGGTGATCATCCTATGGAATTATGTAAAGTAATCCTCATAAAATCCATGAAATTAATATGTGAAATTCAAAAAATATAAGAATTTCCAAAATCTAAGGGGGAGCTTCATTGTGTAATTAAAGTTAATGAATCATAGTAGAATTATATAGATTTATCAAGTCATTCCATAGAATTGGACTTCATTAAATCCAAGAAAGTATTCACTCTTATTATTCACATGAGTACCCTAGTGGATTTTCAGACTCATCCATGTAATTCCATACTAATACATTTCACAAGGAATCCAAGGGAGTACCTAAGGAATTCTAATTCTCACATAAAATTCTCATAATAAATAGTCAATTTCTTTCAATTCAAATATAAAACAATTGAACTACTAAATACATGGTCATCGCAATAGTCTAGTTCAAAAGTATATTACTTTAACACTTTAATCCATCTTTTACACATTATTCAGTTCATAAATTCATTTAATAAGTTCTAAGGCCAAGACTAATATTTAATCTAATTAACTATTCCATTTATAAATCATAAGCCTATAAGAACTATCAATTCCTATGTTTTAACATATATAACCACCATTTTAAAAATTTACCCATTCATTAGAATGGGAATCCTTGTAACACCCCATTAATCTCACTCAAAACCAAGGAATTTTCCTATACCCCCTTTATGGGCTCTAATTAAGGTCTATTCCAAATTTAAAATGATCATCTATGTCAAAGGGGTTTTCAAGAATCCAAAAGGGAAAATGACAATTAAATTTAATTCTTAGGTCAAGGAACTGATAAATTGGCATGAATACATAAGACAAAATAATTTCTTATGGAATAAATTTACAGGAAATTAATTTAGACCACCTATATTAACATTGGAGACACCCACTCATCCAATATCATACTTCAATTTGAGAAGAAATGGGAACAAATAAATAATAAGAAAAAAAACCCTGAAAATATGTCCTAAACCACATGACTAGAGAAACACTACTTGGTAGAGAAGAAAAAAAGGGAGAGGACTCTTAGACTTGCTAAGGTATTTCCAACGCATCCAAAAGTGAGAAAAACATACTAACATTGAAGGGTATCCACCCTGGAAGAGAGGATAGGAAAAAGAGATTCTCACATGTTATTTCTAGATTAAATGGGAGCAGAAAGGGGTTTTGAATATTTTAAAAAATTATTGTAAAATGATATTTTTCTTGTTTTTAAAGGTCGTGTGGTTTGACAACATGGTTATACAAATCTCGTGCTAACCACCCAATCTCCTCTCACTAGAAACACTTTATTTTTTACGGTTAGCCAAACTATTTGATAAAAAATATTCAAACCATGTGAAATAGATCTAAAATTTAATATAAATTTTTTCATGATTTCATATCCCCTTTATACAGTTTAACAAATGGTGCTCCTCCTATGATCAACTGCATAGTTTATGTGCATGGTTACCAAATATTTTGAGCTCACCGTATACCCTATTCTGTTTCTCCGAAAACCAAATCACCAAGCCCCATTCTTTCCAAATTATATTATAACTTATCCAAGAACCTAGGTAACCTCTTAGGACACAAAAAATATCAAAAAAATCACTACAGAATGTTCAAAATCTATGGATTTCATTCTGAATATCAAATCAAAAATAGACCCATCTATTAAAAACGTCAAATTTTATCAAAATCAAAAATCATCTATGAACATAGGGTTTTAAACAATGTATTTGATCAAGATCCAAGGTTTACCATGATGTTCGAGAGAAGTATTTAGAATGAATTGGAGATAGAGATGAGTTTATCACTACTTATATTCTGAAAAAAGTTGGTTTCTCTCGGAGGATAATTCAATCTTTAAATGATGTATTGAGAACATATTCACTTGATTTTGAAGTATTTTAGGATCAACACATCCCCGTCATTGGTATATTTCTCATATAACAACAGTTTCCATTCGAGCATTTAGATGGAACCATATGAGGAACTTTATGTAATGATATGTAAGACTCTAACATGTAGGGATGATGTTGGAGAGAGGAATCTAATAGGTATTGACCTTGTCTAATAAATGGTGAAGAAGGTTCAACCCATTTAGTGACATATGAAGTCGTTATAAAGTTGATAGAAGAGTTGCAAAGATAATAATCAATGAGATATTGTGTTTTATTTTAGTGATATGTGTTCCTTAAAATATCTCCATGGAATAAAGTTATGAGATTTGGGAAGAAAGGGAAGCATATCCCCAGATAAATCAGTCCATTCAAGATCCTTGATCATGTTAGGGTCATAACCTATTACTTATTACTCCCTCCATGCCTCTATGAAGTGTATGATGTGTTAGATATATCAATTCTGAGGAAGGACATAATAAATATATCATAATTATGGATCTCCAAAGCTATACAAATAAAACATGACCATCCATATGAATAATTTTTTTTGGAAATCATGGATTGAAGAGACAAAGTTCAGTGAAACCAGAAAACCCATCTAGCCAAAGTTCTGTGATAGAATCATATTTTTTGAGGTGGCTACATAGGAACTGGTGGATGTGATGATAGAAACGAACCCTCACTTGTTTTCTTCTATGTAATAAAATTTCTAGGAAGAATTTTTTTAAGGGGGGTAGAATTTAAAAACCCATGATTCTAGTAAATGCTTTTTTAAATTAAATACTCATTGAGTGGCCTGTTTAGCACATGATACAGGACTAAAATGAAACCACATTACCACAATAAAATTATTAAATATTACCTTTATATTAGAACCATTAAATTGGTAGGTATTAATAGAAGTATCCACATTATAAAAACTATAAAAAAGGTATTTAAAAATAAGGGCCATTTTATGCTTGGTAATACACTTTTTATAAAAATAATTTTTACACATTAAGTGCGATAATATGAAAATTACTTTTTCCTCAACTTTAGAATTTTTATTTAGTAAAATGAATTCAAAATTTATAATAAATTTTCTTAAATTATATAAAAATTCTCATATATTATTAGGCATACAAATAATATTACTGATATTAAAGTTAATTATAGTGATAATGGTAAAATTTCTATTTTCCAAGATTTGTTTTATTAAAATTTTATAATTATATATAATAAATTAAATTAAAATATTTTAAATAATGAATCTAATATGATGTTTAAATACATGTATAATAATATTAACACACATATAATTGATAGCAAATGCTAAATAATATTAAAAAAATGCATCAAAGTTAAACACCTATTTTCTATATAACAAATTCTACAATATGTAATTTTTTTAATTTTAAATTAAATTTTATACAATGTAGAAATTGAATTTAGATTTATCATACCCAAATTTTTTAATAGTTGTTATTTTACATTTTTTGTAAAACATATATTATTTGGATAAGAAACTAGTCACCTTTGTTAAAACTAAAATGATGAAATGTAAAAAAAAACATAGGCTAAAGGCCATGAGACAAGTTTAAAACAAGTTTTAAATTGAATGAACAAGTTTTTATCAACCCAATATCACTCCAAACTCCAATTTTTTCCGTTATTGAATCCATTGGCCCTTGATTAGTGTTTTTTACTTTTTATTAATACAAAATTGCCCCCCTCCCATTATAAAAGGAACCCTTAACCTCTTCACTTCCCCACTCTTTACAAGGAATTAAACACAACAAGAAAATCTAAACATGAATCTCTTAAACACTCTCACCATGTCCTAGAATAATTTTTCTTGCTAAATTTCCATGATTAGGTGCCTTAAGGTTTTACTCAAGGGATAACATACAAAGGAGAATGGTAATATTCTCTTCTAATATATCATAAATCATTCCATTGTTTTTCAACCTCATTAATATCTCATTTTTTTCATTATATTTTAATGAAATAAGTATTAGTAATATAATTAATTTTCTTAGGATTTTTTAATATTAATTAAATACCATATCATTTTCACTTACTAAATCAAAAACATCAAAATGGGTATGTTCTGACTACCGCCACCATGACAAACGTGTTTGGTTGTTTATTAAAAACGTTATATGGATAGTTTAAAGGGTTTAATTAATGTTTTAATATGATATTTATAACAGACTTATGGATTTTAAATCATTATACCATTTTTTTTCTTTCATTCTTTTTTATGTGAAATGAACATGTCACTTATGCGTACTTGTGGACTACTGCCTCCATGAGATGATGTACTTCGTTTTCCATAACCACCAAAAATGGTTAAAATTAAAAGTATATTTAAATAAAATAAATTATTTTTATGAAACTATTAATATTAAATAAAGGTATTGTTATACATTCGATAAGTTACACCAATACTAAACTGTCATGATAAATTTAATCACCCAAGATGAATAGGGTACATTTCCTAATCTGGGTTTGTTTTGTAAAAACCTATATAAATGTACAAATTTTATAAAAATAGAATAATAAAATACATAGAAATATAAAATTATACATATTATTATGTTATTCTACAACACCTTTGACAATGGTGATTATACAAAAAGTTTTACGAAAAGTTTTACCGAACCACCTCAAGTAACCGATATAAAAAAATATATAATAAATATAATAGAATATGACAAAAATGAACCTTATAAAATTAAATATATTTGAATAATATTCATAATATGGGATTTATAAACATTATTTGGTTGTTTAGGAAGTTAAATATAGTGAATAATGAATCAGATCCCAGGTAAGGGTTTCATCAACTCAATTTCTGATTTGTTGGGTCGTAGTCTTTCTTACATGATAATACTTTTCAACATTTATTTGATTATATGATCCCCTTGTTTATATTATATTTCCATTTTCTCTCTGTGAAAGTTTTTTCTCATTATAAATAGACACTTCTTTAATGATAATTTTTTCAAAATAAAATTATAGCTTTGGTAAGAATAACTAGCATTCTTACCAATGATTCTTTTTCACCCATGTCAATTATTTTCTTATCAACAGATTTGTTTAATGAAATAAAATTATTCATATCTTTTAAACTCATCATATATTCCTTTACAACATTTATGTAATATAATACTTTCAATGTTTCTCCAATTTAAATTTCATTCCAAATGGCCTAAAAAAATTAATAGAGTCATTTATTTTCATTGTTTACGACTCCAGGTTTATTATCTTGATTTTTAATTTCTTTTAACAATTTATTTATTTCCAAATATCTTTAATAATTATTTTAATAATTCATCACTTTTCCTTATTAATTTATTTTGAAAAATATTTTCATTTCCTCTTTTTTTGAAATGTTTAAAATGGTTTTCTGAAGACCTTTGTATTTTCACTTATATTTTTCTACAATGTTTATCTCTCATAAAGTGATGATTTAATAGATATATATGTAATATAATGATATGATTACTTTTAGAGAATTATATTTTTTATTTATTATGATTTTTTATGTTCATTTTATAACACCCCAAGAATTTATGGTGTGTTTTTTCTAAAAAAAATTCAATTCATTGGATAACTTATTATGAATACAGCATCAAGTCTCTATGAAACAAAACATTGTTATAGGAGATAGTTATAAATAGTTGGTAAACATAAATTTTCCACTTATGTCAGTTGAATTTTGATAAATGGACATACACAGTTTCATTCAGTATGATATTTATAGTTCGATGGGATCAACTTAATTTTGGGTGAATAGTAACTTTCCCTTATGAATAGTAATGTTACCCTTATAAATATTATTGTACCCTTATGAATAGTAATATGAAACTTATGGATATTAACCTCACCCATTAAATTATAAATAAAATTTAGGCACCTTATAAATGAAATTAAATATTTAAGAAATTAATAATTAAGTGTTGGTATTTTTGTGTCCAATAAATATTTAATTAATTTTTTATTTTTAATAAATATATTCAAAATAATATTAATTTCTATAAAATTTATTCATAAATAAATATTTTATTGTCCTATTATTTTAGGATTATCTAATGAGACCTTAGTTAATTTTTATGGTGTTATAAAATCAATTATAATTTTAAGATCCTTATTTTTTGAGTAAATAATGATTTTAACTAAAATAAATAAATTTATCTTATTTGGAAAAATATTTTTACAAAATGGAGATCATTTTTGGATTCTACACATCAAAAAATGGTTAGGGTGGATTTTTGGGATTTTTCTAAAATACTTGATTTTTGGGGAATAGTGAAATTCGATAATTTATAAAATATTCTAAATAAATGATTTTCTACATCATGATTCATTCATGGCTTATTTAAATTTCCATTGGTTCTAACTCACATGCATATGTTAATATTTTCGATCGAAAGAATAAAATACTATTTCTTTTCTTGAGAAAAATAATAAAATAATGGCTAAAATATTGAAAAATCACTCCTATCGTCCCCTATAAAAACCACCACTCACCCCTCTTATTCTAAATCCTATAGTACATGAGATTATAAAAGTTCATCCCATATACTCTTCCTTATTCCCTCCCCACATCTAGGAGATCTTGGTCTTTCCAAAAGACCAAAACCCTTTCCCTTAAAGAGGTTCTCAATGAGGTTATTTCAATAGGTAAATCATTTTCCTTTTCCCTTTAATTTCATTTCAATTTATGTTATTTTATTATTATATACTAACCTCATCTATCCAAATGATCATGATAACTCCATTATAATATTTATACTGAAATTATATCATGTTAATTTAATAATCTTCATCAATATACTTACTCTCTTTCTCTTTTATTTTATAAACGAAATAATCATCTGAGAGGTGCCAATTTAAAACCTTCGTGGAAGATAAAGATTCATTATTAAAATTCTTATTCAAAAATATTCATGAAACAATATCAATGGATGAGATGTATTTTAGAATTTTTAATATAACCATTTTTATTATATGTAGTTAAAAAATTTACATAATACTAAATGATAAAACAAAATGAGTTCAGTATGATCAATAACCACCATAATAATCTAAATGATTATCACTAAATCAATTATCTAATGATTAATCCACATACCATGTAACCCAGTAATATATATAAAATTTTAAACTTATTTATGTTCATTAATAATATATAAATTCAATTTTATAAAATTATATATATTCCACATGAACTTCTATACTCATACACAAGTATATCGATTATGAAAACCAAGGAAACAAACACTCTTGAGTGATAAATTTGAATTATATAACTCAACTAAAAGGCCATAAATTATCTTAATAAAATTATAATAAACAAAATAAATATATATAATTTTATTAATTAATTAATTAATGGATTTAATCTGATTATTAGAAACATTAATATCAAGTGAAGAACACATTCGGGCGAAAGTTAAGGGGTTTCTCATCTCAGTTTTATTTGAGTGAGATTTCCATTGTCCTCCACTTATTTCTTGTATGTGGTGTATTTTTACTTACATTTGTTATATAATATCATTATTCTCTTTATATTCATTTAATTAAATTATCCATATGATGATTATTAATTTTTGGTCATTCTATTCGATTGATTACGATGTAGTAAGGGACTTCATCTCAATTAACATTTCATTAAGACATACTTTGTTTTTTGCACCAAATAAATTTTATGTGTTTTATCTACTAACCCCTTAAGATAATTTTTCATTTGAAATTACATTCCAATTAAATATCCATATTCTTTTATATTGGATATGATTATTGTCATAGTTGTATACTGTTTTACATTTTGTCTTTCTTTGGAATGTTGTTTTAACTGTGGAAATATCGATGAATCTCTATCCTCTATGCAATACAAAAATTTATAATTCATATTTTTATGGAATTAAATTTATTTATAATAATTATTTGGACTTTTAGGGATGTTATGGGCTCATTATATCCCCTTTATGAATCAACAAGACTCATGAGACAAAATAGCAGGAGAGAGACCCTTCGAGTTTATTTCCAAAACATAATGAGATAGGTTTCTGCCTATAGAATTAAACCATCTCAAAGGTATGATGGTTCATTTTCCAGATAGATGAAATAAAAATATTAATCATTCCCTTTATTCATAATTCAATTATTACTTTCCATGAGTTTTTTACTATGATAAATTCTATGGGAGCATTTTCATTCTCAGTTTATTGATGGTGTGTGGTTTTTTATTATTCAACATGCCATATTGATTATGTCTAATAGATTATGATTCAACTATTATTGTTTCATGAATCCACTATATGTAACCATTACTGAGCATTTTATATCACCCCTTTCACTTTTTTTCTACCCCAGGTTATGAAGAAGATATCATGTATTGTGTTTCTAAGGATGTAGTTTATTTGAATTTTTTATGTATTATATGTTGTTTTCTTATCCCAATGTAAAATGTGTTCCATTTATGTATCTTGTTTCTTCAATACTACTAAACTAATTAGTATATAAGTATTTGATTCTATTTAATCATGCTAATTTAATAAAATAATGCACCGACTTTGGGTTTTTGGGTTAAGGGTGTTACAGTTCATAATAGAGGAAGTTCAAAAGAATCCTTGGGAACTGGATTTTGAAAACAGAGATTAGGGAGCACAACCCTAACATACATATTGAAGATAATTATGCAAGAACATAATATAATTTTAATAAGTTAGAGATTATTTGGCTATTATTTTAAATATATCCTTCTATGGATACTATATGTGGATGTAGTTCAGGTATGGATGTACCTAGGAGTAATAACTCTGAAAATGTGTTCCATGATTTACTTGGGGTAACCTAGTACCTGGCAACAAGCCTTACTGCACACCTAGTTTGACACCCCCAGGATATATTATTAGGATAATTCACATTTTCATTACAAACCATTATGAATTTTTTAAAAGTAAATAGAAATCATATTTGTGATTATGAGATTTGTTATGCATAAATTTTTATATTATTCTAAGTGTTTTCTAGTTTGAAATTATTCATTATGATTTATAACCCAATTTAGTATATGCCATTGTATAGTGATGGCGCCTAATGGAATCAATGGAATCAATTTCCATAGTCAATGTAGTAGTTTCCCCACTGAGCAAGTCAAAACAGTTAGTGTTGGAATTGAGTAGATCATGACCATATCAAGGAAACTTACTCAGTCTGTGATGAATTACTATACTATACCGATGTTGGATCATTTCAAGCAATAGAATCCCCAATATTTTAGTGGGAATAATAATCTTGTGGTGGATGAGTAGTGGATCAAGTCCCTTGAAATTATATTTCTTGCATTAAGATGCAATGAAAATGAAAATGTAGTACTAAAAGTATATTATCTCAAGGGTGAATTTGATCAATGGCGGTCCTTGATCCTGAATACCACAGTGGAAGATGAAATTGAAGATATGGAATGGATAAATTTTCATGAAGTATTCATCAAAAAATATTTCCCTCATGAGTAATGGACTGAAATGAATTGAAATCTTCTTAACTTAAAACAAATGGAAGAAAATAATGTTATGGAATATGATGATACTTTCAAAAGACTAGCCAGGTTTGGTATAGATTACATACGTGATTTAGAAGACAAGATTGATCATTTCTTTTACGGTCTTAAGCCAAGTATTCTAATGGTACTAGCTTCTCAAACATTTCCATCATATGGTAACATTTTATTACATTCCATCAAAATGGACAATGAATTTCCTAGATCGAATTTATTAAAGGGAAATCAAGAGGAGAAGAGGTCTTCTGATAATAATGGAAAATTTGAATCTCCAATGATTAATAAGTGAACTAAGGAATTCCCATTATGTTATAACTATGGACAAAACCATCATATAAAATTCATGGAAGGCATGAGAGTTTGTTATAAGTGTGGAGAAAAGGGTCCCTGATCTAATAAATTCAATGGGAAGAGGGAAATAAATTATTTTCAATGCTATAATTGTAGGGAGATGGGAAACTATGAAAATTATTGTTCTAAACATAAAGGGAACTTGCCTCAAAAAAGTCCATGGGAGTAAGGGTGGGCATATATGATTAAAAATGTGTATTTTTAAGTTCTTAATGATGTTGTGGCTGGTACTTTAATCATTTCTTAGAATTTAGCCAGTGATTAATTTGATTTTGGATAATCACATTCGTTTATATCATTCCATTTTTCCAAGTAAATTCTTGGGGAGAATGAAATACATTGACGTATTTCCATAGGATTTACTTGGACATCCTCTAGAGATGGAAGTTGATTTCTCTATTGATCAAATTTATAGTTCAAGACCTATATCAAAGAGACCCTATAAAATGGCCATTGTGGAATTAGTGGATCAAAAGACACAACTCGAGGAATTGAATGAAAATGGATTTATTATCCATAGTGTTTTACCATGGGGATCCCCTATTATCTTTGTAAATAACCAATATGGGTCCCTAAGGATATTTTTTGAGTCTATAGAAATCAATGATATTACAAAAAGAACAAATATCATCTACCTCGCATTGATGATCAGTTTGATCAATTTTGTTGAGCTATATATTTTCCAAAATTGAACTTCAATCTGGATATCTTCTGTTTCATGTGAAGAAGGAAGATATTCCAAATGCAACCTTTTGAACTAGGTATAGATATTACAATTTTATAGTAATTCCATTTGGTCTAACTAATACACCCTATATTTTCATAGATCTAATTAATAGTGTTTTCAAGGAATATCTTGATGTTTTTTGTGGTATTTAATGATGATATATTGATATATTCCAAGAGCTATGAGGACCATGAGAACCAATTATGGGTTATTCTGGAGACTCTTAGAAGAAAAGTGTTATATGGTAATTTTAGTAAATGTGACTTATGGCTTCAAATCATTTTTTTCATGGCTATATTGTCTCTAAGGATTGAATCTCTATGGAATCTACAAATAAAATGGTAATCCAATAGTAGACTATTCCAATGAACATAACTGAGGTACTGTGCTTTATTGTCATATAAGGTCACTATTTATATTTTTTATATAATTTTACCTGATTGGATAACCCGCTAACAACGTTCATGTGTAAATGGGTTACGTTTATATAGAAACAAGAATGTATAGAATTATTTTAGTAATTTAAAATAAGATTGGTCAATGCTAAAATTTTGAATCTTCCATATGGAAATTATGGTTTTGTGATATATCAAAGAATGGATTGGGTTGTGTCCTTATGCCAAATGATAATGTTATTGCTTATGAATCAAGGTTGTTGAAGACTCATGAGAAAAAATATCCATCTCATGATCTTGAGTAAGCAGCTATAATATTTTCTCTAAAAACATGGAGACTATATCTATAGTGAAATATGTGAGATATATGAGTATCAAAATAGTATAAAATAAATTTTTACCCATAAATAACTCAAAATGAGGAAAAGTAGAAGGCTCTAGTTACTAAAATATTATGACTATTGAATACACTACCTCCCAGGAAAGGAAAATATGGTAATTGATGAATTTAGAAAGAAGGATCATGGACTTCTAACCCAAATGAGGATTGAGAGTGATACTATATTCATGTATCCAGTAAATATGGATATGATAATTTTTAAGGAAGGGGAATCATCATTCATTTTTGAAATGATTTCTAAACCATTATTACTGGGAAAGATAAAAATATCTCAATTTGATGATGAGAATCTACAAAACAAAATAAAATTTGTTAAGGATGAAAGATTAAGAGACTTTATGTATGAGGATGGAGTTCTGAAATTTGGAAATATTTTTTGCATTCCATCAGGACCTAGTATAAATAGGGAACTATTGGATGATACTCATAGCTCAAATTTCTCTGTAGACCCTGGTAGCACCAAGATGTATAAAGCCTTGAAGGAACACTTTTTGTGGGATAACATGAAGCGAAACATTGTTAACTATTTGTTAAGGTGTCTAGTTTTCCAACAAGTGACTGCTGAGAGAAAACATCTTAGAGGTGTCCTGGAACGTCTACCTATTCCTATGTGAATGTGGGATGAAATTAAGATATACATTGTCATAGGACTACCAAGGACACCTAGAAGGAATGATAAAATAAGTGTAATTGTTGATCATCTTACAAAATTGGCACATTTCCTTGCTATAAGAGATGATTTACAATTTTATCTTCTAGAAAGAATCCAAATTAATGAATTTTTGGGACTTCATGGTGAATCCCTATCAATTTCGTCTGATTGAGATCCTTGATCTTCATAAAAATTATGGAAAACTCTTTAGAAGGCTTTGGAAATTGAGCTCCACATGAGTACTGATTATCATCCCCAAACTGATGGATAGTCTGGAAGGACTATTCAAACACTAGAAGTCATGTTGAGATCATTATCACTCGAGTTTCAAGGTATATGGGACTAGTACTTACCTTTGATGATATTTTTCTACAATAATTGTTTCTATTCAAGTATTCAAATGGACCCATATGAAGCATTATATGATAATAGGTGTCGAACTCCATCATGTTGAGATGAAGTTGGAGAGAAGAAACATATAGGCCCAAAACATATTGAAGATATGACTGTAATGGTTAAAACAACTCAGTCTAATATTAAAGTAGCCTAACATAGGGAAAGAGATATTATGTAAAACCGAGAAAGGATTTGGAATTTCAAGTGGGATATCAAGTCTTTCTAAAAAAATTTCCATGGATGGGTCTCTTGAGGTTTAGTAAGAAATGGAAACTGGGCCCCAAGTACATCAGACCATTTGAAATTATGGATAGAATTAAAGTTTTATCTTACCATTTGGAAATGCCACTAAGCCTCTCCATGGTTCATGAGGTGTTCCACGTTTCATTGTGAAAAAAGTACATGACGAACCGAACGCATGTACTCACCAATGATGAAATAGAACTAAAACATGAATTTTCTTACTACGAAGAGCCTATTTAGATTCTTGACACTATAGAGCAAGTATTGAGAAATCAGATGACTTGACTGGTAATGGTTATTTGGAGAAACTATAAAATAGAGTAATAAACATGGGAACCAGAGGATGTTATGAAGAGGAACCAACCACATCTTTTTAGAGGGTTTTAAACATGAAAAATTTCTATGAAAAAATTTCTAAAGGAGGTTAGAATATAAAACCCCAAGATTTTATAGTATTTTACTTCTTAAATAATTTCAATTCATTAGATAAATTGTTATGCATGAAACACTAAGTCTTTGGGAAACGAAAATCTGTTATAGGAGATAGTTATAACATAATCGTTAAACATAATTCTTCTACTTATGTGATTTGAATTTTGAAAAACAAAAATACACTATTGCGTTCAGTAAGATATTTAGAGTCTGATATGGTCTACTTAATTTTGGTGAATAATAACTTACCCTTATGAATAGTAATATTACCCTTATGAATAGTAATTTACCCTTATGAATATTAATTTTACCCTTATGAATAGTAATTTCCCCTTATGAATATTAACCTCACCCATTAATGTATAATTAATATTTAGTCGCCTTTTAAATTAAAGTGAATATTTTAAAAATTAATAATTAAGTGTGGGTATTTTTGTGGAAAATAAATAATAAATTAGAATTGTATTGTTAATATATTTATTTAATAGAAAATTAATTTTAAAACAATGTATTCCAAAATCAATATTTTGTTTTCCTATAATTTTAGGATAATCTAATGAGACCTTAGATAATTTTTCGAGGTGTTATAAAATCATTTATAATTTTAAAATCTGTATTTTTTGAGTAAATAATGATTTTAATTAAAAATTAAATGTTTTATATTTAGAAAATTATTTTCATAAAATGGATTTCATTTCTTTATTCTACTCATTGAAAAATAGTTACGATGATTTTTTTTTCTGAAATACATAATATTTGGTGAATGGTAGAATTTGATAATTTTTGAAATATGCTAAAAATGGATATCTGCATCATGATTGAGTCCTGGCTGACATAAATTTCCAATTGTTCGAACTAACATGAACTTATTACTACTTTTTTAACAATAATCAATATTATTTCTTGTCTTGAGAAAATAATGAAATATTGATAAATCACACCTCTCCTCCACTATAAAAAACCACCCCTCGCCCCCTCTTCTCCTCAATCCTCTAAGCCTTCAATATTCACAATGTACTTCCCAAATATTCTTACCCAGTCCCTCTTCATGTCTATGTGCTCTAGGTATTTCCGAAAAAAAAACATTTCCCTTAAACATGTTATTTCAAGAGGTAAATCTTCTTCCTTTTTCATTTAATTTCCTTTCATTTTTTCTTATTTTATTATTCTCTTCTAACCTCCTCTGTACACTTGATCCTGATAACTATAGTATAATATATATATTGGAATTATATCATTTTAATATAATATACTTTATTAATCTTCTCACTCTACCTATTTTATTTTTTAAACGAAATCACCATCTAGTAGGTGCCAATTTTCCACCTTCATGAACAACAAAGTTTCATTCTTAAAATTATTCATAAAAGATATTTAAGAAACCATTTTAATAGTTGATACATATTGTTAAATTTATAACATAACCCTTTTTAGGTTTTGGATGTAACATATTTACATATTAATAAATGATAAAACAAAATGAGTTGGTTTTGATGAATAACTTCTGTAATAATCTAAACGATTATAGCTAAAGGACTTATCTGATGATTCATCCTCATACCATGTAAAAAATGATATATATAACCTTTTACACTTTTTTATGATCATTAATAATATATAAATTCAATTCTGTAGAATTATATCTATTCCACATGATCTTCTGTACTCATACACAAGTATGTCGATCATGAAAACCAAGATAACAAACACTCTCAAGCAATAATGTTTTATCCTATAACTCATCTAAAATTCCTTAAATGAACTTAATAACATTATAATAAAATAAATAAATGCATATTATGTTCTTAATTAGTTAATTAATGTATTTAGTTTTATTATTCAGTAAATAAATATCATGTGAATAACACATTCAGGCATATGGTATAGGGTTTCTCATCTCACTTTTATTTCTGTGATATTTCCATTATTTTCCATATATTTCTTTTATCTGGTGTATGTATGATTCAGCATGATATATAATATGATTATTATATATATATATATATGGTATTCAACTATCCATTTGATGGTTATTAATTTTTATTCATGTGATTCGACTAATTACGATGTGGAAAGGGACTTCATCTCAATTTTCATTTCTTTGAGACTTACTTGGTATTTTACACGTAATAAATTTTGTATACTATGTCTACTGCCCATTTGAGATCATTTTTAATTTTAAATTATATTTATACTATATATGCATATTATTTTATAATGTATATTATTATTGTCTTAGCGGTATACCATTTTACAAATGGTGTTTATTATGAAGGTTGTTTTAATTGGGGAAATATTGATGGATCCAAATCCACTACTCAATATAGAAATTAATAAGGAATATTTTTATAGAAATAAATATTTTTATAATAATTATTTTGAATTTATGTGATGTTAAGGTCCTACTATAAAACTTGGATGCATTTATAGGTCTTATGAGATAAAACAGTTGACAACAGACCCTTCGAGTTTGTTTCCAAAACATAATGAGATAGGTTTCTACCCACTGAGTTAAACCATATTGACAGTATGATGTTTCATGTTCTAGATAAATGAAATAAAAGTAATAAACACTATCTTTATTCATAATTCAATTACTACTTTCAATGACAGTTTCACTATAACAAAATCTACAGGAGCATTTTCATTATTAGTTTATTGATGGCGTGTGTTTTTCAGTTATTCACCACACCATATTGATTATGTATAATGGATTATGATTAAATTATTATTATTTAATTATTCCACTATATGTAACCATTATTGGAAATTTTAGATCACCTTATTTATTTATTTTTTCTTCCCTAGGTTATGAAGAAGAGATCATCAATTAAGTTTCCAAGGATGTAGTTTATTATCTTTTGTTATGTATTATATGTTGTTTTATTCTCCCAATGTAAAATGGGTTCTATGTATGTATCTTGTTTCATAAATACTACTAAAATGATCAGTCCTTTGGGATTTTATTCCTTTTAATAATTCTTTTGGTCGGAGTGGATACTAAAAAGGGGAGGTGAATTGAGTTCCAATCAAAAATTTCTGTTAAAAATATTTCTATTAAAAATCCCCCTATTTAAAGAACAAGTTAAACTGTAGTGAATTTATACAGATTTTAAGAGTTCAATTAGTTTCTCAAAGATTTATTAGGTCTCACTTAATTTAATCAGAAGATTAAATTAACTTTTGAAAATAACTTACTGGTTCTTAATAAGTATAAACACTTGCTAATTTAAATATCAAAGTAACTTTAAAACAAATTGTATTTCAAAGTAATTAGAATCAAAATATAAAATATATATAGTATACTTTAAACTTAATCAAAGATGCACAACATATGTAACCAAGAGGTTCAGTCTCAAGATGAGACTTAGTCCTCTCAAAAATTTTATATAAATTTGATCCACACTCTTGATCGGGGTAAAAAACAGTTCAAATACTGTTCAAGTACTAAGACCTCTACCATAGTTATACGTGGGAACAAAAACAATAGCACACAGGCAATCCAGGTCACACTTGACCTCTTCCACAATTCACAGTGGGATATTGTAATGTTTAAGAAGTTTGGAGTGAGGATTTAGTATCCTCCAATTTATTCCAGGAGTCGGTGTGTAAATACCCTGAAAAAAAGTAAATGAATAAAACACAAAATAACTAAAAAGATTTAGATGAGTTTAGAGTGCTCTATGATTTGTGAGTAAAGCTCTGGACTCTATGGATTGATGTAAATGATGATCTTTTTCCTTCTCTGGTTTCTGTCAGAAAAACAGAAGGTCGTTTTCTTCAAGTTCAGTTTGATCATCTTGAGTGCATGAAGAGATTTCATTGTAGTTATCCACTCCTTGACTAATGTGCAACTTGTGTTCTCCTTCAGGAATAATGGCTTCGTGTATGTTAAGATATCTTCGAGTATGGAAGTAGTCTTTCTGTGTGCACCACTTTACAGCATTCTTTTTCCTGTTGTGTGTACTCTTCGTGCAACTATTTTTCTACTGCACTTTTTGTACCTTGTCTTCGTCCTTCCTTTTATAGCTTTCATCTCCGGTAATGGGAATGATTACATTTTCATGGGTACTAGGTATGGTTCCCTGACATCCCAACAACCCACATTAAATAACACTGATTGCATTAAAATCATCTTATACTATCGTTTCTTAATAAATAAATAATATTTACAAAAGTAGAGTTTTACTGGTCAGTCCTTCATTAGTAGCCTTCTGTTGGTAGTGGAGGACTTTATGTAGTAGTGACCTTCTATAGATAGATCTTTGATCTTGTACCAGTAGCTCCTTGTATCGGTAACTGTTACTCTGTGTATCAGTAGCTCTATGTACCAGTGACTCCTTCTATCGGTAGCTTGTTTGTTCTAGCAGTGACTTGCTTGTATCGGTAGCTCGGTGTATCGGTTACTGTCTGTATTGGTGAACTTTGTATCGGTAGCTTGTGCATATCGGTAGCTCCATTCTGTACCAGTGAAATGTACATTGATAGACTTATGTATACCAGTAGACTTTTTTTATCAGTAGCTTAGCTTCTATTGGTAACTGTCTGTATTTGTGGACAATCTATCAGAGACATGTGCTTACCGGTGAAATTATACATACCGGTAGATCTGCGTATCGGTGACCTTAGCTTATCGGTGACTATGTCTATTGGTAGACTAAGTACCGGTAGTGCTGCTTGTAAATATCAATATCTATACGCATATTAGTGACTTAACACTTATCTGTTCTATGCAAAACGTATCCGATTGAGTTATAATTATTTCAAAAGTAATATAAACATAAATAATCATTGATTAACATATTTCAAATATTATTTTAATATAATTATCAACTTGATCATAGATTGAAAGAATTAACATATAGATACACATTATTTGGGATTATCAAAATAGGTGAGGTCAACAATATCCCCCTTTTTTATAATCACAACTTATGATATTATAATCTCAAAATAATCAGTAATTTATTAGAAAATATAGCATTAAATTCAATTTTAGTAGAGAAAACAATATAATATGTGAAATTTTAAATGTATCAGAAGTAGAATTAAATGAAATGGTATCAAAGTTACAAGTTACAAAAAAGAAATAGATAGTAACTCTCCCCTTCAGTTCTTTTAGCTCTCCCACTTTGTGATTAGAAAAAAGTGGGAAACAACAAAGAGAAGGAGAAAATGGGAAAGAAAAAACAACCATTTGTATTTCACGTTGCAAAAGGTACAAGGAAATAAAAAAATTACAAGGGATTCCTATCAAATATCTTAGCCACCTAGTCAATCCACGTCCTCAATGTGAGATTTTCCCTTGGGATCAGAAGAGGATTTAGGCTGTGTGGATGCAGGTGTAGGCTTAGGAACACCAGAAATGATCACAGGAGGCTGAGCTACTAAAAATCTTCCTGGCCTGTACTGAGTAGCCCTCTGAGTGATCATAGGAATAAGGCTTCTAATAGCTTGGGCTGGAGTCATATGAACAGTAGAAGTAGAAGAGGAAGATGCAGGTAAATCTAGATGTATAATAACTAGTCTAGCATCAACATGCAAGAAAGGAAATAAGAGATTTCTGAAATCCATAATTATTCCTCCTCCTCTTTCCATGGAAGAAATTAAATCATCCTTGTTTTCCATGAATTTGTCCAAGGCTAGAGTCAGTTCCCTTAGGGACCCATATTTCCATAGGATTTACTTGGACATCCTCTAGAGATGGAAGTTGATTTCTCTATTGATCAAATTTATAGTTCAAGACCTATATCAAAGAGACCCTATAAAATGGCCATTGTGGAATTAGTGGATCAAAAGACACAACTTGAGGAATTGAATGAAAATGGATTTATTATCCATAGTGTTTTACCATGGGGATCCCCTATTATCTTTGTTAATAACCAATATGGGTCCCTAAGGATATTTTTTGAGTCTATAGAAATCAATGATATTACAAAAAGAACAAATATCATCTACCTCGCATTGATGATTAGTTTGATCAATTTTGTTGAGCTATATATTTTCCAAAATTGAACTTCAATCTGGATATCTTCTGTTTCATGTGAAGAAGGAAGATATTCCAAATGCAACCTTTTGAACTAGGTATAGATATTACAATTTTATAGTAATTCCATTTGGTCTAACTAATGCACCCTATATTTTCATAGATCTAATTAATAGTGTTTTCAAGGAATATCTTGATGTTTTTTGTGGTATTTAATGATGATATATTGATATATTCCAAGAGCTATGAGGACCATGAGAACCAATTATGGGTTATTCTGGAGACTCTTAGAAGAAAAGTGTTATATGGTAATTTTAGTAAATGTGACTTATGGCTTCAAATCATTTTTTTCATGGCTATATTGTCTCTAAGGATTGAATCTCTATGGAATCTACAAATAAAATGGTAATCCAATAGTAGACTATTCCAATGAACATAACTGAGGTACTGTGCTTTATTGTCATATAAGGTCACTATTTGAATTTTTTATATAATTTTACCTGATTGGATAACCCGCTAACAACGTTCATGTGTAAATGGGTTACGTTTATATAGAAACAAGAATGTATAGAATTATTTTAATAATTTAAAATAAGATTGGTCAATGCTAAAATTTTGAATCTTCCATATGGAAATTATGGTTTTGTGATATATCAAAGAATGGATTGGGTTGTGTCCTTATGCCAAATGATAATGTTATTGCTTATGAATCAAGGTTGTTGAAGACTCATGAGAAAAAATATCCATCTCATGATCTTGAGTAAGCAGCTATAATATTTTCTCTAAAAACATGGAGACTATATCTATAGTGAAATATGTGAGATATATGAGTATCAAAATAGTATAAAATAAATTTTTACCCATAAATAACTCAAAATGAGGCAAAGTAGAAGGCTCTAGTTACTAAAATATTATGACTATTGAATACACTACATACCAGGAAAGGAAAATATGGTAATTGATGAATTTAGAAAGAAGGATCATGGACTTCTAACCCAAATGAGGATTGAGAGTGATATTATATTCATGTATCCAGTAAATATGGATATGATAATTTTTAAGGAAGGGGAATCATCATTCATTTTTGAAATGATTTCTAAACCATTATTACTAGGAAAGATAAAAATATCTCAATTTGATGATGAGAATCTACAAAACAAAATAAAATTTGTTAAGGATGAAAGATTAAGAGACTTTATGTATGAGGATGGAGTTCTGAAATTTGGAAATATTTTTTGCATTCCATCAGGACCTGGTATAAATAGGGAACTATTGGATGATACTCATAGCTCAAATTTCTCTGTAGACCCTGGTAGCACCAAGATGTATAAAGCCTTGAAGGAACACTTTTTGTGGGATAACATTAAGCGAAACATTGTTAACTATTTGTTAAGGTGTCTAGTTTTCCAACAAGTGACTGCTGAGAGAAAACATCTTAGAGGTGTCCTGGAACGTCTACCTATTCCTATGTGAATGTGGGATGAAATTAAGATATACATTGTCATAGGACTACCAAGGACACCTAGAAGGAATGATAAAATACGTGTAATTGTTGATCATCTTGCAAAATTGGTACATTTCCTTGCTATAAGAGATGATTTACAATTTTATCTTCTATAAAGAATCCAAATTAATGAATTTTTGGGACTTCATGGTGAACCCCTATCGATTTCGTCTGATTGAGATCCTTGATCTTCATAAAAATTATGGAAAACTTTTTAGAAGGATTTGGAAATTGAGCTCTACATGAGTACTGATTATCATCCCCAAACTGATGGATAGTCTGGAAGGACTATTCAAACACTAGAAGTCATGTTGAGATCATTATCACTCGAGTTTCAAGGTATATGGGACTAGTACTTACCTTTGATGATATTTTTCTACAATAATTGTTTCTATTCTAGTATTCAAATGGACCCATATGAAGCATTATATGATAATAGGTGTCGAACTCCATCATGTTGAGATGAAGTTGGAGAGAAGAAACATATAGGCCCAAAACATATTGAAGATATGACTGTAATGGTTAAAACAACTCAGTCTAATATTAAAGTAGCCTAACATAGGGAAAGAGATATTATGCAAAACCGAGAAAGGATTTGGAATTTCAAGTGGGATATCAAGTCTTTCTAAAAAAATTTCCATGGATGGGTCTCTTGAGGTTTAGTAAGAAATGGAAACTGGGCCCCAAGTACATCAGACCATTTGAAATTATGGATAGAATTAAAGTTTTATCTTACCATTTGGAAATGCCACTAAGCCTCTCCATGGTTCATGAGGTGTTCCACGTTTCATTGTGAAAAAAGTACATGACGAACCGAACGCATGTACTCACCAATGATGAAATAGAACTAAAACATGAATTTTCTTACTACGAAGAGCCTATTGAGATTCTTGACACTATAGAGCAAGTATTGAGAAATCAGATGACTTGACTGGTAATGGTTATTTGGAGAAACTATAAAATAGAGTAATAAACATGGGAACCAGAGGATGTTATGAAGAGGAACCAACCACATCTTTTTAGAGGGTTTTAAACATGAAAAATTTCTATGAAAAATTTTCTAAAGGAGGTTAGAATATAAAACCCCAAGATTTTATAGTATTTTACTTCTTAAATAATTTCAATTCATTAGATAAATTGTTATGCATGAAACACTGAGTCTTTCGGAAACGAAAATCTGTTATAGGAGATAGTTATAACATAATCGTTAAACATAATTCTTCCACTTATGTGATTTGAATTTTGAAAAAAAAAATACACTATTGCGTTCAGTAAGATATTTAGAGTCTGATATGGTCTACTTAATTTTGGTGAATAATAACTTACCCTTATGAATAGTAATATTACCCTTATGAATAGTAATTTACCCTTATGAATATTAATTTTACCCTTATGAATAGTAATTTCCCCTTATGAATATTAACCTCACCCATTAATGTATAATTAATATTTAGTCGCCTTTTAAATTAAAGTGAATATTTTAAAAATTAATAATTAAGTGTGGGTATTTTTGTGGAAATTAAATAATAAATTAGAATTGTATTGTTAATATATTTATTTAATAGAAAATTAATTTTCAAACAATGTATTCCAAAATCAATATTTTGTTTTCCTATAATTTTAGGATAATCTAATGAGACCTTAGATAATTTTTCGAGGTGTTATAAAATCATTTATAATTTTAAAATCTGTATTTTTTGAGTAAATAATGATTTTAATTAAAAATTAAATGTTTTATATTTAGAAAATTATTTTCATAAAATGGATTTCATTTCTTTATTCTACTCATTGAAAGATAGTTACGATGATTTTTTTTTCTGAAATACATAATATTTGGTGAATGGTAGAATTTGATAATTTTTGAAATATGCTAAAAATGGATATCTGCGTCATGATTGAGTCCTGGCTGACATAAATTTCCAATTTTTCGAACTAACATGAACTTATTACTACTTTTTTAACAATAATCAATATTATTTCTTGTCTTGAGAAAATAATGAAATATTGATAAATCACACCTCTCCTCCACTATAAAAAACCACCCCTCGCCCCCTCTTCTCCTCAATCCTCTAAGCCTTCAATATTCACAATGTACTTCCCAAATATTCTTACCCAGTCCCTCTTCATGTCTATGTGCTCTAGGTATTTCCGAAAAAAAAACATTTCCCTTAAACATGTTATTTCAAGAGGTAAATCTTCTTCCTTTTTCATTTAATTTCCTTTCATTTTTTCTTATTTTATTATTCTCTTCTAACCTCCTCTGTACACTTGATCCTGATAACTATAGTATAATATATATATTGGAATTATATCATTTTAATATAATATACTTTATTAATCTTCTTACTCTACCTCTTTTATTTTTTAAACGAAATCATCATCTAGTAGGTGCCAATTTTCCACCTTCATGAACAACAAAGTTTCATTCTTAAAATTATTCATAAAAGATATTTAAGAAACCATTTTAATAGTTGATACATATTGTTAAATTTATAACATAACCCTTTTTATGTTCTGGATGTAACATATTTACATATTAATAAATGATAAAACAAAATGAGTTGGTTTTGATGAATAACTTCTGTAATAATCTAAACGATTATAGCTAAAGGACTTATCTGATGATTCATCCTCATACCATGTAAAAAATGATATATATAACCTTTTACACTTTTTTATGATCATTAATAATATATAAATTCAATTCTGTAGAATTATATCTATTCCACATGATCTTCTGTACTCATACACAAGTATGTCGATCATGAAAACCAAGGTAACAAACACTCTCAAGCAATAATGTTTTATCCTATAACTCATCTAAAATTCCATAAATGAACTTAATAACATTATAATAAAATAAATAAATGCATATTATGTTCTTAATTAGTTAATTAATGTATTTAGTTTTATTATTCAGTAAATAAATATCATGTGAATAACACATTCAGGCATATGGTATAGGGTTTCTCATCTCACTTTTATTTCTGTGATATTTCCATTATTTTCCATATATTTCTTTTATCTGGTGTATGTATGATTCAGCATGATATATAATATGATTATTATATATATATATATATATGGTATTCAACTATCCATTTGATGGTTATTAATTTTTATTCATGTGATTCGACTAATTACGATGTGGAAAGGGACTTCATCTCAATTTTCATTTCTTTGAGACTTACTTGGTATTTTACACCTAATAAATTTTGTATACTATGTCTACTGCCCATTTGAGATCATTTTTAATTTTAAATTATATTTATACTATATATGCATATTATTTTATAATGTATATTATTATTGTCTTAGCGGTATACCCTTTTACAAATGGTGTTTATTATGAAGGTTGTTTTAACTGTGGAAATATTGATGGATCCAAATCCACTACTCAATACAGAAATTAATAAGGAATATTTTTATATAAATAAATATTTTTATAATAATTATTTTGAATTTATGTGATGTTAAGGTCCTACTATAAAACTTGGATGCATTTATAGGTCTTATGAGATAAAACAGTTGACAACAGACCCTTCGAGTTTGTTTCCAAAACATAATGAGATAGGTTTCTACCCACTGAGTTAAACCATATTGATAGTATGATGTTTCATGTTCTAGATAAATGAAATAAAAGTAATAAACACTATCTTTATTCATAATTCAATTACTACTTTCAATGACGGTTTCACTATAACAAAATCTACAGGAGCATTTTCATTATTAGTTTATTGATGGCGTGTGTTTTTAAGTTATTCACCACACCATATTGATTATGTATAATGGATTACGATTAAATTATTATTATTTAATTATTCCACTATATGTAACCCTTATTGGAAATTTTAGACCACCGTATTTATTTATTTTTTCTTCCCTAGGTTATGAAGAAGAGATCATCAATTAAGTTTCCAAGGATGTAGTTTATTATCTTTTGTTATGTATTATATGTTGTTTTATTCTCCCAATGTAAAATGGGTTCTATGTATGTATCTTGTTTCATAAATACTACTAAAATGATCAGTCCTTTGGGATTTTATTCCTTTTAATAATTTTTTTGGTCGGAGTGGATACTAAAAAGGGGAGGTGAATTGAGTTCCAATCAAAAATTTCTGTTAAAAATATTTCTATTAAAAATCCCCCTATTTAAAGAACAAGTTAAACTGTAGTGAATTTATACAGATTTTTAGAGTTCAATTAGTTTCTCAAAGATTGATTAGGTCTCAGTTAATTTAATCAGAAGATTAAATTAACTTTTGAAAATAACTTACTGGTTCTTAATAAGTATAAACACTTGCTAATTTAAATATCAAAGTAACTTTAAAACAAATTGTATTTCAAAGTAATTAGAAGCAAAATATAAAATATATATAGTATACTTTAAACTTAATCAAAGATGCACAACATATGTAACCAAGAGGTTCAGTCTCAAGCTGAGACTTAGTCCTCTCAAAAATTTTATATAAATTTGATCCACACTCTTGATCGGGGTAAAAAACAGTTCAAATACTGTTCAAGTACTAAGACCTCTACCATAGTTATACGTGGGAACAAAAACAATAGCACACAGGCAATCCAGGTCACACTTGACCTCTTCCACAATTCACAGTGGGATATTGTAATGTTTAAGAAGTTTGGAGTGAGGATTTAGTATCCTCCAATTTATTCCAGGAGTCGGTGTGTAAATACCCTGCAAAAAAGTAAATGAATAAAACACAAAATAACTAAAAAGATTTAGATGAGTTTAGAGTGCTCTATGATTTGTGAGTAAAGCTCTGGACTCTATGGATTGATGTAAATGATGATCTTTTTCCTTCTCTGGTTTCTGTCAGAAAAACAGAGGGTCGTTTTCTTCAAGTTCAGTTTGATCATCTTGAGTGCATGAAGAGATTTCATTGTAGTTCTCCACTCCTTGACTAATGTGCAACTTGTGTTCTCCTTCAGGAAGAATGGCTTCGTGTATGTTAAGATATCTTCGAGTATGGAAGTAGTATTTCTGTGTGCACCACTTTACAGCATTCTTTTTCCTGTTGTGTGTACTCTTCGTGCAACTATTTTTCTACTGCACTTTTTGTACCTTGTCTTCGTCCTTCCTTTTATAGCTTTCATCTCCGGTAATGGGAATGATTACATTTTCATGGGTACTAGGTATGGTTCCCTGACATCCCAACAACCCACATTAAATAACACTGATTGCATTAAAATCATCTTATACTATCGTTTCTTAATAAATAAATAATATTGACAAAAGTAGAGTTTTACTGGTCAGTCCTTCATTAGTAGCCTTCTGTTGGTAGTGGAGGACTTTATGTAGTAGTGACCTTCTATAGATAGATCTTTGATCTTGTACCAGTAGCTCCTTGTATCGGTAACTGTTACTCTGTGTATCAGTAGCTCTATGTACCAGTGACTCCTTCTACCGGTAGCTTGTTTGTTCTAGCAGTGACTTGCTTGTATCGGTAGCTCGGTGTATCGGTGACTGTCTGTATTGGTGAACTTTGTATCGGTAGCTTGTGCATATCGGTAGCTCCATTCTGTACCAGTGAAATGTACATTGATAGACTTATGTATACCAGTAGAATTTTTATATCATTATCTTAGCTTCTATTGGTAACTGTCTATATTTGTGGACAATCTATCAGAGACATGTGCTTACCGGTGAAATTATACATACCGGTAGATATGCGTATCGGTGACCTTAGCTTATCGGTGACTATGTCTATTGGTAGACTAAGTACCGGTAGTGCTGCTTGTAAATATCAATATCTATACGCATATTAGTGACTTAACACTTATCTGTTCTATGCAAAACGTATCTGATTGAGTTATAATTATTTCAAAAGTAATATAAACATAAATAATCATTGATTAACATATTTCAAATATTATTTTAATATAATTATCAACTTGATCATAGATTGAAAGAGTTAATATATAGATACACATTATTTGGGATTATCAAAATAGGTGAGGTCAACAATATCCCCCTTTTTGATAATCACAACTTATGATATTATAATCTCAAAATAATCAGTAATTTATTAGAAAATATAGCATTAAATTCAATTTTAGTAGAGAAAACAATATAATATGTGAAATTTTAAATGTATCAGAAGTAGAATTAAATGAAATGGTATCAAAGTTACAAGTTACAAAAAAGAAATAGATAGTAACTCTCCCCTTCAGTTCTTTTAGCTCTCCCACTTTGTGATTAGAAAAAAGTGGGAAACAACAAAGAGAAGGAGAAAATGGGAAAGAAAAAACAACCATTTGTATTTCACGTTGCAAAAGGTACAAGGAAATAAAAAAATTACAAGGGATTCCTATCAAATATCTTAGCCACCTAGTCAATCCACGTCCTCAATGTGAGATTTTCCCTTGGGATCAGAAGAGGATTTAGGCTGTGTGGATGCAGGTGTAGGCTTAGGAACACCAGAAATTATCACAGGAGGCTGAGCTACTAAAAATCTTCCTGGCCTGTACTGAGTAGCCTTCTGAGTGATCATATGAATAAGGATTCTAATAGCTTGGGCTGGAGTCATATGAACAGTAGAAGTAGCAGAGGAAGATGCAGGTAAATCTAGATGTATAATAACTAGTCTAGCATCAACATGCAAGAAAGGAAATAAGAGATTTCTGAAATCCATAATTATTCCTCCTCCTCTTTCCATCGAAGAAATTAAATCATCCTTGTTTTCCATGAATTTGTCCAAGGCTAGAGTCAGTTCCCTTAGGGACCCATATTTCCATAGGATTTACTTGGACATCCTCTAGAGATGGAAGTTGATTTCTCTATTGATCAAATTTATAGTTCAAGACCTATATCAAAGAGACCCTATAAAATGGCCATTGTGGAATTAGTGGATCAAAAGACACAACTCGAGGAATTGAATGAAAATGGATTTATTATCCATAGTGTTTCACCATGGGGATCCCCTATTATCTTTGTTAATAACCAATATGGGTCCCTAAGGATATTTTTTGAGTCTATAGAAATCAATGATATTACAAAAAGAACAAATATCATCTACCTCGCATTGATGATTAGTTTGATCAATTTTGTTGAGCTATATATTTTCCAAAATTGAACTTCAATCTGGATATCTTCTGTTTCATGTGAAGAAGGAAGATATTCCAAATGCAACCTTTTGAACTAGGTATAGATATTACAATTTTATAGTAATTCCATTTGGTCTAACTAATGCACCCTATATTTTCATAGATCTAATTAATAGTGTTTTCAAGGAATATCTTGATGCTTTTTGTGGTATTTAATGATGATATATTGATATATTCCAAGAGCTATGAGGACCATGAGAACCAATTATTGGTTATTCTGGAGACTCTTAGAAGAAAAGTGTTATATGGTAATTTTAGTAAATGTGACTTATGGCTTCAAATCATTTTTTTCATGGCTATATTGTCTCTAAGGATTGAATCTCTATGGAATCTACAAATAAAATGGTAATCCAATAGTAGACTATTCCAATGAACATAACTGAGGTACTGTGCTTTATTGTCATATAAGGTCACTATTTGTATTTTTTATATAATTTTATTTGATTGGATAACCCGCTAACAACGTTCATGTGTAAATGGGTTACGTTTATATAGAAACAAGAATGTATAGAATTATGTTAATAATTTAAAATAAGATTGGCCAATGCTAAAATTTTGAATCTTCCATATGGAAATTATGGTTTTGTGATATATCAAAGAATGGATTGGGTTGTGTCCTTATGCCAAATGATAATGTTATTGCTTATGAATCAAGGTTGTTGAAGACTCATGAGAAAAAATATCCATCTCATGATCTTGAGTAAGCAGCTATAATATTTTCTCTAAAAACATGGAGACTATATCTATAGTGAAATATGTGAGATATATGAGTATCAAAATAGTATAAAATAAATTTTTACCCATAAATAACTCAAAATGAGGCAAAGTAGAAGGCTCTAGTTACTAAAATATTATGACTATTGAATACACTACCTCCCAGGAAAGGAAAATATGGTAATTGATGAATTTAGAAAGAAGGATCATGGACTTCTAACCCAAATGAGGATTGAGAGTGATACTATATTCATGTATCCAATAAATATGGATATGATAATTTTTAAGGAAGGGGAATCATCATTCATTTTTGAAATGATTTCTAAACCATTATTACTAGGAAAGATAAAAATATCTCAATTTGATGATGAGAATCTACAAAACAAAATAAAATTTGTTAAGGATGAAAGATTAAGAGACTTTATGTATGAGGACGGAGTTCTGAAATTTGGAAATATTTTTTGCATTCCATCAGGACCTAGTATAAATAGGGAA
Source organism: Viscum album (assembly GCA_963277665.1). Taxonomy (NCBI): domain Eukaryota; kingdom Viridiplantae; phylum Streptophyta; class Magnoliopsida; order Santalales; family Viscaceae; genus Viscum; species Viscum album. The sequence continues at coordinate 1,545,190,644 of OY728130.1, forward strand.
CTATTGGATGATACTCATAGCTCAAATTTCTCTGTAGACCCTGGTAGCACCAAGATGTATAAAGCCTTGAAGGAACACTTTTTGTGGGATAACATTAATCGAAACATTGTTAACTATTTGTTAAGGTGTCTAGTTTTCCAACAAGTGACTGCTGAGAGAAAACATCTTAGAGGTGTCCTGGAACGTCTACCTATTCCTATGTGAATGTGGGATGAAATTAAGATATACATTGTCATAGGACTACCAAGGACACCTAGAAGGAATGATAAAATACGTGTAATTGTTGATCATCTTACAAAATTGGCACATTTCCTTGCTATAAGAGATGATTTACAATTTTATCTTCTAGAAAGAATCCAAATTAATGAATTTTTGGGACTTCATGGTGAACCCCTATCGATTTCGTCTGATTGAGATCCTTGATCTTCATAAAAATTATGGAAAACTCTTTAGAAGGCTTTGGAAATTGAGCTCCACATGAGTACTGATTATCATCCCCAAAATGATAGATAGTCTGGAAGGACTATTCAAAAACTAGAAGTCATGTTGAGATCATTATCACTCGAGTTTCAAGGTATATGGGACTAGTACTTACCTTTGATGATATTTTTCTACAATAATTGTTTCTATTCTAGTATTCAAATGGACCCATATGAAGCATTATATGATAATAGGTGTCGAACTCCATCATGTTGAGATGAAGTTGGAGAGAAGAAACATATAGGCCCAAAACATATTGAAGATATGACTGTAATGGTTAAAACAACTCAGTCTAATATTAAAGTAGCCTAACATAGGGGAAGAGATATTATGCAAAACCGAGAAAGGATTTGGAATTTCAAGTGGGATATCAAGTCTTTCTAAAAAAATTTCCATGGATGGGTCTCTTGAGGTTTAGTAAGAAATGGAAACTGGGCCCCAAGTACATCAGACCATTTGAAATTATGGATAGAATTAAAGTTTTATCTTACCATTTGGAAATGCCACTAAGCCTCTCCATGGTTCATGAGGTGTTCCACGTTTCATTGTGAAAAAAGTACATGACGAACCGAACGCATGTACTCACCAATGATGAAATAGAACTAAAACATGAATTTTCTTACTACGAAGAGCCTATTGAGATTCTTGACACTATAGAGCAAGTATTGATAAATCAGATGACTAGACTGGTAATGGTTATTTGGAGAAACTATAAAATAGAGTAATAAACATGGGAACCAGAGGATGTTATGAAGAGGAACCAACCACATCTTTTTAGAGGGTTTTAAACATGAAAATTTTCTATGAAAAATTTTCTAAAGGAGGTTAGAATATAAAACCCCAAGATTTTATAGTATTTTACTTCTTAAATAATTTCAATTCATTAGATAAATTGTTATGCATGAAACACTGAGTCTTTGGGAAACGAAAATCTGTTATAGGAGATAGTTATAACATAATCGTTAAACATAATTCTTCCACTTATTTGATTTGAATTTTGAAAAACAAAAATACACTATTGCGTTCAGTAAGATATTTAGAGTCTGATATGGTCTACTTAATTTTGGTGAATAATAACTTACCCTTATGAATAGTAATATTACCCTTATGAATAGTAATTTACCCTTATGAATATTAATTTTACCCTTATGAATAGTAATTTCCCCTTATGAATATTAACCTCACCCATTAATGTATAATTAATATTTAGTCGCCTTTTAAATTAAAGTGAATATTTTAAAAATTAATAATTAAGTGTGGGTATTTTTGTGGAAAATAAATAATAAATTAGAATTGTATTGTTAATATATTTATTTAATAGAAAATTAATTTTCAAACAATGTATTCCAAAATCAATATTTTGTTTTCCTATAATTTTAGGATAATCTAATGAGACCTTAGATAATTTTTCGAGGTGTTATAAAATCATTTATAATTTTAAAATCTGTATTTTTTGAGTAAATAATGATTTTAATTAAAAATTAAATGTTTTATATTTAGAAAATTATTTTCATAAAATGGATTTCATTTCTTTATTCTACTCATTGAAAAATAGTTACGATGATTTTTTTTTCTGAAATACATAATATTTGGTGAATGGTAGAATTTGATAATTTTTGAAATATGCTAAAAATGGATATCTGCATCATGATTGAGTCCTGGCTGACATAAATTTCCAATTGTTCGAACTAACATGAAATTATTACTACTTTTTTAACAATAATCAATATTATTTCTTGTCTTGAGAAAATAATTAAATATTGATAAATCACACCTCTCCTCCACTATAAAAAACCACCCCTCGCCCCCTCTTCTCCTCAATCCTCTAAGCCTTCAATATTCACAATGTACTTCCCAAATATTCTTACCCAGTCCCTCTACATGTCTATGTGCTCTAGGTATTTCCGAAAAAAAAACATTTCCCTTAAACATGTTATTTCAAGAGGTAAATCTTCTTCCTTTTTCATTTAATTTCCTTTCATTTTTTCTTATTTAATTATTCTCTTCTAACCTCCTCTGTACACTTGATCCTGATAACTATAGTATAATATATATATTGGAATTATATCATTTTAATATAATATACTTTATTAATCTTCTTACTCTACCTCTTTTATTTTTTAAACGAAATCATCATCTAGTAGGTGCCAATTTTCCACCTTCATGAACAACAAAGTTTCATTCTTAAAATTATTCATAAAAGATATTTAAGAAACCATTTTACTAGTTGATACATATTGTTAAATTTATAACATAACCCTTTTTATGTTCTGGATGTAACATATTTACATATTAATAAATGATAAAACAAAATGAGTTGGTTTTGATGAATAACTTCTGTAATAATCTAAACGATTATAGCTAAAGGACTTATCTGATGATTCATCCTCATACCATGTAAAAAATGATATATATAACCTTTTACACTTTTTTATGATCATTAATAATATATAAATTCAATTCTGTAGAATTATATCTATTCCACATGATCTTCTGTACTCATACACAAGTATGTCGATCATGAAAACCAAGGTAACAAACACTCTCAAGCAATAATGTTTTATCCTATAACTCATCTAAAATTCCATAAATGAACTTAATAACATTATAATAAAATAAATAAATGCATATTATGTTCTTAATTAGTTAATTAATGTATTTAGTTTTATTATTCAGTAAATAAATATCATGTGAATAACACATTCAGGCATATGGTATAGGGTTTCTCATCTCACTTTTATTTCTGTGATATTTCCATTATTTTCCATATATTTCTTTTATCTGGTGTATGTATGATTCAGCATGATATATAATATGATTATTATATATATATATATATGGTATTCAACTATCCATTTGATGGTTATTAATTTTTATTCATGTGATTCGACTAATTACGATGTGGAAAGGGACTTCATCTCAATTTTCATTTCTTTGAGACTTACTTGGTATTTTACACCTAATAAATTTTGTATACTATGTCTACTGCCCATTTGAGATCATTTTTAATTTTAAATTATATTTATACTATATATGCATATTATTTTATAATGTATATTATTATTGTCTTAGCGGTATACCCTTTTACAAATGGTGTTTATTATGAAGGTTGTTTTAACTGTGGAAATATTGATGGATCCAAATCCACTACTCAATACAGAAATTAATAAGGAATATTTTTATAGAAATAAATATTTTTATAATAATTATTTTGAATTTATGTGATGTTAAGGTCCTACTATAAAACTTGGATGCATTTATAGGTCTTATGAGATAAAACAGTTGACAACAGACCCTTCGAGTTTGTTTCCAAAACATAATGAGATAGGTTTCTACCCACTGAGTTAAACCATATTGACAGTATGATGTTTCATGTTCTAGATAAATGAAATAAAAGTAATAAACACTATCTTTATTCATAATTCAATTACTACTTTCAATGACGGTTTCACTATAACAAAATCTACAGGAGCATTTTCATTATTAGTTTATTGATGGCGTGTGTTTTTAAGTTATTCACCACACCATATTGATTATGTATAATGGATTACGATTAAATTATTATTATTTAATTATTCCACTATATGTAACCCTTATTGGAAATTTTAGACCACCGTATTTATTTATTTTTTCTTCCCTAGGTTATGAAGAAGAGATCATCAATTAAGTTTCCAAGGATGTAGTTTATTATCTTTTGTTATGTATTATATGTTGTTTTATTCTCCCAATGTAAAATGGGTTCTATGTATGTATCTTGTTTCATAAATACTACTAAAATGATCAGTCCTTTGGGATTTTATTCCTTTTAATAATTTTTTTGGTCGGAGTGGATACTAAAAAGGGGAGGTGAATTGAGTTCCAATCAAAAATTTCTGTTAAAAATATTTCTATTAAAAATCCCCCTATTTAAAGAACAAGTTAAACTGTAGTGAATTTATACAGATTTTTAGAGTTCAATTAGTTTCTCAAAGATTGATTAGGTCTCAGTTAATTTAATCAGAAGATTAAATTAACTTTTGAAAATAACTTACTGGTTCTTAATAAGTATAAACACTTGCTAATTTAAATATCAAAGTAACTTTAAAACAAATTGTATTTCAAAGTAATTAGAAGCAAAATATAAAATATATATAGTATACTTTAAACTTAATCAAAGATGCACAACATATGTAACCAAGAGGTTCAGTCTCAAGCTGAGACTTAATCCTCTCAAAAATTTTATATAAATTTGATCCACACTCTTGATCGGGGTAAAAAACAGTTCAAATACTGTTCAAGTACTAAGACCTCTACCATAGTTATACGTGGGAACAAAAACAATAGCACATAGGCAATCCAGGTCACACTTGACCTCTTCCACAATTCACAGTGGGATATTGTAATGTTTAAGAAGTTTGGAGTGAGGATTTAGTATCCTCCAATTTATTCCAGGAGTCGGTGTGTAAATACCCTGCAAAAAAGTAAATGAATAAAACACAAAATAACTAAAAAGATTTAGATGAGTTTAGAGTGCTCTATGATTTGTGAGTAAAGCTCTGGACTCTATGGATTGATGTAAATGATGATCTTTTTCCTTCTCTGGTTTCTTTCAGAAAAACAGAGGGTCGTTTTCTTCAAGTTCAGTTTGATCATCTTGAGTGCATGAAGAGATTTCATTGTAGTTCTCCACTCCTTGACTAATGTGCAACTTGTGTTCTCCTTCAGGAAGAATGGCTTCGTGTATGTTAAGATATCTTCGAGTATGGAAGTAGTATTTCTGTGTGCACCACTTTACAGCATTCTTTTTCCTGTTGTGTGTACTCTTCGTGCAACTATTTTTCTACTTCACTTTTTGTACCTTGTCTTCGTCCTTCCTTTTATAGCTTTCATCTTCGGTAATGGGAATGATTACATTTTCATGGGTACTGGGTATGGTTCCCTGACATCCCAACAACCCACATTAAATAACACTGATTGCATTAAAATCATCTTATACTATCGTTTCTTAATAAATAAATAATATTGACAATAGTAGAGTTTTACTGGTCAGTCCTTCATTAGTAGCCTTCTGTTGGTAGTGGAGGACTTTATGTAGTAGTGACCTTCTATAGATAGATCTTTGATCTTGTACCAGTAGCTCCTTGTATCGGTAACTGTTACTCTGTGTATCAGTAGCTCTATGTACCAGTGACTCCTTCTATCGGTAGCTTGTTTGTTCTAGCAGTGACTTGCTTGTATCGGTAGCTCGGTGTATCGGTGACTGTCTGTATTGGTGAACTTTGTATCGGTAGCTTGTGCATATCGGTAGCTCCATTCTGTACCAGTGAAATGTACATTGATAGACTTATGTATACCAGTAGACTTTTTTTATCAGTAGCTTAGCTTCTATTGGTAACTGTCTGTATTTGTGGACAATCTATCAGAGACATGTGCTTACCGGTGAAATTATACATACCGGTAGATCTGCGTATCAGTGACCTTAGCTTATCGGTGACTATGTCTATTGGTAGAATAAGTACCGGTAGTGCTGCTTGTAAATATCAATATCTATACGCATATTAGTGACTTAACACTTATCTGTTCTATGTAAAACGTATCCGATTGAGTTATAATTATTTCAAAAGTAATATAAACATAAATAATCATTGATTAACATATTTCAAATATTATTTTAATATAATTATCAACTTGATCATAGATTGAAAGAGTTAACATATAGATACACATTATTTGGGATTATCAAAATAGGTGAGGTCAACAATATCCCCCTTTTTGATAATCACAACTTATGATATTATAATCTCAAAATAATCAGTAATTTATTAGAAAATATAGCATTAAATTCAATTTTAGTAGAGAAAACAGTATAATATGTGAAATTTTAAATGTATCAGAAGTAAAATTAAATGAAATGGTATCAAAGTTACAAGTTACAAAAAAGAAATAGATAGTAACTCTCCCCTTCAGTTATTTTAGCTCTCCCACTTTGTGATTAGAAAAAAGTGGGAAACAACAAAGAGAAGGAGAAAATTGGAAAGAAAAAACAACCATTTGTATTTCATGTTGCAAAAGGTACAAGGAAATAAAAAAATTACAAGGGATTCCTATCAAATATATTAGCCACCTAGTCAATCCACGTCCTCAATGTGAGATTTTCCCTTGGGATCAGAAGAGGATTTAGGCTGTGTGGATGCAGGTGTAGGCTTAGGAACACCAGAAATGATCACAGGAGGCTGAGCTACTAAAAATCTTCTTGGCCTGTACTGAGTAGCCCTCTGAGTGATCATAGGAATAAGGCTTCTAATAGCTTGGGCTGGAGTCATATGAACAGTAGAAGTAGCAGAGGAAGATGCAGGTAAATCTAGATGTATAATAACTAGTCTAGCATCAACATGCAAGAAAGGAAATAAGAGATTTCTGAAATCCATAATTATTCCTCCTCCTCTTTCCATGGAAGAAATTAAATCATCCTTGTTTTCCATGAATTTGTCCAAGGCTAGAGTCAGTTCCCTTAGGGACCCATATTTCCAAAGGATTTACTTTGAAATCCTCTAGAGATGGAAGTTGATTTCTCTATTGATCAAATTTATAGTTCAAGACCTATATCAAAGAGACCCTATAAAATGGCCATTGTGGAATTAGTGGATCAAAAGACACAACTCGAGGAATTGAATGAAAATGGATTTATTATCCATAGTGTTTTACCATGGGGATCCCCTATTATCTTTGTTAATAACCAATATGGGTCCCTAAGGATATTTTTTGAGTCTATAGAAATCAATGATATTACAAAAAGAACAAATATCATCTACCTCGCATTGATGATTAGTTTGATCAATTTTTTTGAGCTATATATTTTCCAAAATTGAACTTCAATCTGGATATCTTCTGTTTCATGTGAAGAAGGAAGATATTCCAAATGCAACCTTTTGAACTAGGTATAGATATTACAATTTTATAGTAATTCCATTTGGTCTAACTAATGCACCCTATATTTTCATAGATCTAATTAATAGTGTTTTCAAGGAATATCTTGATGCTTTTTGTGGTATTTAATGATGATATATTGATATATTCCAAGAGCTATGAGGACCATGAGAACCAATTATGGGTTATTCTGGAGACTCTTAGAAGAAAAGTGTTATATGGTAATTTTAGTATGTGTGACTTATGGCTTCAAATAATTTTTTTCATGGCTATATTGTCTCTAAGGATTGAATCTCTATGGAATCTACAAATAAAATGGTAATCCAATAGTAGACTATTCCAATGAACATAACTGAGGTACTGTGCTTTATTGTCATATAAGGTAACTATTTGTATTTTTTATATAATTTTACCTGATTGGATAACCCGCTAACAACGTTCATGTGTAAATGGGTTACGTTTATATAGAAACAAGAATGTATAGAATTATTTTAATAATTTAAAATAAGATTGGTCAATGCTAAAATTTTGAATCTTCCATATGGAAATTATGGTTTTGTGATATATCAAAGAATGGATTGGGTTGTGTCCTTATGCCAAATGATAATGTTATTGCTTATGAATCAAGGTTGTTGAAGACTCATGAGAAAAAATATCCATCTCATGATCTTGAGTAAGCAGCTATAATATTTTCTCTAAAAACATGGAGACTATATCTATAGTGAAATATGTGAGATATATGAGTATCAAAATAGTATAAAATAAATTTTTACCCATAAATAACTCAAAATGAGGCAAAGTAGAAGGCTCTAGTTACTAAAATATTATGACTATTGAATACACTACCTCCCAGGAAAGGAAAATATGGTAATTGATGAATTTAGAAAGAAGGATCATGGACTTCTAACCCAAATGAGGATTGAGAGTGATACTATATTCATGTATCCAGTAAATATGGATATGATAATTTTTAAGGAAGGGGAATCATCATTCATTTTTGAAATGATTTCTAAACCATTATTACTAGGAAAGATAAAAATATCTCAATTTGATGATGAGAATCTACAAAACAAAATAAAATTTGTTAAGGATGAAAGATTAAGAGACTTTATGTATGAGGATGGAGTTCTGAAATTTGGAAATATTTTTTGCATTCCATCAGGACCTAGTATAAATAGGGAACTATTGGATGATACTCATAGCTCAAATTTCTCTGTAGACCCTGGTAGCACCAAGATGTATAAAGCCTTGAAGTAACACTTTTTGTGGGATAACATTAAGCGAAACATTGTTAACTATTTGTTAAGGTGTCTAGTTTTCCAACAAGTGACTGCTGAGAGAAAACATCTTAGAGGTGTCCTGGAACGTCTACCTATTCCTATGTGAATGTGGGATGAAATTAAGATATACATTGTCATAGGACTACCAAGGACACCTAGAAGGAATGATAAAATACATGTAATTGTTGATCATCTTACAAAATTGGCACATTTCCTTGCTATAAGAGATGATTTACAATTTTATCTTCTAGAAAGAATCCAAATTAATGAATTTTTGGGACTTCATGGTGAACCCCTATCGATTTCGTCTGATTGAGATCCTTGATCTTCATAAAAATTATGGAAAACTCTTTAGAAGGCTTTGGAAATTGAGCTCCACATGAGTACTGATTATCATCCCCAAACTGATGGATAGTCTGGAAGGACTATTCAAACACTAGAAGTCATGTTGAGATCATTATCACTCGAGTTTCAAGGTATATGGGACTAGTACTTACCTTTGATGATATTTTTCTACAATAATTGTTTCTATTCTAGTATTCAAATGGACCCATATGAAGCATTATATGATAATAGGTGTCGAACTCCATCATGTTGAGATGAAGTTGGAGAGAAGAAACATATAGGCCCAAAACATATTGAAGATATGACTGTAATGGTTAAAACAACTCAGTCTAATATTAAAGTAGCCTAACATAGGGAAAGAGATATTATGCAAAACCGAGAAAGGATTTGGAATTTCAAGTGGGATATCAAGTCTTTCTAAAAAAAATTCCATGGATGGGTCTCTTGAGGTTTAGTAAGAAATGGAAACTGGGCCCCAAGTACATCAGACCATTTGAAATTATGGATAGAATTAAAGTTTTATCTTACCATTTGGAAATGCCACTAATCCTCTCCATGGTTCATGAGGTGTTCCACGTTTCATTGTGAAAAAAGTACATGACGAACCGAACGCATGTACTCACCAATGATGAAATAGAACTAAAACATGAATTTTCTTACTACGAAGAGCCTATTGAGATTCTTGACACTATAGAGCAAGTATTGAGAAATCAGATGACTTGACTGGTAATGGTTATTTGGAGAAACTATAAAATAGAGTAATAAACATGGGAACCAGAGGATGTTATGAAGAGGAACCAACCACATCTTTTTAGAGGGTTTTAAACATGAAAATTTTCTATGAAAAATTTTCTAAAGGAGGTTAGAATATAAAACCCCAAGATTTTATAGTATTTTACTTCTTAAATAATTTCAATTCATTAGATAAATTGTTATGCATGAAACACTGAGTCTTCGGGAAACGAAAATCTGTTATAGGAGATAGTTATAACATAATCGTTAAACATAATTCTTCCACTTATGTGATTTGAATTTTGAAAAACAAAACTACACTATTGCGTTCAGTAAGATATTTAGAGTCTGATATGGTCTACTTAATTTTGGTGAATAATAACTTACCCTTATGAATAGTAATATTACCCTTATGAATAGTAATTTACCCTTATGAATATTAATTTTACCCTTATGAATAGTAATTTCCCCTTATGAATATTAACCTCACCCATTAATGTATAATTAATATTTAGTCGCCTTTTAAATTAAAGTGAATATTTTAAAAATTAATAATTAAGTGTGTATATTTTTGTGGAAAATAAATAATAAATTAGAATTGTATTGTTAATATATTTATTTAATAGAAAATTAATTTTCAAACAATGAATTCCAAAATCAATATTTTGTTTTCCTATAATTTTAGGATAATCTAATGAGACCTTAGATTATTTTTCGAGGTGTTATAAAATCATTTATAATTTTAAAATCTGTATTTTTTGAGTAAATAATGATTTTAATTAAAAATTAAATGTTTTATATTTAGAAAATTATTTTCATAAAATGGATTTCATTTCTTTATTCTACTCATTGAAAATTAGTTACGATGATTTTTTTTTCTGAAATACATAATATTTAGTGAATGGTAGAATTTGATAATTTTTTAAATATGCTAAAAATGGATATCTGCATCATGATTGAGTCCTGGCTGACATAAATTTCCAATTGTTCGAACTAACATGAAATTATTACTACTTTTTTAACAATAATCAATATTATTTCTTGTCTTGAGAAAATAATGAAATATTGATAAATCACACCTCTCCTCCACTATAAAAAACCACCCCTCGCCCCCTCTTCTCCTCAATCCTCTAAGCCTTCAATATTCACAATGTACTTCCCAAATATTCTTACCCAGTCCCTCTTCATGTCTATGTGCTCTAGGTATTTCCGAAAAAAAAACTTTTCCCTTAAACATGTTATTTCAAGAGGTAAATCTTCTTCCTTTTTCATTTAATTTCCTTTCATTTTTTCTTATTTTATTATTCTCTTCTAACCTCCTCTGTACACTTGATCCTGATAACTATATTATAATATATATATTGGAATTATATCATTTTAATATAATATACTTTATTAATCTTCTTACTCTACCTCTTTTATTTTTTAAACGAAATCATCATCTAGTAGGTGCCAATTTTCCACCTTCATGAACAACAAAGTTTCATTCTTAAAATTATTCATAAAAGATATTTAAGAAACCATTTTAATAGTTGATACATATTGTTAAATTTATAACATAACCCTTTTTATGTTCTGGATGTAACATATTTACATATTAATAAATGATAAAACAAAATGAGTTGGTTTTGATGAATAACTTCTGTAATAATCTAAACGATTATAGCTAAAGGACTTATCTGATGATTCATCCTCATACCATGTAAAAAATGATATATATAACCTTTTACACTTTTTTATGATCATTAATAATATATAAATTCAATTCTGTAGAATTATATCTATTCCACATGATCTTCTGTACTCATACACAAGTATGTCGATCATGAAAACCAAGGTAACAAACACTCTCAAGCAATAATGTTTTATCCTATAACTCATCTAAAATTCCATAAATGAACTTAATAACATTATAATAAAATAAATAAATGCATATTATGTTCTTAATTAGTTAATTAATGTATTTAGTTTTATTATTCAGTAAATAAATATCATGTGAATAACACATTCAGGCATATGGTATAGGGTTTCTCATCTCACTTTTATTTCTGTGATATTTCCATTATTTTCCATATATTTCTTTTATCTGGTGTATGTATGATTCAGCATGATATATAATATGATTATTATATATATATATATGGTATTCAACTATCCATTTGATGGTTATTAATTTTTATTCATGTGATTCGACTAATTACGATGTGGAAAGGGACTTCATCTCAATTTTCATTTCTTTGAGACTTACATGGTATTTTACACCTAATAAATTTTGTATACTATGTCTACTGCCCATTTGAGATCATTTTTAATTTTAAATTATATTTATACTATATATTCATATTATTTTATAATGTATATTATTATTGTCTTAGCTGTATACCCTTTTACAAATGGTGTTTATTATGAAGGTTGTTTTAACTGTGGAAATATTGATGGATCCAAATCCACTACTCAATACAGAAATTAATAAGGAATATTTTTATAGAAATAAATATTTTTATAATAATTATTTTGAATTTATGTGATGTTAAGGTCCTACTATAAAACTTGGATGCATTTATAGGTCATATGAGATAAAACAGTTGACAACAGACCCTTCGAGTTTGTTTCCAAAACATAATGAGATAGGTTTCTACCCACTGAGTTAAACCATATTGACAGTATGATGTTTCATGTTCTAGATAAATGAAATAAAAGTAATAAACACTATCTTTATTCATAATTCAATTACTACTTTCAATGACGGTTTCACTATAACAAAATCTACAGGAGCATTTTCATTATTAGTTTATTGATGGCGTGTGTTTTTAAGTTATTCACCACACCATATTGATTATGTATAATGGATTACGATTAAATTATTATTATTTAATTATTCCACTATATGTAACCCTTATTGGAAATTTTAGATCACTGTATTTATTTATTTTTTCTTCCCTAGGTTATGAAGAAGAGATCATCAATTAAGTTTCCAAGGATGTAGTTTATTATCTTTTGTTATGTATTATATGTTGTTTTATTCTCCCAATGTAAAATGGGTTCTATGTATGTATCTTGTTTCATAAATACTACTAAAATGATCAGTCCTTTGGGATTTTATTCCTTTTAATAATTCTTTTGGTCAGAGTGGATACTAAAAAGGGGAGGTGAATTGAGTTCCAATCAAAAATTTCTGTTAAAAATATTTCTATTAAAAATCCCCCTATTTAAAGAACAAGTTAAACTGTAGTGAATTTATACAGATTTTAAGAGTTCAATTAGTTTCTCAAATATTGATTAGGTCTCAGTTAATTTAATCAGAAGATTAAATTAACTTTTGAAAATAACTTACTGGTTCTTAACAAGTATAAACACTTGCTAATTTAAATATCAAAGTAACTTTAAAACAAATTGTATTTCAAAGTAATTAGAAGCAAAATATAAAATATATATAGTATACTTTAAACTTAATCAAAGATGCACAACATATGTAACCAAGAGGTTCAGTCTCAAGCTGAGACTTAGTCCTCTCAAAAATTTTATATAAATTTGATCCACACTCTTGATCGGGGTAAAAAATAGTTCAAATACTGTTCAAGTACTAAGACCTCTACCATAGTTATACGTGGGAACAAAAACAATAGCACACAGGCAATCCAGGTCACACTTGACCTCTTCCACAATTCACAGTGGGATATTGTAATGTTTAAGAAGTTTGGAGTGAGGATTTAGTATCCTCCAATTTATTCCAGGAGTCGGTGTGTAAATACCCTGCAAAAAAGTAAATGAATAAAACACAAAATAACTAAAAAGATTTAGATGAGTTTAGAGTGCTCTATGATTTGTGAGTAAAGCTCTGGACTCTATGGATTGATGTAAATGATGATCTTTTTCCTTCTCTGGTTTCTGTCAGAAAAATAGAGGGTCGTTTTCTTCAAGTTCAGTTTGATCATCTTGAGTGCATGAAGAGATTTCATTGTAGTTCTCCACTCCTTGACTAATGTGCAACTTGTGTTCTCCTTCAGGAAGAATGGCTTCGTGTATGTTAAGATATCTTCGAGTATGGAAGTAGTCTTTCTGTGTGCACCACTTTACAGCATTCTTTTTCCTGTTGTGTGTACTCTTCGTGCAACTATTTTTCTACTGCACTTTTTGTACCTTGTCTTCGTCCTTCCTTTTATAGCTTTCATCTCCGATAATGGGAATGATTACATTTTCATGGGTACTAGGTATGGTTCCCTGACATCCCAACAACCCACATTAAATAACACTGATTGCATTAAAATCATCTAATACTATCGTTTCTTAATAAATAAATAATATTGACAAAAGTAGAGTTTTACTGGTCAGTCCTTCATTAGTAGCCTTCTGTTGGTAGTGGAGGACTTTATGTAGTAGTGACCTTCTATAGATAGATCTTTGATCTTGTACCAGTAGCTCCTTGTATCGGTAACTGTTACTCTGTGTATCAGTAGCTCTATGTACCAGTGACTCCTTCTATCGGTAGCTTGTTTGTTCTAGCAGTGACTTGCTTGTATCGGTAGCTCGGTGTATCGGTGACTGTCTGTATTGGTGAACTTTGTATCGGTAGCTTGTGCATATCGGTAGCTCCATTCTGTACCAGTTAAATGTACATTGATAGACTTATGTATACCAGTAGACTTTTTTTATCAGTAGCTTAGCTTCTATTGGTAACTGTCTGTATTTGTGGACAATCTATCAGAGACATGTGCTTACCGGTGAAATTATACATACCGGTAGATCTGCGTATCGGTGACCTTAGCTTATCGGTGACTATGTCTATTGGTAGACTAAGTACCGGTAGTGCTGCTTGTAAATATCAATATCTATACGCATATTAGTGACTTAACACTTATCTGTTCTATGTAAAACGTATCCGATTGAGTTATAATTATTTCAAAAGTAATATAAACATAAATAATCATTGATTAACATATTTCAAATATTATTTTAATATAATTATCAACTTGATCATAGATTGAAAGAATTAACATATAGATACACATTATTTGGGATTATCAAAATAGGGGAGGTCAACAATATCCCCTTTTTTGATAATCACAACTTATGATATTATAATCTCAAAATAATCAGTAATTTATTAGGAAACATAGCATTAAATTCAATTTTAGTAGAGAAAACAATATAATATGTGAAATTTTAAATGTATCAGAAGTAGAATTAAATGAAATGGTATCAAAGTTACAAGTTACAAAAAAGAAATAGATAGTAACTCTCCCCTTCAGTTCTTTTAGCTCTCCCACTTTGTGATTAGAAAAAAGTGGGAAACAACAAAGAGAAGGAGAAAATGGGAAAGAAAAAACAACCATTTGTATTTCATGTTGCAAAAGGTACAAGGAAATAAAAAAATTACAAGGGATTCCTATCAAATATCTTAGCCACCTAGTCAATCCACATCCTCAATGTGAGATTTTCCCTTGGGATCAGAAGAGGATTTAGGCTGTGTGGATGCAGGTGTAGGCTTAGGAACACCAGAAATGATCACAGGAGGCTGAGCTACTAAAAATCTTCCTGGCCTGTACTGAGTAGCCCTCTGAGTGATCATAGGAATAAGGCTTCTGATAGCTTGGGCTGGAGTCATATGAACAGTAGAAGTAGCAGATGAAGATGCAGGTAAATCTAGATGTATAATAACTAGTCTAGTATCAACATGCAAGAAAGGAAATAAGAGATTTCTGAAATCCATAATTATTCCTCCTCCTATTTCCATGGAAGAAATTAAATCATCCTTGTTTTCTATGAATTTGTCCATGGCTAGAGTCAGTTCCCTTAGCTTGCTTACTTGCTCCCTGAAGTCTTGATTGACTGGAGGTAGCTTCATGTTTTCAAACATAATATTGAAATGATTATTGAGCTGATGCTTGGTGTAAACCCTTTGGAAATAATAATCTACCTTGTCTTTAACTTCTTTTTGAGACGCAGAAGCTTCTCTCATATAGTCATGAACAATATTCATTATCTATCTAGCTATATATCTAGTAGAAGTGACCACTTTGGTCAGATCAGATGAGTCCACAAAGCCACTGGTTGATGTTGAACCAAGATCCTCCTTCATCAAAGCTCGAATCTGATTCAGTTCTATTGAAGTTCTGGATGCAAGAGAACCAATAGATATGGTTACTGTTTCCTTGATGTGTTTGGTCAACCCACTGATAAGATTTTTCAGTTGAGAATCCTGGATGCTAACATGATATTTCATGGAGGTTTTAAATCCTTAAAATAATTATACCATCTGGCTCACAACACTTTTTACATAAGCTAAATCTTTATATTTTTTGGATCTAGAACTAATATAATATTCTCAAGATATAACATATTTCTTTAGAACATCAAC
This sequence comes from Viscum album, assembly GCA_963277665.1. Classification (NCBI taxonomy): domain Eukaryota; kingdom Viridiplantae; phylum Streptophyta; class Magnoliopsida; order Santalales; family Viscaceae; genus Viscum; species Viscum album. The sequence goes on from OY728130.1 coordinate 1,545,206,745, forward strand.
ATCCTCTTCAATTCTAGATACATGATTCTGGAAAGATATAACTTCATCTACTATTTCTGTCACAAAGGTAGAGACATTACATCCAAGAGAGGGTTCAAAAGAATTTTCTAAATTTCTTATCTCTTCAACAAATCAGTGCTTCAATTCGGCAACAGAAGCACTAAAAGACTCTTTCAGCTCATTCTTTAAGGATTCAAGATCCGCCCTGGTGATCATATCAGCAGGTGTAACCACAACAGGTGATCTTTCAGATACTATACTTGTCACTGAGTCATTCATAATCTATTGTATGGATGACACCAGTGAGGCTTCCATTTTCCTTATTTCTTCAAAAAACTGATTTTCATATCAGACTTTAGCTTATCCAGATCATGTATTCTTACCACATCTTCAGATAACAACTCAGTATGAATATCATAATTGGTTTTTGGTCTGTTGAGGGATGCCTCATTATCATAATCTAGATAATCCAATCCACAAACCACAAATCCTGGGTCTTCTGCCCAATACTCAATTTTAACTACCACTAAAACACTGCCAAACCTTGTTGGATGCTCCCCCTCAACTAGGGCATTATCTTGTATAGCAACAACATTCTCAGTAGGTCTTTCTTCCTCAGAAGAATCTTCTACAATCAACTCTATCTCTAAAATAGCATGGTTTTCCTCAGTAATAGGTAAAGGTCCTTCCATCTCACCCACTAAATCTTTAATCGGCACAACTGAGCTTCCAATCAATGGAATCAGACTTAAAAAGATAGAATCATAGGCTTCAGATTCATTCTCTCTTTCTTATTCATTCTCAGGGGTTGTCTGGTCTTCCTTATCAACACGTGTTTATTCTTCTAATAAAGTTTTGTTTTCTGAAGATATAATTTCATCAATAGGTCTTGGGGGAAAATCTGGATCCCTTCCATCACCCATAGAAGTCTCCTCTTCATCAGTCTCATCACTGTACTCAGGTTCTTCTTCATCTGGTCCTAGACCTGGATCCCTCACATCCTTAGGCCTTGAAGGATGATCCACAGGATTGAATTATCATATAGATTATTGTCATCATTAACCCACTCTATTCTCCATGGATTCCATTTTATTTTCATGTATTTACAAATAGTTCTTGTGATACAGAAATTATTCTTTACTATCACTGTCTTATCTTGAGACTCAGCTACTCCTTTCACTTTGATCATCATAGAGATTATCTTGAAAAAGAATAAGGTATTTGTTTTTGAATTCAGTCTAATCATATCCTCCATTTGAGTCGTTAGCATCCTGTACAGATTCACTTTCACACCATGTCTCAAAATATGTAACAAATAGACATCCTAAAATCTTAAATTCGCATAGTCCCCTTTTCTTGGAAATAAAACATGCTGAACAAACTTGAACAGTAATATGTTCTTTCCATCCATTTCAGTAGACACCACCTATCTATACTTTCCACTACCATTAAGCTCCTCTAAACCAGTATCATAATCAAATATGTCACTTGTAGGTGGTACTGATCTTGATAAATATCCAGGAACACCTTCGTGTGGAACCTTCATGCATTCAACCCACTCAACGGATGAAAAAGATATCTCCTTTCCATTCACAAAATAAATCATTCGGTTCTCATCTTATGATTCCTCAAATCTTACAAACTCATATAATGGTTTCACTAGCTTCAAATAGTAGGGGTCATTGTTGTTCGAAAATAAATCTTCCCACTTCTGATCATTAAGAACCTCTAGAACTAATGATTTACTGGGAAACTACCATTCCAATCATAGATCTTTTTCAATCACAATAACTCTATTCAGTAAATGAGGGTTCACTGGTCGCCTTACTGGCCTTGTGCTACCAACACTGCCACTTGCTTCTGGCTCGGTCTTCTGCTTCTTTGCATTCGGCTAATCAATGCCATCTTTGACATTAGGGAGTTTGGTTTTTTCCATCTCTGGTTAGAGGAACTTAGGGTTTTCGAGAAATTATAGAGCTAAGGTTTGAGGGTAAAAGAAAGTTTAGGTGGATTGAGAAGTAAATAGGAATTAGTTTTATCATTTAGGAATCATAAAATAAATAATTAAAATATAAGTATAAACGATTCAGATTCTGGCGGAAGACAGAAGTTTAAAACAGAGCACAATTGGTAGGGTATATCAGTCAGAATTCCTATCAGTGAGGTTTATTGGTGAGGTTTATCAATGGGGTTTATTGGTGAGGTTTATTGGTGAGGTTTATTGGTGAGGTTTATTGGTGGGGTTTATCGGTGAGGTTTATCGGTGAGGTTTATCGCTGAGATTTATCATCCCTAACTCATGTCTAATATAACTTAACTGGTCTGAACTTAAGGTTTTGTGAGAATGTAAGCTAATTGATGTTCAGTACCTATAAATTCAAGAGTAATGTCACCTTTTTGGTAGTGGTCTCTCAAGAAATTTGTTCCTTACATCAATGTGTTTGGTCCTAGAGTGAGACACAGGATTCTTTGAAATGTTAATGGCACTAGTGTTATCACAGTTAATAGAAACATGCTTAAAATCATATCCATAGTCCAAAAGAGTGTGTTTTATCCACATAATTTGTGCACAACAACTACCAGCAGCTATATACTCTACTTCGGCAGTGGACAAAGCTACAGAATTCTGCTTTTTACTACACTAAGATACTAAGGACTTACCTAGAAAATGACATGTTCTAGATGTGATTTTTCCATCCAACTTGCAACCAGCAAAGTCAGCATCTGAATAACTCATTAATTCAAAAGATTGTCCTTTGGGTAAAACCAACCTAAATTTACAGTGTGTTTAAGATACTTAAAATTTCTTTTAACTTCAAGTAAATGATATTATTTTGGATTAGCTTGAAATCTTGCACACATACATACCCTGAACACAATATCTGGTCGACTAGTAGTAATGTAAAGTAAGCTTCCAATCATACCTCTGTAGTAGGTTTGATCCACTGGTTTCCTAGTTTCATCTGCATCCAATTTACAGATAGTACTCATAGGAGTATCACTTTATTTAATACTATCCAATCCAAAACATTTTAAAAGATCATTTTTATATTTACCTTGATTCAAAATAATACCATTTTAATTTTGAAAAACTTGAAATCCAAGAAAATATTTGAGTTCTCCCATTAAACTCATTTCAAATTCATTTTCATACTTTTTGAAAAGTCAGTACATAAAGAATATTTAGAAGATCAAAAAATAATATCATCAACATAGATTTGTACTATCAAAACATCTTTATAAATTCTTTTAATAAAAAGAGTTGGATCAGCAATCTTTTTAGTAAAACCTTTTGAAATAAGAAAATTCATAAGTCTATCATACCAAGCTCTTAGAGCTTGTTTCAAACCATATAATGCTTTGGAAAGCTTGAAAACTCGATTTGGAAAATGAGGATTAGTAAATACAGGTGTTTGTTCAACAAAAACATCTTCAATTATAAAACCATTTAGAAAAGCACTTTTGACATCCATTTGATATAACTTGAAATTCAGATGAGCAGCATAGGCAAGTAAAATCCTAATAGCCTCTAATCTAGCTATAGGGGAAAAGGTTTCCTCATAGTCTATACCTTTTTCTTGACTATATCCTTATGCAACTCTCATATCATTGTTTCTAACTATATTTCCATACTCATCAACTTTGTTTCTAAAAACCCATTTAGTGCCTATTGTCATGGTGTCCTTGGGTCTGTCAAATAATTCCCAGACTTTGTTTCTTTCAAATTTATTAAGTTCTTCTTGAATATCCATTACCCAAAATTCATCATTGATTGAATCATTGACATTTTTAGGTTCTAGCTGTGAAAGAAAATCTTGATGTTCAACCTGGTTTCTTAAAGAATCTCTAGTCTGTGTTCCTCTATCAAGATTACCAACAACAGCATCCAAAGGATGATTCTTTAGAATCCAAGTTGTTCTAGTAATGGTAGGACTAGAAATTTTAGGTTCTTTTCTAAGTTCGGGTTCAATAGAAGCAGATTCTGGAATATGTCGAGAACTGGATGTTTTTACAGCAGGTTATTTAGTTTTATCATTAAGGTTTAGAATAGATAAATCTTCTTCAAGATTTTCAAGAGAAGGTTTAGGTTCATGTGGATCAGTATCATCAAATTTTATGTGAACAGATTCTTCCACACACTTGGTTCTTTTGTTAAACACTATATAGGATTTTCTGGTTATAGAATAACCAAGAAAAATTCCTTTATCACTTTTAAAAGAAAACTTGTCAGGATTACCCTTTTATTGAGAATAAAAACCTTGCAGCCAAAAACTCTAAAGTAAATAACCTTAGGTTTCCTATTATTACGCAACTCATAAGGGGTATTCTTAAGAACTGGTCTAATCAAAACTCTATTTATGATATAAAAAGTTGTGTTTATAGCTTCATACCAAAAGTAAATAGGCATTTCATACTCATTAAGCATTGTTCTTGCAATCTCTTTAAGGGTTATATTTCTTATTTCTACTACACCATTCTGTTGAGGTGTTCTAGGAGCAGAGAAATTATGACTATAGCCATTGTGTGAGCAGTAAGATTCAAACTCATGATTTTCGAATTCACGACCATGGTCACTTCTCAGAGTCTTAATCTTAAGTCCACTAAGGTTCTCTACAGACTTGGAGTATTTAATAAAGTAAGAACAAGAATCACTTTTGTGAGCTAAGAAGTACACCCAAGTATATCTAGAAAATTCATCTACTAGGACATAGACATAGTGCTTCCCATTTAAACTAGAAATTCTAGAACGTCTAAACAATTCCATGTGAACCAACTTGAGTGGTTGAGAAGTTGAAACTTATTTCTTTGATTTAAAAGAAGCTTTGTGTTGCTTTCCCTTTTGACAGGCATTACACACTTTATCATTTGGAAACTCAAGTTTGGGTAGGTCTCTAACTAATTTTTTCCTAGTCATTTTTCTAAGTGAATGAATGTTGCAGTGTCCTAATCTTTTGTGCCACAGCCAAGATTCTTTATGAAAATAATTTAAACAAGTAACATTATTTTTAGCTAAAGAATTCAAATCAACAGCATAAACATTTTCATTTCTCAATGGAGAAAATACTAAAACATTTTTGGAATTAAAAACATTACAAGAATAATTTTCAAACTTAACATTAAATTCATCATCACATAACTGAGAAGTACATAACAAGTTGTATTTCAATCCATCAAAAAATAAAACTTTAGAAATTAAAACTGAGTTACTATTACAAATTTGTCATAGGCCAATGATCTTTCCTTTAGAATTATCACCAAAGGTGACATAGCCTCCATCAACCATTATTAAGCTTTTTTGGCATGAGTAATCTCTAGAAATGTACCTTGAACATCCACTGTCCAAGTACCATGTTTTCTTACAGGAACTCTTTAAGAAGGTTTCCTACAAAAACAGATTTAGATGGAAAATGATTTTCATACCCATATTTTCTTGGGTCCAGACAGGTTAGCAAGTAAAGATTTATGTACCAAAATTTTTCTTATGGGTCTAATATAATTTACAGAATCAATTTATTTTAAAATATATAATTTTTTTTATCTATAAAAATTTTAATAACTAGTTGAGGCATATGAATTTCCAGAACTAGAACTAGCAGAATTTTGTCCAGATTTAGGAATAAATCTATTTTTGATAAACTATCTCTGTCCAGGTTGGTATCCTAAACCAGTAGTATACATTGGTTCAACTTGTTTACCTATTATTTGAGTTAGAGTGTTATTTCCATTTTTGAACTTTTCTAAGTCCTTTCTCATTAGAAATTTTCAGTTCAGTGTTTTCTTTTAACAGTTGATCATTATTTTCATTTTGAATCTCAAGGGAAGATTTAACAGTGCTAGATAAAGAATGTTGTTTTTTTAAAGATTTGTACTTTTCCTTAAGTTAATTACAGTTCTCTTCTATCATATTACAATATTCAAATAATTCTTCACTAGAAATGTTTTCAGATTCAGAATCAGAATCAGAATCAACTCAAGAATAGTATGAATTTAAATTAGGAGAGTCCAGTGTTACCTCAGATGTGTTTGTTATAAAACACATGTTAGCACGATTCTTTTCAGAGTTAGAAACTTCAGATTCACTTGTGTTGCCTTCTAAAGAACTCTAGGTATCTTTCATACCTTTTTTTTACTTATTCTCCTTGTAGTCATATTTCTTTTTGAACTTCAATTTTGGACATCCTGCTTTTACATGTCCTTTCCTTTTGTAGTTATATCTGATAATATCATCACCTTTATCAAGCTTCTTCCATTCCTTCTTCCAATGACTTTTGTTGTCATATTTACCTTTGTTGTTTGATTTTCTGAATAATTTCTTATTTCTGTAGAAATCCTTAAATATTATGGCTATTTGATCCATCTCAGCATCACTATCAGATTCTGAACTTTCACTTGTTAAGCTTTCAGTTTTTATGTGAGCTTTCTCCTTATCCTTGCTTCTTGAGGCATTAGACTTAAATGCCACTGAATTACTTTTAGGTTCATCATATTCTTCCTTATTCACTTTTATTTCTTCCTCATACATCATAATCTTACCAATTAATTCCTTAACAGGTAGTGAATTTATATCACATGATTCTCTTATGGAGATATATGTGCCTCTCCATCTTTCTGGAAAACATCTTAGAATTCACATAATATGTTCTTTTGCAGGAACAACTTTTCCAAGAGATCATATAGTTTTGAAAATCTCATTGAACTAGAGATACATATCAGAAATAGGATCATTAGGATTCATTTTAAAATTATCATATTTAATAGTATAGGTATTCAGCCTCATTTTTTTTACATTGGTTGTTCCCTCATGGGAAATATCCAAAGTGTCCCAAATTTCATAAGATGTTTTACAAGAAGATATGTGATTGAATTATTCATCTCCTAAAGCACAGTACAAAGCATTCATTTCTTTACAGTTATTATTGTATACAGTCTTATTAGGTTCATCCCAAGTAGTTCGTTCAGATTCTGGAATCTTATATTGAGTTTCTATAGTAGTCTATATATCAAATCCCATACTTTCTAAATGAATTTTCATATTAAGCTTCCACGGAGAATTATTTGTACCATTAAAGAAAGGTGGCTGGTTGGTACCAGCACCATCTAGTCTATTGTCCATAGATAGACTTTGGAAAATATATTTAATGATATAAAATTTAGAACTAACAGAAATTTAAGATCTTTAATGATGGAACTAAAATCACAGTTGAAAAAGAGAGTATTTTGAAAACTTTGATAAACAAAACAAACCTCTGATACCAAATTTTGGTTGGAGTGGATACTCAAGAGGGGGGTGAATTGAGTTCCAATCAAAAAATTTTGTTAAAAATATTTCTATTAAAAATCCCCCAATTTAAAGAACAAGTTAAACTATAGTGAATTTATACAGATTATAAGAGTTCAATTAGTTTCTCAAAGATTGATTAGGTCTCAGTTAATTTAATCAGAAGATTAAATTAACTTTTGAAACTAACTTACTGGTTCACAATAAGTATAAACACTTGCTAATTAAACTATCAAAGTAACTTTAAAACAAATTGTATTTCAAAGTAATTAGTAGCGGAATATAAAATATATATAGTATACTTTAAACTTAATAAAAGATGCACAACAAATGTAACCAAGAGGTTCAGTCTCAAGCCGAGCCTTATTCCTCTCAAAAAATTTATATAAATTTGATCCACACATTGGATCGGGGTAAACAACAGTGCAAAGACTGTTCAGGTACTAAGACCATTACCATAGTTATACATAGGAACAAAAACAATAGCACACAGGATATCCAGGTCACACTTGAGCTCTTCCACAATTCATAGTTGGATATAGTAATGTGTAAGATGTTTGGAGTGAGGATTTAGTATCCTCCAGTTCAGTTCAAGAGTCAGTGTGTAAATACACTACTCAAAAAGTAAATGAATAAAACAAAATAGAGCTAAACAGATAGAGATGAGTTTAGAGTGCTCTATGTGTTGTGAGTGATGCTCTGGACTCCTTGGATTGATGTAAATGAAGTTATGAGTCCTTCTCTGGTTTTTGTCAAAAAACCAGAGGGCCGTTTTCTTCAAGTTCAGTTTTATCATCTTGAGTTCATGAAGAGCTTTTGTTGTAGTTATTCACTCCTTGACTAAGGTACAACTTGTGTTATCCTTCAGGAAGAATGGATTTGTGTATGTTCAATGATCTTCTAGTATGGAAGTAGTATTTTTGTGTGCACCACTTTACAACATTCTTTTTCCCGTTGTTTATACTCTTCGTGAAACTATTTTTCTACTGCAATTTTTGTGCCCGGTCTTTGTCCTTCCTTTTATAGCTTTCAGCTTCGGAAATGGGAATGATTACCTTTTCATGGGTACTAGGTACAGCTCCCTGACATGCCAAAAACCCACATTAAATAACATTTATTGCATTAAAATCATCATATATGACCATTGCTTAATAAAAAAATAATATTGACAAAAGTAGAGTTTGACTGGTCAGTCTTTCATCAGTAGCCTTCTGTCGGTAGTGGAGGACTTTATGTACCAGTGGCCATATATCGGTAGCTCCTTGATCTTGTACCAGTAGCTCCTTGTATCGGTAGCTATTACTCTGTGTATCAGTAGATCTATGTACTGTTGACTCCTTCTATCGGTAGCTTGTTTGTTCTAGCAGTAACTCGCTTGTATCAGTAGCTCGGTGTATCGGTGACTGTCTGTGTTGGTGAACTTTGTATCGGTAGCTTATGCATATCGGTAGCTCGGTTATGTACCAGTGAAGTGTACATTGGTAGACTTATGCATACCGGTAGACTTGTTCTATCAGTATCTTAGCTTCTATCGGTAACTATACGTATCTGTGGACAATCTATCAAAGACATGTGCTTACTGGTGGACTTATACATATTGGTAGCTCTGCGTATCGGTGACATTAGCTTATCAGTGACTATGTTTATCGGTAGACTAAGTACCGGTAGAGCTGTTTGTAAATATCAGTAGCTATAGGCATATCAGTGACTTAACACTTATCCGTTCTATGCAAAACACATCAGATTGAGTTAGAATTATTTCAAAAGTCATATAAACATAGATAAACATTTATTAACATATTTCAAATATTATTTTAACTTAATTATCAGCTTGATCATAGATTGAAAGAATTAATATATAGATACACATTATTTGGGATTATCAAAGTATGTAAAAGCATAATTGGGATTATCAAAACAGGTGAGGTCAACACATTCCAATGTAATAAAATAATTTACTAGTTTTGGGTTTCATGTGTCGGGGTGTTACACATTTTATGTGATAAGTTTATGAAACCCACACTTTTTCCATGTGTTCATTAAGATATGATTGTGGTTGACTTTATGTGGAACATATATGTATGGATTATGATAGGTGGGGTCTTATATCACCATCCAATGCATTGGTTTAATTCAATATCTCATGATATTGTCAGAAATGTATATAATGAGTTTTTTTACATTGGCATCGGTATAATGATTTTTCTCACAAATTTTTTCTTATGCTTTTTGTTTTTCCACATTTCTAATATTTTTATAAAGTTATGCCAAATTTTCAAGATTCATTTAGTTTTAATAAAATTCCATGTTTTCATGTTATGATTTCTTTTTAAATTATTTCACACACCTATATTATGATCTCGTGATTTATGATTATAGATATATATTTTGTGAGACATGACATAATTTTTATGCTCCCTTGATAACCTTTTTATATTTATATATTATTATATCATGTTTTATGATTATCATCTATGATCTGGTGATATATTATTATGTTTTATTATTATTTGTTTCATGTTATCCTTTAATTTTATGATTTGATACATTATGATAAGTTTTTTAATTTCTAAGAATATGAACTCACCCATTTCTTATGTTTCCATTTTCCCTGGATATGAAAATGATTATATCATGTGAGATGTCAACAAAAGGTTCTAGAGGAGTGAGATTATGGATTAATGTTTGTTATTGTTGCAAAATAATATATTTATATTGAAAATATCAAAGAAAATAATATTTATTATAACCAGGGTTTGGAATCTATTTATGATATGTATCATAAAAAACACGAAATTAATGTATTATTTATGTTATATTTGTCCTAGGTTGCCTTATATGTCCTTATTTGAGAAGTTTTTGTTAAAATTGTCCTTAACTGACTGTAATAATGATATCTCATTTCCAATAAATAATATTTCATTGATATATCATACTAGAAAAATAGCATCACTCCCACAAAACTGTTAATAAACAAATGGATCACAGTCATTCTTTATGAAACCAAATTATTCAGAGATTCATAGAATGTAACATTCTATAAGCTATATGTGTACTTAAATACATAAATAGGTATATGTAGCATTCATACCTTATTGGAATTATATAGAGTCACAAACCATTCTAGATGTGTCATATGGACAACTTCTATAAGGTTATAATTAAGAAATGGGCTTTGATATCCATTTTTCAAATCTCGTAGTCATGGAATGATTCAATGGTAAACAAAATTATAATGGATTTAAGTATGGAAACTAAAGAAAATGTTTCATCATAGTCCATGAATTAATACATTGTATACCCTTTAGCTACTAGTTTTACTTTTCTAGTGCTAAATTTATCATCCATGTCTACTTTTATTTTTAATACCCTTTATTCCCAATGGGATTTACATCAACTAGAAAACTTACCAAAACCCATAAATCGATATGATACATTTAATATTTCCCATAATTCATGGTTTTTTTCTGTCTTCCCAATTCTAAGATTTATACTCCCTCATTATTAGATGGAGGATCAATATTTTCAATTGATAATGAGCCATCATCATCACTGACTATAATACCATATCTTTTTAGTTCTCTAACAACTATAGTGCTTCTATATGATGTATTAGTAATAACATTTTCTATTGAGACTTATAGAATGTGTTCATACACCAAATCATATATATATTGAGAATCAACTTCATCAAAGTCAATAGTTCTCCCATTATCTCATTTACAGATGTTCTCCCTCCTAAGAAATATTGTTCTTCTTTCACAAAATGACATTGTTTTTTGATAATTCATATATATAATATCTCATTGTTTCATTAGTGTATGCTTTAAATATACACTTTGGGCCTTGGGTGCTAGTTTAGTTCTTGAGTAAGGCTTAACAAATGCCTTGCAACCCCATACATGAATATGTGACAAAAAATATCTCCTTTAGTAGAAAAATTCTAATGGGATTCTATTATCCACCTTAGTTGGAACTCGATTAAGAATGTGTGTCACAACCTATAATTCTTATCCCTGAAATAGTAATGTAATATCTGTATGAATCATCACAAAAAATACCATATCAAGCAAGGAATAACTCCTCAATTAATTAAAAATAGTCCACAATGGTGTATAAAGAGGAGTGAGTTGAGATACAATCCAAAAAAACCCAAAATAATTGATAAACTATTGGTTAAGATACTCACCACCTCAATCAGATCGAAGCTTATTTATCTACATAAGATTTTAATTGTCTTCATCATTAATTAACTTGTTGATTTTCTAAAAGGATAAATACTTATACCTCATTAAAAAGAAACTTTTTTATTTACTTAATTCATTAATAAAATTGTTGAAGTAATAATAACCACTTCAATATTATACTAGAAAAGGTCCACACACATCAGTGAGTCCCAATTATAGAAGAATTGTGTCACTTTCCCCCTACCCACCAAAATGTTGTTTGGTAATTTTTTCTTTTAAACACATGATACATATTTCAAGTGGTTTTTCTTTAAAATAATCTAAATATCCATCATGATAGATCTTTGTCAACCGCTTCTCATTTACATGCCAAAGTATGTGAATCCAAAATTGGGTGTGATGTCAGTCGTGTAAACTTAATTGATTATCAATTACTGATAGTTTTTTTCATAATATAATATATAATTACCATTATTTAAATGTTCCACTCAATAAAATTTATTCCCTTTATAAAATAAAAAACACTTATTTCCAAATTGTAAAATAAAATTATCAGAATCCAAGAAATATAGAGAAATTATGTTTTTGGTAATACTGGGTATATAATAACAGTCTTTACCTGAATGGCCCAAAATCCTTATTTTTTATTTCATTATGGATAATCCCCCTTTTAAGGGTTCAAGGGGAACCCGTACATAACCCATAGGCCCAAGGCACAAGGCCCAACATGACCTGCAATACATAACCCGAAGGCCCATAGGCATACCATGCCCAATACATGACCCATAGCCCAACCCACTAGAACAGCCCCTCCCAAGCTTCTGCATCCTTGATCACCAAGCTCCTCCGCCTTCCATTTCTGATTGGCTAGCATTGCCCCATACAAAGTTGCACGGTGCCTGGTTCCAATGGTGGTTTCCATACCCTCTCATTCTTTCAATCTCGTTAGCTCTGCTTATAGTGACTGTTGTTGTTTCTCTGATCCACTTTTGGGGCCTTCTCTGTGTGAACTGGCCTACTTTATGGTCTCTATGACCCAAAGGCCTTGTGGCCTAAAGGCATTTTATGGATCGAAGTCCCTTGAGACCTGTAGGACCAAACCAGTGGCCCGAGGGCCCAAATCATGTGAATAGTTTCAGATACTACAGTACCGAATAGTAACTGCTGCATTATTACTATAGTGCCTGCTACATTACTGCTACAGTGCTTGCTACAGTACCTGGAAATTCTCCTCCACCCGGTTTTGAACCTGGGTCTCTTGGATGCCAAGCATGAGCCCTTACCACTCAGGTACGGGCTCGTTGGCTATAATAACATTCTTTCAAAACCAAGATCATCCATTTTATCAGCAGAAGTTGGTAGTCCTCAATATCTGAGGTAGAAATTCTTGCTTCATTAGTAACTCAAAGATCTACCACTCCTCTAGAAATCCTACAGAATCTACATGGTTATTTCATTTCGATATAGATGTGAGTACCAAATGTTTTATATAACACCAAACTTATAGATATGGAATGATTACACTCAATAATTAATTCTCTTGAAATGTCCCCTTTCTTCTTCAACTAGGTGTAGTTATTCTTCCTATGGCTCATCATGCCATGTGAAAAACAAACTGTCCTTTTCCTTTTCTTGTCTTTGGATATTCTTCTTCTTAGAAGGACAATGATCAAGAGTAGTAGAATTGAAGTGGGTTTTGAGGATCATTACTTTGTTCTCCCTTTTAATAACAATATACAATGGATCATTCTCACACCCCATGTCCTTATCAACATAGTTAATCAAGGTAAGGAGTTATAAGAGATACTTCTCACTATTTTTCATATTATAATTCATAAAGAAACTAGAAAATATCTTAGGTAGGGATAGAAAAATGCGATATTTTTTCAACTCATTAAGGATCTTAAAACCCAAGAAGTTAAAGAACACTAAATAACTAATCATATTGAATATAAGAGTCTCATATGGAACTATCTATCTAAGTCTACATGTTAATAGTGTATTGGATATCTCATATCTCACTTTTGACACCATTTCTTGATAAATATTAAGAAGGTGGAACATCATGTTATAAAAATCTATTTTATCGTGTTTCTTCAGGAGATCAATCGACATGGAAGATAGAATAAAACATTAGATATTTTTGATGTAATCCAAATTTTTCATGTGGATAGAAATTTATTCCTAACTAGATGCTTTACCATGTACATTAAGAATATGGGTTTCCAAGATGCATAATTTAAACTGATGGCATAGTATAATGCACAAGCACTTAAACCATTCCTATAATTTTAAGCCAATGAGAAGGTTACCCAGAAATAATAAAGATCATAGTGATATATTTTATGTTAAATAGATTTCCATTTTAACAATGAATAATATAATATATTTTTTACTTTATCTAGATTACAAAATTTAATAATAAATATTGATTAATTTATTAATCTCCCATTAATTTATTAAAACTCAATATATCTCACCATTGGTTTTGGAATATCCCATTTTCTGGATATTCTAGAGTCAATGGTCCATATGTACCCTCTCATAACCCAAAAATATACCTGATAATATATTATTAGGTATTTAGGTAGATTTAACTTACCATTTTCATTAACACACAACTCCATGATACTTTGAGTGGGCTCCCCAATCCTAAAATCATTGTCATGGAATTTCTTAACAGTTACCTAATAGTTTATTTAAGTTGTACAGAGGCAATCAAACCATAATGTGAAATAGTTTAACTCAACCCAAAACTCAAGTTAGAAATTCCTTGAGAATTGATATCACCCCAACATAGGTTTTGAATTGTAGCTCAATTTCAACCAAACTAATGGAAGGATGTACTAACTTAATATTTTAATTTGAGGTATTTTTATCTTTATGTATAAATTACACATTTTATCTTATTACATGATTGTTACTATTAAGAGGATTTGAATTGAGTGATTAAATATTTTAGATATAATTTACACCTAATTAAATTTATTTTTATTCCATCTTATATTTTTTTTAATTCGTTTATTAAGTGATACAGATAAAGAATCCATAAATAACTAACCAAATAGTTTAAATTAATAAAATAATAAATGTGGCATGGTCATGAGATTATATAATGGTTAGTTTGTCTATCATATGATATTCTAAACCTAGTCCTATGGTAAAAACACCTTGAATCATAACTCAGTTTAAGTTTCATCATTCCACATATACTATGAGTTGGTGTGTCCTTGGATCTGAAATTAAACCACATCCCCTTGTCTAAGAGATCCATCCATTACATATTATTTTACCCACACATGGGTGAGGGTAACCAAAGGATTTTTTATGGGGATTACAAAATAATAAACTACACACACGTGTGACCTTACATAATAGAAAAGGAGAAGACATGTGGGCCATCATTTTAATTTAATAAAATAATTATATACCAAACACATACCATAATAGTTAAATTAAATGAAACCAATCACATACATTGGTTAGTCTAATCTCATGATCATACACACTTGAAAAAGAATACATATTTGTATATTATCTATCATTCACTTCAATCCATTATTTTATTAAGATATAATCACCATAAATTAATTCAATTAATTTTATTATTAATTAATTAATTCATTTATTTTATCATGTATGAACATTTATGGAAATTCCATCATTCAAATTTAAAAAAATTAAATTGATTAATTTAATTTAAAATTTAATGGGTAAAAAGTGTGTACACGGAGGAAACAAGACATGTAACGAACACCAATATCATTATTCATTTAACAAATTCTCACATGACCTGTTAGTGTATATTAAAAGTCTTCCGGTTAACTTGAGTTATGTTATATATATTATAATATTGCATAATAGATGGTCCATTTAGAATGCTTGGACACGTGTTAATCCATATAGTGTGTACCACATTAAATTTAAATTGTACATATATTTACAATTATTGTGAATTAATTATGAAAAAGTAGCTGATCATTTAAATGTTCTTAAAACCCAATTACATAGCAACACACAAATTACGAGCAATGAAGTTTAGTTTTAATGTTGCAATTATTTAATTATTTCAAAATTTGGTTTTTTATTACTGTGTGATTTCATGGAATGTACTAGTGAGCTACCTATCATGTATATCATATTTCATGTATCTATGGCACACACTCGAGGAGTTGGGCATATACTCCTTATGTACATTAATGAGTTACACAATGTGTATGCAAACTACATGGCTTGTAATCTCATTATCTATGAGTTAACTATCTTTATGTATTTATGTTTCATGTGACATGAACATTAACCGCACATTTTCCACAAAAATCATGGGGAAACCATGTAGAAATACACGACGTATAAGATAATTACCGAATGTTTAGTCCCAAAAGTTGTGTTCTAGTCAGGCCAACCAACGTATGGTGTATCAATTACAATGAATGTCAATTTTTGTTTAGAAAATAGTGTTTCTTGTGTCTCATTAAAATTTAGTTAACCTTTATACTCATCATGTAATTTTTAGTTACATGTCTTGTAACTATCTTATCCTTCCAGAACCTTTAGCACATTCCAATGGAACCTTCGGTCGTTCATCATATGTTCTTCATGTGTTATAGATCATATGAATTTGAATGAACCCATAATATTGACTTTTAGATTAAAATAATTAATTAACAGAAATGAAATACAAATAATAAAAATTAATATAAATCAATTACCAACAAATAATTATAAATTAATATGTGACCTCTCTAATCCGGCATGTAGGTTATGAAGTGTAGTGGAAATGGTTTGGCCCCTACGAAAAAATGGGTTTTTATCTGCTCCTTCTGATTTATCCTTAGTCCTAGATAAAAAAGAAACACTTTAATCCATAAGATAGGATCATAACATAAAATTTATAATTAATTTGAGTCTAAATTAAAAATTACCACTCATTGGAATTATTTCTTTATTGATTATTTGTTTAACACCTCATTCCATATCATTGCTACATCAGAGTAATTGAGGATAGATTCTTGATAGTGGTAATATAGATGTACTGTGTGAACCTCTAATCATCACCATAGAATTATTTAGATAATAACGCATTTTTTATAACTCTTTCTTCAATCACAGTTGATCTCAAATGAGTCCTTCAAGGTGAGAATGAATCCATCAGGTAGAAGAGTAAAATCAGAATAAACTCTTGTAAGCATTCTAAAAGAATATCTCACTAGATCTAGATAATATTTTCTCTATAATTCATTTTGTAAAATGATTATAATGGAATTTATTTGTGTCGGGTTAGGGGATGAAATAACCAGTAATTTATAAACTTAAGGTTGGAGGCTAAATAATTTCAAATGTACCCTTATTATTCTCTTAATCCCTAGTGAAACCAATGTATAAATAATATTTTTATTATTATTATTTACTTTAAAAGTGTTAAATTCAAAGAGAAATAAAAAATATTTATTAAATAAATAAATTAAGATTTATTCAAATGATGTTTAATACATCATTTATCACTCAACCATTAACTTATCTTGTTATTCATCATCGATATTTTTTGAACAATGAATAATGACTATTTATTAAAATTAATTAATACTACTTTATTATTTAGTGATAAATAGATAAATATTTTATTCACTAAAATAAAAAATTAATATTTTTTGAAATATTAAACTCACATATATTCTCTTGAATAACTGGTAACTAAATATTCAAAATCATCTAAACATGAATAGTTATTAAATCAGGTACTATAATAAAATCTATTCACCATGTTAAATTAATATATAATTTAACTAATGTATTGAATACACTTAGTGTGTGACCCTATAGGCCTCTTTATCAATGGAATTAAGCGATACCATCTAAAGAACAATGTTGGAATCTATAAACATTCCAAGTCATCCATATTGAAATAAGTTAAATGTCACAATGAAAATTACTTCAAATGAATGTACACTGTATAATATAATCCCTTTTATTTATATCTTTGATCAAGAAGGTTTTGTACTAGTGCAATAAACCTATGTGGTTTATGACCCTTTCTTATACTTTTCAAAAAAAACTTTCTGAAAAAAACCACCATGGACATGGACTTAATGGGTTGGTTCAATTCCCATCAAAGTATCTATGATATCGATCTACATTAAAGAAAAGAAGGGAAAAATTATTTATCACATCATTCATTAATTTAATATCAGTCATGAAACTACTAATGTATCTGAATTCACCCTGAGCATATTTCATCATGGTTTTCATCATTACAAAAAAGTACACTAGTCGTGATATTCATTAATAATAATCATAAATACTAATGACCAATAATAATCCCATTTTACACTTATATGGTTATGCGATATTTATATCCTTATGATTTTTGATTTATTACACTACACCACCATGGTCAATTGGGATAGCCAAAACCCCTAGTGGAATTGGGTCTCAGATGTTTCCCAACATCTAGGTTGTCAAGGTAACTGATGGCTAATTACTCCACCTACCCCTCACTCTCCTATGGAAAGACTAAGTATGCTGGCATACTCAGGATGTGGTGGCTTACTATAATAGTTTATGTGTTCATATGGGCTGTGATGGATCCTGATTACACTATACTTGTATATGCATGTTGTGGAGGCTTGAGGTTATATCATATAGTTTTATTTTTACTATAATATATATTGTTATTATACGTACACTCATGCATGGGCTACAATGTTTTGAGGTGTAGTATAGGGTACATGGGCTATGGTGGATTTTTGGATTACTACCTGTTTGATATGTGCTAATGTGGATATGATGAGTTTCATGGGGTGAATGTTGTAATAATGACATGGATTTATATTATGATGTTAGAATGAGATATTGGGACCTATGTTGGACTAGGGTAGGAAGGTTTGAGGCTTTACCCACGTCATTGGATGAATTGAGAGGATATGGGAGCACTAGGACATGAGTCATTAGATATTTGTGTGATTGTTTCAGTGGAAACATGGTAGTGGGATATCCTCATGTGTGTGTGTATGATTTTTATATGATCCTACCATATTTTATGTGTTACTTGGTGAGTGGGCCTTAATGAATATGGAAAAATAGTATACCATATTAGGTGATGAGTTAGTTTCTCAATTTATTCAGTGGGGATTTAGTATGGATCATCCACATTTGAATAAGAGGTTTGATACTAAACATAATTATATTCTCACCAATATATATAAACTATTTTTAGGTTAGTAAGTGATATTGGGTGACCTTTTTGATGATATTGGATCATAGGTTTGTCTATGATCTATTGGAATTCATGGTCATCGCCACAGGGTGGTTCATTATTTTATTTTCAGTTTTTCTTCTGTATTGTATGGAATATCATATATCTGGATTATGTAGATGTGATATCTATTTATATAGTGTCATTTCATGGTGGATGTTTCTTTAAATTATGGGATTATTGAGGGTAATGGATCCCATTTGTGTAAACAATAACCTTAGTGTTTATCGTCAACCCATGGCCTATTGGAGGTGGGCTTTGGGGAATCAATGTCGTCTCCATTGTCAGCTCAAGATAGGTACCGGTAGGGTTGCATCCAAAAAAATATAACATATACATAAGGAAATTATAATGTAAATATAATGTAAATATAAAATTATTTTAACAGAAATATAATATTATATAACATCATATATCGCAAATATCATAGAAATATAATGTAAATACAATATTATATTTTTGACATATAATGTTATATTAATGTTATATATTGTTGTATATATGTTATATAAACATTATAAAACATTATTTTTATGTTATATTTATGTTATATATTCCATATTTTCATTATATAACATTATAATAATAATATATTTATGTTATATAAACATTATATAATGTTATATTTTAAATATATTTATATTATATTTAAATTATATTTAAATTATATAAATCCATAATAGCGTAAATATAGCATATCTATATTGTAAAAATGGCATGTATAACATAAAAATAAAAAAATGTTCCAAAAAAATTTATAATGTAAAATTTATGTAATATTAACATTATATTTATGTTACATTTACATTATATAATGTTACGTTTTATATAACTTTATATTTGTCTTATATAATGTTAAATTTATGTTATATTCACATTATATTTATGTTATATTGAAAATATATAATGGTATATCTACATTATATAAATTCATAATAATACTATACTTACAATATATTTATGTTGTGTTTATGTTATAGTTATATTATATAACATCATAATAATACAAATATAATGTGTATAAAATAAATATAATGTAAATATAACATAAAAATAACATTATATAATGTAAATATAATGTGAATATTATATAAATATAATGTTATATAACATGAATGTAACATATATATAAGAAAAGAATGTGGTTCTTAGTGGACCGTACACATACACTAGAGGGGAGTGAATCAGGTGTGGGCTGATTTTTTCCAAATAACAATTATCTTATTTAAACCTTTGAACCACTATAGAAATTGTACCTTTATATATAATTATGACTTATAGATCTATTATTTTTAACTAGAAATACAAAACCACATGAAGTAGTGGAGATAAAGCAAAGATGGCATGTTGTATTTACAAGGTTCGTCCCTTCGGAGAAACCAGCTCCATACCACACTTAGGATTTCCAAGGTATGGATTCTTCTCTAGAAACTTATCATCATTATAATTGGAGTTTTATAAGTATCATCAGGTTGCCAATGCTCACCATATTTCATCGGTGTGGTCACTATATAACACTAGTGACTTCTTCTTCTCTCATAGAAATTTTATACTCATGTACCATGAGTTCCTTCTCAGCTACTCATAAAGTAGATCACAATCAGTCTAGGTATGTCACTACACCCGTAATAAAGATTTTCATCCCTCAACTCATTGAATTCAAATGATAGAAATTAATCAAACGTAGATTAAGCAACTCGGTCTCTAGAAGTTCTCTTAGTTCATAGTTCTTCTAAATTTTTTCACTAGCTTCTCAAATCAATTCATAAGAATATATCACATAATATATTTTTATGGATTTTACACACTTCAACATAGTCTTAGAATATTTCTTGGATAAATTCACTTGATCACATGGATCTTCTCTTGCTCACTCACTTATTCCTCTTTACAGTTTGTAGCAGATTCACCTTATTCTTCTTCAATATCTTCTATTCTCTAGTATTATCAGTTCTTCCTCATGTATAGCCATAATACAATGGTTACAAAATTTCATTATCTTCTCAATAACCTAATAATTTGGTACATAGGCGTCTACATTAAATTTATTATTTAGTTTTTAAATACAATAAATTGTATATTGAAAAGAAAAATGGATTTCAATGAGAAAGAACCATAATAAAATACCTTATTCATATTTTAATAAACGAATATGCAAGGATTTTTATTCTCAAGGGGAATTCTAAAAATACACCTAATAAATTCTATTCATTTTGAAACACTTTCAAATAAAACATTATTTATTATTTTATAGGAGAAAATTATTCTTAAAATAATTAAAAAAAATTCAAACATCAAATTTTCATAGTTGTATGAAGATTATACAGCAAATCATATATATGATATTGATATCATCTATAATTTCAATATTTATGAAATTTAGAAAAAATATCCTCTATAATTCTTTTTGGAAAATTCATAGTCTTTAATCTCAATTCTTAAAAAAAAATTAAACAACCTAAAATTAAACTGATGTTAGGTATGATAAACAACAACTCAAGATTCGATGGTTCTTTATCACTATCATTCTTAAAATCCAATTATTCAACTTTATTCTTCAACGAATACATGTAGTGGAGCTTTATTTTTTCAATCATACTCACAACAATATCATATCATGGATTACACAATCTTCATAATATTTTTATCTCCAAATAACGACACAACAATCTTTATATTTGTGTTTTCCGTAGAATTAAATAATTATAAAAACTCCTCTTTTTACATTATTTGATATTCCTTATCCAGGGATAAAGACCCTCCTCTCATTATTCCTGATCGTGGATCATAAAACTTTATTGGTTTTTTTATTTTTACTCCATGATCAAACAACACTTGCATCATCCCATTTTATTTCATCTTCACAGTATTCTAAATCTTGAATCTCAATTATTCGTCTTTAGCACATCCAAAAATATTATAAGTATTGAATTATTATGCTTAGTAATATAAATAATTATGTTAAAAAATCCTTATGATGGAGTTTTATTTATTTTTACTTTAGTAATTTCATTAAATCTAGTAGCTTTCTAATAGTTTCACTTAGCGTTGAAGCTTTATGCTCAATTAAATATTTACATTTGGAACATTAGAGTCTTATGTTCAACAAGACTTACATTCATATACTCAAGATCATTGGTTGAATTATTATGTTAAGTTTTATAATAATTATTCTCTTTACCTTTTAAATTTTTAGAAGACTTAAAATCTCTAAAATGGAAAGTGAAGTCTTATGATTAGGCTTTATGATTATCAAAGACTTATAATTTTAAGAGTCATGTGATGGATCTCAATAACTAACAATTGTATGAATGATTTATGCACGTCACTTAAATTATTCTATTATTCATAAAATAATTATGTTCATAGTAGTAAAATACTTATTCTTGGAACATGACTATTTTTCATGAACTCCAAAATGATGACTTTTGTACATAGCTTCAAATGAAATTCTTCTTCCACCAGGGATTCTCCAAACCTCCCAAGTCATCTCATAATTTCATCAATGATTGTTATAATTCACTAATAGAAAATTACACTATACCAATGGTTTAAAATCATTGGTATAGGTCGTAGAACCATTGGTATAGACTATAATAATAGTTTTATGAACAATGCGGCTTTAAGCTATAGATTTAGAGTGACACTAATGGTTTCTATTGAAATAATTGGTATAGCCCATAAGAAACTCTCAAAACACAAAGTTTACAATAAAATATTGGTATATATGTATAAAAACGGTTTAGAAAACTACAGGTACAGATTTCTCTCTCATAATAGACTATAAAAACAGTTTCCTTTGAAACCACTAGAATAGTTATATACTAATGGTTCAATTTAATTTGTTATAACGTAATCTTCCCAGCCAGCACCAAAGGCCCATCCAGTATCCTTGAATAATCAATATCATAACCTATAATGAAAATACTGTTGATCAAAGTATTGTTTTCAACAATACATAATAATGTTATTTAAAGGGGGAGGTTATTGAAAATAATACTCTGTCTCTTTATGATAATTTTGATGCTCACAAATACCCTTAATTATTTTCTAATGATTTTATTTGTTAAGAATTTTGCATGAATTTATCATTTTATTTTACTCTTGAAATTACGGGAATTTATTATTAAAGTATTTGTATTTAGCGCGTTCTGAAAACACTGTTCATACCTTACTTATTCGGGATCTGCTTTAGCGTGTCCTGAAATCACTATGCATACCCTACGTGGATAAATGTAGCATAAAGATGAAAAGCATGTATACTTTTTGAGATAAGAGAAAAGTATGGTTAATCAACCATACGTTATCAGCAAAGTATGGAAGAAGAACCTTACGTTAGGAAGGAACCTTACGATTGGGTTATCAACAAAGTATAGAAGGAGAACCGTACGTAAGTACTAAACATTATGTTTGTTTCTCAAAAGTATGGTTCATCAACCTTACTTTTGTAAACAACCATTCGTTCTTTGAATGGATCTTTTATCTCTCATCTGAGATTTGAAGAAAAAGCATGGATGATCAGCCCTAGTTTATGATCAACCTTACGTTTGAAGAAAGTAACATGAACCCTACGTTTGGAGGCCGCGTCATCAACCTTACATTTGGCGTCGGAAAGTTTGAAAGATGATATTTTTATGCAATGGTCAGAAAGCTGATTGTTAGGAGGATTTCAAGCCAGATTTAAATTCGATTTTAAAATACAACTTTGACCAATTAAAATTCATTTTATCAATGTATTAAAGATCTTATTAAAAGGATATTTTTATGCCGATTCTTCAGGGAAGTTACGACTACTCTGTAAATTCAAATTTATGAATATCACGAATCAAAAAGGCAACTTTTATGGATCTAAATGTGCTGGGGATATTCTCGGATTTATTATATATGTTTTCTCTAAAACACGTGGCACGTGAGTGTGGTGATCAATCAATTATTCAAAAAGGTGTAAAATAGAGACTGTAAAAAGCACTCAGTTATTCTAATTCAAAAGGAACGTCAAAGCTCTGTTTATTTAAGAAGAAGAAACTCGATAGAAGATTCACTTATTATACATCAAATATATATTGTGGATCTAATACTGATAAAGCTGTGAATTATATTTCTATATCTACTACAACCGGATTGACACATAACGTTTCTTATGTGAAGATTATTATTTCTGAAGGCGACGATCCATCTGCTGTCAATTGCATTCTGTTGAAATTGTGAAGATAAACTGGAAAAGTTCTTTCTAAAATTCTTTTTATCTTGAGTAACTAGCTTCTCGTACTAAGCAAAGTAGGTTCTATAAGTGAACCAGAAGGCTTTTTTTTCCTTGGATTTTAAAGGTGTCAACTTCCTGTACTCAGTTGTGAACCGATCTGTTGAAACGAGGACCAGTTAGTAAAAATCACCAAGCTTATGGAGTAGAGCATTGGTGGAGTAGACTAGAGGCCTTCTTTTCCCCGAACCACTATACATCTTGTGTTTTTGCTATTTAAATTTCCACTACATCATTTTATCTAATTAAAGTTAAATGGCATAACACAATCTCGTAAATATTTTTGAAAAGACACAATTCACCCCCCCCCCCCCCCCCCTCTTGTGTATATTTGGTGTAATCCGATCCAATAATTGGTATCAGAGGTTGATCTTTCTAACAAAGCTTTAACAAGCTGAAAGTGATTATACACAGAGCAAGATGACTGATACAAGAAAGGTAATGTCTATGGTCAGAGCACTGTACTTAAATGGAGAAAACTATGGATGATGGAAGTCTCGAATGATTATCTATCTGAAAAATCATGGTTACCGAGTCTATTCTAAGATTCTAACTCCATATAAAATACCAGAAAAACCTGAAACATTGAGTACAGCTACTAAAGTGGAATATGATATGAATTCGAATTCAATGAATGAAATTATATGTGGTCTATGACTTGATGAGTTTAACATAGTATCTCAATTCCCAACAGCATATCAAATGTGGAAAATGAACATAAAGTCTACATCAAAAAGAATGATACTGCCTTGAAGTTAACTTCACAACAAAAGAATAGAAAGATAAAGAATAGAGAAGTCAAAGCTAAATCAGAGAGCTTTGACTCATCAAACTCAGATGAAGAACTGGCTCAACTAGCCAGAAAATTTAGAAACTTCTTTAGCAAGAAAAGAGACTTCAAAAAATCATTTAAGAGAGATGATAAGGAAGTAAGATGCTATGAATGCAAGAAGACGGGGAATATTAGACAAGATTTCCCACAATTGAAAGATGTAAAGAAGAATAAATTCTTCAAAAGAAATGACTATGAGAAGAAAGACAAGAAAGCTATGAAAAAACACTTGGAGTGTATCTGAAGACTCCCATAGCTCTCCTGAATCAAGCTCAGAGAAATAAGAATTCAATATAAAAGCAAACATGTGTTTCATACCAGAAACCGATGATGTACACTCATATTACTCCTCTGACTCAAATAATGAATCAAATTCTGAATCAAGCTACACAAATGGAAAACTTGTATCCTACTATAATATGCTTGAAGAAAGATATGAATCACTATTTAAGAAAAATAAGTCACTAAAGAACATACATAAAGATGTTTTAGATGAAAGAGATATAATTCTGAAACAACATAAGGAATTAACTGATAAATACCATTCTATTAACACTAACTGTCTTAATTTTGAATCAAGAATAAAAACACTAAAGGATGAAGTAGAATCTTACAAACAGGTTGCATTGGTTTTTACAAAAGGAGAGAATTCATTAAATGAAATTCTTAGAAAAACTGTCATTAAAAAGAGAGATTTGGAATTGGCAGTAAAGGAGAAAAACCTAAGCTATATAAATATTATTTTTTTCCTAGCTCTAAAAGGGTTAATTGTAACTTTTGTGGGATAAAAGGACATATAGCTAAAAACGGTTTCTTAAGACAACCTCAAATTTGTGGTATTAAGAAAGCCTATGTTTCAAAAGACTTATATGATTCAGCTGATTTTAAAAGAACAAAGCAAATCTGGATACCCAGATCATTGCTAGCTAACACCCATGGACCCAACAGAATATGGGTACCAAAGTAATTTGTTTGAATGTCGTTTCTGGTAGCAGGCCACCAGAGTAGAAAAGATATATGGTACATGGACAGTGGCTACTCAAGACATATGAGTGGAAACTCATTGAATTTTTCTTCACTCACTCAAAAAGAAGGATGGCTTGTCACATTTGGTGACAATGCCAATGGAAAAATCATTTTCATTGGAACTGTTGAAGATCCAAAAACAGTCTCAATCAACAAAGTACTTTATGTACAATGATTAAAACACAACCTGATAAGTATCTCTCAACATTGTGATTATGGATATACTGTTGATTTTACTAAAAATTGATGTGTCGTTTCTAAAGATAAACTGTTTAAATTTAAGGCACCAAGAACTAATAATGTCTATACTCTGGATTTAAATTCCTTGTGTAAACAACAAGTAAACTGTTTTACTGCTAAAGTAAGTGAATCTTGGATCTGGAATAGGAGACTTGGACATTGCAATGTATATGTTTTACATAAATTATCTAAGAAACATCTAGTTTCTGATTTTCTTAGTCTCAAATTTGAAAGTGACAGATTATGTGATGCATGCCAACTTGGCAAGAAACACAAATCATCATTCAAATCTATTAATAAATTTGCTACAACCAAACCTCTAGAACTTATCCATATGGATTTGTTTGGACCTTCCAGAGTAGCAAGATTAGCTGGTAAATTATATGTTTATGTATTAGTTGATGATTATTCTAGATTTACTTGGATTTTCTTTTTGAAATCTAAAAATGAAGCTTTTAAATTATTGGAAAGTTTCTTCAAATCTGTTCAAAATGAAAAATGTTTTAATATAATCTCATTGAGAAATGATCATGGTTGAGAATTTGAGAATCAGGAATTTAATTCCTTTTTCTCAAACATGGGTATTAAACATAATTTCTCTGCACCAAGAACACCTCAACAGAATGGGATTGTAGAAAGAAGAAATAGAACAATTCAAGAAATGGCTAGAATTTTGTTAAATGAATATAGCATACCTATATATTTTTGGGAAAAAGCTGTAAATACAGCTTCCTATATAATTAATAAAGTATTAATTAGACATATTTTGAAAAAGAAATCCTATGAACTATGGAATAACAGAAAACCTAAAGTAAACTACTCTAATGTTTTTGGATGCAAGGCTTATATCTTGAACACCAAGATAATCTTGGTAAGTTCGATCCAAAATATGATGAAGGTATTTTCTTAGGATATTCTACTACATCCAAATCTTATAGAGTCTATAATAAAAATTCAAGGATTGTTGAAGAATTAGTTCATGTGAAATTTGATGAATCTGATCTCTTTGAGAAAAGGACATATCAAATGGATGAAACTGACTCTAATGATAACATGAGACTTGAGAACTTAAAGAATGAATTTGAAAATGATATAAAAGAAATTCAGTCTAGTTCAGAGGAACATGATACTGAAGAACCTTTAAATGTATTTCCTAGACATTCTAGAACCCTAAAGAATCACCCTTTATAAACTGTGATAGGTGAAATAGAAACTAGTATTCAAACTAGAAGAAACTTAGGAAACCAAGTGGAATTCTCTGCCTTCCTATCCCAACAAGAACCCAAGACTATAGAAGAAGCTTTAGATGGTGAAAGCTGGGTAATAGCAATGCAAGATGAATTAAACCAGTTTAAAAGAAATGAAGTTTGGGAATTAGTAGAAAGAACTAAGAATTATCCATTAATAGGAACCAAATGGTTCTTTAGAAATAAACAGGATGACCAAGGCACAATAACTATAAATAAAGCAAGATTAGTAGCTAAAGGATATAATCAAGAAGAATGAATATATTATGATGAGACTTTTGCAACAGTAGCTAGGTTAGAATCCATTATAATCCTTTTATCCTATGCATATTATATGAATTTTAAATTATTTCAGATGGATGTTAAATCTGCCTTTTTAAATGGTTATTTAATAGAGGAAGTTTATGTTGAACAAACTCCTGGTTTTGAAAACTCTCAAAAACCTGATTCTGTTTTTTAACATACTAAAGAACTTTATGGCCTTAAATAAGCACCTAGAGCTTGGTATGAAAGATTAATTTCTTTTCTTTTCAAAAATGACTTTACTGTTGGATTGGAAGATCCAACACTCTTTAAGAAAACTGTGAAAAATAATGTTTTATTGGTTCAAATTTATATTGATGATGTAATTTTTGGATCAACTAATAAAACTCTTTATCCTTCATTTTCAAAATTAATGCAAGAATAATTTGAAATGAGTATGATGGGAGAATTAAATTTCTTTTTGGGTCTTCAAATATTTCAAAAAGATTTTGGAAATGTTTTAAATCAAAGGAAATACATTGCTGATTTACTTAAGAAATTTGGACTTGAAAACAGCAAGCCATTTACAACTCCTATGTGTACTAATATAAAACATGATTTGGATGAAAATGGGAAATCAATTGATAACAAGTTATATAGAGGTATGATTGGTATTTTATTATATCTTAATACTAGCAGGCCAGATATAATGTATTCAGTATGTCTTTGTGATAGATTTCAATCAAATCCTAAAGAATATCATTTAACCACTGTCAAAAGAATTTTTAGATATTTAAAAGGAACTATTTTTCAATCTCTACTTTATCATAAAACTTCTTATTTTAATTTGATTTAATATTCAGATGATGACTTTGGAATTTTTAGATTATATAGAAAAATCACATCAAGAACATGTCACTTTTTAGGAAAGTCTTTAGTGTCATGGTCTAGTAAGAAACAACATTCAATTGCCCTGTCAACAGCCGAGGCAGAATATGTTTCTGCTGGCAGTTGTTGTGCACAAGTGTTGTGGATGAAAAACACTCTTATGGACTTTGGATTGATTTTTAATAATACACC
The DNA here is from genome assembly GCA_963277665.1 of Viscum album. Lineage (NCBI taxonomy): Eukaryota > Viridiplantae > Streptophyta > Magnoliopsida > Santalales > Viscaceae > Viscum > Viscum album. Next base: position 1,545,235,394 of record OY728130.1, read on the forward strand.
TATTTTATGTGATAATACAAGTACAATTAATATTTCAAAAAAATCCTATTAGTCATTCTAGAACTAAGCACATTGATATAAGACATCACTTTTTAAGAGATCATGTTATTAAAAAGGATATATTTTTAGAATTTATAAATACAGAAATTCAATTAGCAGTTATTTTTACTAAACCACTTCCCAATGTAAGGTTTGATTTTATTAAGGGGTAGGTAGGTTTATTTAATTTTAAATAATTTTTTATAAATTTTATTTATTTAATTTTATTTATTTTTGAAAATTGTATTTTGTTTTTGAACACTGTTTAAGATATTTTTTATGATTAAGTTCGCCGTATGCAAATTTTATTTGTTTTTAAAATAAATGTAATGATTAGTGATTACACCGGAATCAAGGCTGTTAGAGCCCCTTCAAATTCGAAACTGTTTCTTTTCCACAACAAAACCCTTTCGAACCCAAAAACTGCATACTATTGCACACCCCTAATCATCGAATCTTCAAACCCTAAAATCTTAGAACCTTCAGAAATCTACTCAAAAATGGAAAAGACCAAGCGAGCAGATGAACCCGAGAGTAGTGACGCGAAGAAGAAAAAGACAGTTGGACGAAAAAATTTGCAAGGTAAAGTTATAGATCTGGAATGGATGTTCGAGACGAATCTGATATTGAAACAGGCTTTATCTTCTCAAAACCTTGAGCAGACATTCAATAGTGAAAGGTCTGAGTTTTTGTTTGAGGTAGAAATGCATCATTTCTTCAGATCAGTTCAGTTTAGTCTATGTGAGGATGAAGACACTATGATTGAAAAGATTGAGGATAGAGATTTCTCAATCTCTTCTATTGAAATATGACAAATCCTAAATTGCCCGCATGAAGGAGTATACCATTTTGATTTGAAAAACATAGGAGATGTTGTGTATAAATCCGAGGACATTATTTCCTTTTTGTTTGGAACATCAACTATTAGAAAAATGATGGTGAAAGATTTAGAACCGGATCAAAAGATCCTGGTTAAATTTGTTCAGACTGGAATAGCTCGCAGAATGGCAGAAATGGAAAAGAATTTGTAGCCTAATATGTACATAATGTATCTTCTATTAAGTGATATCAAATTAAACTTCCCAAGGTACATGGTAAGGTACCTCAATTACTATTGTCAAAGTCATGCCTGAATGAACTATTACCCTTTTGGTCAATTTATTTCTAAACTGTTGTTCAAGAAGGATATGGTGAGACTGTTGGATGCCAGAGTTCGTTGTCATCACAGCAATGTATTCAATGCTAGAACTCTAAGAAAAATTGGCTATTTCTAGAGCACCATTAAAGGAAAACTTTTTCCAGTAGGAGATGAGGATGACTCCGAGAGTTCTTAGGCTCAACCTGCTAAGTCCAAGGAGGGAAAAGCTGAATCAAGAGTCAGTAATGTAGCAAGAAGGATCCAATTTGAAGTGGTAGATGTTGAGGAATAAATAAGTCTGGAGGGACTTCAATCTCGAAGAACTATACCTGTTAATGAGGAAATTACTTCCCCTGCATTGACAACAAAAAAATCTTTATTTTCTTATAATTTTGTAAGAGAAGATGCTATTGATAAGACCATGAAAGATTTTATTGAAAGGACAGAACCAGTATAGGGATCAAGAGTTCAAGAATAAGTTCAAAGGGAGACTCAGGAATATATTGTAGCTAATGTTGAAGTTACACTTCAACAGGAACAAGATAAGGAGGCAGAGCCTGGTGAGGAAGTGGCCAGACCTGAGGAAAATCCTGAAAATATTGTTCTAAAATTCCAGTGGAAGAAAAATATGCTGATGTTTGTGATGAACATCTACCTAATGCTCCAAAAGAGGTACTTCAAGATGATTTTTCTATGGAGGAGTCTGAGGACTCTAAGAAAAAATCTGTGGACCAACCCACTCAGGACAAAGAGAAATAACAATCTGATGCTGACTCATTACCTTTGTTATTGGTGCATCATCCAGATCCTGAGAATGCGAATCAAGCACAAGGTACCTCTGATTCAAGGAATAAAGAAGTTGAAGAACTGTACAAAAAGGTGTCTCAATTGTAATCTTAGAATATCACTCTGAGAAATGCCTTAGACTTAGAACAATTGAGATTTCAAAATCTGAAGGAGAGTACATTCTCAAGGCAAGAAGTTGAAATGTTTAAAGAGGATATGCTGAATGCAGTTGTCAAGTTGAAATCTGAAATGGTTATGAAGACAGATTTATCAGATCTAAAATTGTTTATAGAGAACCAATTTTCATCAGTTGAAAATAGTTATGTTAGTGGATCAGGTACTTAACCTGATTTAATCAGAAAATTTCAAGCTATCACAGCCGCAATGAGCAACATGAATGATAGGTTGAAATATCTTCAATGTAACAGTGATCCATTATCAGTGTTGCTGGACAATCAAAAAAATTTAGTGGATCAACTAACATCTAGTGAGCCACCAATCAGAACACTGTTAAATTAGATGTCAATGAATCTGTCAGTGTTTATAGAAAAAGCGGAAAGGATGCATGAGTTTTTCAGGGTCAATTTAATCAAGGATATCCATATCACTCAAGAGAACAGAGAGCCCATTATCAAACTTGTAGATGGGGTGATGAAGAGACTCAGGGAACTATTTATAGAAATCAAGTCTACAATCCAGAGGAGATAGAACCTATTGACTACCTTGCTCAAACATTGATTCATGTGTATATCATTATCATATACATACTGCTGTTTTTGAATGAAAATTTCCTCCATTGTTTATTTGTTTCTTTCTATATTTTTTTATTACTGTTTTACATTAACATATGCCAGTATATCATATTACCTTACTATTAAACAGTTAATTATATCATTTACTAATTTTCAGTACAACATCAATCTGTGTTTTATTCCATATTTTATCAATCGTTTTGATATCACAAAAAGGGGGAGAACTTTGGATAAACACTACATTTTATTTAAGTATCTTTTTGGGAGAAATTTGGTTTTCCATTTATCTTATTGTGGGAGAAATTAAAAATGGATAAATTTAAGGAAAAATTAAATATTGTTTTATCCTCTCAAATTTCTAAAACTTTATTTTGAAAGTTAACTTCATTTAATTAGTCTTATTATTTTATGGGTTTTGTGATCATCAAAAAGGGGGAGATTTTTGAGAATATTATTGTTTTCAACAATACATAATAATTTTATTTAAAGGGGGGGATTATTGAAAATAATACTCTCTCTCTTTATGATAATTTTGATGCTCACAAATAACCATAATTATTTTCTAATGATTTTATTTGTTAAGAATTTTGCAGGAATTTATCATTTTATTTTACTCTAGAACTTATGGGAATTTATTATTAAAGTATTCGTATTTAGCGGATTCTGGAAACACTGTTCATGCCTTACTTATTCAGGATCTTCTTTAGCGTGTCTTGGAATAACTGTTCATACTATACGTGGATAAATGTAGCATCATGATGAAAATCATGTATACTTTTTTAGATAAGAGAAAAGTATGGTTAATCAACCATACGTTATCAGAAAAGTATAGAAGAAGAACCTTACGTTAGGAAGGAACCTTACGATTGGGTTATCAACAAAGTATGGAAGGAGAACCGTACGTAAGTACTAAACGTTACGTTTTTTCTCAAAAGTATGGTTTATCAACCTTACTTTTGTAAACAACCATATGTTCTTTGAATGGATCTTTTATCTTTCGTCTAAGAGTTGAAGAAAAAGTATGGATGATCAACCCTAAGTTTATGATCAACCTTATGTTTGAAGAAAGTAACATGAACCCTATGTTTGGAGGCCACATAATCAACCTTAGGTTTGGCATCAGAAAGTTTGAAAGATGATATTTTTATGCAACGGTCAGCAAGCTGATTGCTAGGCAGATTTCAAGCCAGATTTAAAGTCGATTTCAAAATATGACTTTGACCGATTCAAAGCCATTTTATCAATGGATTAAAGATCGAATTAAAAAGGATCTTTTTATGCCGAGTCTTCAGGGAAGTTATGACTACTCTGTAAATTCAAATTTTTGAATATCGTGAATCAAAAGGCGACTTTTATGGATCTAAATGTGCAGGGGATGTGCTCGTCTTTGTTATATATTTTTTCTCTGAGACACCAAGAATAGGAGTGTGGTGATCAATCTATTATTCAAAAATGTGGAAAACAAAGACTACAAAAAGCACTCAGTTCTACTGATTCAAAAGGAGCGTCAAATCTCTATTTATTTGAGAAGAAGGAACTCGGTAGAATATTCCCTTGTTCTACATCAAATATCTATTGTGGATCTAATAGTACTAAAGTTGTAAATTATATTTCTATATCTACTGCAATGGTATCGAATCAGAATGTTTCTTATGTGAATATTAATATTTCTGAAGGCGACTATCCATCTACTGTCAATTTCATTATGTTGCAATTGTGAAGATCAACTAGAAAATTTCTTTCTAATATTCTTTTGATCTTGAGTAACCAGATTCTCATACTAAGCTGAGTAGGTTTTGTAAGTGAACCAGAAGGCTTTGTTTTTCCTTGGATTGTAAAGGTGTCAACTGCCTGTACTCAATTGTGAACTGGTCTGTTGAAACGAGGACCAGAAAATAAAAAACACCAAGATCGTGGAGTAGAGCATTGGTGGAGTGGACTAGGGGCCTTCTATTCCCCAAACCACTATACATATTTTGTTTCTACTATTTAAATTTCTTCTGCATCATTTTATCTGATTAAAGTTAAAAGGCAGAACACAATCTCGTAAAGATTTTTGAAAAGACACAATTCACCCCCCTCTTGTGTATATTTGGTGTAATCTGATCCAACAAATACCAACCATATTACATATTACATACAATATATATATTTTATATTTATAATTTAACCAAAAAATTATTTATCGATAGTTTTCAACCCATTTAAAATAATATATCAGAGATATAAAGTCTACACAATCGATCAGTCTTAGACATTAAACACCATGCACACATTTGTCTGTATTATGTGAAATCAAAAAATGAGGGGATCAATTTTCTCCCTCATCGCCACCATTTTCATCCTAATCATCACCAGTATCCCAAACATCCTCACTATCATCATGAACATCCTCATCAATATCATTTTCATCGTCGTCATCATCATCATCATCACTAAGAGTGTAATCACCTTGATCACCACTAGGTACCACATTACCATTACTCAGTGGATTATATTAGGAGGGTATTTTTACCATACAGGAATAAAACTTAGTAGAAACATCTTCTAGAAGTAATGGAAATAATGTTTCTATAGTTTTTAGTAATTTATCAGCGACCATTTTTCCTCTTTCACACTCCTATAGAGTTATTTTTTTCCTCAGTTGTTTTTTCACGAGTGTTTTTAATCTCGGTGCTATTATAGATTTTAGAGACATTTGATGAGGTCTAATATCCAGTGGTAATGAATCTAGTATCAGTTTGACACCATAATTTCCCTTGGTTTTCCTCACATAATGCCTATCTCAAAATTATCATTTGTATAAAGTTATTATTTACTTTCTCATTGAGGGCCTCTAGAGAACACTATTGAAAATATAAATAAGATATTTAATTAGGAATTATATAATAAAATTTCAAATATCAATAAAAGTAATTACAATCAATTATTTTTGTTTTTTCATTTATGGAACTTCCATCTTTTTCCTCCTACTCAAGAAAATTTATTTTTCTCGAGGAACACACCCTTCAATACTCAATGTTTTTTGCTGCAAATGACATTAATTACTATATTAAATAATTATTAAATACTATGAAATTTACAAAATAAATCAATTAAATTTCAATGCAATTTTTTTACTTTGGGCTAAGGGTATTCATATTATTTTTATTACATTTTTTATTAAGTCAGGTTGAATTGGATTGTTAATTTTTTTTAATCATTTTCATTTATTCTGTATTAATTTAACTAGTTTTGAGTTAGTTTATTTCAAAGAATCATTTTGGATAATTATTTCACACTTTTATATCTATATGAATTATGTATGGTGCAAATATTATTAGTTTGGTTAGATATAGTTAATTTGAGTTTGTTTTGTTTCATCTCAATTCATTTAAATTCAATTAAATTTGATTCTTTGGATCAATTTTTATGTGTTAGTTGGGTTCATTTCCATTAAATTTAATTTGATTTGATTTTATCAATTTCATTTCGCTATATCCTCATTAAGTTGGATTTTAATATATATTTTTTTGGTTTTAGTCAGTTATTTTTCATTTAGTTTCTACTTTTTTGGAATTATTTGAATCCTTTCAATGTGTTTTCATGACTTATACTCTTTATGATTCCATTAATTTACCATTAGTTAATTTAACGATGATTAAATTTAAATATTATTTGATTATTTTATATATAATTGATATATTTTTCATTATTACACTTTCATTCAATCCACATAAATACAGTTTTAGTCAGTTTGATTATGTTTATGGTAGGTTAGTTTGTGTCGGATTGGTTCAATATAGGTGATTTATGTTTAGGTCATGTCGATTTGATCTATTTAGTTTAGGGGGTATTATTCTATTAAGAAAAAGGATCTTGGAGTTTTTTATCTATAGTTTGCTTTTAATCCATTTAAATTGATTAATCACTATTTAGATCAGTTCAATGTTGTTTTGGTACATCGGGGTTGGTTTGGTCAAACTCATTTAGGTTGGGTCTCATTGCACATGATTTGTTCAATTTTGATTATATAAGGTTAATTTGGATTGATTTAGATTGGTTCTATTTTTAAATGGGTATTATACATTTAGTCATGGGATGGTTTAGTTGTTTATGTATGTTTTCATTTTATTCCATTTACTTTGATTAAATTTATTTTAGTTAAGTTCAATAAATATTTAGTTTTGTTTAGTTGTGGTAGTGCCTAGTAAAAATTAATTGGTCATAAAAATTACCTATAACCTCTCGTCTATCATTATTGTGTACCCCAAAGTGTAAATATATATTATAGAACCATTATTTTTTTTTTAATTTTTGATGCATCCTAAAAAAATATTCAATACAATTAATAAAACTAAATTTCAATACAAAACATTAATGTTTAAGAATATCTTAAACTCAAAACTCTTCCACTAAAGACATTAAATCCTTCGGGATTCCAAGTAGTTGGACCGTCATCAAAGATGAGTACACGCACTAACTATGAACTAAATATAATTTTACAACCAATACATAACTCATGTTTTTATAATCACCATAATTCCCCAAGTTCCATCAATTGTCCCAACTTTATAGCTTGACAATCGAGAATGTCAAATTGACATTGTGACAAACATACAAATTCATATAAATAAAATAATAAAATAGACCTCAATTTATCAAATTTTCTTACCATTATATACACCCATGAATTCTCTTAGATTTTATTATCGATATGCCTCCATGAGACTGGTTACATTGGAATGATATTTTTGTAATTGGATAAAGATTCCATGAAACTTCTACATTTCTTGGACCATTTACCTGTCATCTGATTATATTAATTGTAATCTACCATTAATTTTTTTTGAAAGTTCTAGGATTTATGCATATGTGTGCAACCATGTCAGCTATTAGGAAACCCCACTAAATAAAATAAAAGGAAACAGTATAATTAATTAATAGTACAACTGTAAAAAATGTTATGATATAATTTGACACACTTATAATCATAAACCGAAGCCAGGATGATCATTAGGCTCTAATGGATCCACAAGTTCTTCTAGATTATTACCCTATGAAGGATGTGTCCACTCTAATGTATGGTCTGGGTTATCTACATGTGGTGAAGTGGAAGATGAAGGGGCACAATCATCAGACTCAGGAGGGGTAGGTGTACAAAGGGAAGGCAACCAATAATTGATAGGATTAGGATAATAGAGATGAGTGATGCACATGGATTTCATTGACATTTTAATATTTTTTTATTTAGTTTTTATTATTTCTTTTACTACTTTTAGTTTTTTAGCTTCCTTTCATAGTTTTTTATTATTTTAGTTATTTTTATTATTTTCCCATTATCTATATATAGATATTAGTATTTTAGTCTTTTATTATTTTATATTAATTGTATATATTTTAATTAAAATTATTATTATTATTATTATTATTTTCATTAACATTTTATTTTAATTATTTTTTATAGATAATTATTATCTTATATATTTAATTCTATTGTTATAATTATAATTATAATTTTTATTTTTATTTTTTATTAACATTTAATTTTTTTAATAAGATATTTTTATTTTATTTTTTTATTTTTGTTTGGTTTTGACTTCTCCCCACCCCTCCCCCCAATACACCAATCACTACCTCCCCTCCCACCCCTCCCTAAGTACCTACCACCCCCACATTATTTTTAACCTATCTCACCCCCTCCCCATTCCCCCACCCTTCCCTACCATCCCCCCATGTCATTCCATGCCCCCCATCATCCTACCCCCCCTTCCTTGACCACCCCTATACCACTCCCCCTCTTCCCCAACCTCTCCACCTGCTTCCTCCTATACAAGAACGAAATCCCATTCTGATCTCCCTCTTCCTCTAATGGACTGCATAAGCATAAAGGCAATAAGGTATCAACCCGCCTCCTATCCATCACACAATAGTTAACCAGCCATGGAGTCATCTTTTGTGTTATGAATCCATGTGGTCTAGATTTATTTGGTTATTTTTTGTTAGAAAAAATGTGGTTTAGGACCAACATCAAATACCATGAAGGGTTTTTGGTAGGTATAATTTCAATTCATTATTATTTTATAAATTTTTGTATTTTTTTAGTCATTATGTCAGGGTAATTTTATATGTGTCGAGATGTTTGAGTGAATAACTAATATACTAAATATGCCATGTGATATTTTTATTTTATGGTTAATTGTCAATTAAATTTATTTTAAATTTAATTTTTTATGCTTTAATTATATTTCCACTAAACAAATTTCTAAAAATTTAAATCGGTCATTTTTATTCATTATCAATTCTGATATACCATGAAGGTAACCATTTTGACCAGCTGTAGTGAAAATAAGTGGCTTGGATTTTTGAGAAATAGATGGTGTCATTTCATCATTCAGTTAGATACGCAAACGTGTCTCCAAGTATATTTATAACATGAGATAATGGGACTTTAAAAAATGAGGAGATTAAAAAATTAATCCTCCAGAAATGATTTATAAATTCCAAACTGGAAATAATTAGGCTGAATAAATATTTAATCACATGAAATGATATTTTGAATAGCTAAGTAGTAGTTTTATTATGACATTATCATCCTAGAAAAAAAGTTTAGAATTTATATTTCAACTAAATTTTATTTAATTTCAATTTAATTTATTTATTCCACTTTCTCAAATTTATATTTTATTAAAATAATTAGAAATTGAATTTCCTCAATTGATTCTCCATATTATCATTGTTTAATTAGATATCTTTAGTGAAATATATTATGTTATATCTATGGTTGACCCTACTCGCTATATTTACAATATCCATTTGGTTATAAAATCTTGAAAATTGGATGCGTTTTGATGTGTGTACCAAATTTCTGGCACCATTTTCTGGGAGCACATGCACGTATAAAATTAAAAAAAATTCATGTAAGCCTTCTTTCAGAAATCATTTCACAAAATGGTTAACAATTTTAATTCACCTCCTTCAAAAAAAATTGGTTTAGCTCTTGATCAAGAAAATTAAAATCAAATAAAATAGAAATCTGTTATTGGTAGCTCTTCTGAAACCCAAATGAATCAATGAGAGGAAAACCTCGAGACATAGATTCCAAAACTTCATAGTGGACAACTCCACCCACTTTTATAAAACTATATTAATAATAAAAATCTCTATACTACTATGAGAGTAGAGTTTTGACCAAACATAGTCATTGTAAGCTCAGGTACAGTAAGATACATAATTCAAGTGACACTATTTGAACACAATTTAAAGACAATCAACCTACTCCAACAATATGCACAATTTCATGTATTGAGAAGAGAATACCCTTATATGCATGTGAATAGATTTCTTGAATTCGATAAAACATTTAAATATAATGTTGTCATCGATGAGGCATTAATCCTATTACTATTTCCATTTTCATTGAAAGATAAAGCTAAGGACTTGTTGGAAAGTCTTTACATATAAATAGTTTTCACCTAGGAAATGTTGAGAACAAAATTTCTGGATCGATATTACACAACAGCATAATATTTGAAAAAAAAGAGAGACCTAAAATCCTTTTGTTAATGTGAATATCAATAATTAATAGAAACTTGGTAAATATTCAAGTATATATTAAGGTGTTGTCCTCATCATGGGATGAAGTTGGTGAATTAGTTGCAAGATTTATACTATAGACATCAACCTAAGAGTAAGTCCACAATCAATATAGCTAATGGAAATGCGTTCATGGAGATAGGTTCTAAATATTGGTACACATTAATTAAAAACATAGAGGAACATGGTTTCTAGTGGCTAGGATACTTTTCATGAAGAAAATCAGGAGTTCATCAACTTTATTCTCACGAATTCAAGGATGGAAAATTTGATGACCTCAACAAGATGATTGAAAATTTTTCATTGAGTCTGCCTAAGTAAGTTCCCTAAAATATAGTTCAAGATATAAACTTTTCACAATGTGGTAGGCCTTAGGATTTTCCCATGTGTCCATATAATACTTTTTAGAACAATATGTATGATTATAACTTTTTGAGTTATAATAAAGGGAATTAAGGAAACAATTACAACATAAACTGGTAAAGAAATTTCTAGAATCATTGTTCAAATGAACCAGTGGATACTCACCCAAAGAACCAAAACATGGGTCCACATGGGTTCCCTACTCAACCTATCTTCAGACCCACCATGAAATCACAAGATCAAGGATTTTAGTAGAAATAATACCAACCATTTCGTCAAAAATAACAGTATAAGGAGAAAATTCAATCAATAGACTCTGCCCCTACTATAGCACAAGTTTAGTAATATTCGGGAGAAACAGAATAAAAATTTATGATGTCTAATAAGACAAGGATCAAATTAGAGGAGATTCAAACAAAATACTTACTCGCATATATGCGTAACCTTGAAAATCAAGTGGGTCATTTAGCTAAATTTATGAATAACCTATAATTGGGAACTCTATTGAGTAATAGGATATTTACCCCAAGATAACAGAAAAAATTTATCACATTGCGAATTGGTATATAATATCGAGAGAACCAAGTGCCTGATTCTCAACCAATATATGGGATACCTACACCCACCATGGAGAATGGTAACTCAACAAACAATGCAATCCAACTTAAAGATAATGAGGAGGAAGATTAAAATGAACTTGAAAAAATTGAAAATCCATGAAAAAAAGAGGAATATGAGGCACTCAATGAAAGAGTGAAGGTTCATATACCACCTACTCCATTTCTAAAAAGACTAATGCAATTTATTTTGGATGGTAAATTTTTTAAATTCATTGATATGTTAAAGAAACATCACATAAATATCCTTTTTTTGGAATCAATCACACAAAATCCACACTATGATAAATTTATCAAGGATATTATATCAATAAGAATAAAACTAAATGATGTGGAAGTTGTTTTAATGCACGTGGATTGTCCATCTTTCATACCCAGATCCATACCTCCTCAACCAAGAGACCCAAGTAGTTTCACTATTCCTTTCAATATGAGAGGATGTCAATTTGGAAGACCTTTGTGTGACCTTAGAGCTACTGTCAACTTCATGCCATCTAGAGTTCTTGAGGAATGGGGAATAAAATAATTAAAGCCAAAAAGGGTCACTATGAAAATGGAGGACCGATCATTGAAGCATCCTCGAGGAATTCTAGAGGAAGTTCTCATCAAGTTTGATAAATATTACTTCCTTACTGATTTCATTGTCCTTGATATGGAAAAGATAAAGATATCCCACTCATTCATGAGAGACTTTTATTAAAATCATGTAGAGAGCTAGTTTATGTACAAGGGGGAAAATTAATTTTTAGAATTGGGGATGAAAACATAAAATTTGATATCCAAAATGCTATGGAAATACACTATAATGCTGAAAGACATTTCATGGATATGATTGAGGAATGTGATGGGTTAGAATGGGATGCACTGAATCTCAAGGTTTTACATAAAAACAAGGATTCAACTTAATCAATCAAGGAATTATAATTCTTATAAACATAGTCAAGCCTTTTTATATACAAGAGTTAACCTTGTTGACACCATCACTTGAAAAACCTCCAACACTTGAGCTTAAAACTCTTCCACCAAATCTAAGATATAGCTACTTGGGATATTTAAATACCATTCCAGTCATCATAAATGACAATATTTCAAGAGAATAAGATATAAAATTACTCAATTACATGTAACGATAGAAGTTATCAATAGGTTAGATGATTTTTGATTTTAAAATGTATAAGTCCTTACATATGCACTCATAGAATACATATGGAAGATAATTTAAAACCATGTACACAACCACAAAGACGCTTAAAACCTCCAATAAAATAAGTTTCTAATAAAGAAGGAATTAATATTCTTGATGTTAGTTTAATATTTTCAAACTCTAATAGTCAGTGGGTCAGCACATTACAAGTGGTGCCTAAAAAGGATGGGACCATAGTATATTGGAAGGAAAAAAGAAGAATTTATAACCACAAGAACTGTGAATAGATTGAGATCATTCATAATTATCAAAAATTTAATGATACCATCAGAAAGGAATACTTTCTATTACTATTTATTTATAAAATACATGAATGGTTGACATGAATATATTAATATTTTTTTCCAGATGGGTATTCCAACTATAATCCAATAGTGGTGACACCATAAGATTAAGAGAAGAGAACATTCACTTGTATTTATGGTACATTCCCATAACGATGAATGGGTTTTGGGATGTGAAATGTTTCTACCAAATTTCAATGTTGCATGATTGAAATATACCATGAAATATTTGAAGATTTTTTTTAAATATTCATGGGTGACTTCTCTATTTATTGGAATTATTTTTAAGAATGTCTTGAGCACTTGGATAGGGTTTTCATGAGATGTGAAGAAAAGAATCTGTTGCGCAATTGGAAAAAGTCACACTTCATGGTACAAAGTGGGATAGATTTAGGTCATAAAATTTTAAATAATGTCCATAAATATGACACATCCATGATCATTACTATCTTTATGCTACCCATACCTATTTCAGATCATTCAATTTAAGTTTTTCTTAGGCATGTTTGATTCTATAGATGTTTAATTAAAAATTTATATTTTATTCTCTTCCCCCTTATCACCCTATTAGGAGAAGATGTCACATTCCAATTTGGGTCTGAATTTTAGGAAAAATTTAATTTATCAAGGAAACAATTTGTTGATGAACTGATAATGATTTCACTAAATTAGGAGCATCTATTTTAGTTAATGTGTGATGTCAGTGACTGGGTAGTTGGTGTTACTTTGGGAAAAAGGAAAGAAAGGGTTTTTAGACCAATATATTATTCTAGTCACACTTTTAGTGAGGTTAATCACCATTACACAAAAATTAAAAATGAGTTACTAGCACTTGTCTTTACTTTTGATGAATTCTAATCTCATCAGATGTTCTCATTTGTCAATATCTATACATATCACTCTTCCCTATGTTATACGATGACCAAGAAAGATGCAAATCCCAGACTGATTTGATGGATATTTTTACTTCTATAATTTGACATTTAATTCAAGGAAAAAAAGGTATGCAAAGTTTCATAGCTAATTATTTATCATGCCTAGACCATGTAATAGTGAAATCAATGTGGAATTAATCAATGAAACATTTTATGATGAACAAATCTACCCCACTGGGACAATAACACCTTGGTATGCTTGTTTTATGAATTACATACCTTTTAGTGTGTTGTTCCCAGATTTATCAAATGAGAAGAGACAAATATTTTTGAATGAAGCCTGAAATTATTTTTGGGATTATCTATTACTTTTCAAGGAATGTGTAGATGGAGTGACCAAAAGATGCATCCTAGAAGAAGATGTTTATAGTGTTTTGAACCAATGTCATGGTGAAAAATATGGAGGACACAATGGAATTCATCAAAAATATATAAAAGTGTGGAAATGTGGTTTTTACTATCCTACCATTTATCATGACATTTGTGAGATTGTCATGAATTGTTTTAAATTCCAAATAACTGGGGGTGTATGCTGGAAGCATGAGATTCCACAACATTCAATCATGGGAATAAAAAAAATTAAATATGTGGAATCAATTTTATGGGACCTTTTCTTAAATATTATATAAAATTACACACCCTTATTTGTGTGGACTATGTGTTAATGTGGGTGGAAGCTGAAGTGTTTATGTTAAATAATGCATGATTTTTCATTAAAGTTTTAAAGAAACACATTTTTACCTGCTTCCAAATTCTCAGGATCATCATTATTCACCATGGTACCCACTTCAATAATTCATTATTTCATAAGCTAATGACTCACCATGGATTTCACCCCTACATGAACACCTCATACCATCCACATACCAATGGCCAAGATGATGTTTTAAATAGATAAATTAAATGAATTTTATATAAAATTGTGAGTACATCTTGGAAATATTGGTCTACCAAAATTGAAAACACACTTTTAGATTACTGGAATACATACAAGACACCTATTGTAATCTCCCTATACCGCTTGGTCTTCATAAAAACCATCCACCTCTCTATAGAATATGAACAGAAATCTTATTTGGTTGTGAATAGGTTAAATTATGATTTCAAACATTCTTAAGAGAATTATTTTTTACAGATGAATCAAATAGACAAGATTTGGAGAGAATCATATGACAATTATTTGATCTATAAAGAGAAAACTTAAGTCTTCCATGATAAACGGATCTAAGAAAGAATTTTTTTAATAGGTGACAAGTATATACTCATTAACTCATGGATTCAAATCATTGAAGGAAAGGCCAAATCAAAGTGGTTGGGTCCATACATGGTTATAATTATTTGTTCCTATGGGGTTATTGAAATAGCTAGTGGGAATATTCCTCTATTTATGATTGAGGGTTAATGCCTCAAACTTCATCGCACCTATGATACAATAGCCATCATTGAATAAGTTCACTTAAATTGAAAATGTGATCTTCTGGATAATGATCTTAAACTAACAACTAATCAGAACATGACCTGACTTCTTAAACATTTCTTAGTCTCTATTTATTGACATTCTATTGCTCATTATGGGTGCTTTTGAAATGAAAATTTCATTACAATGTTAGAGTGTCCATGTCTATCTCTTATTCCTCTTTTTTGGTCATCGACGCCCTTGTTATGTCACCATATAACCTCCTACTATGGGTGACTCATCATCTAGCTAATGTTCAGCACTAGCTTGATAATATTTCATTAGAGATCTATAATCAGAAGCCAAACCACATCGATGAAAATGGATGTTATTCCTTCTACACCTGATTCACGATCAGTACATTCCAAAGGTGGTTAATCCCTCCAATAATCCATTAAAGCTCGATGACACAACCACTAATTCTTACTGGTGACAAAGGGATTATGAGATAGTGGACTAAGATGATTGACCATTGTCTCTCTTTCTTGATGAAGATGTAAAATTTTGAACTTCCTGGGTGGAAAATCTTATTTTTCTCTTTTTCTTTTTTTCATTTATTTGTACTAGATTGTTTTAGGAAATAAACTTGGAATGTGTTGAAAAGATTCATCTATTACCAACCTTTTTGTATACAAGTTATTTTCCTACATATCTACTTACATTTTTATGATAATTGGTGTTATATTTATGATATGGTGTGGTTATATGTTTTCCATGTATAGATTTTATGGGTACATCTTTTTAGGAGCTTTATCAAATTGAAGCCTTCCTATATCTATTTCTCTTACTCGACGAAGTATTTTATTTTATGTTATGTTTTATACTTCTAAGAACACCATGTAATAGAACTAAATAAAAAAATATTTAAAAATATTTAAAAATTAAAAAAAAACATTCCTATCATTTATTGAACACACATGAAAGTTGTTGTATTTTTTTCATAAAAAAGTCAGAAGAATACCACATGTCTCTTTAGGTGGTTTGAAAAAATCATTTTTGTTTTATGTTTTTTTATTCTTGGAACCCTTATTTAAAAGGTTTTTGATATAATTTCTTACATTGAAAATGATTTCCTAAAACTTTTTTTCATTTTTGAGACAGCTATTTTCAATCATGCTCCTCTATGGTGTCCAATATTTTATTTCCATACTTGTGGGGATTGTGTCCCTTTTTAAATAATCTCCTATTTTTCTTTTTCTTGAGGGAATATTTTCTATGTTATGTATTCTATAACATTCCATGTTTTTCAATCAAGGAGATAGAAATTGGGAATGATGCACTAAACTTAATGAGTAATTTGTTTGTTTTCCATCCACTTTGACCCACTGATCTACCATTGTATTTTATCCATCACATATAATACATGAAGAATAATTTTAAGCATGATCCCATGTCTAATGCCCTTCGCTACCTAAATCTTGAATATTTTCCAGAGGAACTTCAATCTAAGTATGTGGGGATATATATTCTTCGAGAGGGTTGTTTGATGGGAAATGAGTCATTTGAGACACATGGAATGAAATTATCTCATCATGATCATATGTTTTATATTTCATAGTATATACATTCATTACATGTATTTTGATATGGGAATATATATTTTTTCGGTTCTAACAATGAGTATATATGATCATTACGTGGTAACCCTCTATTTTAGGGATAAATATAAAAGTGGTGATCCATTACTCAAATATATAGAAGTTTTCTATATATCTTATTATCACTATGATTATACTTAGTATGATCTACTTTAGTACCCTTATTTTTTTATTTTTTCTGAAATTTTTTTTCTTGGGGTTTTAGTGTTGATACTCACCAGTTTTTTCTGCCTATCTTATTTGAGTGAGTTGTGTCCCAAAAAATAAAAAATGAAACATTATATTATCATCATAGTTGGGATAAAAGATGTTTTATGTGTGGGGGTGATAAATTGAGTTAAACATTTGGATTGAAACTTATCATGCATTCCTTTTTTCTAAAAACTATCACATTTATTTTTATAACACATTGTTCTACAACCATAAAAAAATTTAAACCTAATGTGAAGACCTCAAGATTTGTGTTTTCTTTTTTATTTCCACTAGTGGAGGTGTGAAAATCATGTAAATACTATGGTAATCATTCATGTATTTGATAATTGAGATAAACCTTGATCAGGTTTCTCAAGTGATGTGACTGATGGTGAGGTTGGTCACATGATGCACAAGTGTAGGTACTTGTTTTGGAAATAATGATAGAAAAAAGGAAAATGGTTTTGAAAATTGAAATTTTAAATGAAACATGAAATTTTTTCTATAAATGGGATTGAAATTTTTTTGAACTCATAATTTTCATGTTTTTATTTTTCTATGATTCTAGTTGTGTATTTTCTCTGATTGTTTTTACTAGGAGTGTAAAAGCATAAGTGTGGGGGGATTGATACGCATGGATTTTATTGGCATTTTAATAATTTATTTATTTATTTATTTATTGTTTTTATAATTTATTTTAGTTTTTTTATATATGTTTCAAAGTTTTTTAATATTGTTATTATTTTTATAGATTTTTATTTATCTATATACTGATATTAGTTTTTTAGTTTTTTTATTATTTTATATTGATTTTATATATTTTACAAAAAAACTGTTATTATTAGTTTCATTAAAATTTTATTTTAATTATGTTTTTTAAATTTAATTATTATTTTATATATTTAATTATATTATTATTATTTTGATTAGTTTTTTTATTTTTTAATAACAATTATAATTTTTTGATAGGTTTCTATTTTTGAATTTTGCATTCGATTTTTTTTTAATTTTTTTGTCTTGACTCCCCATCCCCCCATCTACCTACTGCCCCTTACCATCCTTACCTACCTGCCTTCCCCATCCCCATTCTACGTATCTCACCTAGAATCCCCCTAACTTATCCCTTCCCTAATTTACCCTACCCCCCATCATTCCCCACTCTTATGCTCCCTCATCCCCCTTGCTCCCCCCTTGTGTCCCCCCTTCCCCCATACCTCACCCCCTCACCTGCCACTCCCCCTACCCCCCCCCCCCCATTTATGTTCCTCTTACCCTAGGTCTCCCCCCACCCCACACTCCCCATATTCTCCCACTTATACTCCCTATATTCCCTAGTCTCTCCCCCTACTTACTCCTATATATGCACAATATCCCACAACACTCACCCTCCCCCTCTACCTGACAGCATGGCCATGAATGTAGAATGGCACAGCCCAGCCTCATATCCATCAAGTTGCAATGAAACATCCATAGAATCCCATTATTATCTATGAATTTGGGTGGGTGTGATTTCATTATTGATCCAGTGTTAGTATAGTTGTGGTTGGGGTCTAGCATCAACATGCACGAAGTGTTCACTTTTCATTTTAATATCGGCGGTCTAAGATGGTACTACAAGCAAGAGTAAAAACCAACACAATGATTTTTTGGTACCATGGGTAAAATTTTAATTCATTTTAATTTTATCATTGTGAATAACTTTTCATTCGTGATTTTGGGGTAATTTTATATAAAAAAGGATGTTAGACTGAATAATTAATCTGATGCGTAGACCACGTGAGGTTTTTATCTTGTGGTTATTTTTCATTTGAATTTATTATTATATGAATTTTACTTTACATTAATTATATTTTATTTACATTTTTTTGAAAATTAAAGCTGGCCATTTTGATTCATATTCAATTCGTTGATACAGAGACGGATAACAATTTTGAATTATTGTAATGCAAATAGGTGGTGCATCTTTATGAGAAATTGTATGTGTCAATTCGTTGTTTGAGTTGGTAGTCGAACACATCTCATAGTTTATTTATGACATTGGAGAATGGAAATTTAATTAAATTATAATAATCAAAAATAAGCCTCTAAAAATGATTTATAATTTATAAATTGGTGGTAATTAGGCTGAATAAATATTTAATCATATAAAATTATATTTTTTTTGGACCCTTTGTAGTTTGATTAAAACCTTAGCATCTTGGACACAATTTTTGGATTCAGGGTTGATCATCATTTATTTAATTGAAATTTACATTATTTATTTTGTTTTGTCAATTTTTTTTTTATTAAAATAACTAAGAATAATAATTTCCCCAATTGATTCACTATTTGAACATTGTCCAATGAGATAATTTTAGTGAACAAGATTTTGTGCTCTTTTTGGTTTGACCCTAATCGAAACATTTACAGTATCCAGTTGGTAATAAATATTTAAAATATAGATGATATGTGACTTGTGAACCACTAGGGATACACCATAGGATATGAAAATGATATTTGAGAAGTATAGAATAAATAATATTATTATGGTGTAAAGGGTGGGAATATACCTAGTAGCTCATGTTATGGAAGAAAGTGTGTGAGATATGGGATCTCTATTGGTGGATATTTGTGTGAATGGGAATGGGGGGTGCTCCATGTTTCTCTAGTACCACCCCACTCAATTTTCTATGTGGTTGACCCCAACTAGTAGACTACGTAGAGTTCAAATCTGGTTTATATGAATTTCCCTAAAATAAATTGAATATATATTAAGAACATGACAATAAATTTAATCCATAATAAAAATATTACAATTGTTATACTCACTAGGGGAACCAATAGAGGAATCCCTAGATTGCATAGATATTTATCATTATAAAATAGTCTATTAATTTTAATTTATTCAATAACATTCACAATCTACCTAAGAATAAAATATAAATTTTTTGAAAACACTTCTTAAATATTATTCATATAAATTAGAATTCAAAAAAATGAAATAATATCACAACATCGTATTGTATACACCAAGATTAATAATGTTTTAAAAACCTGATGTAAAATTTTTTTGAGAAAGAATATTAAACTATTTTAAAAAGACTATTTTGAGGATGTTCACTTATGAGCTTTTTTTAGACACTATAATTTAAAAGAAACCTTTACATGTTTTTTAAAATAGTTTTAAACTCGGTTTTATAAATTGAAATAAATCTAATTAAATGAAACAAAAACAAACTCAACTAAAACATACCATTCCAAGTTGAAACCAAATTAAAGTAAATAAAGGGGTTCCAAACTGGGAAAATCATTCCAATATTAAATGAATGAACAATAAACCTATTTACTTGCTTCTATATATTACCAGACACTACTTTATATTCAACACAAATTCTTGCAATTTGACAATTTGAGACGTCAAATATAATATTTTGTTCAAAACCAATGGGGGAAAATGATTTCAATTATTTTCCCTCAATAATAAAAAATATGTCTTGGGATTACATCAATAATGGCACCATACTCAGGTCTCAAATGATATTTCACATAAAACGGTTGTTTTTACATTAATTCCAAAATATGTGTTTCATCAGTACCTAGGAAGAGGGTAATCTCAATAAAAGTTAATCCATAGTAATTAATAAATTTACCATGTTATATCATTGTGGAAAATCATGTGTATTTCATCACAGTGACTTGACCATGAGAGCTATAATCTATTAACAGTATTTTCTCAATAACTCGATAATAAGGCACATTTTCATATTAAGTCCTACTATCTGATACACTGGCATAACAATCTATTTTTCTATTTAAGATAACACCATCATGTTGTATTATAATATCCACCACTTGATCAATTGTAAAAAATTTATTCTCATTGACTATTAAATATTTTTATTCCTGAACTAAATTAATTGGAGAAAAATACAATCCTATAAAATCTTAAGAGATAGATTCAATAGGTAAACTCAATACTTAAAATATTCATGAATAATAATATTAAATTAATATATATATATTTAAATTGATTAAATTAATTTCCATACCTTTAACTTCAACCAATAAAGAAACTTTATGGTATGCAATGTCTCCCACCTTCTCAATAGAAATGAGTAATGAACTATACTTATAATTTTTTTATGTTCCCTATATAAAATGATAATAAAAGTTTAACTTATATATGAAATTAACTAGTATGTGATAACATATAAATATTCAAATTAATTACTTGATATAGTCATCAAACAGCCCATAGTTAAAGAATATTGGGTGATGTGCCATATCTCGCTCTTCAGAGCTCAATGTAGCCAATGTGTATAACCCGAGAATCCTTTTTTGGGGAATAAATGGAAATTAGGGATAAATTTTCCCATAATTATCATATTTATTTCTTATTGGTCGGTTATTTATTGTGCTCACATCGGAAAAATACATTGAACAAATTTAGATACATTATTGAGATAGATAACCTCTCATAGTGGAACCTTGAGGATAATTCATGTTGTACACATAAAACTTCATTGTGAACATATTTCTATCATTAGTGTACATAATGTAAAATATCCACCAAGATGTGTTATATTTGGATGTTAGACTATTAAATTCTCCATGAAAGTGTAAAATTATTGTGGAAAATATTTCTCCAACTCACACAAAATTAATTATTCCATTTTTTTATTTTTATCAAGAATGATTTGGATAGCCTTTTAGCACAAAGGCCTATATTAAATTTCTTAAATCGAATCACTAACACTGTTACATTATTGGATTATAAATTCCATATTTATATTGGCACTAATTCATGAATAAGGATGCGATAATCATGAGTTTTTTCGAATTTTAATTTAAACAATTTTCTATTGACTTTTCTATATATATTTCTTCTTTTCTACTAATTTACACATTTATTATTAAAATTTGGAGGGATTTAGTGCATCATGTTAGCCTATAAAATTGAAGGCCAAGGGTTTCCCCTATAACAATCCCCACACCTCTAGGGGGAAGGGATCCAAAGAAGGTAAACACCATAAGGTTGACCTCCTCGGTCATCGTGGAGGCCAAGAAGTCAGCCCCATGGTTCCCCTAATGACAAGTATGGGGAAGATAAATATAATTATATAGAATACACTTTCACATGAAAATTATATTAATAAACGGCCAAGGAGTATACTATAAGCCTTTAAAACAACTCCATATAATTTTAGAGCCCATCTAAACTGTAGACAGCTAGATATTATGAGTTTGGAACATCTCAAGGCTACTGAGTTTGGCCTTAGCCACAACATTTAAGGAATAAACATTCCAATATAATGTTATGAAGTAAAACAACACTAAACCAGAAGATTATTGAACCACTCCTCCCCCACTCATGTCCTCTGATTGCATGCTCCATCTGTGTGGAGTTTGAGTTCATGAGGGGGGGGGGGTCCAACGCACCCAATGGCCCAACTATAGGGGCAGTCATGACTGATGAACTCCTTGAAAAGTACCACATGAGAGATAGGTCATCATCGTGATGCTTCATAAGGCATGCAAGATCTGATATAGGGATCCTAGACCTCACTACCAATTCCTGTCCTGATGGGGATGTCTGGCATGCCAATTCTATTACATGTCTACCATAGACACCAACAACCCGCTGAAAGAAGGTCTGTGTGAGTGTATTCTTCAAAATTTCTCCATTTAGAACACTTATCTATATATTTTCATGAATAACCATTAAAAACCTTGATATTCTTCAATACTCAAACAACATTATTTTTCAATAAATGTTTCATCGCTTAAGAAGAACATGTAACATTCTATTTATTTTCACTGATACACAAGGGATGATATTTTAGTCAAATACCCTAATACAATAAGTAATTCCAATATCATAAGTAATATTTGGTCTTCCCCTTAATATTAAAAATAATTAGAAGAAAAATTTTACATATATTTTTCTTCAATTTTCATTACTACAAAACAATGATGTTACAAATTGGTTGAACAATATGCCAAATCATAAAACATGCTTTTATTTTTTCAATTTTAAGTGGATTTAGTTCCAATATTATTCTAATTTTTAGATTTCATATGACCATTACCTAATAAAATATCAAAAAAATATTTAAATTCATTATGTAAATTTATTCCTGACATTTATTGAGGTAGATTTTTAGTATCAACAAATATTATCAAACATCTGATCATTCTTCCTATGTGGATGATCCATTGGAATGAATTGTAGATTCCCCATGAAAATGAAACTATAATGATATTTAATTCCTCTACATCATGAATTATTTATAAAAATATGAAATTATAATTTGATATTCATTATCTAACTTTACATCATTTTATAATAAGTGAAATCATTTAAAGTCCATGGAAGAGCTACACACATATGAAATATATTTTTGAATAAGAATCAAATGTGTGCACACACGATTCCCAAAGTTAGATCAACTATTTTATTAAAGGGTTCAAGTAGAAATCTATATCATTTTTAGGATCAAAACATACAGATATTAGTATACTCAAGAAATTTAATGGTTTTTTCATACACATCCATGTAGGAATATTATAAACATGAATAAAAACAATCCACGTGTTGTGACAATAAAAAATCTGACCAAATGAATTAAAACCATCATAGGACATACCCAACCTAATATTATGCACCTATGTTTAAAAATAAGTATATCGTCTATCTGGTGTTCACCATGATAATCCATCTATAGGATAAGTAAATTCTTTGTTCTCTTCAATTATATTATAATAATTCTTATAAAACACTATTTTATTGAATATTTTATTGATAATAAATGATATAATTTATTCAAAATTTGTTAAATATGTTCAATTAGAAAGTATTTGGGATTAGATCATTCATTTGAATATTTGATGAAAATTCCAGTTTTACCCTTTCAAAATCACTTTAGTATTTCCATCATAAATATTTTTATTTGAATTATTTGAACTTAATATTTTTCAAATATGTTCCTTACTTCATGGGCTACAATTTCCATTCAGGACACTAGATCAGAAGAATGAATTTGGATAAAGTAATAGGGACATAACTTCAAAGGTGGGCTGGACACACCAGAATGGATAAACTTCTATATTTCAGCCATAACTCCTTCATATGGTCTTGTATTGATCCAAATTATTTAGAGGAGATATGGGACCCATATACTAACATATGATCCTTTTGTAAGGATGGCCAATTCACGCGTTTAGGTGTTCAAATGGGCGGTGAAAGTTGGAATAAAATATTTGGCCGAGATTCCCCATTCACACTTGAAACCACTTTGAACCTAGCCTCCCCAACACTCTATAAATTGGTTTTTTTTTCTCATTTGGTTGGGTTGGGACGTGCATTAGGAGATTGGAGGCAGAGGATAATTTTTTTCACCCAAATTATCCAACCATTGTAAGAGGGGTAGATCTTGAAGCAAGGATCCCCTCATCGAAGCCTCCTTCTCTTCTTTATTTTGTAATGTTTTCATTTGTGTAATAAACTTATTTGATCTTCTTTTATTCCTCATCTTTTCTTCTATTTTGTTTAAATTTCTCCTTCTCTTAATCTTAGTAATTGGGTTGGATTTCTTGAGTAGAAGCGTTATTGGGTTATACCCATTATAAACCTTTGCACATGCAAAACGCTTCTACGATGATTACGCCACCCATAGAAGAGTAGTCTTTTAGTAATCGATCTATCTTCTACCCTCTTTATTTAATTATTTTGAATCATTGAGATACTGTAATTCACTTCATATGATCCATGAATTGTAATCTTGCTTACCTCCTATGAAATTATTGGGTGACACACAAAACATAAACACCATACCACCCCCAAACAAATGGCCAGGCTGAGGTTTCAAATCGTGAGTTGAAACAAATATTGGAGAAAACCGTGCAGCCAAATAAGAAGGATTGGAGTAAGTGCTTGGATGATGCATTCTGGGCTTATAAGACAGCATAAAAGACACCCATTGGTATTTCCCCATTTCGGATTGTTTTTGGGAAAGCATGTCATCTCCCCGTGGAAGTTGAGTATCGGGCTTATTGGGCTATAAAGAAATGCAACATGGATTTGGCCCAAGCTGGAATCCAAGGGAAGCTGCAAATTCAAGAGATTGAGGATATTAGATTGTATTAATATGAGAACTCATGGATTTACATGTAAATATCAAAAGCATCTCATGATAGAATGATCCAATAAAAGGAGTTTCATGTTGGAGAGAAAGTCTTTCTTTACAGTTCACGACTGAAGCTGATGCCTGGTAAGTTGCGTTCCAGATGTTTAGGTCCTTATGTTTTGACTAATGTTTTTCCTTATGTTGTAGTGGAGATCACACAAAAGGACACTGGAAAGAGATTTACAGTCAATGGGAAACGTTTGGAGAGATACATTGAGGGACTTCTTACTGATGCAGTGGATTTTATCACACTGCATGACCCCATCATCACTTGAGCACATCAGGCTGTTCCTAACCCTTTTACTTTTATATTATTTGTCCTATTTAAAGATTCTGCATTTCATGTGCATATATCATCTCATGGGTTCACATTGAGTACAATGCAATATTTTAAGTGTGGGGGAGGGAAGCTTTTAGTTTAGTAATTTCAATTGTTTTCTTGATTTAAAAAAACACAAAAATGTGTGTTTTTCAAATTTTTTGTGTTTATTTTTCAATTTTCTATGTGTTTTTTAAACTTTTGAGCTGAAATGATTCTCATCACAATTTTTAAATGCATATCAATGAGTGAAACAATTTCTCCCTTGAAACTAAGCTTAAATGAATGCTGAAATGACTTTGTTTCAAGTTTAAATATTTAGTAATTTCATGAAAAGTACACTGAATTTTGAATCTCATGCCACATCTCACTGTCTTTATATTTGAAATCACTTTCCTGTTAGGCTTCTGAACCATTATTTTCATACTCTTTACATTCACCTCACTTCTTGAGAGAACCAAACCATGCTTGATTTAACTAGAATTTGATTTATTCCTATCAAAACCTGAGGGTTTGAGGTACTTATGTTTAAATGATTGAGGCATTTGTTTGGTATTAAATCACCTATTTGAATGAATCCTTTTTTATAATGGCCTACCATGAACATTTAATCCTTATATCCCTTAGAATCCATGCACATCCTGTTAGGTTAGCCACATTACAAGCCAATTTTCCCTATCCAACCAACTCTTGAAGTGAAATTGCATAATCTAGTTGAACTTAAGTGTGGAGGAAGCTATCTGGTGTTGTGCTACCACATTATATGATAATTTGGGTGGAAAATTAAATTCTGAAAAGATGTGTTTCCTGCTGAAGAAAGTAATTATATTGAAAGTTTTGCCTTCTCTGGAGCTTTCATGACAAGTGAAGTTGTGCATGTTCTGAGGCTTCTAATTGAGGTGTAAAGTTGTGCTTATCTGGAGCTTTCAAGAAAATCATGTTTGAGAATATTGAAATTTTTTATGCTAAAATGATGAATGGTTTAAACTTTTCATGACTTTTCATGATGTTGGAGCTGAATTGATACTATGGTTATTGAGGACAAGACCATATTTAAGTGAAAATTAGATTAATGCAATTTTTCTTCAAAAAGAGTCAAACCCTCCACATTCTGCCTCAGAATTTTTCACATCTAAATACTACCAACCGAAAGCCACAGAATAACCCTGAAAAGTCCTCATGATAAACATACGTCCATGACTCACATCGAGTGGTGATGTAGGAATTTATCAATCCTATGGTGACCCTTGTATGAGTTTGGATGAGAAAGACATTTCAAAAAAATTGATATTTGTGTGATAACAGAAAATTCAAGCGAGGTAAGTGTTTTGTGCATGGGAGGATAAATAAAGTGGAAATATATTGAATGATATAAATGAAGAACTTTAAATAAGGTTTTTTTATGAGTCATGATATCTTTTTATTCTTGGTGTGGAATTAATGGATCTCAATGATATGTGTTTTAAAATTTGTTTTGATTGGATATTGATGTTTACATGATATGAGGTTTTTCCCTGGAGTGCAAAAGGGTAAGTGTGGGGGAGTTGATAAAACACAATTTAATTGAATATTTTATTGATAATAAATGATATAATTTCCTCACATTGTGTTAAATATGTTCAATTAGAAAGTATTTGGGATTAGATCATTCATTTGAATATTTGATGAAAATTCTCGTTTTACCCTTTCAAAATCACTGTATTATTTCAATCATAAATATTTTTATTTGAATTATTTGAACTTAATAGATTGAAAATATGTACCTTACTTCATGGGATACAACTTTCATTCAGGAAACTAGATCCAAAGAATGCATTGGAATGGAGTAATTGGGCAATAAAGTCAAAGGTGGGCTGGACACGCCAGAATGGAAGATCTTTTGTATATCAGCCATAACGTCTTCATATGAGCTTGGATTGAGCCCATATTTTTAGAGGAGATAGAGGACTCATATCCGCACATATTATACTTATGTAAAGACGGACAATTCACTCTTTTAGTTGGTCAAATGGGCCGTGAAAGTTGGAATAAAATATTTGGCCGAGATTCCCCGTTCACACTTGAAATCACTTTGAACCTAGCCTCCCCACCACTCTATAAATTAGTGTTTCTCTCATTTGGTGGGGTTGTTATGTGAATTAGGAGATTTTAGGCAGAGGAGAATTTGTTTCACCCAAATTATCCAACCATTATAAGAGGGGTAGATCATGAAGCATGGATCCCCGCATCGAAGCCTCCTTCTCTTCTTTATTTTGTAATGTTCCCATTTGTGTAAAAAACTTATTTGATCTTCTTTTATTCCTCATATTTTCTTCTGTTTTGATTAAATTTATTCTTATCTTAATCTTCCTAATTGGGTTATAATTATATAGTAGAAGCATTATTGGGTTATACCCATTATAAACCTTTGCACATGCAAAACACTTCTACGATGATTACGCCACCAATGGAAGAGTAGTCTTTTAGTAATCGATCTATCTTCTACCATATTCATTTAATTATTTTGAATCATTGAGATACTATAATTAACTTAATATGATCCATGAATTTTATTTTTAAATTTTAAGAAACTAATCAAGCAATTGAATAATTAACACAAAAACACGCGAGGTCGGGATTTTGTGTAAATTGTGAGAGCGCGATCTTAATTGGTAATACAAGAACATATGGGATAAATTTATAGAGTTAAAATATAATCCCTAAACACAATTCATCTTCATTTCCAGAATGGATATGTGCCTTAATTTACCACTGACCATAATCTATCCTTAGAACATCAATCAAAGTAGGGTGCTGCGATTACATGTTCCGAAGATAACATAGGGTTTAATTAACTTCATCTTTGTGGTAAGGTTAATTCTCGTAGGGTTAGGGGGTTAACAAGTTAAGAGGTCATAATTAAGTGGATGTTAATTTAAATGATAATAATAAATAATTTACTGAAGAGGTAGAGTCAGATCGATTACGTCTTTTAAAATATTTTCTAAAAAAACATCTTCTTATTGTGTCTTTTTAATCAAACTTCATTTCAAAATTAAAAACAAAAAAATGCAATCTTCTTCCATAAGACATCTTCAAGTTTTATAAACTATAAACAACCACCCCCCATCCTTTAAATTAGTGTTTTTATTCTCTCTTATTTTATTTCTACAATACCTCTGAAGGGTTTTTTTAATTCACTTCCTCCTTTGAGAGATGACCTTGGTCAGCCACTCTGCTGCACCTAAGTACCCCACAATCACAATAATCATTTGTGGGCCTCCACGACAGCGCTCTTTCAAATTGGAATAATTTCCGGGGAGGCAAGTAATTTATCCAACCATTTATAGGTATTTATTTTATTTTTCATTTTATTATTTTCTTCACCTCTCTCTCTCATCTTTCCCCTTTCTCATGTTTTCATTTTTTTCATCATTTTCTTTTTTTTGGGACCATCAAATCAAACTTCTTATCATTTTATTATGGTCCAATTTTCTTCACTTAATTTTTATATTTATTTGATTTATGACATGAACTAATCCTGATGATCTCTTAGATCTTGACCTTGAGATTGAACGCAGCCTTAGGGCGCGAATCCGTCATTCTCAGTCTACGGGAAGTGTCGACATTTACCCAATTGGGGAATTCCTACACTCTAGGAATTTTGAAATTGGAAACACTTCTAAGTCCAAATTAAAACAAGAACCGATGGCTGAAAATAATGGAAATGAACTTAATAGAACCATTCGAGAATTGAATTCACTGGATATTAACTATCAACCAAATTTTATTGCATACCCAAACCTTGAATTGGACTTTGAATTGAAATCTGGATTAATTCACCTTCTTCCGAAGTTTCATGGATTATCTGGTTAGGATCCCAAAAAACACCTTATGGAATTTAATGTGGTTTTCTCAAATTTAAAACCAAGAAATGTTTCTGAAGATCAAATCAAATTAAGAGCATTCCCATTCTCACTTGATGGAGCTGCAAAAGATTGGATGTATTATTTGCAACCTGAAGATGTTACATGTTGGAATGATTTGAAACGTCTTTTCTTGCAAAGATTTTTTCCAGCATCGAGGACCACTTCTATTTGTAAGAAGATCTCAGGGATCAAGCAATCACAAGGGGAGTCAATGTATGAGTACTGGGAGCGATTCAAGAAGTTGTGAACAAGATTTACACATCACCAAATCAATGAGAAACTCCTCATCCAATACTTCTACGAAGGACTCACACCCATGGAGAGGATCATGGTGGATGTTGCAGCTGGAGGAGCATTGGTGGACAAGACACTAGTAGTCGCACATGCATTGATTGACAAGATGGCCCAAAACTCCCAACAATTTGATGATAGAGGTGCACCACATGTTCGAGGAGTACATCAGGTAAGTCCTTCTTCTCTTGAAAGTCATTTGATTGATACTAAGTTAGAAGAATTGAAAACTATGGTGAGGCATATTTCTTTGGCACAAAAGACATCTCAACCCCCTCTTTAAAGGCCTTGTGGTATTTTCGTTGAGACAAGCCACCCAACTGACTGTTGCCCACAACTCTAAGAAACAGAAGATTGTGTAGCAGTGTTCCCTGGGAGACCTTATCAGCAATAACAACCATATCCCCAAAAGAATCTTGATTCCTTTCCACCAACATACAACCAAGGGTGGAAGGATCAATTAGATATGAGGTATGGATCTAGACAACAAAAAAGGCCCTCTTTTCAACAAAACTTCCAGCAGCCTCCACCTTACCAACAGGGTTTCCAACATCCCCAAAGGAGATTTGAAGCTCAAGCATCAACAATTCAGTAACAAGGGAATCTAAAAAACAAGGTAGACTCTAACACTGATGGTATTTTGAATCAAATTGTTCTTAATCAACAGAATGAGCTGAAGAGTCAAGGTTCAGAGTTGAGGGAGTTGAAGACTCAAATGAGCTAGATTTCCACTTCCCTCCATGAACTGGTAAGTAAGAATTCTGAAAATCTTCCTTCCCAACCCACTCCAAATACAAAGGGGGATGTTAGTTCCATCACATTGAGAAGTGGGAAGAAAATGAATGATACATCAGTACCTACCATTCCACCGAGATTCACCTCAACTCCAGAGAATCTGCATTCCATACCAACGGATGAGAAATCCAAGGAGAAAGATAAAGGTAAGAAAAGGATTGATGATGTTCCTCCTAAACCCCTTCCTTTTCCAAACAGGGTTGTTCAAACCAAGGAGATGGATGAAGAAGCAATGTAGAAGGAGGTTTTGGACACATTCAAGCGTGTGGAGATCAATATTCCTCTACTTGAAGCCATTAAGAAATTCCAAGGTATGCGAAATTCTTAAAATAACTTTGTACCAATCGAAGAGGGATCAAAGTAAATGAGAGGATCAACCTTGTAAAGAATGTCTCGGCACTCATTACACCAACTCTAGCAATTCCGACAAAGTGAAAGGATCCTGGGACATTCACAATCCCATGCACCATAGGGGAGTTGCACTTTTCTGACGCACTTTGTGATTTGGGAGCTTCCATAAATGTGATGCCTCACTCTGTATTCTCTTCTTTACAGGTTGGTGAGTTGAATCCGACGAGAGTAGTGGTGAAATTGGTTAATAGAGATACAACATATCCAGTAGGAGTCCTTGAGGATGTACTTGTCCGGGTAAGATACATGATCTTTCTAGCAGACTTCTATGTGCTTAACATGGAGGATGATCAGGTAAGTTCTCATGCCCCCATTATCTTAGGTAGGACCTTCCTCAAAACTGCAAAAACTATCATAAATGTCAATGAGGGTACACTTTCCATGGTTTTTGGAGATGAATTTGTGGTATTTAATGTCATGGAATCCATGAAGTACCCCTCAGAGTACCATTCTTCTTTTGTTATCTCCCATTTTGAACCACCAAATAAAAACTCTATGGAATTTCATTGTCCTATTCTAGGGGAGATTATGAGTATTGGTTCAAGTTTGATGTCTAATAGAACTTCCACACATGTTGCTGATAGACAATCCTCTCTTGGATTTGATTTTGATGTGGATTCATATTCTGATTTTGATCATGTTCACTCTGATTATTACATGGCTTTAGAGTATGCTGATGGATTTGATGCTTTATTCTCTGATTTTGATGATGTATATTCTGATATTGATGCTCTTTGTGCACGTATTTCAGTTCCTTCTATGTCTCCATACATACACCACCACCCTACACTGGAACTCAAGCCATTTCCACCAAATCTCAAATACTCATACTTTTTGAGTGGTGAGAAATTACCTGTTATCATTGCTAATAATCTCCCTTTTGAACATGAAGAAAAACATTTGAATCTTTTAAGGGAGAACATCAGGGAAATCGGGTGGACCTTAGCTGACATATCAGGTATTAGCCCCTCCATTTTCATGCATAGGATTCTTTTGGAGGATGGGACTAAACCGATGAGATAGCCATAAAGGAGAATCAATCCCACCCTCCTGGAAGATGTTAAAAAAGAAGTTGATAAATTTCTCGAGGTAAGTATAATCTTTCCCATTTAAGATTCTCAGTGGGAAAGTCCTATTCAGGTTGTGCCTAAGAAGAGTGGTGTTACTTTTGTTAAAAATGAGAAAGGTGAGTTAGTTCAAATAAGGGTGCAAAACAGTTGGAGTGTGTGTATTGATTATAGGAAACTAAATCAGTCCACTCGCAAGGACCATTTCCCCCTCCCATTTATTGATCAAATGCTTGAGAGACTATCTAGGAAAACACACTATTGCTTCTTGGATGGATTTTCTAGATATTTTCAGGTTTCTATAGATCCAGAGGATCGGGAGAAGACTACATTCACCTATCCCTTTGGCACATTTTCCTACCAGAGGATGCCATTTGGACTTTGCAACGCCCCAGGTAACTTCCAGAGATGCATGGTGTGTATTTTTTCTGATTTTATTGAGACCTCCATGGAGGTATTTATGGATGATTTTACAGCGTATGGATCCTCATTTGATAAATTTATAAATAGTTTGGGAAATATATTGAATTGTTGTATTGAGAAGAATCTGGTCCTGAACTTTGAAAAGTGTCATTTCATGGTAGATAATGGCATTGTCTTAGGGCATGTAGTGTCAAAACATGGGATAGAGGTTGATAGATCTAAGATAGACATTATTTCATCCTTACCATATCCTTCATGTGTGCATGGTGTTAAATCATTCCTAGGGCATGCAGGATTTTATCAACGCTTCATCAAATATTTTAGTAAGATTGCTCTTCCTATGTCACGATTACTCCAAAAGGATTCTGATTTTGTGTTTGATGACTCTTACAGGACTTCATTTGATGAGCTAAAGAAGTTTCTGACCACTCCATCGATCATACAACCCCCACGGTGGGAGATTCCTTTTGATCTTATGTGTGAGACCTCCAACTTCACGGTTGGAGCTTTCTTATCTCAGAGGGTGGAGGGACATTCACATGTGATTGCCTATACATCAAGGACACTAGATTCAGACCAATAAAACTACACAACCACGGAAAAGGAGTTTCTTTCTGCCATATTTTCTTTAGATAAATTCCGTTCATGTTTATTGGGATCTAAAGTATCTTTTTTCTGACCATGCAGCTCTGAGGTACCTCTTGAAGAAGCCAGATGCAAAGCCCAGGCTGATTCGATGGATAGTCCTTATTCAAGAATTTGATATTGAGATAAAGGACAAAAAGGGGTCAGAAAACTTGGTGGCGGACTACATGAGTAGGCTTACTCACACAGCAAAGGGTGACACCTTGGACTAGGTACCACTTCGGGACACTTTCATCGATGAGCATCTTTATTCCATCTCAGGTATGCATCCTTGGTATGCAGATTTAGTTAACTACCTTGTTGACTCTGAAATCCCTACAAATTTAGAGAAACATCAAATCCAAAAATTAAAGAGTGAGTCTAGGTTTTATGTGTGGGATGATCCTTACCTTTGGCACATGTGTAGTGACCAAGTCATTAGGAGGTGTGTTCCCGATCATGAGTTTGAGTCTGTTTTTCATTTATATCATACACTTTCTTGTGGTGGACACTTTATACCCCAACAAATAGCTAGGAAACTTTTAGACTCTAGATTATATTGGCCTATATTATTCCATGATGCCCATGTGTTTTGTAAGTCATGCTCTCGTTGCTAACACACTGGGAACATTTCTAGGATACATGAGATGCCCCAACAACCCATACTATTCTATGATATTTATTATGTATGGAACATTGATTTTATGGGTCCTTTTCTTAGTTCATTTGTATTTTTATATATTTTGGTATCTATTGATTTTGTGAGAAAATGGGTGGAGGCCAAGGCCACCAGGACTGACGATTCTCATGTTGTTGTGGATTTTGTGAAGGCACAGATTTTTTGCAGGTTTGGAGTACCAAAGGCTATCATCAGTGACCAAGGGACACATTTCTACAATTGGAATCTTTCTTCCCTCCTTCTAAATTATGGTGTGACACAAAAAACATCAACACCATACCACCCCCAAACAAATGGCCAGGCTGAGGTTTCAAATCGTGAGTTGAAACAAATATTGGAGAAAATCGTGCAGCCAAATAAGATGGATTTGAGCAAGCGCTTGGATGATGCATTGTGGGCTTATAGGACAGCATAAAAGACACCCATTGGTATGTCCCCATTTCAGATTGTTTTTGGGAAAGCGTGTCATCTCCCTGTGGAAGTTGAGCATCGGGCTTATTGGGCTATAAAGAAATGAAACATGGATTTGGCCCAAGCTGGAATCCAAAAGAATCTAAAAATTCAAGAGCATGAGGAGATTAGATTGTCTTCATATGAGAACTCAAGGCTCTATAAGGAAAGATCAAAAGCAGATCATGATAGAATGATCCAACAAAAGGAGTTTCATGTTGGAGATAAAGTCCTTCTCTACAGTTCACGACTGAAGCTGATGCCTAGTAAGTTGCATTCCAGATGGTTAGGTCCTTATGTTGTGACTAATGTTTTTCTTTATAGTGCAGTGTAGATCACACAAGAGGACACTGGAAGGAGCTTTACAGTCAATGGGAAACGTTTGAAGAGATACATTAATGTACTTCCTACTGATGTAGTGGATTTTATCACACTGCATGACCCCATCATCACTTGAGCACATCAGGCTGTTCCTAACCCTTTCACTTTTATATTATTTGTCCTATTTAAAAATTCTGCATTTCATGTTCATATATCATCTCATGGGTTCACATTGAGGACAATGCAATATTTTGAGTGTGGGGGAGGGAACCTTTTAGTTTAATAATTTCAATTATTTTCCTGATTTTTTAAAAAAAATGCATGTTTTTCAAATTTTGAGTGTTTATTTTTCAATTTTCTGTGTGTTTTTGAAACTTTTGAGCTGAACTGATTCTCATCGCAATGTTGAAATGCATATAAATGAGTGAAACAATTTATCCCTTGAAACTAAGCTTCAATGAATGCTGAAATGACTTTGTTTCAAGTTTAAATATTTAGTAATTTCATGAAAAATACACTGAATTTTGAAATCCATGCCACATCTCACTGTCTTTATATTTGAAATCACTTTACTGTGAGGCTTTTGAACCGTTATTTTCATATTCTTTACATTCACCTCACTACTTGAGAGAACCAAACTGTGCTTGATTTAACCAGAATTTGATTTATTCCTGTCAAAACTTGAGGGTTTGAGGTACTTATGTTTAAATGATTTAGGCATTTGTTTGGTATTGAAGCCCCTATTTCAAAGAATCCTTTTTTATAATGGCATAGCTTGAACATTTAATCCTTGTAGCCCTTAGAATCCATGGACAGCATGTTAGGTTAGCCACATTAAAAGCCAATTTTTCCTATCCAACCAACTCTTGAATTGAAATTGTGTAATCTTGTTGAACTTAAGTGTGGGGGAAGCTATCTTGTGTTGTGCTACCACATTCTGTGATTCTTTGGGTGGAAAATTAAATTTTGAAGAGATGTGTTTGCTTCTGAAGAAATCAATTATATTGAAAGTTGTTCCTTTTCTGGAGATTTCATGACAAGTGAAGTTGTGCCTTTTCTGGAGCTTCTAATTGAGGTGGAAAGTTGTGCCTATCTAGAGCTTTCAAGAAAATCATGTTTGAGAAGATTGACATTTTTTATGCTAAAATGATGAATGGTGTAAACTTTTCATGACTTTTAATGATGATGGAGCTGAATTGATACTATGGGGATTGAGGAGAAGACCATATTTAATTGAAAATTAGATTAATGCAATTTTGCTTCAAAAAGAGTCAATCCCTCCTCATTCAGCCTCAGAATTTTTCACATCTAAATCATACCAACCGAAAGTCATAGAACAACCCTGAAAAGTACTCATGATAAATATACGTCATTGACTCACATCAAGTGGCGATGTAGAAATTTATCAAGCCTTTGGTGACCCTTGTATGAGTTCTGATGAGAAAGACATTTCAAAAAAAATTATAATTGTGTGATAAGAGAAATTTCAAGCGAGGTAATTTTTTTGTGCATGGTAGGATAAATAAAGTGGAAATATATTGAATGAGATAAATGAAGAACTTGAAATAATGTTTTTTTATGAGGTATGATATCTTTTTATTCTTTGTGTGGAATTGCTGGATCTCAATGATATGTGTTTTAAAATTTGTTTTGATTGGATATTGATGTTTACTTGATATGAGGTTTTGCCCCGGAGTGAAAAAGGGTAAGTGTGGGGGAATTGATAAAACACTATTTTATTTAATATTTTATTGATAATAAATGATATAATTTCCTTGCATTGTGTTAAATATGTTCAATTAGAAAGTATTTGGGATTAGATCATTCATTTGAATATTTGATGAAAATTCCAGTTTTACCCTTTCAAAATCACTGTAGTATTTCAATCATAAATATTTCTATTTGAATTATTTGAACTTACTATTTTTCATATATGTTCCTTACTTCATGGGATACAACTTTCATTCATAACACTAGATCAAAAGAACGAATTTGGATGGAGTAATTGGGCCATAAAGTCAAAGGTGGGATAGACATGCCAGAATGGGGAAGCTTCTGTATTTCGTCCATAACGCCTTCATCTGGTCTTGGATGGAGCCCAAATATTTAGAGAAGATATAGGACCCATATCCTCACATATTATTCTTCTTGAATTATGGACAATTCATGCGTTTAGGTGGTCAAATGGGCAGTTTAATTTGGCATAAAATATTTGGCCGAGATTCTCCATTCACACTTGAAACCACTTTGAACCTAGCCTCCCCACCACTCTATAAATTGGTGTCTTTCTCATTTGGTGGAGTTTCTACGTGCATTAGGATATTGGAGGCAGAGGATAATCTGTTTTACCCAAATTTTCCAACCATTTTATGACGGGTAGCTCTTGAAGCAAGGATCCCCTCATCGAAGCCTCCTTCTCTTCTTCATTTTGTAATGTTTCCATTTGTGTAATAAAATTCTTTGATATTATTGTATTCCTCATATTTTCTTATGTTTTGTTTAAATTTATTCTTCTATTAATCTTCCTAATTGGGTTGGAATTCTTGAGTAGAAGCGTTATTGGGTTATACCCATTATAAACCTTTGCACATGAAAAACGCTTCTACGATGATTACGCCACCCATGGAAGAGTAGTCTTTTAGTAATTGATCTATCTTCTTCCCTCTTCATTTAATTATTTTGTATCATTGAGATACTGTAATTCACATAATATGATTAATGAATTGTGTTTTTAAATTGTAATGAACTAAGAAATCAATTGAACAATTAATACAAAAACACGCAAGGTCGGGATTTTGTGTAAATTGTGAGAGCGCAATCTTAATTTGTAATACAAGACCATACGGGATAAATTTGTAGAGTTAAAATATAATCCCTAAACACAATTCATCCTCATTTCCAGATTGGATATGTTCCTTAATTTACCACTGACCATAATCTATCCTTAGAAAATCAATCAAAGTGGGGTGCTGCGATTACATGTTCCGAAGATAACCTAGGGTTTAATTAACTTCATCTTTGTAGTAAGGTTAATTCTCGTAGGGTTCGGGGGTTAACAAGTTAAGGGGTAATAATTAAGTGGATGTTAATTTAAATGATAATGATAAATAATTTACTGAATAGGTAGAGTTATATCGATTATGCCTTTTAAAATATTTTCTAAAAAAACATCTTCTTGTTTTGTCTTTTTAATCAAACTTCATTTCAAAATTAAAAACAAAAAAAATGCAATATTATTCCAAAAAACATCTTCAAGTTTTAAAACTATAAACAAGCACCCCCATCCTTTCAAGTAGTGTTTTTATTCTCTATTATTTTATTTATATAATACCTCTGAAGCATTGTTTTAATTCACTTCCTCCTTTGAGAGATGACCTTGGTCATCCACTCTGCTGCACCTAAGTACACCAAAATCACACTAATCATTTGAGGGAGCCCAAGACAGCGCTCTTTCACATTCCATAATATATTTATTGATATTTCAGAAGGAATGAATAGGTTATGAATCCTAGGAATCAAGGGAATGTTCCACATGGATTTTTGTGGCACATGAGATGGTGTTCATTTGAAATTTGGATTATATTATGATATATCACATTCTTTATATTTATTATGGTCTTCTACTTCCTCCTAGAATTTGCTGTAATCTTTTGGGAAAGCTTGAATTTGATTAATAGAAAATCCAATTTGGTTAATTAACATGCATACCATATAATAAATTGAGGTAATAACTACATTATCAGGAAGTAAGACCTTAAAATGGTAAGAATATACTCAATGACCAAATTAGAAATTCCTTGAATGGTTTTTCTATGATATAGCCACATTAAAATATCCATTTTTTTATTTTCAGAACATTTTTTGGTGTAGAGGAGTCCTCACATCATCCATTAAATTTCTTACTCTCTAAACATCATTATTTTTTTATATTTTCTTCATTTTTTTTTATATAATTATCTTTTTTTATTAGAATAATATCATTCACATGATTATACAAAAATAGAAATTGATCAGATACCAAATTCTCAATACCACTCATTTTGATCCATTCATGAACAATGGAAGATTTTATTATCTCTATATTGTGATACCAAACATACTATTTTATTTAATATCAAACTTTTTTATACCTTATATTAATTCTTCAAAGAATAACCAAGGTCTTACAACACAATTATTACATGTAAAATGTATAAGAACATCATCTGAGGCATTGTTAAATGAAAAATATAAAAAAATTCCAAATAATTTTGAAACTCGATTGAGATCTTATCATTATAATATATCCAAATTATATCCATTATATTATAGGAAAATAAGTTATATTGAAATTGACAAAGTAAACCATAATTATAGAATTCATTACAACTAATTTTAATATGAATGTCATCAAATCATACTAGTAGCTATCCAAACAAAGAATAAGAGGAATAGAATATGCAATAATTAATGCCTGTAAATAATAAAACTAACAGAGTATAATACATGTAATAGGAAACAAATATCACATAATCAAATTAAATATATATGTGTTTATGAAAAAAGAAATTAAAACAACTTCTTTATTCTGAAATTATAAAACAACAAAACAATGTATACTAATATAATCTAAATTCGACCATAATTGATATAAATATAAATAGTCAACTAATTATAATATCATATAAACCATGGTTTATATAAAAAAATTTATCCAAAATATGATAAATGAAATGGAAACCCAAATTTATATCATATATAAAATAAAATACAAAAAAATTATAATAAATTATTTATATCCAAGTGAAAAGATAAAATGTATCGCTTGACTCCTTCAACGAGCCTGGATAAAATCCAATGATCTTCCAATAACTCAAACAGTAACTTTATACTACCGTCATCAAAGTAAATTGGGTCTATATATACATAGAGTGTGCATATATGTTTAAAAGGATAAATTATACTAGGATTAAACTAATTAATCTATTATTAGCTATGATAATATAATCAAAGCTATTATGGTTTGAAATAAAACTATTAAACTAAAATTTTAGTTTTCAATAAAAAAAATCATACATAAAAGAAGGTTCTTATTGAGACCCTCACCTTAGAAACATTAATATTACATAAATTTTATGGAATAATTAAATCATTATACAAAAAGACGTCCAACAATCACACTAGTATAATGACTTTGGAAACATGTAAGCATAAACACTTATGCATAAGTGGGCTATATTATCTTCTAGTGGTCTCTTATTGACTATCACCCTTCTTAGAAACATAAAAAATAATATATATCATCATAACCTGGGGAAGTAAACATTAAAAGGGGTTATCTCATATGATAAGTAAAGGAAAATAGGGGTGATATGTAAGAATAATCATGAGTATATGGGCATGAGAACATGATCACGAATATAGAATATCATACCCTGTATATAAAAGATCAAATACCTAAATCGTGGCATAAAGCAATATAGTTTATAAGACATGAATCATATAGAAATAAAAAACATATGTCCTGAAAGCATAAAATAGGAATAAAACATGGAATTTTGGAAAACACATGATCATATAATATGATTTTTATAGTATCTGATACATCAACACCATGACAATATTATTGGTATGGTCTCACCCCCCCCCCCATAATATCTTGGTAGTCAGGGTTTACTCCCATTCCCATATTAGTATCATGATTACACTTCTTTTACCATCTTGATATTCATGGATTACACTCATGTACATATTATTAGTCAATGTTCACTCATAATACCATATTATTTTGTCTCATGAGAAATAAATCTTTACCCAATTCATTGGTGGTAGATGTAGGTCTCACCCATCTCATCATGAAAGAATACATACATGTACCATAAGATCAATATAAATCATATCATATATCATGAAATTAAATGAGTATCATAAATATGTAATCATATCATAACCTATGGAAAATGATATAGGCTTCATAATAATTTCATTAAAAACCTAACCCGTGAAATGATGTGGGTTTCAATGGTATATTACCATTGAAAGAGAAACAAGTTTCATAAACATCATATCATCAATACATAATCCATTATGATAAATAATATTAATAGAGTAATTGAATAATTTCTCCAAAAAGGAAATAATAACACCAACGGATGTCATCTTAGAGGGTAACCAATTTTGAATGATCTTTTTAAAACAATTCTTGATGAAAATATCCTTTCTTTATTGAAAATTCCTTTAAAACATAAGAAAGTTTTAAAAGAAATCCTGAAAAATAATTTTGAAAACATATAAAGGAGGATTTGAAAACAATAAAACATTTTTAAAATAATTTTTCCTTTAAAAATATTTTTAAGCGTCATTTGAAAACATTTTATAAAACATTTTTGAAAATATGGTTTTTTTAATAAAACGTGTTTCCGAATAAAGTGAGCAATAAAATCAGATTATTCTTAAATGTTCATAATTATCTTATTTTCTAAAGAGTGTGAAAATGGTACTAATATATGAGGATATCTTGAATAAATATATCATAATAAAGTTTATGATATTTATTATGATATGGATCATAATATTTCATCAAATGTAGCATAATCATTAAAAATCTTGAAAATCAATGAGATTGTTTCAAAATAATCTTACCACTAAGTAACTTGGGATCATACTCTCCATGACAGAAAAATAAAATAAATTAATACAAAAATATCATGAAGATAAATATATTCATGATATATAATGTAAAATGTATGTATATACACCTCAAAAAATAATTTATGTGCATAACAAAACATGAGTCTCAATGAAAGAAAATTGACAAAAAACTATTCTACTGATTTGGTAACTTTTGAAACATAAAATCCATGAAATAAATATCTCAAAATGAATATTTAAATAACAAAAATTTTAATTTGAAGATAAATATAATAAATTTCTGGTCAGTAAATAAACCACAAAAAATAAGTGAGGGGTTAATAAGGCATGTATCTCACGAAAAAAAGTGAGTTGAAATTCCCTTAACTTGTGTCTTGACTCTCTTCGTAAGCATACATGATTCCTATATAATAAATGTAAGATTATTATAAATCTTATAAATAATAATATTCTTATATATAATACCATATATTGTTATATTGTGGCCTTATACTACCCACTTGTTAACAAGTCCATGTTAAGGTTTCACTTAGGGCGATATTCGCTTTGTTCATCGCATGTGTCTTAATTAGTTATAGCATTTCTCCTTATAATTATATCATTATTTATCGAATTTTAACCATGATATAAATATAATTTATATTCATTATATGTGTATTATAATAATATATATAATATATTTATGAAATGGAATACACTATTAACGGAGACGGTAAGCCGTACGTACCCATGAACGTTGTTTCTATTTTTATTAACATATTGAAAGAAAGAAACAAAAAATACATAAAGGATTATATGTATAAAATATAATTAAAATAACATTATAATTTAATATATATCATATAATTTCAATAAAACCATCCTTAATTCATTCCAAAAAGTGTGTGAATGAATCACATCACTTCGAGGGGGTAGTAGTCCACACTTCCTCAAACGACATTATCGTATTGACACAAAATGAAAATTATAAAGATAAGTGTTGTAAAATAATTAAAACAATAATAATGAAATAATAATTATAATATATATCATATATAAATAGTTTTTACATCATAATTATCACCATGAGAGGTGGTAAAGTAAGAACGAACAATCATCGTTTTGTGAGGTGGTAGTTCATCATACACCTAAACAGCGTGTTCATTCCCCATTAGATGGAGGTGCGTATAAGTTTAGGTTAAAACAATAGAATAAGAAAATCTAATCATATAGAGGATATTGGAATTTTTTTTATAATTGTGGAATAAGGATATTGGAGGGGTTGGATAATGAATATAAAAATGGATCTTGAGGGAGGATGTTACCTCTTCTTTGGGTAACTCCTTTTGGTTTTCACCAAAGGGGTTACTTGGATTTATTTATGCCCAAATTTAGGTTCTAATAGGATTTTAGGGATGTTAGTAAGTGTATTGGGTATATATTTCCCAAAACTAGGTTGCTTGATATGTGTAATGAATTTGGAGAGGTGGTGTCATTTTATAGGGGATGAAAAGGACTCACTTGGTATTTTTGAAAATAAGTTAGGCGTACCTACATTTTTACCTAAAAAAATCCTAAAAGACAAAAAAATCGTTAATTGAAGTTTAAGGGTCTAATAATGGACATAAAATGGGTTTTTGACAAGTTTCTAGGTAATTTTGGTGATTAAGATTAATGTTTATTCCCTTTTTAAGCTTAAGTTTTTCTTAATCATTGTAATTAATTTTAAATACATTCACTACTATTTTGGGTAAAAAAATTGACCTTATTATAAATTTTATATTATTTTTATTCCAAATATAGAATCCATTTTTCAAAATTATAATCATAAAAGTGGTAGAAATTAATTTAAATTTAATCTCGTTGACGAGACGACATTGT
Source organism: Viscum album (assembly GCA_963277665.1). NCBI lineage: Eukaryota > Viridiplantae > Streptophyta > Magnoliopsida > Santalales > Viscaceae > Viscum > Viscum album. The sequence goes on from OY728130.1 coordinate 1,545,278,276, forward strand.
GGGTTTTTATATGTAAAAAAAGATCAAAAGTTTGCTATGTTTATATAAAAAATTTCAACATGAAATTGGTTATAATGAAATAAAGTGGATTAATTGATAAAAATATGATATAATTAAACTATTAAAAAAATTAAAATTTAATATAACCATATAAAAAAATTATATGAAAATCATTTTTTAATTAAAATTTAGTATTTGGTCAATATTCATTCAAAAATGATGTTTTTCAAAAAAAACCAAAAATTCACCCTAATATAATTTAAAAATTATAAATTCAGAAATAAATATTAAATTGTAAAATTAAATTTCTCAATTTATCTAAAATTAATTTTATTTATTTTCATAGAATGGCATAAAAAATAGTTCATTTGTGAGAATAGAATTTTTTAATGTAAAAGGACTTTACCAAAAATTATATCTTTCATTATCAATATGTTTTATTTATATAAAACCATTATAAAAATATTTTAAAAGTAATTATTACTATTCATATTACTACATTTAATGAATTGGTTATAATTATATCATTTATATAATTATAACCACAAAATAATGTTTCATAGAAACTCAATGTTGTGTGTAACATACGCCAAGTTGGTGTTGCATATAACATATTCAAAGTGAGTGTCAAGTGAAAGAAATATTTGACCTAGATAAATGAAAGAAATCAATGAAAATTAATTTATTTAAAAAAAGTTCCATAAAAACTCAGGGTGTTACAGTGATTTTCTGCATCTCTTTGAAGACATGAATGTCATCCGCTTTTAAAACATATATAAAATATATTACTTGATATTTATTAAAATATAGACATATAATGGAATTAACCTTAAATTATGAGGTGGAAATGTGTCTTTTAAAGAAAATTTTAATGAGGATTAACAAATATAAAGATACAAGGATCAAATTTTGATCCATATAGAAATAACTTTAGGCCAAATAGAAATAATAATTTCCAATAAATAATCACCTTATATCCAATGAACATGATTATAAAAAATTAAAATAACTTGAAAATTCAATTTTATATTCGTACATAGTGAATATAAAATCTATTTGAATTAACAATCAATTATACCATTACGATCAACATAAGTATCCCAAAATAATAATGAAACATTATATTTTATGAGAAGAATTAGATAAACTAAGGACATAAAAAGATAATATCTCATAATAATGTTACCCAAGAAGGTCTTAGTTAACCACCAAAAGATCTGAGGTTGGAAAACATTTGATATCTTCTAGAGTTCCATTTCCTTGTTCAATATATTTAGCGGAGAACCATTTCCACATAGTTCGTTTTATATGGGAGTTACATATCATTCAGTTGTATTTTCATTGGAGCACAATTTTTATATGGATCAATTTTCTTGGGAGAACCACATACCCTAATAATTTACCCAATGAAATTGATATCTCCTTATAAATCACTACATATTAATTTAAATACAATTTAACCTAATTTCACATAGACAAACAAATAAGTATATATCATATGTTCCCACAATGTATACAAATTCCCTCCCATAAATTATTCTATATAACCACATGATGTATATTACACCCCACCCCAATGCATTATCCAATATCCCACCTTTTCCAAGGATGAATATCTTTAATTTATTGTTTATATATCTTTGATATGGGTTTTCATTCATTTAAACCATGTTTTTTTAGCCTAGTAATGGATTGGGTAAACTGTTGCAGGGTTATTGTAGGAAGAGATGGTGAGTTTTGGATTTATAATGAATTGAAACCATGAATCCCCAATTTAAAACATGAGTTGTTTTGGGAAGATCCCATGAATTTAATTCACATCCATAATTATTCTAGGAAAACCCCATGAATTATATTCATGGCATGAATGGTTTTGTGTAGACCCCATGAATCTAATTCACCCCCAAAACACACCCCATGAATTGAATCCATCCTTGAATGAACCTCATGAATTAATTAACATCATGAATGGACCCAATGAATTTATGTCAACCCCTAAATCTAATTTACCCCATTAATGGACTCTTTGAATTTATTTCACCCACTTAATGGACCCCATGAAAATGAAACTCGTGTATTGAATCCATTTCATAATTTGGAATGGCCTTATATTTTTTTTAAGTCTAGATGATGTAATTTCTAGCTTATAAGGGAATAGATCCCTTAATGACATGAATGTACTATTCACACCGTGAATTATCCAGGCCTAGGCCTAATTTAAACCCTCCAACACCATTCATTCTGATAAATCATTCCATTCTCTCTGTTCCAAACCTTTCACAGATGACATCTTATAATCCTCTTAGATCTTGAAGAAATACCACACTAGACCTTGGTTTTGTAGACCTAGAGTTTTTAATTGATCCATCAAGTTATTCTTTCTATTATTGATCCTTTGTTTATAGAATTTATAATTATTATTGAAGGGGGGAGGAACCCGATCACTACCATAGATGTGAGTTTTTTTCATCACCATATATACTTTTGATGTGGGTCATCTAAAACATATCCCTATAGGTCTATTTAAATTATCCATAGTATTTGAAGTATGTGTGATCACACCATCATTCCATGTGTGCAACCTTTTTAAAATAACTTGATTGGTGAGACTCACATATAGATACCTACCATGAATCCTGTGAAATCACTTTAAGAAGTGTCTAAGCCTTTCTCCATCCAACAAGTGAGCCTACCCTTGAATTATAGAATTGGAAGATGTGATAAATGTGTAATTTTATTAAAAATGTGAATTTAGTAAATATATTGATGAAACTTTCCTTACGAATTGAGATAACTTACAACATGGCATGGTTTGTTATTGTTCATTCATCTTAATGTAGTATGATCCACTAATTGAGAATGTATCCCTTGTTAATTAAATGAGATAAGTTAACCAATTGGGAATGACATATGAATTATGATAGTTGGTATACATGGATTTCTTGTATATGTGACATTTATAATAATATTATTGATGGATTGGACCATTATATCATGAGATATGGAACATGTGATTTTCTTTGGTGAAAGGGAATCCACTACTTGTGATTTTCATCTTTACCCCTGGTATGGTATTCTTCCATGTTAAGATGTAAGTGTCTCTAGAATTGGAATTCTCATGGAGCATAAGATGAGATGATCTTTCAACATGGCATGGTATTACACCCTGGGAAGGAATAAGCTACTTCATTATGGGAATTCACAAGGATCCTAGTTGTGTTACTTGAGAAATGGCATAGTCCATTTGTCTTGATGTCGGAGGATCAACCTTGGTGGAAGAGACATTCAGCACATATCTGATGCCATTTTGGCTAACCCTAAGTGTCACCCATAACTTGAGGGTCACCATGTTTATTTTATGTGTCGTGTTAATTGATTAATTAATACCATTATTATCACTTTATTTCTTGCACTATATTTAGACTATTTTTAATAAAATGTGGGTGTCAGCCTATTGAGTTGTACTCACACCCTATTTAGACTATTGTTTAGTACTTGGGTAGATCTCATTTATTCAAGTTTGGACAAGGGCAATGGGTCTTATTTTTATTAATGTCGATGGGGTTGAATTTTAGAGATGGGACTGACATGGGGTTTGAGACCAGGGTTTATAATCATGTTATATTGATTTTATTAGAAATTATTTATATGATTTTCATAATTTCACTTTTTTATATTTAGCTTGACGTTATATGATTCATTTTCTATTGGATTGTTCATATTGATATGTTGTTTGATTATTTATTTAATTTTTTCTACTCTATCATTATTTTCTATTGTTATTATTACACTATTAAAAATGGTATAGTCCCCCTTTTATATTCCTTACACCCTCGCTACTACTCAGCAAACTCTAGAAAATTGGGAGTCAAGCCTAAGTTCATGTAACCCACCTGGCTTGGTCATGTGAGTGAGTGTCAGGTAAGGGACACTAAAAAGTGGTATCATAACATCAATATTTTTTGTATCTATTTGATAAAATTAGAAAATAAAATTCTATTTATCATGACTAGGTAATGAGTTCATTTTTGGGAGTAACTTTCCTTTTTATAGGGGGGAAATTGAGTTCCTACCAATGGGATTGTTGTTCATGTATGTCTCTTGTTATGATTGATATTATTTTACCTTGGGTGATTCACATAGTGTGTGATGTTACTATTTTATTATATCTTACTCATGGGTTATAATGGCATGAGATGGGTATAAATGAATCATGATATCCATGTAGGGATATATGATTACATGCATTATTCATTCTAGGGATATATTTATTACACGTAACATTTTTGATATACGAACTATGAAATGAAATAATTTGATATAAATAATAAAAATAAGTGAAGGAATATTTTATGTTATGTCAATTCAAATGATATTCCATTTTTAGAGAAACCTTAATTCAAGGATTATATATTAATATAACCTGCTAATATTGACCTTATTTTATATCATGTATTCTAAGCATTTCATTATTCATTATAGAGAAAACATCTCATCATTTTCTTCAAATCGAGCATTAGTAGAGTGCTAATTAACATCCTCCAAATACAACTCATACAAAACATCTTGTAGATCTAAATAATTCGATAGAATATCAACATTATGATTGTTTTTTTAAGTTCATGCAATCCACGAAGAGGGAGATCGTTCACACCATACCTATGATGTCTGAGCTGAAGAGTGAGTTCTAGCTATAACATCCAACTATATTTACTAGGGAGGGATTCCTCTACGCAGATGAGTTTTGGATTGTGATCATCAAGAAAATATTCTATCATCTAGAGACATCTACTAATATGAGGGTGAGGCTTTCTACCTACATGTTTCTAGGATTAGCCAAGCAATGCTGGAACATTGTTGGGAAAGATGATTTGCAGGAGGAGCTAACCTAGAATGACTTTGAGGTTAAGTTCTTGATCCACTTATATCTATAGAATTTGAGGGATGAGAAGTCATTAGAGTTTAATAACTGGTCAATGATAGGGATTTTCAGGGATGGACTATGTTTGGCATTTCATCGACCTGTGGTATTTTTCTCCTTCCATAGAATCTGATGAAACTTCAAAGGTGAGGCCTTTCTAGGATGAGCTTCGGTATGAGGTATGATCATTGGTGAATATGTTTCAACTGGGTACCTTGGAGGTTGTGATGAATTTGGCTCTAATTAATAAAATGAATTTGATAGAGGCCTCTATCAACAACCATAATTTCTAGTATAGTGATATGGGAACCCTTCTTCTTATAGTAAAAAGGTGTTGCTACAATAGTTACCTATAGAAAATTAGTGGGAAGAGTAGTTAGGGGAGTGAGAAACCATAGTAGAATATCATATTAATAGAGATATTATTTTGTGAAAGATATTCCACAAGTACCTTCAATGTCATTAACCCACTTTGATGTGTCATTATTGTCGCAGGATGGGTCATGTTTAGAGGCTTTATAGAGGTTCACACTATTAGGGTAGTTTCAGGGGATCAATACAAACACCTAAGTCTATAAAGGACTCAGCTACCCCTCAATAGACTATTAACTAGAGTTTTACTATATTTTATGGATATGATAGGGAACTTAGTACCCCTACATTATAGTGATAGTATCATTCATTTTTAATAGTATAGGAGAGTCGTAGTGAAGCTTATGATAGAGGGGTGGGACAACTGTTTGTTATGCAATCAACTCTAGATAGCTCTAATGTAGGACCTTCTAACCTTAGAGATATTATTCTTTCATCATCTACCCATTATTGTGTTTTGGTTGATAAATAATCTTCACATTCCTTTATATATACCTTTTTTAAATGGTTTGGTTTTGTTTGTAGATAATATGGATGTAATTATGAAAATCAATAGACCATTGGGAGTGTATTTAGAGTAAATTAAATGTTACAAGCTATCCTTTATTGAAATTGGAGGCTACCATTTACTTTGGGATCTTTTCATTCTGAAAATTTAATGTTTTGATTTGATCCTCAGTAAGTGTTGGTTAGTTATATACCCAAGTAACATCAACTGTTATTGACGTAGAGTTACCTCTATTTCTCTAGAAGGGGGAAGATATTCTCACTAGGGTGAGTGGGATCTTTAGGTTGTTCATGTAGGACCAATTCGGTGCAGATTGGATTGTCTCACTAACTAATTAGAAAGAATTGTTATGGATAGTAGTAGAATAAAACATGATGATTTTTCTTCCATAGTGGTATATTTTCAAGAAGTGTTTCATGAATATATCTTTGTCTTACCACCTGAGTAGGATATAGAGTTCATGATTGAATTTTGTCAAGAATAAATCTAGTTTTTATTTAATCTTATATAATGGATCCAGGAGTGAATCACAAGTTAAAATTTTAGTTAGGGTATTTGTAACAAATTGATTCATATGGCCTAGTATATCCCTATAGGGTTCTCCTATGATTTTTACCAATAATTATAATGGGACCTTACACTTATGTGAGTATTACAGGATACTGAACCAAATAATGGTCAAAAACTTTTTTTCCATTATGCACATTGAGGATATATTAAATTATATCAGAGGTTATATAATATTATCTAATATTGATTTTTGGTAAGGGTACCATCACTTGAGGGTGATAACTTCTGATATACCTTGGACTACTTTTAGATGCATGTAAGGATGTTATGAGTTTGTGGTTATGCCTTTCGGTCTGACAAACACACTGGTGGTATTCATAGCCTTGATGAATTTAATTTTTCATCCCTTCCTAGATAAGTTTGTGGTATTTTTCGATGACATGTTGGTGTACTCCCATTCATCAAAAGATCATTCCCATCATCTTGACATCATCATGAGTACATTGAGATAACATCATATTTATCCCAAGCTATCTAAATATGTTTCTAGATTGAATGGTTCAATTATTGGGCCATGTTATCTCAGAGGATGGAGTGGCAGTGGATCTATAGAAGGTTGTAGCCATGGTATATTGGGAGAGGCTTAAGGATGGTTTTATATTTTGATCATTCTAGGTTTAGTAGTTAATTATGAAAATTTCATCTAGGACATATCCTATTTGGTAGCACTGATGTCTTGACTGAAAAATATAGGGGTTAATTTAATTTAGTTATATGCTTGTGAGAGATATTTTTAGGATATGAAAGGTAGTCTGGCCTCAACACCGATCCCCAACTTACCTATGTTGGGTAAGGCATATACCATGTACTGTAACGCATACAGAGTTAGACTCCGAGTAGTTATAATGAAGGAGGCCTGAGTGGTTGCTTATGGCTCCAGACTGTTAAGACCACATGATCGGAATTAACCTACACAAATTTTTTTTTCATAAGTGGTAGTAAAAACCCTAATATATTGGTTACACTATCTAATGGGTGAGAGGTTTGTGGTGTACACAAACCACAAAAGCCTCAGAAACTTCTTTTCTTAGTAGGACCCGAACCTTCGACAGGGAAGGTGGGTCGAGTATCTACAATATTTTGACTTCATGTTAGATTCACATTATTAAAAGGAAACATAATTGTTGATACATTGTGTTGGAAGATGTAGATATAGGTAGTATGAGAGTCTTGCGATGAGAGGTGGCTAATGGAACTCTTTACAGAAATGCATCTAGATGATCAGGAGTCCCAAGGGTGAGTAGCTCTAAATTTGAAATATTTTGTAATTTATCTTTTACAATAAATAAAAATAGAGTATATTTATGATTCAGAGGTATTAGATCCAAGGGAAATCATAAATGGTGGGGAGACACCAGCAGGATGGTCTCTTAGCAGTGGAGATATTCTTCTTTTCTATGGCTATGTATTTGTTCCTAAAGTTTGTGTGATGATATAATAAGGGAGTTTCATGCTTCTATATGGATCTTAAATCCTAGTTAAAAAAATTTCATGATCTACATAGACAATACTGGTGACTAGGGATGAAGAAGTTGATGGAAAGCTTTAAGGAGAGATGTTTCATTTGTCATTAGGTGAATGTTGAGCATCAAAGGCCTATTTGGATATTGTATCCTCTTCCCATTTCGAAGTGGAAGTGGAATATTGTCACTATATATTTCATGATTGGATTTCCCAGGACACCTCATAAAAATGATGATGTATGGGTAATTTTGGATCGAATGATGAAGGTATCCCACTTATTTCCTATCATTGAAACCTTCACCATTGGTGATATGGAATGTATTTATGTTCATGAGATTGTTTGATAATGCAATATTTAGTGGAGTATAATTTTATATTGAGATCCTAATTTCACATATTTTTTGGGAAGGGTATTTAAAAGGAATAGGGAGCATAATTCATTTTGATTGCAACATGTCACCATCATTCTGATTGTTAATATAATCTTACAATTCAAAAAATAGAGGATATGTTGTGAACCTATGTTTTTTATTTTTGTTATTATTGGGCCTATCATATAGCACACATGTATTTCAAATACAATAATAGTTTCTAGGTATCGATCCAAATGGTTCCTTTTGAGGCTTTGTATGGAAGATTATTTCCTTTTATTATTTTCTGTTTAGAGGAAGGTTAGTTAGTGCTCGTTGGACCAAGTCTCGTGAAAGAGACATCAGAGGTAGTTTAATTGATTAGAAAGTTGTTCGGGACCACACAGATCTAGAAGAAACTGTATGTCGACCATTGAAATAACCTCTAGAGTTCGAGGTTATTCATTGGGTTTTTTTCATGTGTCGCTTAGTCTAGGTAAATTTTATATCTGGAATAATGGAAATCTAGCACCCAGGTCTGTTAGTTTGTTCAAGATAGTGGAGAGGGGCATTCAAGTAGAGTACAATTTGGACCTTCCATAATGTTACAACACCATGCATGATGTGTTTCACTTATTTCAAATTCAGATCAATCATCTTAAATTTTCTTAAATGATAGAAATTGATAATTTCGAGCTAGATGTTGATGCATTGTTTGAGGAGAATCTAATTTGTATCATGGACTATAGTGAGAAGTATATTTTGTGGAATATCATACCTCTGGTAAGAGTGAAATGGTAGCATGGCCATGTTTAATAGGAGACCTGGGAGAGGGAATCTGATATGCGAACATAGTGTCCAAACTTGTTCACTGAGACCCCACAGTGATGCTTTGAGCATCTTGGGTATGAGCTATTATATAGTGAGGAGGTTTAATAATCTCATATTTTTCAGTTATGTCTCTTTTTATGTTTTTTGTTATATCTCATTGATTTTTTTCCTTTCATTTAATACTTTTTTTGAGCCTAGATCCAGGTTGGTTAACTGTTTCATGGGTTTGTAGGAGGAGGAGGTGATTTCCAACTGCATAATGAACTCACATTGTGAGTTATCAATTCAAGATGAAGGAACTCACATTGAAAGTTCTCAATTTAAGATGTGAATTTTTGTAGGATAATTCCCTTAATTTATTTCATGGATTGAATTATTTTGTATAGACCCCATGAATTTAATTCATTGAATGAATAGTTCTAGGAAGACACCATGAGTTTAATTCAACCCCTAAATTTAATTCACCCATGAACACACCAGAATAATTTAATTCACCCCTAAATTTAATTCACCTTTTAACAGAGCTTGTGAATTAATTCACATATTGAATAGAATCTATGTATTTAATTCACCACTGAATTTAATTCATCCCATTAATAAACACCATGAATTTTTTTCACCCCCTGAACGGACCCCATGAAAATGAAACTCACATAATAAATCAATTTCACAATGTCAAATGGACTTTTTTGTTTTTTTATGCCATGAAAATGGTAATTTCAGCTTATTTGGGAACTTAGGAATTTAGGATGTGAATGGACTACTCACGTCATGAATTATCTATTCTCAGTCCTATTTTAAACCCTCCGGTTTCATTTTTAATAAGAATTAATTCCTTTATCAAGGCTTTAGACCTTATTTGGATGATGTTTTTTAATCCACTTTGATCTAGAAGCAATACCACACTGGATCTTGGTGTTATAGATCTATAATTTTAACATAAGTCTTCTGGTTCTTTTTTTTCTTCTTGATCCATTATTGATGGAATTTCTAGTTCTTGTTAAAGGGGAGGAGGAAGATGATCACTACCGCGAATGTTAGGTTTTTTCATTACCCTATTTTCATTTAAGGTGGGTGGTATAAAACATATCCCAATATGTTTGTTTCAATTATCATAGGTTTGTGAAATATTTATGATCACATCGAAACACCATGAGCATGACCTAAATATAATGAAAATCCCTTAATCGATAAGAATCATGTGTAGAGACCTCCTATGGATCATATGGGATATCTTGAATATCTAACAGGGACTTGATACCCCTTATATGTAAGTTTACCTATGAATTATATAATTGGAAGATGTGATCAATGTGGAATTAGATTAACAACAGTAATTGGGAAATTGGCTTGATGTGACTTGGCTTGTGAATGGAGGAAAATGTAAACATTACATTATTTGATATCATTGGCTCATCCTGATGTAGTAGGATCCATTAATTTTTAAAGTTTTCCTTGTTAATTAAATTTTGTAAATTAAACAATTTTGCATGACATATGAATTTTGATAAATGGTATACATGGCTTGATTTTCTTCATGATATTTCTAACAGGATGCCTAAAAGATTGGACCACTAAATTTTGAAACATGGAAGTAGTTATTCACCCTAGTGTAGGGGAATATTCCAATATTTATTAGTATCTTTACCTATGGTAAGGGAATATTGTGCCATTGAAAAACCTTAGTGACTCTAGCATGGGAATTCTCATGGAATCACATATGTGATGATCTTTCCCCTTGGAATGGTATTGTGCCCTAGGAAGATGTAAGCGACTCTAAAATGGGAATTTGTATGGATCCTAGTTGTGTTACATAAGACATGGTACAACCAATCCATCTTGATTCGAGAGGATTTTCCATGTTGGTAGAGACATATGGAATGGAGCTGAAGCTAGTTTGGTTGGCCCTAAGTGTCACCAAGAACATGAGGGTCAGTAGGTTTAATTTATGTGACATATTAATATATTAATTATTAACACTATTATAACTTTAGTCCATTCACTATAATTAGACTAGATTATTTAGAAATCATGGGTGTTAGCCAATATAATTTTAATCACACCCTTTTCGGGCTTCCATTTGGTACTCAAGAAGATTTCATGTTTATAAGTTGGGATAAGCAAATGGGGCCCTATGTTGATGGATACTTGTGGTTTTGAAGCATAGATATGGGATGGAAATGGGGTCTAGGACTTGGGTTTAGATTCATGTTTTATTAATTATGATAGTCATTATTTGTATGATTTTCCACATGTCACTTAGTTGTATTCATCCTAACATTACATGCTTCCATTTTTATTAGATTGTTCAATTTTCCCCTTTTCTACTTGAGATGATTGTTTTATTATGTTTATTTGTTTCCAAATATTTTTCATTATTTCCCACTATTATTTCCACACTTTACCGATGGTTATAATCTCCCCTCTATATTCCTTACATCATCACTACTAATCCACAACATCTGGCATACAGGGAGGCACAAATGAGGTCAGGTAACCCACCAGGATTTGTCACATTAGAGAGCGACTATCAGGGAAGTTCCACATTAACCACCTAATACATTAACGGGTTGAAACCATTATATAAATAATTTCCTAACCCCTAATACATTAACCAAACAAATAAATTACTATAAAATTTAATTAAATAAATAGTTAATATATATTACATAAAAAATTATATGGGATTTATGTAAAATTAGTGAATAAATTAAATAAAAAACATATATATCTACTATAATAAAATTTGTTATGAAATAATATAACAAAAATAATCTAAAAAACCATTTATCAATGAATATAGAAGAATCATGACTTTACAGGATCTCAGTTAGGTCTTGATATGTATATAAAAATGAAAACAATTATTAGAGAAATAGATGAAGTATTTGGGACTTTGTAATTTAATTTTGGAGAATAATGGAATCAAAAGAATCCCTAAATGATGGGAGATCATTGTAGGAGGATAGAGTGGAGGTTGCCTCTTGGGTTATGTGAGTTTAAGGATCAAGGATAGAAATGAGAGAAGGGGACGATGGGGATATTATCTAACGCCCCTATAACAATTCTTTTTAAAAAAACATAGGTATAGGATGTTATATACCAATATTTTGTAAAGATTGTTAGTATATTCTCCAATATACCAATGGTTTTAAAAATAGTTGTTATCTGATGCTAGGAAGGGCTCTATACCAGTGATTTTAGGAAATAGTTGGTATAGAGGTCTGTGAATTTCCTCAATTTTTGGTGGTGATTATTATAATAATCCTAAACTCTATTAAACTTATATTTTAGGTGTTGGAGAAAATAAGACACTCATGTAAATTTATTTCAACAAACTCATCTGTCAACTTAGGTCTGGATCCTCTTCAAAAAATAGTGGTCCATCTCTATTTACATCAGTATTCATCTAGGAGTTGTATAAAATAGATTTCACTATATAATATTGTTTTTATCCTTTATATGGTTTCCTTACTTTTATATTCTTTTAGACAGTGCCTAAATTTTTTCCATCTAGATCCTCTTAGGTGACTTCCTCCACTACCTTTGGGTGGATCCTTTCTCCATAATCATATTTATCTCCTTTTCATTATCACATTAACAAACCTAATTTATAATAAAAACAATCAAACACCTTTACATAATTTTATATCCCATTTTTTATTTGTTTTCAATTCATATACATTCAGCTTTACTCTAGTGGTGAATGTGATATTTGTCTAATGTGATATTTCTCACACTAATTTATAATAAATTCAAAGTGTTAAGATATTCTCCCCACTAATACAAAATTGACCATTACTGACCACAAAAGGTGGTTTATAATGTTCTTTAGTGAATGCCCGCCGAGTTCCAATGGCAGTCGCAGTTGGCCTTTCACTAAAGGCCAACATTTAATTCAATTGGCGGTCGCTATAGGGTCCCCAAAGGCAACTGCAATGGAATTCACTGAAAGGAGTAGGGGATACTACACTAGGCGGTCGTAAATGCTCTGAAAAATGAGAGCATTAGTGACCACCTATGGAAGTCTCTAATATAAGATGATTTTTTGTGGGAAAAAATGTTATTTTTGACAGAATCCAAAGATCCAAAAATCCAACAAAAAATTCCTACTACAAATAGTGAACATGTAGAAGGTTCATTGTGGTTGTGTGTTTTGATTAACTTGAAGGTAGCTAAAATTTAGAACTCACCTAAGGTGAAAATAATTGATGAAGTAATCACCAAGATGAAATATCCTCTAACTTTAATCTCACTAATGAAACAATGACCATCCTACATGATAGGATCAAATACACCTCAATAAATGAAATCAAAACCAAAATAAAAAACCACTAAAACTGTAATCATTACATTGATGTTGTTGGACATTCCAATACCACACATTAATGTTAGACTAAAATGAATTACAATATGATTTCATAAGAAAACAGAGTAGATAATGAAGGAAGATGATATTTAATAGCGGTTCACAAATATAAATTTAGCTACCATAAGTAAAAACCCCAAAAATAGTCAATACAACCTAGAGAGAACCACTATCACATTCTTAATCAACCTCAAACATCATATCACCTAGAAAAATTTGGGTCAAGAATATTGAGGATAGACAAAAGATCAATGAAAGAAACCTAAATATTCCCCTGACTATAAAAGAATAGAATAAATCTCTACAAAACAGAATTAATGGGGAGAATGTAAAAGGAAACAAGGATAGAACAAACAAGGATTGGTTGACTAATCACCGCTATGTTGGTATAGTAATTTTAATGATGATTATATATTAAAATTCATAAATCATATTCTGATTAAGAATTTTAAAAAAATAGAAATGAAATATTTCTTAACTCCTAAAATATTGGAAGAAAATCTTCATAATGAAGAAACTATATTGAGAATTAATTTGGCCTATAATTCCATAGAGTAAACATTTTTCAACAAATTAATAGATATTAAAGCTATGGAATTAAATTATTCAAACATCCGGTATACTAATTTTCCTTAAAAATGATTAATTTTTCACAATCATTGGTTAATTTGTATCCTTAGGTAACAGATTGGGTTATCTAGAACAAGCTTGTCAGCAGTGAGCTTTGAATTTCAGGTTCGATTCCCAAATGTTTCTAAATAAAGTGGCCTAAAATTAACAAAACATGGAGAAAATATAAACAACCATAAGTTGTCATCAAACATATGCAATAATGTTATTCTTTATTGGCTGGTTTAATGGTTCATGACCATAATATTATTACAAATACAAAACATTACTTTAATCATTGCATGTAACATAATAATAACTAGAAGGTACCTCCCAAAAGTGAATGATTGACCTTGAAAAAATTATTACTTGATAATGGAAGGCTTCTCGGGATAGATTAGTCCCATATACAATCAAAAATTACTTCAACATGAAATTTCAACAGCCACCAACAATATCATTTCACAATGATGGAGTTAACACAATGGAAAGGGACTTAAAAATAGACTAATATACATATTCTTTAAATGAATCTTATAACCATTTATGTCACTCACCTATTCAATGTTGGTCAATTGAATCTTCACATTGGTATACAGTAGTTTTCCTCTTTGAGGCCACCCCTTATAACAACGAATCAAACCTTATAAATACCATATCATTGAAAAAATACACAACATAATTAACAATAGTATTATTAAATAACTCGTCATATATCACTACTCCAATAAATGCAAGAATGATCACCATGTTTCTACCTTGTATGATACAACCTAAAGTTGTAAAGAGAAAACCCTCTTAACCAGCATCATATCAAAGTCCATGAACTTTGAATTCAGAAGCATATGATTATTTCCTAATACCTTCCATCAATTCGAATAGCTAAAGTACAAGGTTTGGATGTCATGAAAAGAATGAAACAACCAGTAAACATAATTCAATGACACTACAAATGCTTTATCGAAAGAAAAATAAAAACATAATCATTTTTCCTATATTTTATAAAGAAAAACACATCCCCTTCATTTGTATCATGGAATAGATATAAAAAATTTATATTTAATAAACACTATAAATCATACCCAAGGATAATAAGAAACCTCACTTGTCATGAGAGTTAGTTTTGATAGTGCCTTTCATAAATCTATAAATAAAGATTCATTTCTCTTATCTCATATAACTGGAATGATAAAAAATCAGAATTGTAGGAACATATATTTGACGCAAACAATAAGACATTATGTGACCATATTAAAATAATAATATAATAAAATATTGTTATTTCCATAAATAATATGTTTATGTAAAAGTAATTGTAAGGGTGATAGAGTATTAGGCAGATTTAGGCAGATTAAGAATATATAATGTCGCATTCTTCAAAACAAATAATCACATAAACCATGGGAGACTATTAGTGAAGAACTATAATTAAAAATAAGTATAATAAATGTAGGAAATCTAGTTAATCTTAGGAAAACCATAATAATCATGTATCAAATATGCAAGAATCAAATACATTGATAATAATCAGAAAATTATTGTATTTAAATGATGTGTGTTTTTTTTCTAAATGCACATATAAGCTTGTACAACATTGCTATAATAGAATTGATATGAGGATGAAAAAAATATCTAGAATAAAATAGTCTACTCGTATAGTATGTGGCAGTAATTTGGTGATGGTTGTAAATGTATTCCCTACAAACTATAGAAATTTAATTTTATGCAAGAAAAAATATGTTCCCAATGTGAAGTGGGAAAATTTTATCAGGTATATAATTCCTTTTAACATTTTTAGTATACCAAAAAAGTTATAAATAAAAAATACAATACAGAAACCAAAGATATATACATAACAAGTGGATTCAATGATGACACGTGTTATAAGAAAAAGTTAAGGATAATATAGTTAAGAACAAGTTGTAAAATAAATGGCACACTAGGTTAAACAAAGTGAAGTAAATGATGACTAGATAAACTCTTAAATTATTATATAACATGATTTTATTTTATCAGATATAATATAAAACAATTGAAAATATTAATAATGTGATACATAGGAATAAAAAATTCAAAGAAGAATAAATTATTTATATAATGATACAGACATTTTTAGAAGAAAAAAAAAGAAAATAAAAAGCCCCTCACCACTTCCTATTTTGGAAAACATTGAATCACAAGTAATTATGATCAATTTTTAATATATCATTTTATTATATCAATTTATTTAATCATTCATTCAAATGTTATAGATCATGAAGATTTTTTTTAAATACATTTTTTTAATGGATAAAATTTCTCTTATATCTAAAATGAGGGTGACGAACATGTTTGAGTATAGAATCCCAAATGGTATATTATATGGAATCTCTTCAATTGTAGTTCATTTATTAATAAAATGAGAATAAATTATCACAAACCTCATTGGTCTCAAAGAAATAGATATTCCTCCAGTGAAATAAATAATTTAAAGGAAACAATAAGTTAGAAAATAAAAAATATAAAAAATATTTCTTGGGGAAATATTTATATTGAGATTGGGAACAAAAAGGATTAATAAACCAAATGATTACCATGAAAATTTTAATAGCATATGCCATGCACACTTCCAAAATCACCTTGATGGTGAAATATCTACTCATGTAGAGAACATATATTTTATGGGTACCTTAACAATAAGAACCATCTAAATGAAAGAACCACTTACAATAGAACCACTCGACTTTCATACAAACGAATTTTGTGAAAATAAGAGATGTGTTGGAAAAACTATGAAATCTTAACAAGACAGGATTTTCAATCAATATCTAAGTTAAAGAATGAGAGATAATGATTATTTTACAAGTATAGAATACCATTTGCCTCAAAACACATAACACGACTGGTTAGATCTACAATGTCTTCTTCTAGGGATCATCATCATCTCGATTTTCCACCTAAAAATTCAATACTCATCATATCAACAGAGATACTAGAATTGAAGAGTGTAGAGACTGTGTTATATGGATTATAAATTCTTTTAAAAAAATTATCTTCCCAAATTCAAATTTTACCTCAATATTTAGTTGCAAATAATTATTCTAAAAGTAATGTTGTGTAAATAAAATTGAGTTCCTTGATTATTGAATAATGGGATGTAATTATTCTTGGATGAATGATAATTGGATGAAAATTTATCCAAAGAATAGATACTGGGAAGAAAAATTATATGAAGATGAAATAAAACTAACATAAACTACTTGAACCCTAACCATGGAGATCCGTAGATGCCAGAGACGTGGGTGGGGGTGGTGGAGGAGGAAAATGATGGGTGAAAAGTGGAGGAGGGGTGGCTTTGAGGGTGGATGTGTGGTAGTGGTGGCTCCTAGTGCGGTAGTAGAGGAAGAATATGAGCAAGGTGTGAGGGAGGGGTGGAGGCAGCAGCTCCAGGTGCGGAAGCGGTGACGAGTGAGGTGAGAGGGAGAGGCAGCGGTGGTATCTTGTGA
Source organism: Viscum album (assembly GCA_963277665.1). Lineage (NCBI taxonomy): Eukaryota > Viridiplantae > Streptophyta > Magnoliopsida > Santalales > Viscaceae > Viscum > Viscum album. The sequence continues at coordinate 1,545,295,755 of OY728130.1, forward strand.
AGGAAGAGGGAGGGTCAGTGGTCTTAGGTCTCTGTATGAAGGAAAGGGGTTAGGGAGGATGGTTAGGGTGCGGAGGGGGGAGATTTGGGTAGGGGTTATGAATTTTTTTATTTTAGGTCATCAACCGCAATTGTTGGTCACCAATTCCTACCAATAGCAGTCACCAGTGGTGGTCACCCATTCTAGCAAGTGTAAAAACTCATATTTCTAGTAGTGACCCATTTTTAACATAGTAAGGTCAACCTTCAAATCCCCATTCCCCTTGAATGTATGATTCTATTTGACTATGACACCACTTGAAATACCAATAGAAATACCAACAGATTCTAATTGAAATACAAGGGTAATATCGTCTTAAAATCCCTCTCTCTCTTTAGATGGATATTTGGGTGGATTTTCATCAAGAGTCACTATATAAAAATTTAAAAAATAATTGTTTATATTTTTGAATTCAAGAAGTTTTGTTAAATCTTTGGCAGTATCACACATTTTTAGAAAACCCCTCAAGGGATACCCACCATTCTTCATCATATTATCTTACTACCATTAAATGACAATCAAATACATATTCTCTGAGGGTAGATATTCAATAAGCTCCCCAATTAGAGAAATAGGGTTGAGTTATATTTCCCAACCAAAAATCTCCATTTTTTGTAGGTTTGAAATGTCTAAAAGTATTTATGCTTTAAATTTTTTGTATTTCCGAATATTCTCATCTTTAGAAGGAATAGGGTTCTCTCCATCTTGAACATTTTTCTTAGATGGAATGGTATCCTCATCTAATGAAAATATAGAACTTTATTTCTTTTCATCTTGATCTATATTTTGATCTAATCCCAACTGATCTAGCCAAATAGTTAAAAAAAATTGGGAATATGCTAAAAACTCTCTTAGGGTATAGATACCTTATTTGATGTAGTGGATTTAAAATATGGGATCACTGGTTCTTTCCCCTTACTCTTAAATAGTTATTCAGGTTTAGGAATCCATATCATACGTCTGACATCATTATGGAATGTATTATTAAACCTTCCACACACCACTTCTTCTTCTTTGACATTTCCCTTTTTGAGTGACTTCTCATACTCTTCACAATACGTGTAAACCACTAGTTCAATACAACTATAAATCTCATAGATAAAATACCTTAATGATTTTGCATTCATGTCCAACCTACCATGATCTATGAGATGGAATATCTTATGATAGTACAAGAACTTATTATTAGTGGATTTGACATCCTTCATGACTATCTTCATCGAATTTTATCCCTAGGATGACTCTATTTATTTATTAACTTTATTCTCATCAATTTTTGGTTCATTATTTTCCTTAATAAGTGGGTAATATCTGTAAGTATTGTTCCAAAATTCATTATAATTATAACTACTTATCTCACATATATCACATATGTTCATTTGTATATAAAATTAGTTCCTTATGTAGATATTCTTCTTCAATTGTATTGTCCTTTTCAATACACTAAGTTGACTACTCTCATCATTTTTACTTCCCCTTACTCCAATATTTCTCTGATTTCCACAAATAAAAATTATATTCTGGTAATTTATAGATCTATACCCAGACCTCCAATAGCACCAACATTATAACAAACCTAACCTGATAATCCCAAAGTCGATGGTTTCTTTATTTTATTGGCACTAGATATAAGTGATCACGTCTTAAGTGATAAAATACTGTAGTAATATTAGAAAACTAGATACATGTGTGATTATCACATTACATTTGAAAACATAAAATAAAGAATAGTATTTTCTTAGAGAACATTAATATTTTTTCAAGTATATAATTTTATATAAATACTTATACACTTCACAACATCCTTGGGAAAGGAAAAAAAATTAAAAGGGTGGTCTTATATTCTTAGTAAAAGGAATTATTAAAACAGAAGCTATCATATAATAAATAAGTAATGAATAATATAGAAATAATAAATTAAAATTAAATAATTTCATATAAATAATTACATGAACTTGAAACTTTTCCATGTATAACATAACTATTTTAATTTTCTCATAGACATCAATAAGTAATTCCATAATGATGGAATACATAATGTTGAATATCTTAAACTTACTATCGAGACCTTATCCCAAGACATGTTATATAAATGGTAAGGTATTGTCCAAATACCCAACCTATTTTGTCTCATGATATCTACCAATTCATTGAGAGGATATGTAATTTCAGGCTCCACCCATCACTTAGAAATTCTAATGAATGCATCATATAAATAAATGACACCACTTAATAAACATTCCTTAACAATCAATAATTGTTAATATTGTAAGAACTAGCATAAAATTTTTTAATACATTCCCCAGTAAAAATGATCATAATACATCCATATAAATATGTTGAGTGGTATCATTAGATTATATCCTTGGTAAATAATATCATTAATAAATGTATGTTTACATAGATTAAAATATTTTTAAAAGATCACACAAATTTTTTTTGAGAAAAATACCCTTTTCATTTTGAAATTACATATTTAAAATTTGAAAACTACCAAAACATTAGGAAAAAAATATTTTGAAAGAAATATAGAAAATTTTAAATTAATATTCAAAACAAAAAAAATCATGGGGGTGGGAAAATTTGTTCAGGTGGTGTATATTAAAACAAATATCATATTCAAACCTTCGATAAATAAGATCCTATTTTAGAAAAAGACAAGAATATTCTTTTTATAAATTTTTATAAAAAATAAAAAATGGGTAAAGTTACTTTAATAAATCATATTAGAATTTTAAAAACATTTTTTAGAACATTTTAATGAAAACATGGATATGGAAGAAAAATATTCACAACTGAATAAAAAATAGTCAGTTTTCCTTAAAAGATATCATCTGGTATATTGAGCACTTAAATAAAGGAAAATGAAAAAAAAACTTTTAATTTCAATAAATATAAAAATAATAATAAAACATATTGGTTTTAATATATAAATATCATATAATTCCCCTACCAGAATCATAAATATAAATAATCATGAATAATGATAAGATTGTGAAATAAACCATTACCATGGGTCTATCTTACTTTGTAAGTGATATTTGACTCATATATAATAAATTTAAATGAATTATACTTTTATAAAAAACCATATTCATAATCAAAATATCATATATGATTCAATTATAACATTTCAAAACCTATTTCTTAATAATTCTATATCATTTCTAAGTGTTAACTGTTACATTTTCCATTAATGTTTTGGTTTGGTAGTTTAAAACATGCATATTTATCATAGTTACATTATCTATTAAATATTAATCATGATATAAATATAATATATATTCATGATATACATGTTTTGAACAATCTGTGAAATTCAGACGTGAAAAATGGATCGCATTGCATTGTAGAGGTGGTAGTCCACACGCACGCATGAGAGATGTTGCCTTTTTTTAATGGGAGAAAGGGTAAGAATATAAAAGATATATTATATTTATAGAACCATAATTTTTTCATAAATATTATATATATTAATTATTCCCATATTTATAATCATACAAATAAAATGGTGAAGAAAAACAAATTACATTACTATATAGAGATAGTATGTTGTATGTACACATGAGTGATGTTTTCACTTTCCATAGGTTGGAACAGAGGTAAAAGATGGTTATAAAATAGTCATAATATTTCTTAATTATTTTTATGATACCAAATTTATTATATTAGGTTAGTTACAATATATTTAGAGTAATTATATAAAGAAATTAATTTGAAAGAGTTGGTAAAGATGATTACCTCTTCTTCAGTAGATCCCCTTTAGTTCACATCTTAAGAAACTTTGTAGTGATATTTTCAAAATTCCAAAACCCCTAATTAATGTATAAGGGATTAAAAAAGTTAATTTTTTAGTTTTTAGTCATGTTATGTGGCTCAAAGTGGCGTAAATAAGAGAGAGTATGGGAATCCTTTTTTATGAGGGTGGATGGACTGACTTTTAATTTTTACAGAATTAAGATATTATTAAGTCATATTTAGAGATAAGTGACCCATGAATAGTCCAATTTAAATCCTAGGGTGATAAGGGTAAAAATAAATTCATCCAATATGAATTAAGATGAAAAATTGTGGTCTTATCACTATGTTTTAACCATAATTTATCCATTTAACTTTTTTAACAAAAGTAGTGATATTTTTATCATATTTATATAGGTACAAATTATAATGGAAACTGACACACACTAAAAAAATCAAATAAACCCATTGTCTTGGGGAATCAACCTCACAAACATACCCAATACCCGAACCTACCCTCACCACCCTAACCGACCATGGGGTGCAGGTTATATTTTTACCATTGTTACTGAACTTTATGAAAAAAATGAAATTAGGAATCCTTAATAAACTGGGGAATAATGATTAAAATTTTGATATAAATTTTTAATCATTATGTCTCTATAAATGGGTGAAATTTACATAATATAAAAATTAAAAATGAAATAAAAATTTGTTTTCTGTAAGATACATTTTATGTCTAAAAGTATTTTATTTACCAAAATCAAGTATAATATTGATCCAAGAGGTATAAATTTAATTATTTTTCAAAATAATAAATTAATGAAATTTTAAAAGTTATTCAAATCAGAAAATTTATTTTAAAATACTATAAAATAAAATATTTTTTTCTCTAAAAATCAATATTTTCACAATTCACCAAAAAATAAAAGTTTTCAGAAAATTAAATGTGAATCCCCCTATGATAATTGTGATATGTCGATTTAAAAAATGATATCATTTTTTTATAAAATTATATTTCTAAAATTAAATTAATTACTTATAATATCTTCACACTTGATTCAATTAAAATATTTTTGAAGAAAACATATTTTTGAAGTATACAATGACTTTACTTAAAATTGAGTACTTATTTATTTTGACTTAATCAATATATTTGAATTAAATAAAACATTTCAAAATATTTTTTATAAGGTGATTATTCTTATTTTTACAAAAAAAACTATCATCTAAGATATAATTGTCATATTTAAATAATAACAATTTAATAGTATATCATGATTCATTTAAACATGGTATTTTATATAAAACGATAAATAAAAAATAAAATTTTTTAAAGATAAATATATCATAAAATATCATGGTGTAACTTTATTAAACCATATAAGTATCTATCATTGAAATCGAATTACATAGATACAAACAATTTGGGATAATTTTTCCTTATCACACCCACAGGTTCCCACATAACTTATGAAAATTAATGGTTTCACCATAAAACACTGACTAAGTGAGTGGTATTTTTTGTAGCACATTATACCTATGATCTAAATTCTCCACCAGTATTTTCTCATAACATAGATCCTAATACAGTGGTACGATATCTGAGTTTATTACATGTGATTTATTGAGTTTGTATTTCCTCTAAAAAGATACATAGAGCACATCATGATCGTAGAAGACGTTCAGTAGAAGTGCCAAGTGATAAGAAACAGACCCTAATCAGTCAAGAGTATTTAAGTAATCACTATACCTAGGGCTAATAATTACCCTGTTCTTTAATCTCATAACCTTCTTCCATAGATACTTTTATAGGAATATCATCTCACTAACATTGAATTCTAGATCTTGTCAGTGATTTTCAGCATAACTATTATATTGACTCTGATTTACCTTGATGTGAAACTGAATCTATTCTACTTTATCTTCCACTTCCTTAGCTATCTCGAATCTTAATATATTTCATTCTCCATATTTTTCCCATCACATCAGAGTTATGTACTTAATTCTAAGGAATTCTTCATATGGTTCCATCTGAGTACTCAAGTGAAAATTATTGTTGTAAAAAGACTCAAATAGAGGAATGTTTTGATCCCAACCACCTTTGAAATGTATAGAATGGAATAACAACATATAATCCAATTTTTTAATGGTCCTCTTATACTCCAACTTTTTTTAATGGTGATAGGTAGTACTAAAACACAGGTAAGTATCAATAGATTGTTGAAGACTTCACAAAAATTTTAAGGTAAACCTCAAACATTGATCAGATTCAATGGAATATGTTGATCCATACAACCTTAACAATTTATTAATATGTATCTTAGTAATATAATAAATAGATAAATCTACTCTAGTAGAAATGAAGTGTTCTGACTTCATAAGGTGTTTAAATACAACCCAAATTACATTATGGTCGTTAGATGTTTTTTGTTGTTCAATGAATAAATATATGGTGATATTTTTCCATTTCCAATCTAGTATAGTAAATGGTTATAAAATAACCTTAAAAATTTCTATCTTATAATTAACATGCTGACATACCATGCATCTAAATACATACTCTACAATGTCCTTTTTCATGTTATCCCACTAGATTTACTCTTTTAGATCTTTATGCATCTTTGTACTTCTTAGATGAATACAAAATGATGAACTATGATCTTAATAAAATATATATTTCTTAAAATATGGTATTATAAAAACATTCGCATAGTTTTTTAATCTTATCATTCTATAATAATCAATGTTGAACATAAGAACATTTCCCAACATCTTTAGCATTTGTATATCTTCCTTCTGCACCTCTTTTATCTTCACATGGATAAGTGGTTGAACACTCATTTTAAAAAGATAATATTTATCCACATCAATCAATATTTCATGTTATATCCTTTGAAAACACATAAATATTGTATCTTCTTTTATCAACATAATATATAATCAAACATGATATTTTTTACTAAAATAATTAACTACCTTTTTTTCTTTCTAGGTTGGTAATGTATTGAGCATTAATAGTATTTAATCAACTCTAACCATCTTCTCTATAACATATTAAACTCTTTATGAGTGAATATATTCTTTAAACTTTTATGATCAATAAATATGTCACAAATTTCTCCATAAATATAATTCCTCTATATCTTTACTGTAAATATTATTCCTACTAACTTCATGTCATGTGTTATGTAGTTTTTGTTGTGAGCCTTTAATTGTGATGTGTCATAATCTATCATTGTAAAATTATAAATGAGGATAAATACCAATCATATTTTCATTGTATCACTATGGATTAGAAACCATTATCTATTGTAGGGTTGTGGGAACAAAGGTTTATTAACCCACCTTCTCTTTGGTTCCTTGAAATTTACTTCACATTCATCAGTCCAAATGAACATGATTCTCATTTGAGTTAACATGGTGAGTGGATTATAAAGGTATAAGAAATGATTCACAAATAATTTATAATATCTATGCAATCAAATTAGACTATATATCTTAGACCCAATGGTTGTTCTTGTCCAATTTTTAATAACTTCCATCATTGATAGATCCATTTATATACCATTACATGAGATTATATGACCCAAAAATGGAACCTTCTTTACCCAAAATTCAATCATGGTAAATTTTGTATATATATGATCTTTCATTAGGGTCTTAAATTAAATTATTGATTAATATTAATTATCTAATTTTCTCTGGAAATATATATTAATTTCATATATAAAGACTACCAAAAACAAATTAATGTAATCTCTAAAGACAATATTCATTAACTCTGTGAATATAGACCAGAAATTATTTTGTCTGAATTGAATCACTATAAATTCATAATGGAAATACCTCATATTGATGGTTTTCTTGGATATATTCTCTTTTTCCTAACCCTAAATTTATGGTATCAATAATGAAGGTCAATCTTTGAAAAGTATTGATCTCTATTCAGCTGATCAAATAATTTCTCAATACAAGGTAGATGATACTTTCTATTCATAGTGATCTTATTAAGTTCATTATAGTCAATGAAAAAAATGAATTGACACATATTTCCTCTTAAAAAAAATAATAGTTTGACCCCACGGTGATTCACTAGTAAATATATAACCCTAATTGATATTCTCTTAAAGTTTTTAATTAAATTCCAGAAAATCAACTCTGTCGATTCTATATGGAGTATTTGAAATGCGTGTTGCACTAGGTATGAGTTCAATTAAAAACTCATCATCATGATTCTGGGAATGAATATGAATTTTTTTAGTAAATACATCAGAATAATATTTATGATTTCTATCATGATGAAAAAATTACCATACCTCTGATGTTCTATGGCCCCTTTGGGGTCGAAACCTCTACAACATGAAGCTTTTTATGTCTGGATCCTCTTCCATAATGTTGATGACCACATCCACTTCCACAATCGGGATAGGTCCCCCCAATTCTAGGAACATCATGAGGTCATACCCTATCCACCTCATTTACTATTAGTGAAATATAGGCATGTATCCCCTCCTATTGAAATGACCTCTCTAGGAGCTACTTTTAAGGCTAATACTGATCATGACCACCACCATTTTTCTGATCTCCATGAACCAATTATAACTGATTTTGATGACCAACACAACCCCCACATATGAATCACACTATCCCAAAACCACAAAAAAAGGCATAGAAGCTACTGGCCCTAGAAGGCTGAAATGGAAGCTACTGAGGTCAAATCCCCATTGGTCAAAACCATAATGGCATTAGTGCCTGAGATCTTCCACTAACATCTCTACTCCTAAGGATATTAAATATATATGATACGTATTATTTACTTTACTATTATTGGTGAGTTGTTAAAAATATTCTTAATTGGTTTTAAAATTTCATCACAATCATATTTCTAGTCATAAAATACTTTTTTCTAGGAAAAAATTGTTAGTAGGTTAGATAATTATGAGAAAAATCTCAAAAAGAACTAATATTACAAAAAAAAACCTAGGAAAACAATGAATGTACATCATAATTTTTGGTTTTGTAAATTCATCAACCACATTTACTTTATAATGATCTACATAAATTCTTTTTTTTATAAAATTTTATGAGATTGTTACAATCTCTGTCCAAAAGTAACACATTCTTAATTTATTGACTAAATCCACCTTTGATAGATTCTTTTAAAAAAATTAAAAATGATCTCCATAATATTAATTACTTTTATATTATTTTATAATATATTAAATAATAATTAATAAAATTATTGACGTAATCTCTAAAAAATATATTCATCATATCTATTAAGATTACTAGAGATTTTATGAGCACAAATGGAATCACAATGAACTCAAAATGATTATTTCTTTTATAAATGTATATATTTTCAATATATTATATTTTAAACTTTTAATAATTATATCTAAAATTGAGGCCATTTTTGGATAAATGATATCAATTATATTGATAGAATGGTTCACCATTTTGAGGTGAACCTCAAAGTAATTCATTAGGCTATATAAATCATTTTTCCAGTAGATCCTATAATTTATTTATTAATTCCACTAATTTTATTAGGTATATTATATAAGTAATTTTTTATATAATTTCTACAAACATATTTGTTTTATTATAAACTCCACCGTATGAGTGGATGGAAGGATGAATAACTATATTAAAAATATATTAATATATTCTCCCATAAAAATCTATTCATGGTTAAAATATTCTTTGTTATCAATTATTTTTAACCAATATGATTCTTTATCTTATATCAAGATTAATATTTTAGAATATGTTTTATAAGGAGATTAATAATTCTTCTTATAATTATTTAATAGAATGTGATTGTTTGGGATATGGAATATGAATTTGTTTTCCTTGTAGTTTCTATAGGCTCTATAAAATGTGATCAAATTCATTCCAAATATATCACAAAAATATTATAAATTAAAAACTATTTAAGTATTTAGAATAATATTCCCACAAATTTTAATTTAGGATGGTTTATATAAATGAGATATAATAATTTCATGTTTAGTTATTTTTTATCAAATATCAACATTGGGACTTTAAAATAGTGATTAATTACATTTAGAAAACTTCTAAAATCGGTGTGAATGTGTTGAAAATTTTTAAATAAGACATTGTATATTCTTGTGTATATTATATTACACATATCACTATTAAAATTTCTAATTGACCTTAGTGGAATTGATAACATAAGTTCTTCCTACATCCTCTATATTTGGTGGAATTTTTCTTCTATTATCCTCTATAAAATTTATTTCCCTCTACTAGATTAAATAGTGTCCAATTTCCTTATAGTTTAACAAATAGACCATTGGTCATAAATTAAGAGGTTAATTTATTTTACCCTATATACTATCAATTTAATTTCCTATTAAAAATATTATTCTTAATTTTTTCCTTTTCCATTCATAATGAATTTCCTAATTCCCTTACGTATGTTCCCAGAATTGATTGTCCCATATTATTTACATATGAGAAACTAAATCTTCTATTTCCTATATACAATGTCATTTGATATTTCAATATAGAACATGTTTCAACAAGTGAATTTATTTTATTGAAACAGATTCCAGTTTCTGTTTGTTTTCAATCCACATAAGGAAGATCATGGATTTTGTAGGCCAAGTGATATTATAATATAATATGAATATAGTGTTGAAGGTGGAATCAGTTCCCAGTATTTTCTAAATTTTTGGGCTCAAAATTAGGAGTATTGAGCATGATTCATGAAGGTATGAATAATCACAAAAAGGATTTGTGAAAAGTAGTGTTTATGTATTGAATCATTTAAAATGTGGTAAAGACATGAGTTTTGTGAGGACTGAGTTTCAAAAAGATTTAAATTCATGCTGGTGTGGATCATTGTTAATGGGAATTGAAAGTTCTTGATATAATGATAGTGAATCGACTTGACAATGAGAATGTTCACAAATGGATTAAATTCCTTTTGATCTTCAAAAATGAAGGACCTTCATGAGAAGTATTTTTGATTTTCACAAAAAATTAGTTGGGATCTTGAAATCATATTGAAATGTTGTTCCTATATATAGGATGATACTACAACTTCATTTAACATGAATTGAACTGGGGAAACTTTTAATCACTCTGAATTTATGAAGAAATATAGCCTCATGGATCAAGTATTCATTGTGATCCTAATCATCATGAATAGAATATATAATTATTTACCAATGCAAAGGTATCTCGGAAAAAGGAGTTTCATGGTGACTGGTTATTCTGTGATGACATAGTGTTCTATGAAGGTAGTTTTCTTCATGAAGGTTGTGAGCTCAGTAATGGAGCTCCGCGAACAATAGTATTGAACATCTTTTTTGTGAACAGTGATTTCATGTCCATCAGCTCAGGACTAAGGAGCAATCATAGTATCGTGTTAGTTGGAGATGAAGTCATAAATTCCAATATATAGATGAGATGTTTAAGTAGTTAAACTAAGTAAGACTTCACCCAAAGTTGTGATCTTAGGGGATTTGATGGTAGTGTTATGAGGGAGGTAGTGCTAAATACTTAAAATATTGTAAAGGCATTGTAATTGGTAGATAATAATTTTTTTAACATTCTTATTGTGCAACAAGTGAATATTAGTGGATTTTCTTATGACTGAAACACTTTCTGCATATTCTAATTGGAGTTTCCCTTAGTGTTGAAACAAGTAAAGTTGATGTGTTTTATCTCTGCATGTGAATGTTTTGTTATTTCATGATTTTTTTGATAGGTTTAATAGGTTTCTTTCTTGGTGGGAATAAGATCAATCACTTTAAAAGAAATATTTGACACCCTAATTCACTCATCCCCTATTAGGGTGTTCTGGGGTCCTACAAGTTGTATCCGAGCATACATGTCATTGGATATAAATCTATAATCTATTGTTTTAATTGATAATTTAGTGAATTTAGGGGGATTATCCTTCTTTTATGGAGGTAACATCCAGATTTGCAAGAAAATTATGAGATATAATCTGATATACCTTGGTATGGAAGTTATTTTTTTTACTTTATAATGGATTAAGGTCACTAATGTGACAAGTATTTCTTTGACCCGAATGAATAATAAAATTCTTGATATAGATTCCAAATCACAAAATTACCAAGAAAAATCTCTATCTAATCAAATTTATTAGAAGGTGTTGAGATTCACTTCAACCAAGTCTATGTTGAAAAAACTAGAAAATAAATACAAAGGAAATAATAAAGTGAAGTTGGAAAAATACTACGTTTTCTAAAATTGGTTCAATGATCTGAAAATGCATTCTGATCAAAATGAAGATAAATTTTTAATTGAATTACTAAAGTTTTTGGAGAATCTTGAGGAATTGGTGATGAAATTTAAGATATTAATATTGTGAATGGAATCTTGATAATGCTTCAACCATTATATAATAGAAAATTTGGAGACCTTGCGGAAATGGATTTGTCAATGATTTTTCTTGATGATCTACTAAGAAGTCTGGTGGCTCATAAAAGAATATTCAAACCAAAATATGTAACAACATGATTAAGAAAGGAAATGGATTCAAATCCATGAAAAGACATGATATTTTCACTTATAATATTGATAAATATAATGAGAAATATTTACTTCTTTATATTTTTTTCAAGAAATTCATTCTATGAAAAGGGAGATATTACCAAAATATATCTATAGACTATTTTCTATGTGGTAGAGTTGGTTTCATTACCTCTCATTTCTCAAGGAAGTTCTGTGATGAAGAAAGTGAAGTAGGAATCATGATGAAACCTCAAAAAAGGTTCCCCCAAAAGGGATACATAAAATTAGGAAATAAATTAAAGATAAATAGTTTCATCTATAAATAAGAACAATATGATAATGATATTTTAGAGGAAGATGAACCATATTTAATATCTGAAACCCAAGCATCCAATATGGATATAATTGAAAAGGCAATACCTTCAAAAGATGATGATAATTAGTTGATATGGGGTTGTTGATCTCAAAGTGTAACATGAGAGTGCTCTTCATAGGTTGAACATTCAAAGAAAAATAAATAAGAAGATGAGATCCATTCTAGAAGATTCATTAGACCTTTTTTATCTTCCTGAAGAAGAAATTAAACAACTGGAAGAAGGGAAAGGGTAATATTTAACAACTCCTGAAAATTCAAAAAAAATGGGGAACTTAATATCAGAATTGAAGAGAAGTAAAAAAAATCATCAATGATGTTACATACCAACTGGAGTACAAGGAAAATAAAATAGAGTTAATTTAATAAGAAGTTGTTACTTAAAGGGGTAAATTAGAAACTAAATCTATATCAAGGGAAATAATGAAGAAAATACAATTTATGATATTCTCATTTGCAAAGATGTTATAAAGAGATAAATATGGTTCTGAAAGAGTAGTTAAGGCCTTTGATGATTAAAGATCCACATGTATTGGAAAAAGGATGAATATGTAATGATTATAAAATACCAATTGTCTGAAAAAAGATGAATAAAAATGGAAGGAAAAATATGGATATATTAAAAATTCACCTGATTTCCTAACAAAGAAAGAGCCAAATCAAGAAAAATAGTGAGCTGAAAATTATCACCAAGTATTCATATATGATCACTAGTCAAATACTTCCACTAATGAATGGTAAATGAGGAGTAATGGGTGTAAGAAGATATTTTCTCATATGAAATGTCAAATTTGTGTCTTTCGTTGACATATAACGTTATTATGTGAAGATGCAATAGTTATCTGAATGGGGAAGCACTTGGAAGTCATCTATGGATAATAAGACCATATCCATCATCATATAAAAATAAATAGTTTTTTTGATATTTTTTTCACTATTCAAACTATGTCCATAAAACTATTCATTGTAGGCATAGGAATGCTGGGAATATTAACTATAAAAATCTGAAAAAATTCAATACCCTCTAACCAGGTAGAGTTTCTCTTGAAAATATGGACTATCGTATGGAATAAAAATATGAGTATGATGAACACATTCATATAGAAAAAATATTGGAAAATCTATTATTTTCCTCCAATTAATCAAGTATCTCATGGAGGGAAAAGAAGAAAATCAAGAAATCTTATGTTATTGAAATAACTCTAAAAGATACAAAGAATAGTAGCACCTAGATTCTTGAAAGCATATGCTCATCCCATATGATGGGAAATTCATATTTATTGAAGAATGATAAGAAAAGGTTTTATGTAATAGTTTGGGTCAACAATTATGGTTCTTTAAATGTCAATGGTAGTATAAGTACAAAACTATAAAATGACAAACTTAGGAAAACTATAGTTCTCTATGCGGAGGGTTTGCATCACAATCTCTTGAGTGTGAGTCAACTATGTGAATTATGAATGATAGTAACATTTAATAAAAAGGGGTTCACTATAAAAGAAAATATAAGTCATTATCTCATGAAAGGATTTAGAATAGATGAACAATTATACCAAGTTGATATTAAAGAGAACATTTGTTACTTAACAGTTGTAGAAGAAAACAACTTATGGCACTAGAAGTTGGGTTTCATTAATCCAAAGAGTGTGGAAAATATATCTAAGCAGATATAGTTGTCTATATTCCCAATATAAATAATTAACCAGAAAATACAATTCATCCAGGCATATGAGGATAGATGGTCTGGAGTTCATATCAGTCAAAGAACAAAAGGGAGTCAAATATACTTGATCTTGTCTATACAGACATTTGTGGTCCAATAAATTTGGATGGATATATAGAGAGGTACTTAAATATTTTTATTAGTTATTTTAGTAAAATGGATTGTGTTATGATTATGTTGAGGAAACATAAATTATTTGATTTTAGGAAGAGTTATCATCAAATTACTGAGAATGAAACTGGTCGAACAATCAAGGTTCTACGATCTGACAATGTAATAGAATACACATACATTGAATTTGAAAATTACCTGAATTTTTTTTAATAAATAATGAGGTTAATGCGGTGAGAATGACAAAACAAAATGTATTTTTTGGAAGAATAAATAGAAAGGAGAAATTTATGGTTAGAAATATATAGATTTAGAGTCATATTTCACATCATTACCAGAAATAGGCTATCCAAGTAGTAGTGTAAACTTAAAATCAAATAGTTCTTTTTATGGGAGAAACCAAGACACCATATGATTTATGGTTTGGAAAGAAACCATCTCTGAATTATTTTCATGTTTTTAGAAGTAAATGTTTCATCTGAAACAAATAAGGTGATCAAGGAATGTATGGTGTTGTTGAAGATGAGGGAACATTCCATTGATATTCAATGAAGAGTAAGGCCAACAAATGTTACAACAATTATCTTGGAATAATTGTGGAAAGAATTGATTTAAATATCATTGAAGATAAAACCATAAATAGCTTAAGGGGATCATATACTGACATGATAGAATATGAAGAAGAAAGTTGAAAAGGGACATATTAAAATACAGAAATAGTGGATGGCGTGCAACCAATTTAGGGATAACAAAACAATGATGATTCAGAAGAATAATTAGAAGAGTAAATCATGGATAAAGAGACTTCATGAGAAACTCATAGAAGAAATGGTAGAGAATAAATTGATCAATCCAAAATCATTGGGGATTGGACATCACCAACACAAATAATGAGATTGAGGAATAAATTACAATATGCCTTCCTAACAATTATAGAACCAAACATATTTTAAAATTTAAGGTTAATTCATGGGTGAAGGCCATAAATGAAGAATTGGACTATACTGACAAGAACAAGACATGGGATATTATTAAAAAACCCAAAAATCACAATTTGATTGGAAAAAGTGGAACCTAAAAAAGAAATTTGATGAGAATGGAAATATGATCATAAATAAGCCATTATTGGTGTATAAAGGATATGCATAGATTGAATGTGTTGATGTTGAAGAAAAATTTTCTCTAGTGAATTGACTAGAGTTTATCTGGTTTATTGTCTCTATGAAATTCAAATAGGGTATGAATTTATTAGATGGATGTCAAAATGAAATTATTAAGTTGTTTTTCATATTAGAAATGGTGAAATTAAGGTTCCTAGATTAAATAATGCCTCTATGGTCTAAAATAGTCAACAAGATCATGGTATTCTTGACTTGATGGTTATATGAAAAAGCTTGAATTTAAAAGAGGAGGTGATGAACATAATATCTATGTAACGGATTCTCATAAATATAAATTTATGGATTTTTTATGATGATATTATATTTGGTGGAAGAATATAGGGATCAGGTGAAGTATTTTCTAATCGCATGAAATAAATATTTCAAATTCTTCTGATTGGTGAACTCACTTGATTAATATGGATGCAAGTGATTCAAAATAAGGATTACACCATCATTTCTCTGGAAAATATGAAAGAGAGATTCTAAATAAATTAAACATACATGACTCTAAGTCAATGTTGACTCTGATTTTGGTTGTGACAAAACATGGGAAGCATGAGAATGGGACTTCATTAGATTTCACCCAATACAATAGAATCACTGGAATCTTATTATACGTGACTATTACATGACCATATATCTTCTATAAAACATTCACAATGGCCTTCTTTTAATGTAATCCAAAGGAATAGAATTTGTTAGTAGTAAAAAGGATAGTGATATATATTCAAGGTACTCTCAATTTTGGATTACAAATTTTTGTATGAAGATATTATGAAATACGTCGATTTTATGATGCTTACTAGGCCGGTGATGTGGTAGATAGAAAGGACCCAAGTGGTGGATCATTCATCATTGGTAATAAATGTGTTAGATAGTTGAGAAAGAAACAACATAGAACTTATCTTAGTATATATTAAGTAGAGTATATCTTTGTTACAATGTCTTGCACTCAACTATTTGGATAAACAATCAAATGATTCATATTAGTGATTGTGACACCAGGATATTTTAATAAAATATTTTCAATAAATATTTTTTTTTCTTTAGTAGATTGATTTGAATAAAATAATGAGTTTAAATGAACTATGCTGTGCCCTTATTGTAAAATTACTGGTATATCCTAGTTGTTAGGTTAGCAAGAATAATTATAACTAACTTATGAAATTGCATTGTGAATTCATTGGCTATCAATTATTTTTTAAAATTATAAATCAATTAGATATTTTTATTTTTTGGTTAATTACTTTTGTTAATGAAATTATTGTGATATATATGTGTTATATACTGAATAAAATATTTTTGATATTCATTCAATGAATATTTTAGTCATATGCTATGAGTAAAACCCTATTTGATATATAAAAACATATTTTTTAAAAGTTTAATATTAAACCATTGAATTGAGAACCCATTTTAAATTAATATTTTGAAACATTAAATGAAAAATTAAAAAATTTATTTTAAAGTGGTTTATAATAATTTACTTTGGATTAATTTCTGATATTTTTCAAATAACATTCATGTTTTGATGAATAGTAAAAAAAACTCTAAATTTTAAAGGAAAATAAATTTTTTCATTGAAATAATTTATGTTGCTAAATTATATTATTTAAGGGTTTAAAATTATAAATAGAATATATTATTACCATTTAACATAATTTAGTTCATTGGAATTAAATTTACGTTAAATTCAGATATAAAAACATTTCAATCTTTTGCAATATTATAACTCTTAGAACCTATTTTCTTATTTCAAAAACAGGATTGATTTTAAATTAATTACTACAAATTATGTGTCATGAATTTTGAAAAATGTATTCCATATTCTTAATCATCTGGTTCATATTATTTTAATAGGATACTTTTATTTTTTTGCATTATGAATAGTTGGGTAATTATTTTTACTACCATGATTAAAGGTAAATCAGGTAATTAAAGGTAAAAATAATATTATAAAATTACATTAACACCTGTAAAAATCTTATTGAATGACTAAATTATAACCTTATAATTTTTGTGTCAGAATGGAGTTACTTAATGTCCACATACCTATGATCATGACATGAATATAATAAAAATAATGAATGTGTCAAAATGTCAAAATCTCATTTTATATAAGTATATTAATATTAATATATGTATAACTATGAGATATTATTTACTATAGATAGTCTCTAGAAATATAATATAATTACCTACATCATAGAAATTTATTTATTATTTTTATATATTAAATAATTACCATTAATGATGACACAATAGTGATGTAGAAATTATTTTATAAATAGAAATATCAAAAAAATGGTTTTAAAAATCTTAAAATAAATATCATATGAACTAATTAATGTTATACATGAATTTTATAGGTTACTATGACATGTTGGGAGTGTATTAAAAAAAATTTTGAATTTAATTTCTTTGTGTATTTTAGTTAAAGACAAATAAATGAATAGTGTCAAAATTGACACTATATATATTTAATAAAAATATCAATTTTTTAAATTATTTAAAAATCATAAAAACATTTTAAAATTAAAAAGTTATAATAATAAGGTCTAAAATGTAATTAAATATCTATTTATTTTCAATTAAAATCATATAAGTAAATATTTATAACCATTAAATATTTAGAATTTATTACAACCATTAAAATTAAATAGAATAATTAACTGTCAATTAAAAAGAAATGGTTTAAATTGAAAAAATAAACTTTCTAAATTTATTATTTTATTATAATACAACCCTATATCATCTCATCTTGTAAAAATGGGAATTTTGGTGGTTTTTGGGTAGGGTTTGATTTTATTATAAATTATTATATATGGAGTTTCCAAAAGTGCCTCTCGCCTCAATTATAAAAGGGAACCTCCTCCCTAACCTCTTTACTTAATTTTGATCCTTAAAGCTCTAAAATACCCTTATTTATTTCCTTATCAACTTCACTATTTTTATTCTAGAGGTTATGGTCATCGTCAAATACCAACTCTAGTACTCTTAGAAGATATTTAGAGGAAGCACGTCGAGGAGGAGGTAATCTTTTCTACTAATTATTTCAAACTTTTTCCTCTTATAATTCCTATTAATTAGTTTATTTATTATAAAGTAATAACATAATTATAAATTATTTAATTATATGTTATTATAAATATGAAACAACCATATTTTACCTTCTATACATTCTATGAAAAATGAAATCACCGTGCATGCATGCGTATGGCTTATCGTCTCCACACTGTGGTGTAATCTGTATTTCACCACCACCTTACATGAATGGGTATAATAAAAATAATAACTATATATGATTATTATAAAATTTTACTAGTGATGAAATATTATACACTATCCACTTTAATACCATTCAACAATTTTTGGAATGATATAATCACTCATGCGTACGTACGGCCAATAGTCTCCACAATGCGATGTGATTCATTCTACATGATTTTCATTAATACTTGATTATATATATTAATTTAATGAATAAATATGATATATGATATTATAATATCATTATATAAATTATTTAACTATAACCTAAGATGCATAACACTAACTTATCTGATAAATATTTCATAAGAACATAAAGGAGTTAATATCCGAATAACGAGTTATAATGAAATGTTACTAAAAAATGGATGATAATAAAATCATATATGATATCATAAAAATTATTATTATTCTAGAATAAGTTAATAACATTTTTTAAATCATTATACATGTGTTTCAGATACATACAAAGTATATCAGGCTTAAGGTAAGGGATGATTTTACAATCTAACTTTTATCTAAGATTGTTTATATGTAAGTATTTACTAGGGTATATTTATCATCCACATCCATGTTTCCTAATTATTTATTATTATTTATATTATTATACAATTTTTTAAAGTTAATTTTACCCTTGGGGGATTTTTTAAAACAATATTAAAGGAATCTTATATCGTTATTTAGGCTGAGGTATTTTTTGACTTTTTCAGAAAAAGTACAAGGAGAATATTTTTCTAACTTATACAGCATGAATGGAATTTTACAGTTTCATGACACCTTATTTCCATGAAACATCATCAAAAATATTTCAAAATTATTGTAACACCCCGAGCTTCCATGATACGCTTCTCATTTAATAATGCAATAGCTTGCATGATACGCAAGTTCGAGTTCTAACACACCGCGACTAATCAAAGTAGCTGTTATGAATAGTAATAACCACTTTTTAAAATAATAGAAATTTTATATTTCAAAATGGACTTCATTTTTTTATTCCTAATATCGAAATTATCCTAAGTTTAATTTTTTGTAATTTTCTGATAACTTCCAATTTTTATGAATAGTGAAAAGTACTTAAAAACAACTTTTTTAATCAAAATAATTTATAGTGATAAATTATACTATTTAGTGCTTTTAAAGTATAATTAGAATATATTTTTACCATTTTATCCAAAGGTGGTCATTAGAATTAATTTAACATTGAAATTGGACATAAACAATTGCCAATCTTTTGATATAAATTGTTTCTTAAAAACACGCTATTTGTTGTAACAGCGAGAATTAATTATAAAATTTATTAATTCAACTTATATGTTTGGAATTTTTTAAAATAGACATCATTTTTGAATTCGGAATATCAATTATAGCTTAGGGTGAAATTTTGGCCTTATTCTGAAAAACTTCAATTTTTGATGAATAGTGAAACCACTAAGTGGTTGTTAAAAACTGATTTTTCGTTAAAATGAAATATTACCACTTCTGTGATTTTATTTTCAAAAATCCGACATAAATGGATGTCATTAAGAAGTAAAATGTGGTTCAATGAGATTAAAATAATTTTTTGGTGAATAGTAACTTTTAAGTTCTTAATCGCGATTAGAGGTAATTAGTGTAGTTTAAGGTAAAAATAATGTTTTAATAATATGAGATGAGCTTGACACTTGTCCTACTCCTATTTGATGAGTCATGGCCGACCAAGAAAACCCATGGGTCAACTTGGGGACCCCATGGAGCCACTTTAGTTGGAAAATGACATTAATATATATTTATTTAATGTTAAAATTAAATTGACACAAACATGAGTTGTTTTACTAAAACAGTTTTTAAGTGGTGTTACACAAGTCCAAATTTTGATTATAAATATTAATTAGAAAGATAAAAAGATTTCCTACATCATAGTATTTTTTTATAATTTTTAGACATTAAATAAATTAAATTATTTATTACATCATTATGATGAACCGATGACCTCATTATTTAATGATTTAAATAAAATGAGAAGATAATGCAAAATACAAGGCTTACACTTGTCCAAAGCCTATTGTATAAGGATATTTCGAACCCTTATCACCTTATCCACGAATTATATAAGTGTGGGACTTTTAGAATCCGAAAATCATTGTGTAATAATGTAACATTTCAATCTTTCCAAAAGTGCCCCTCCTCTCCTCTTATAAAAGGCCCCCACCTCTACCACCTTATTCACACTTCCAAGCCTTTTTGCTCGGCCAACCTCTACCCAAATACTCTCCCAACTTCTCTCCCTTCATCCTAGAAGATTTACTTTAGTCAGAAAGCCATCCTAAGGAGTCCTTTTGATCAAATAAAAAGGAAGAACCCGAAGAAGAGGTAACATTTTCATCACCTTCTTTCAAGTTTCTTTCTTCTTACACTCCCTCTTTGTTTATTATTTCAATTCTAAAATTATAACTCCAGTATATTATATATACTGTGATGTTATTATAAATATGGAACAACCATATTCAGTATTCTACCCATCATTTGAATGACATGTCACCATACGTGCGTACGTACGGCTTACCGTCCCCACGTCGTGGTGTAATTGTTATTCAATATATTATTATTTAGATGGGTACAATAATGATATGTAATTCATGTAAATAATAAATATAACATGATAATGATTCTGTATATATGATATACTATCCAATTATATATTATTTTAATATCAAAATAATGATATTGTCGCTCGTGCGTACGTACGGACTACCGTCTCCACGAACGCGATGAGATTCATTCTCCGTCGTATCCATTCAAGTATAATTATCATTTGATGATTTAAAAATAATGTTTAAGGACATGATATCATTATAGATATGAATAAGATACAACCTATCCATGAAAAACACGACTTACGTAACAAAACATATAAAAGAAAACGAGTAAGTTAACACCCGAAACAACGATAAATCTAAGATATTGTTAACAAAGCAATGTTAAAAGATCATATATGATATCATATGAATGTATATGATTCTTGTATAATTTAATAACAATTATTTCACCATTATACAGGAGTTTAACCTACCCCAACCAAGGAAAAGTACAAAGTAAAGGTTTACTTCACAACCTCTTCATTATCCAAGGTTGTTTATACATAATTATCTACTGGGACCTCATTATCATCCACATCCATGTTTCTTAAAAATGTATTTCAAAACATTTTTACTATTAAATGGAAGATGGGTTAAAGTCATTTATACCCTTATACGTTTTTGAAAGGAATCTTACCGTCGTTTTCCAAACAATGTACTTTTTTGACCTTTTTGACAAATTTATGGTAAGAATGTTTTTTTTACTTATACGGCGGGTGCGGCTATTTTCCGCCATTATAACTTCGTCGAAGCTTCCCTAACAAGCTTATAAGAATATTTTCAAAGTAAACGTATTATTTTATAATTATGGGACTTTTAAATGATTTCAAAAAAGAGAGATATTGCTCTCAAATAGCTTTGATTTCATCCATGTCAACATCCTTTGATGGGTTTTAAGTTTAATTGAAATTGATTTATGATACAAAACTTCCATTGAACATTTTGTGAAATATTTGACTGTGGATGTGTTATTTTATACCATCCATAGTTTATGGAGAAATTGTTGACATTTCGTATGCTAGTTTTAATACGAATATTTATGTTATGTTTAAACCTATTCATATGAGGAATGTATTGGACTTAATATGTGACGGGTGGAGCCCGCTATAGCTCCTCGATGCATCGGTAGGTCTCATGAGACAACTAGACATGGAATTGGCTGAGGCCCTTTCCCAATTTGATTTATGGTTTTGGCCGAGGCCTTAATCATTTTAGACGTCTTGGCCGAGGCCTTGACAAAATGTTTCAGAATGTCTAGCATTATACATTCCCTCATTATGAAAGTGGTTATTGATATTTCATGTGATTATTCATCTAGTAGAATATCCATGTGAGTAAGTAATGGCATTGTTTTATTTTACTTTTGCCATATTATGCTGAAGTTCAAGTTCAATAAGGCTTTTGTTTTAGTTATACATTGCCTTAAATGCTTATGTTTTCTTATAAAAGCTTCCGCAATATTGTTATCCTTACTGAGCATCTGAGCTCACCCCTTTCAATGTTTTAATATTTTCCAGGATGTGAAGAAGTGTATTATGACTGACTTGCAAGAATATTCAGTGAGGATATGAGTGTGGACTATGAAGACCATGTTATTGTAGTTTGTTTACTTTTTGATGTAATGAAAGACTTATGAATGTATCTAGTGTTTCCAAGGCTACTAAACTAATCGGTCTTTCGAGACTTGATCTTTTGTGATCATGCCAATGTTACGAAGTAATGCACCGACTCTGGGTAGCTGGGGTCGGGGCGTTACAGTTGGTATCAGAGGCAGTTTATTACTAACCTTGGAAGCTAGATTTAGATAAACTCTGATTAGAGAACATAGCCCGAAGATAGCCTTTGAGGATTAGTATAGAAGAACTTCCTAGAATTTTGGTATTGTAGAGATGTTGTGAGTTTTCCGAGCAATACATCCCTGTCTGGATACGAGCAGGTAGAGGCGGCTCTGGCACAGATGTACCTAGGGGTAAAACCCAAAAACACCGCTTTGAGCTAGACTTGAACGGGAACTGGTGCACGACAACGGGCCTTGCTGCACTCTTGGTTACGACACTCCCGGGGGATATGCTTTGGATAATTCCCATTTTCTTTACAAACCACTATGAAGGGTTACGAGTATATACTTCCTCAAAGAAAACATTTTTATAAATATGGATTATATCCATAATTAGTTCAATTTATGTTAAGTGTTTTACAAGTATGGAATTATGTATTTTGATTCATGAACTAATCTAGTTTATGCCATTATTTAGAAATGGCGCCTAGTGGAAGGAATGGAATGCGTATCAATGAACGCACTCCGTGTAGGGATTTCCCTCCTGCTCAGGATAATTATGGTGGAGCTAGTGATACAACTGGTGCTAATCAGCTTCTCACCGTACTGGGACAACTCACACAGGTTATGAATAACAACCTTACTCGTATGGAGCACCCTGATCCGCAACGTGGAGGATCAATGCTAGACCGTTTCATGAGGCAACAACCGCCAACCTTCAATGGGAGTACAAATCCTATAGTAGCTGAGGAATGGATAAATTCCTTAGAGAAAATATTCCTTGCCTTGGGGAGTAGTGAAAGGGAGAATGTTGTCATGGCAGTTTACCGCCTCACTGGAGATGTCGATCAATGGTGGTCACTAATTCAAAACACAAAGGAAGATGATGAATTAACAAACATGGAATGGCAGGAGTTCAAAGAGCTGTTCTTAGAAAAATACTTTCCTCGAGACCATCGAGCGGATATGGAAAGGCAATTTCTGAGTCTGAGGCAAAAGGAGGATGAGAATGTCGCAAAGTATGAGGCCAACTTTACAAGGTTAGCGAGACATGCTGCAGATTATATACGTAACCCAAGAAGTAAGATTGATCGTTTCTTTGATGGGTTAAAACCATTTCTCCGTCGAGCATTAGTCTCACAAACCTTCTCGTCATACGAAGATATTGTCTCGTGTTCTATCAAGACAGAAAAGGAATTCTCTAAGTCTTATGACAACAAAGTAAAGCAAGAGAAGAAGAGAATGGTGGAACAAGAGACAGATAAAGGGAAAGGGAAAGAAGGATTTTCCATTATGTGATAATTGTGGGAAGAATCACCCTGGTACTTGCCTAAAAGGAATGGGAGTTTGTTACAAATGTGGAGAAAAAGGTCACCAGGCTCATGATTGTAAGGGAAAGAAAGAGGCTATCAATGTTGAATGCTATAATTGTAGGGAAATGGGTCATTATGCAAATGAATGTCCTAAGCATCAGGGAAACTTACCTCAAAAAAGGCCAAGGGATCAAGGCCAATCTTATGTTGTGACTATAGTTGAAGCGGAATAATTAATGTATTGGTGTTTTTGGACTAATGGATTATATTCTGGTTATTAGAATAATGTGATATATATATAAGGATTGTACTGCAGTACTTGTTGTTTCAGTAAGGTTTTAATATGATGAAGGTAATTATATTTTTAGTATGTGACAATAAGAGAAACTTTACTTTGTTTGGGGAATCTGATAAATTGATTTTGGAATTAAGAGACCTTTTAGAGAAAGTCTGGACAAAGGTATTTTGGATAACTATAAAGGTTGGAGTGGATTAAGTTAATCTTTGGATAGTATTGTTTAAGGTTAAAACATTTCTGAAGATTATTTTTGGAATATTATAATACTATAGTTTTAGGAAAAGGACAACCTGCAGGGTGGGGCATAACCTGACGCGTCGGACAAAGCTGCAGGAATCGAACCCACAACCATAGTGCGACATGCCTTTATTTCCTACCACTAGCCTACAGGAAGTCCCTGGTTATTACAAAATAATTTTACTAATCTAAATGGTATGTGTTAACATTTGTAACCTTATACAATTAGGATAAGTATAATATTTTTGGGTTCTATTATCTTTTTGAGTGAAAGGTGAGTTGAAGGTTGAAACTCTAATTGTCAAGCATAAATATATATATACCTATCTTTTATTCAATGAATAAATTAATTCTTAAACTTTAGTAAAGGGATATTAAAACAAAAAAATGTCTTACCCTAATACCTTATGTCTTGTTGAACTGATGATATTTTAAATCAACATAGATTGAAGGCTTTGAGGCCCTCAATTTGGCAGATGATTGTGATTGATGACCTCAATCACTCCCTACAAATATCTACATTTTTCTTCCAATTATATGTCTCTAATTTCCACCAATGTTCTCCTTATCGAGATCATAATTTGGTGGTGACTTTCTTATTTCCATTTCCCTCTTATTAAGGCTAAATTTTATTAACCTTATTTCCGATGTGGGTTTTCCACAAAGGTATTTTCTATTTTCAACCGTTTATTTTCAAAGAAAAATTTCAAATTGCGAGGACGCAATTTATTTAAGGAGGGGAGAATGTAACACCCCGAGCTTCCATGATACTCTTCTCATTTAATAATGCAATAGCTTGCATGATACGCAAGTTCGAGTTCTAACACACTGCGACTAATCAAAGTAGCTGTTATGAATAGTAATAACCACGTTTTAAAATAATAGAAATTTTATATTTCAAAATGGACTTCATTTTTGTATTCGTAATATCGAAATTATCCTAAGTTTAATTTTTTGTATTTTTCTGATAACTTCCAATTTTTATGAATAGTGAAAATTACTTAAAAACAACTTTTTTAATCAAGATAATTTATAGTGATAAATTATACTATTTAGTGCTTTTAAAGTATAATTAGAATATATTTTTACCATTTTATCCAAAGGTGGTCATTAGAATTAATTTAACATTGAAATTGGACATAAACAATTGCCAATCTTTTGATATAAATTGTTTCTTAAAAACACGCTATTTGTTGTAACAGCGAGAATTAATTATAAAATTAATTAATGCAACTTATATGTTTGGAATTTTGTAAAATAGACATCATTTTTGAATTCGGAATATTAATTATAGCTTAGGGTGAAATTTTGGCCTTATTCTGAAAAACTTCAATTTTTGATGAATAGTGAAACTACTAAGTGGTTGTTAAAAACTGATTTTTCGTTAAAATGAAATATTACCACTTCTGTGATTTTATTTTCAAAAATCAGACATACATGGTTGTCATTAAGAAGTAAAATGTGGTTCAATGAGATTAAAATAATTTTTTGGTGAATAGTAACTTTTAAGTTCTTAATCGCGATTAGAGGTAATTAGTGTAGTTTAAGGTAAAAATAATGTTTTAATAATATGAGATGAGCTTGAAACTTGTCCTACTCCTATTGGATGAGTCATGTCCGACCAAGAAAACCCATGGGTCAACTTGGGGACTCCATGGAGCCACTTTAGTTGGAAAATGACATTAATATATATTTATTTAATGTTAAAATTAAATTGACACAAACATGAGTTGTTTTACTAAAACAGTTTTTAAGTGGGGTTACACAAGTCCACATTTTGATTATAAATATTCATTAGAAATATAAAAATATTTCCTACATCATAGTATTTTTTTTATAATTTTTAGACATTAAATAAATTAAATTATTTATGACATCATTATGATGAACCGATGACCTCATTATTTAACGATTTAAATAAAATGAGAAGATAATGAAAAATCCAAGGCATACACTTGTCCAAAGCCTATTGGATGAGGATATTTCGAACCCTTATCACCTTATCCACGAATTATATAAGTGTGGGACCTTTAGAATCCTAAAATCATTGTGTAATAATGTAACATTTCAATCTTTCCAAAAGTGCCCCTCCTCTCCTCTTATAAAAGGCCCCCACCTCTACCACCTTATTCACACTTCCAAGCCTTTTGGTTCGGCCAACCTCTGCCCAAATACTCTCCCAACTTCTCTCCCTTCATCCTATAAGCTTTACTTTAGTCAGAAAGCCATCCTAAGGAGTCCTTTTGATCAAATCAAAAGGAAGAACCCGAAGAAGAGGTAACATTTTCATCACCTTCTTTCAAGTTTCTTTCTTCTTCCATTCCCTCTTTGTTTATTATTTCAATTCTAAAATTATAACTCCAGTATCTTCTATATACTGTGATGTTATTATAAATATGGAACAACCATATTCAGTATTCTACCCATCATTTGATTGACATGTCACCATACGTGCGTACATACGGCTTACCGTCTCCACGTCGTGGTGTAATTGTTATTCAATATATTATTATTTATATGGGTATAATAATGATATGTAATTCATGTAAATAATAAATATAACATGATAATGATTCTGTATATATGATATACTATCCAATTATATATTATTTTAATATCAAAATAATGATATTGTCGCTCGTGCGTACGTACGGACTACCGTCTCCACGAACGCGATGAGATTCATTCTCCGTCGTATCCATTCAAGTATAATTATCATTTGATGATTTAAAAATAATGTTTAAGGATATGATATCATTCTAGATATGAATAAGATACAACCTATCCATGAAAAACATGACTTACGTAACAAAACATATAAAATAAAACGAGTAAGTTAACACCCGAAACAACGATAAATCTAAGATATTGTTAACAAAGCAATGTTAAAAGATCATATATGATATCATATGAATGTATATTATTCTTGTATAATTTAATAACAATTATTTCACCATTATACAGGAGGTTAACCTACCCCAACCAAGGAAAAGTACAAGGTAAGGGTTTACTTCACAACCTCTTCATTATCCAAGGTTGTTTATACATAATTATCTACTGGGACCTCGTTATCATCCACATCCATGTTTCTTAAAAATGTCTTTCAAAACATTTTTACTATTAAATGGAAAATGGGTTAAAGTAATTTATACCCTTATACGTTTTTGAAAGGAATCTTACCGTCATTTTCCAAACAATGTACTTTTTTGACCTTTTTGACAAATTTAAGGTAAGAATGTTTTTTTTACTTATACAGTGGGTGCGGCTATTTTCCGCCATTATAACATCGTCGAAGCTTCCCTAACAAGCTTATAAGAATATTTTCAAAGTAAACGTATTATTTTATAATTATGGGACTTTTAAATGATTTCAAAAAAGATAGATATTTCTCTCAAATAGCTTTGATTTCATCCATGTCAACATCCTTTGATGGGTTTTAAGTTTAATTGAAATTGATTTATGATAAAAAACTTCCATTGAACATTTTGTGAAATATTCGACTGTGGATGTGTTATTTTATACCATCCATAGTTTATGGATAAATTGTTGACATTTCGTATGCTAGTTTTAATACGAATATTTATGTTATGTTTAAACCTATTCATATGAGGAATGTATTGGACTTAATATGTGATGGGTGGAGCCCGCTATAGCTCCTCGATGCATCGGTAGGTCTCATGAGACAACTAGACGTGGAATTGGCTGAGGCCCTTTCCCAATTTGATTTATGGTTTTGGCTGAGGCCTTAATCATTTTAGATGTCTTGGCCGAGGCCTTGACAAAATGTTTCAGAATGTCTAGCATTATACATTCCCTCATTATGAAAGTGGTTATTGATATTTCATGTGATTATTCGTCTAGTAGAATATCCATGTGAGTAAGTAATGACATTGTTTTATTTTACTTTTCCCATATTATGCTGAAGTTCAAGTTCAATAAGGCTTTTGTTTTAGTTATACATTGCCTTAAATGCTTATGTTTTCTTATAAAAGCTTCCGCAATATTGTTATCCTTACTGAGCATCTGAGCTCACCCCTTTCAATGTTTTAATATTTTCCAGGATGTGAAGAATTGTATTATGACTGACTTGCAAGAATAGTCAGTGAGGATATGAGTGTGGACTATGAAGACCATGTTATTGTAGTTTGTTTACTTTTTGATGTAATGAAAGACTTATGAATGTATCTAGTGTTTCCAAGGCTACTAAACTAATCGGTCTTTCGAGACTTGATCTTTTGTGATCATGCCAATGTTACGAAGTAATGCACCGACTCTAGGTAGTTGGGGTTGGGGCGTTACAATTATTTTTAGCTAAATTATTTTCTGTTAAAATTACGTGGAATTTTGATAAAAGAAAATGTTTTTTGGAAATAAAATATATTTTCTTCAAGAATTAAGTTCAAGTGTTTTATCAAAATTATTTTCCATATAATTTTAAATAGGGTTATGTTTCCATCCTTATTATTACATTGATTTTATTGTGTTTATGATTGAATTATTTTTACAAAGTCCATTTATTTTAAATGGATAATAAGGGAATGATGTTTAAGAATCCCATTTTATTTCATGGGTTACAGTATGATAAATGATTTATGTTTTTGTGGAACAAGTAAGAATGATTTCATTATGAGTTTGGTGGGACCTATATCTCCCTCCAATTTATTGGGTAAAGATTTATATCTCATGAGATAGACATGAATCAAACAGCAAGTAAATTTGGTTTAGTAGTATAGGGATGGAACGAGGAGTGAACTCAGTTTAGTAATGGACTTTGTCTTCTATGATGGTCTCGGCGGTGAGCCTTGACTAATATGAAATGGTTTTATATGATTTTCTATGGATTATAAGAAATTTCATGTCTAATTTTATGACTATTGGTATTACATTTCACTTTTATGATTTATCCCATGACCTGATATTCTTATCTTTTATATGCAGTATAAGATTTTCAAATGTTGTGTTCTTATAATATGATTGATATTTCCCTTGTTTACCCTTACTGAGAATTTGATCTCACCCATTTATATGTTTCTTTTCCATAGGTCATGAAGAAGGGTATTAAGTAATATATGTCATAAATAAGTCTAGATTTGAATAAATAATCAGGATAAAATGTAGATATTTTATGAACCAATTGTTTATGTTCCCCAGTTTCTAAAGACACTAAACCTATAGGGTCCTGCAGTGGTCTTTTTTATGCTATGTAATGAATATTATTTAATGTCAATGTAATATCTACATGTAAATTATGGGCTGTTATAGTTTGTATCATAGAAAAGGTATTGTTAACCTAAGTAAAATAGGATAAGATAACCTTAGTAGTAACCTTGAGGATATGTCTATGTATAGGTTACAATCCTATCCTAGTGTTTTAAAGATGTTCATGGATAACCTATGATAAAACCTAAAGTGTCATATATAGAAATTTTGTTCTTGAATTATGTGGTTTTCCCATTTTTATTAGTGTTTCTCACACAATGATTCTTGGTCTTAGTCATTGGATGGATCTCGAAGGAACCGTGTTAATGCTAAATGAAACAAGAAATGCCATGATTTTCCACCAAAGAGTCCAAATATTATGGGAGTTGTGATGAAAAATCTTGTAGACATTCTCACACATATTTCTCAAGATATAAATCATGTTGATATTCCAAAAGAGAAAAGGATGGATCAACATTCTCTTGAATCCTTCATGAGGCATTGTCTACCATCATTCAATGGGTCTTCTGATTCATTAGTGGCTGAACAATGAATCTGTACCAATGAAAAGATATTTTCAGTTCTAAAATGTTCTGAACATGATAAATTCATTTAAAATTCTATCGTTTGAAGAAGAATCAAATCAATAGTGGAATCTTATCAAGAATATGAGTCCAATATATGAAATTGAGTCCATGGAATGGGATGAGTTAAAGAACTTGTTTTTCAATAAGTACATTCCTAGTATTCTTTGAAGAGATATGGAGAAGGAGTTCCTTGAACTTAATAAAAAGGATGATGAATCTATTGGTAACAGTGAAGGCAATTTTACAAGACAAACAAGGTATGCTATTGGAATTATTATACAACCTGAGACTAAAATTGACAGATTCTTTAGTGTATTAAAACCAAGTCTCTGAAGGGAATTATCCATAAGGGACTTCAACAACTACGAGGAAATTGTTTGATGTCCTCTCAAGGTTGAGATAGAGATTTGAGTAACCCATCAGTCATATGGGTTTGATATGAATAGAAAATATAATTCATAGGAAATTATAATGACCACAGTAAAAATAAGATGAGTTTTCCCTTATTCTTAATGTGTAGAAAGAAACATGGATGGAATTATCTTAACGGGACT
Organism: Viscum album; assembly: GCA_963277665.1. Classification (NCBI taxonomy): domain Eukaryota; kingdom Viridiplantae; phylum Streptophyta; class Magnoliopsida; order Santalales; family Viscaceae; genus Viscum; species Viscum album. Next base: position 1,545,327,269 of record OY728130.1, read on the forward strand.
AGTAAATGATTTAAATGTGGAAAAGAAGGTCATTAGGTTGTTGAATGCTAATGTGATGGGAAAAAGATATCTAATGATGCAAACAAAGAAAAGGATACAAAGAATGCACCTCATATACTTCAATACTACAAGTGAAAGGAAATGGGGCATTATGCTAATCAATTCCTTAATCCAAGGGTTATTAATTATGATCAACGTCAATAAACTCCTAAGTCCAAAGACAAAGTAAAGTCACATGAAATCACTATTGGCGATGTGGAGTATGATAATGAAGTGGTGAAAGGTACACTTACTATCCACCATAAAGTAGAAAATGTTTTATTTGATTCTAGATCCTCCAACTCTTTTATTTATGAATAATTTTCTAATGGTATCATTGTATTACCTCAATAACTATATGTAGAGACGTCTGTGAAAACTCTTAATGGCACAACGGTCACGTCAAAAGTATATAATTCTTATTCGGATGATGTTTGTGGGAAAGTGATTATTGAAAATATTTTGATCCTTCTTATTGTGTAATTTTATGTGATTCGTGGAATGGATTTTCTTTCTCTGAAAGGAGAACATACCAATTTATAAGGAAGGGAAGCCGTATTTCATATTCTATATCAATATATGATCTTCCATTAATGAAAAGATGAATATAACCTTCTAGAAAAAATTTCATCCATCTTATGGGTTTTGATTCCTTTAAAGGAAGGTTATTTATCTCAAATTATTGGGGAGAAACTCACAATTAATAATACACCCATTTTAAGGGAGTTTGATGATGTCTTTCCGAAGGAATTTCTAGGTCTTCCACTAAATCTTGAAGTTCAATTTTCAACAAAACTCATACTAGGTTCTATGCCTATTTCAAAGACACCATATATAATGGCCCTAGTTGAGTTATAGGAATTGAAGAAAAAAATACAAGAGAATATTGATAAGGGAATCATATGCCTTAGTTCATCACCTTGGGGAGCACATATTCTGTTTATTAAGAAGAATGATGGGTCAATGAGACTCTGCATTGATTATCGAGAACTTAACAAGATCACTATCAAAAACAAATATCATATTCCCTATATTTTTGACTTATTTAACCAACTATGCGGAGCATAATACTTTTCAACGATTGATTTTCATTCAAGATAACATCGATTAAGGGTCTAAAAGGAGGATATACCAAGGATGGAATTCCTTACAAGTTATGGAGACTATTAATTTATAGTGGTGCTTTTTTTCTTACTAATTCCCCCACTATCTTCATGGATCTAATGAATATATTCTTTAGAGACTATCATGATCAATTTTTGGTAGTATTTATAGATGATATTATTGTTTATTCAATGAATATAGACAAACATGAAGGTCACTCGAGAATTGTACTGAAGAACCTGAGAAAGGACAAGCTTTATTTCCAAATTTACCAAGTATAAATTTTGGATTTAGAACGTTTCATTTTAGGGTCACATAATCTCAAGAGGGGATATCTGTTGATCCAGTAAAAATAGAGGTTACTGAAAGATAGTCAAGACCAATAATTGTAACTCAGATCTGATGTTTTCTTGGTTTGACTGGATATTATCGATGTTTTGTGAATGATTTTTCAATATTATCTAATCCACTCACCAAGTTGACTTGGAAATGATTTATTTTCGTTTGTACAGAGGAAATGTGAAGAGAATTTCAAATAACTAAAAATAAGGTTAGCCAGTGCACCTATTCTCACACTTCCTTATAGTGAAGAAAGGTTTTTGATATACAGTGATGCATCCAAGAAGGGGCTAGGATGTGTTCTTTTAAAAAATGATATGGTTATAGCTTATTCCTCATGACAGTTGAAAATCCAAGAAAAAATTACCAAACTCGTGATTTGGAGTTATTTGAGGTAATTTTTGAATTAAAGATATGGAGTCATTATATTAATGGTGAAAGGTGTGATATTTATACTGATTATAAAAGTTTAAAGTATATTTTCAAACAAAATGACTTGAATATTCTCCAAATATAGTGGTTGGATTTGATTAATGATTGCCACTGCTCAATAAATTACCACCCTAGAAAAGAAAACAAGGTGGAAGATGCATTAAGTCTTTAATACCATGCTATCCTATCCATGATAAGCATCACAAAATATAAAATATTTATGGATTTTCAAAGGAATTATCTTGAAATTTTAAAGTAATGGGGAAATATTATCTTTCTCAAATGAATGTTCAACTATCAATACATGTGAAGATTAAGAAGGCATAGAAGAAAGATGTAGATCTACAAAAGAAGGTGAGAAATGTTCCTGAATTCAACCTTGATTGGGATGAAATAATAAGGTTCAAGAACTAGATTTGTATTCCTCCCATACTAGAACTAAATAGGGATCTATTGGATGAGTCTCATAGTTCTTCATTCTCTATTCACCCAAGAATAAAAAATATGTACAGAGACATAAAAGGGTACTTTTGGTGGGATGGAATGAAAATAGATGTTGCTAAATATGTCTCTTTATGCTTGGTTTTTCCGAATATTAAGGTTGAGAGACAAAAGTCTAAGGGGATGTTACAACCATTGACCATATAGAATTGGAAATTGGAAATCATCACTATGGACTGTTTCATCAGACTTCTCAAAACATCCAAAGGAAATAATGCTATATGGGTTATAGTTGATTGCCTTACGAAGTCAGTATACTTCATTGCTATTAGAGAATATTTTTATCTTGATTAGCTTTCCATGATATATGTAAAAGAATTGGTGAGATTACATGGAGTATCGATTTCCATTATATCTGTTCAGGATCTGAGGTTTACCTCAAAGTTCTGGTGAAGTTTTCATCATGCTCTGTATACCGAGTTATGTTTTAGAACTTCTTATCATCCTCAGAAAAATGGTCAGTCCGAGAGGACAATTCAAACTCTGGAAGATATGTTGAGATATATCTCTATGAATTTCAAAGTTTTTTTGGGATCAACACCTTCCATTGGTGGAATGTTCTTACTATAATATATATTACTCCAGTATTCAGATGGATCTTTATGAAGCCCTCTATGGAAAAACATGCAGAACTCAAACTTGATGGGATGAAGTTGGGTAAAGAAAGCTATTATGACCTGATATTTTTAATGAAATGGAAAAAAGGACAGATCTATTCAACAAAACATAAGAGAAGCTTAGAGTCAATAAAAACGTTATATTGAAAATGGAGGAAAATACCAAGTGTTTGAGGTGGGTGATAAGGTGTTCTTACAAATATCTCCCTAGAAGATAGTAATGAGATTTGGAAATTAGTGATAGCTAATACCTAGGTATATTGGTCCTTTTGAAATTCTGGATCATGTTGGGAAGGTATCTAACTAATTCATGCTTCTACCGAATCTATCTTATGTTCATGATTTGTTCCAATTATCTCTCTAGAGAAAGTAAAAACCTAAAACTTCACATGTACTATGCTCAGAATTCGTACCGTTGGATAAAGATCTTTCTTATGAAGAAAAACCAATAGAGATTCAAGATCTTAGAGAAACAATTATAAAAAATAATACCACTCACTTGGTTATATTTTTATGGAGGAACCACCAATTTAAAGAAGCTACATGAGAACTTGAGGATATAATTAGGGAGAGGTATCCTCAATTATTGGTTTCTTAAGTGATGAATTTCAAGGGATAAATTCAGTTTAAGGTGTGTATCATGTAATACTATAATTTTTTTATAAAATATTTTCTTTAAATAATTTTTATTCTTTAGTATCTTTCTTTTCATGCAATTGTGAGTTTAAACGAACTGTGAGATGCACTTATTATAAAATTAATGTTATAGCCTAGCCATTAGGTTAGCGGGAATGATTACAACTAAATTATTAAAATGAATTCTAAATTCATTGATTATCAATTATTTATGAAAAAATATAATTCAATTAGATATTTGTATTTTTGAGTGAATTACAATTGGAAATGAAATTAATTTAATATATATGTTTTATATACTAAATAATATATTTTTTATATTTATCCAATGGATATTTTAGTCATGTGGTATGAATAAACCCCTATTTCAGGTATAAAAACCTATTTTTTAAAAAGTTTAATTTTAAACCTTTTAATGGAGAAACCCTTTTAAATTAATATTTTGACACATTAATATTTTTTTGTGAAAATATAAACATTTTATTTTTAATAGGGACATAAAAAACTTACTTTGGATGAATTTCTGATTTTTTTTCTGATAACCATCATGTTTTGATGAGTAGTAAAAATATGTGAAATTTAAATTGAAAATGACATTTTTCATTGAAATAATTTATATGGTTCAATTATATTATTGAATGGTTTAAAAGTATAAATAGAATATATTTTTATCAGTTATTATAATATAGTTTATTGTAATTAATTTTTCATTAAATTTAGATGTAAAAACATTTCAATCTTTTGCAATATTTAATCTTTTAGAACCCGTTTTTCCATTTCAGCATAGGGATTAATTAAAAATTAAATAATGATAATTTTGTTTTTAAAATTTTTAATAATGGATTCAATATTTTGGAATTACTATATTCAAATTATGTTACTACGATACTTTTATTTTTTGGCAATATGAATAGTAACAGTGGTAATTATTTTTATTACTCTAGTTAAAGGTAAATCTGGTAATTAGAGGTAAATATATTATTATAAAACTAGATTAACAACTTTAAAAATACTATTTTATGACTAAATTATACCCTTATAAATTATTTTTATAAATATTATTACTTAATGGCCACTTACGTATGAATATGACATGAATATAATAAAAACAAATTAATGTGACCAAATGTCACAATCTCATTTTATATAAGTGTATTAATTTTAATATATGGATAACTATGAGATAATATCAACTATATGTATTATTTGGAAATATAAAACAATTAACTAAATCATAGTAGTTAATTTATAATTTTTATAGATTAAATAATTACCATTAATGATGGAACAATAGTGATAGAAATTATTATATTAATAGAAATATAAAAAAATGGTTTTAAAAATATTTAAATAAATATCATAGGAACTAATTAATGTTTTCAACGAATTTTATAGGTTACTATGACAGGTTATGATTGTATTAAATATTTTTCTTGAATTTATCTTTTGTTTGGATTTTATTTAAATTCAAATAATTGAATAATATCAAATTTGACACTATTGATATTTTATAAAAATAACCTTTAATTAAAATATATAAAAATCACACAAATATTAAAAAAATTACAAAGTTATGGTTATAAGGACTAAACTTTTATTAAACATCTATTTATGGTCAACTAACATCATATAAATAAGAATTTATAACCATTAATTATTTAGAATGTAATTACTAGAATTAAAATTAAATAGAATAATTAAGTGTCAATTAAAAAGATATGGTTTAAATTGAAAAAATAACTTGTCCAAAATTTATTGGTTGATTAGATTAAAACCCTATATCATATAATCTTCTAAATTTGTACATTTTATATGTTTTTGGGTAGGTTTTTATTTTATTATAAATTATTGTTCATTGAGTTTCCAAAAGTGCCCCTCACCTCAATTATAAAAGGGAACCTCCTCCCTCACCTCTTCACTTCATTTTGAGCCTTGGAGCTCAGCCATAGCCTTCCATTTATCATTAAAAACCTTCATATTTTCATTATATAGGTTATGTTCTTATTCATATACCAACTCTAGTGCTCTGAGAAGAGGCTTAGAGGAAGCACATCGAGGAGGAGGTAATCACTTCTACTGATTATTCCAAACTTCTTTCTTCTTCTACATTATCTTAATTAGTTTTTGGATTTTAAAGTAATAACATCAGTATCACTCGTATAATGATATGTTATTATAAGTATGAAATAACCATATTTCATCTTTTATCCATCATATTAAAAATGAAATCACCACGCGTGAGTACGTATAACTTACCATCTCCACACTGTGGTGTAATATGTTTTCCACCACAACCTTACCTGGACAGGTATAATGGAAATAATAAAAATATATGATAATTATATAACATTTTACTAATCCTATAATAATATAAAATTTACAATTCAAAACCAATCAACAATTTTTGGAATGATAGCATCGCTCGTGCGTACGTACGACCTATCGTCTCCACGATGCGATGTGATTCATTCTAAAAGATCTTCATTAAACCAATACTATATTCATGAATTGAATGAATAAATATTATATGTATTATTATAATATCATTATTTAAATGATTTAAATATATCCTAATAATTAGAACATAATCTTATCTGATAAATCTTACATAAGAACATAAAGCAGATAATATCTGAATAATGAGTGGAAATGAAATGTTACTAAGAAATGAATGATAATATAGTCATATATGATATAATAAATATGATTATGATTCTATAATAAGTTAATAAAATTATTTAAATCATTATACAGGAGGTTCAGATACATATGAAGGATATCATACCTAAGGTAAGGGATGATTTTACAATCTCATTTTTATCTGAGATTGTATATACGTAGCTATTTACTATGGTATATTTATCGTACACATCCATGTTTACTAATTATGTAAAACAATTTGTATTCTTATATAATTTTTTAAAGGTAATTTTATCCACTGGTGAATTTTTATTAAACGGTATGAAATGAATCTTTTGTCATTATTTGATTTGTGTGCTTTTTGGACTTTTCTGGAAAAAATATGAGGAGAATGTTTTTTTAACTTCTACAGCATGAATGGAAATTTACGATTTCATGAAAACTTATTTCCATGATTCTTAATCTACAAAATTTAGTGATTATTTTCAACTAAATTATTTTATTTTAAAATTACCTAGAATTTTGAGAAAAGAATACGTTTTTGAAAAATAAAGGATGTTTTCCTCAGGAATTAAGTTTATGTATTTTATCAAAATTATTCTTTATATAATATGAAATTTGGTTGTGTTTACATCCCTATTATTACATTTAATTTAATGTTTTTATGATGGAATGATTTTTAAGAAATACATTTTATTTCTTGGGTTATTCTATGATAAATTATTTATGATTTTGTGGCACACATAAGAGTGGTTTCATTATGAGATGGGTGGGACCAATATCTACCTTTAATTAATTGGTTAAATATTTATATATCATTTGATAGACGTGACTAGAATGAAAAGTAAACCTAGTTTAGTAATATTGTGCTCGAATGAGGAGTGACCTCGATTCAGTATTGAAATTTTTCCAATATGATGGTCTTGGTGGTGAGCCTTGAATAATATGAAATGATTTTATATGATTATGTGGGTATTACATGAAATTTAATGTCTTATGTTATGAATATTGGGATTACATGGCACTTTTATGATTTATCTCATGACAAGATATTCTCATCTTTTATATGCAGGATAAGATTTTAAAATGTTATGTTCTTATAATATGATTGATATTTACCTTGTTAACCCTTAATGGGAATTTGATCTCACTCATTCATATGTTTATTTTCCCTAGGTCATGAAGAAGGGTATTAAGTAATAAATATCCCGAAGAAGCCTAGTTTTGAAAATAAAATCAGGAGACAATGTAGATGTTTCATGAAGGATAATATTCATGAAGGTGTAGCGCATCATGATTGGACATCACAAGTGTAAAATGGAATTATGTTGAATCTACATGACTTAATGAATGTTCATTAATGGGTTATATTTCACTGAAGCTTTTTGAATAAAGGAGCTTCATGAGCAGGATTTTTGAGTTTCATGAAAAATAACCTAGGATCTTAGAATCCTCGCAAAAGGCTATTCCAATAAATAGGAACATACCCAACATAATTTCTGATAATTATAATTAAAAAATAAGCTTAATTATTTTAAATTTTCTATGTTAAATAGCTTTGTGAATTAGGTATTCCTACAAAACATTATTTTTTATTCATATCTTAGTTTACATCAGGCCTTTATGACTTCAAAAACTCATTCACTGCATTAATGTCACCATAATCTAGATACACATGTCTACCAAAGTCTTCAATTGATGGAGATATAAAGATATTTGGCTATAAAATAAAAAAATTATAAATTTCCCAATCATTATTTTTAACAAAACCCATAGTGTAGCATTCAATCTAAGTGAGTTTTCCATATAAATCTAAACATGTTAACTCTAATTTTATTTTCTCAAAAAAAATATATTTTCATTTGCATTCATAGAGTGGTTAGAAATATTTTATGGAATTATTCACACTCAATTTAATCAACTTCTTCCTTGGTATTTTTAATCATAATAAATATCCACCATAGATCATATTCTCCTTTCAAATAGTATAAAGTTGTTGTAAATTTCACTTCCTTAGAAAACTATAAAACATATATTTCTGGTTGTGTCATTCTATCTTATCATAATTAAGGAATCTAATGATCCATTAAGTGAAAGTGTTAAATTTTTAATTAAGCACCTAATAACTAATTACTCCTTCTTTAGTGAATATGGATTCTCCATATAGTTTGGGTTGTTTTTTTAACTTGTATTAGTCAGTTAGACACCTCCAAGAGATTTTAAATTCAATTTCTCATTATAATAGGAAAATGAAAATGAAAATTATATCATTCTCATCACTTTGGTTATTATCCAAGTTCCTCCTTATTCCCATAATTTTTTAAAATAGGAACTTCTTGTGGGAAAATAAATAATGGATTGAATACTTATATATTTTGATGAATTAATTATTATGTTTAATGTATGATATCTTCTAAAAACCCTTAGTTCATTCAGGGTTGTTTTTACTAACCGAATCTCCCAATTAACTAATACATATCCTGATACTTACTATAACAACATATATATCACATATATAAATTTTTTATCACGTCTAGATAAATAAACAAAATATTACATATCACATAACAATTTGGTTTAATAAAATAGAAAATTGGTCACACAATAATTCAAAATCATAAATAATACCATAAAATTTATTTAATTTAATCATTATTGACTTCATAAAACAAAATAATCATATTTTTAGTACATACAATCGACTAGGCACATAAATCATATAAATGGTGTTGTAAAAAAACAATTGATGGGAAAATTGAATCATGATTCAATACGAGGTAATAAAAGACCACATGGATCATCATGAAAACAAAAACATGGGATAAAAATAGAAAATATAATAATAAAGTGGAAAAATAACATGAAATAAAAATAATAATTTTCACACATAGTTAGAATAAGTCAATGATCTCTATTAAGGGAACATAACATAGTTTAGAAAGGATCTTTTTCGTTTCCCTATACATAACATCCCATAAGATATAATGTTTACTTGATTAATTGGGGATTGTTTAGGTGCAGGCTGAATTATCACATAATAATATAAGGAAAAATATTCTTATAATGAAAATGATACAATTTTCAATCCCAAATACTTAACTACAACATGGATAATCTATGATGGAAGAGAAATGAGATGTTTAACAATATTAAACATCATACCACAACATCAATTAATGAAGAAAAAATATTAATATAGGTAGTTATCATTGAAAATAGAGGGAGTATACATAAGTAAAAATAATGTAAAATATATACATATTTATAATTGACATACATAAATGGGAAACCATTAAAAAAAATTGGAACTATTTTATAGAATCAAATATAAATATTAAAATGCATTAAGAAGAGGTGATCCTATATATTTTTTAGTGTATAAAGATTTATTTTGGAGATTAATAAGTCATATCAATCCATTGATAAATGATATAATAATTTAACATGATAATTTAAATGTATAATTTCTTACAAACATATGAAAATAGAAAAGAGAAGAAATTTTTAAATTGAATAATAATGATTATTACATGTAATTTTGTAATTAATTAAAGATTTATAGTGAAAATTCATATCCAAGAATAAAAAATAAGATCAAAATTGAATTGTATAAATACATAGAAATAAGTATATATCAAATAAAGGAGGACATAGTAAGAATAAATATTTCAAATAAAAAAGAGAGGCTATCGGGATAGATTCCCCTTACCTTGTATTTGAGTACCTTTTATAGGCTTTAAATTCTTATATAAGAAAGAATTTCTTATTAAAAATTATTATATGTCCTTTTTATATACATTTATCTTAATTTTGATCATTTAATATCTCTTATTTTTAGTTATTATCTTTTTATTATCAGTAAAAATCATGAGGATGGATTCATTTGAAATTTCCACGCTCAATTTGTTATCATGGTTCTAAACTTTATTAAATTTTTTTAATTTCAAATCTCTATAATTTTTATGGAATATAGTCACTTGAGAGATCCAATATTTTTTATTTCTATAGTAAATCCATTTTACATATTAATATATTTCTCAATATCAATGTTTCATGGTTCCATGGTCTGATATGGTTTAACCATCCATAACAGAATTATTTAATTAAATTTAAATTGAAAATCATTACATTATAAAATAACCTTAAAAGAAATTAAATTAAATATTTATATATTATTTATACAATGTTAAATTGATATAATGTTTATAATAATTAATAAAATGAAATATCATTTATGTACCATATAAGGATGTGTTGAATGTTATGGGTAAAAATGATTTTATATTTATATTTCATAAACATTTCAAAAAATTATAATATTTAAATTATTTTTATAAAGTGACTAATTTTATAAATAATATTAAATAATATAGATCAGAAAAATAAAAATCTTTATTTACGTGTGAATAATTCTTGAATAAGGATAATAATTTTTTATTGGGTCCTTTATATGATTTAAAGCTAATAATTAATTTTGATCGGTTTCTGAAAAACTCAAACATGTGGATTTTAAGGTTTGGGTAGGTATTTTTAGGTGATTGAGTGTTGTATTATGGATTTTAAAAATTAATCTAATATAATTTAATCGTGAATAATTATGATAGTGATATAAATTATGATAATGAATATTATTCCAAAAAATTTAGTTATCCCTCGGTAATTCTTACAAAAAGGTTATGACTTGATGTAATGATGAAACCCTAAAATATCATCATATTTAACCTATTTAAAATATCAAATTTCCTTTTAATACCATACACACAATATATAAATTATAAATCTCTTTTTCTATTAGTTTTGTTATAAGTTTCACCATATTTATTTTTAAAAATTCTTATCTTAATTTTATTTTTTTCATTATTAGTATAGTGATGCACACAACTTGGTAATTTGGGGATATTATGATCCATTAAATTTATTACTTCATGTCTTGTTAGTTACCAGTATTTACTATCCAATTTTAATAATTATTATTATTTTTAACTTATATTTCTTTAATTATTAATTTACTATTATAAAAATATGATTAATTTCTATTTTCTATATACTGCATATGATTTATTTAATATATAACATATACATGGGTTTATTTATTAAAAAAATAAAAACATTATTTTATGTTATGACACAAGTATATTTTAAGAAAAAAAATTATATGGAAAAATATATATCATTTTTTTGGTTACTTTAGCTTATGATTACTTCATGTCATAGTCACATTAGATTATGAACATTGTAATTGATAATCTCTTTAGCTCAATATCACTTTGGGTCATGGTCACTTAAGCTCATAGTTATATTAATTTAATATGGTATATAATTAAAATCACTTCATGTGTTTTATATCATTTATTTTATGGTTTTTTAATAAAATATCCCAATCACATTAAATTACCATGAAATGAACTCACAAGAAGTATAAATTTCTATCAGGGTTTATTTAAGGGATTACCCTATACATTCAATATTAATGTTTTTAACCATCACATTTTAATTTATTAAAAAAAATAGTACATGGTCTATTAATAACTTAGAAATATGTTTCTACTCCTATATTATTTCAAATGAAATACACTCAAATTAAAATCATACCCAAATACATATATCCAATCAAAAAACTCTTCCAATGTACCAAAACCCACCCTTACCATTTCTAAGATCTTCATACAACACATATCTCTATAATATAAATAATTTAAATATATAACATATAGAAGAAAAAATTTATATTAATGATATATATTTGACACACAAAGTAGAATATAAGCATAAAACTCAAACTCACCATTGACATTTTCAAATTAACTCATAAAAAATCCAACCCCAATCTATGATAAAAACTCCACATCTGGATTTTTTATATAAAAATAGATATGAAATAAAAACACACAAATAATAAACATCCTTCACATGCACACACACACCCATATATATATATATATATCAAGATGAAGAAAATACTGCCTAAAACATAGTCCTCTTATGACTAAAAAATCAAGTCATACCACCTCAAAGACCAGTATTACTCAATGTTAAAACATTAATGTAATAAATGATCATAATTGAATTGATATAAATGTAATAAACAATCGTTTTAAAATAAATACTTGAAATAATCCATAAAATAATTAAATTTATTAATTAAAAAAACATCAAAAAACTCCTATTCAGATAAAAATTCGAATGTAACATCACAATAAATACTATATTGTAATGTAATTAGATTTTTAGGTAAATTATGAGTAAAGTTATACCTTTAATCTTATTTTTTGACCTATATATTGTTTGGGATGGGTTATATAGGTATTCAGATACTTTCAGAAATTTTTTGTGTCCATTTAAAGGGTGAATGGTTTTACCAAATTGTATGGATTATCCATGAAACCATGTAAATTGAGGAAGAGGCTAAAGGGGAAGATTATGGTTAAGGATAATGATTTAAAAATCCTGATCCCTCACCTATAAAACCTTGAATTAATCTTTAATTTCCAATAAAATAGTTATCTCATGGCTAAAAAAATCAAGCAATATAATTGTGTGAATTGTACATAATCCCAAAATGGGTGCACAATTTGTATAGAGTTTTTCAAATCTTGTATCCTAACCATGAGTGTGAGTAATTAATGATATGATTTCATCCTATAATTCCATTTATTTCCCTTTTTCATTTTCTTATTTTTATAACAATATCTTCTCAATTTTTGAGACTCATTTATCCTTCCATAATTATTTCCTCTAATACAAAGAAATATTTTTGTGAATCCAAGAGTGTTAAAGTTCTCAAAATGATGTAAATGATATAGATCCCTAAATTATCAAAATTTCACCTTGATATACCTCTTTTCAATTAATATAAATATTAAATATGACATTTCGATTCCTAATCTATGAATTCTAATGACCATTAATGATAGATTGTTTAATCTTTTCTAGATAAGTGATGGTTTCCACATTTAACAATATTCATTTTTACTAGAGAGAAATTCTTCATGAATATTCAATGTTCTCATGTATGATTCCATAGATCAATTATATTATGTCCTTCTTTCTCTTGATTCATATCTTAAATCTCTTTCTAATTGATGGATTAATAATGGATTTGTTTTTATTGGATATACCCATGTTTCTCTACTAGAATTTATGAGGAATTAATGATTCATTACTTGAATCATAATGAATATAGTGAATTGGTCACCCCTCAATCTACATATTTCATATGGTTTTATTTAGGTAGAACATTTAAGGTATGTGATTCTAGATCCACCATTCCTGGTGTGGAATCTTCTTGAGTATCCCTTATAAACATATTCCTTTATGAACTAGAACATGTGTAAGGCATACATGATGTGTGAGATCATTTATTTATGGGTGTGATACATGGTTTGATCACTGAATATTTGGAGAACCTTGGAGAACTTCATTAACATCTTTGAGGTTGGAAGTTCCTTACCATTTGGGGTATTTTGTACACATGTTTCCTTGGTATGGTTTTTTTGATGGTATAATTTGATGACATTCCTAATTTTGATCACATGTGAGTGTGTACATTGCATGTGATACCTTTCTATGATACCTATTTCCATGAGTCTTATTGTATATTTTTTATCATGTTTGATATTTATCACATGTATTGTATGTTGTTACTTTTTCTTAGGATTTTATTCTATACCTTGATTTGTATGCTCCACACTATTATGTGTGTTACCATGATTTTAAAGTTCTTGTTCTTTGTACATGGAATAGGTGGACCTTCATGACATATTAATCCATAATGGGGGAGTAAATATGATTTTCAATGACGGAAATAATGTACCTAATAATAAGGTAGGGATATAATGATTCCTTGTGGATGTTGTGTGATTCACCTAATGTATAGTGAATAAAAAGTAGTATGTTAACATGATTCGTATAATATATTCGGTATCATGATCACTTGACACCTAGTATATGTCAAGAACTTGACTCATTTGATTCCTAGTGGATGTTAAGTATCATGATGACATGTTGTTGAGCAGTAAATTTACTAGTCATGTTCCTAGTTCTTGATGACATCTAATATCTTGTTTTTTCATCTTCGGTGTAGTTGAAGAAAGTATGGTTGAGTTTTAAGGTGTCCTGGTTAGAAAATGGGTTCTTGATATATAATTGTTATTATTTTTCCAAAAAAAATCATTATCATGGTGTACACCGATTATACAAGTGCACAATTGTTAGAGATGAATTGGTGGTGTCCTAATAGGTTTTATCACTTACACATTGCATGATAATTTAAATTCATGTGAAAACATCATGTATAGAGATCTAGTCAAGGGAAATGGGCCCATGGAAGACAAATAATTAGTGGAGTGTGGAGATTTTAGCAACTCTAGGACAGAATTCATAGGATTCTCATTGTATTTTATTTATTATTTACCTATTTATAATTCTTACTTTGGTTGAATTGTCGCATTGGGAGTTTATTTATTTATTGTATGACATTTTTAACATATAATTTCATATAAATCCTCTTTAATTATATAAGTTGATTTGTAGTTTTTGATATTATTGTTGATATGAAATGGTACTGAGGGTATAGTCTCCCCATTGATGGTTCTTAGACCTTTCTTGCTTGTTGAAGACCTATTTCATATGGGGAGGGTTGAATGAGGTCATCTGACACTTTGGTACAGACCTAGTGGTTTGGGTCAAGTCATTAGAAAATGGTATTAGATAATAATTTTATTCTTTTATTTTTTTCAAACTCGGGACATAGAAAAATATAGACTGGTTGTGTGGGAGTTGGGTAGGGGAGTTTCCATGTGAATGGATAGCTCCTGTTTAACCGACCTTCGAGTTACCATTGATGGGATTTTTTCCATTTTTTTAGACATTCTGGGGTGCTCATGCATCATGATTAGGAATTTTGGGACACATATCATATATTAACCTACTGTGTTCTACATACTAGTTTATAAATTTAATTCTTTGATGTAATAAATCTATTCCTGATCTTCCTATATTCATTGATTGAGTGATATATTATTTTCTATACTATTGTGATATTTTTTGTCATTAATTATTTTAACATAAACATTATGTTATGTATTGTACGGGGTTATAATGTATATTGTCCAAAAATAAAAGGGGACTATTTTCAAAATATTAATCTCCTAATTCCAAATTTGAAATTAATTTTTCATTATTTATTTTCTATAATTGGTGGAAATTAATTTTAAAATATCGTGTAAAAAACGTAAAAGCATAAAACTGGATTTATTATTATACCACACATAAATGTTTTTAGGAAAATTTTAAAACCATTGATTTAATATATATTATATAAATTTAATTAAAATAATACAAAAATAGTGATATATTTTATTTATTAATATAAAATCAAACTTCACGCATAAAAATAGTGTCTTTCATAAAAATGTCTTTTTTGTTAAACATTTTCTACATTAAATTATAAAATAAAAATTGATTTCAATTAAATTAATTAGTTTATTCATAAAATAAAAAATAATAATTTTACTTTGAAATAATTTTAAAACAAAATGGGACTTTACAAATTCATGAAAAAATAAATTTTTCAATAAAATTAGTCATTTATCTATACATATAAAAATTAATGTTTTCTAAAAATTATCAACAAATCACCTAAAGATAATTTTTATATGATTATTTAAAGAACAGAATTTATTTTTTAAAATTAATTTTCTAAAAAAAATTAAAAAAATAAAATATTTCCCTAAAAGTCAATTAAAATCATGTTTGATGAAAATATATTTTTGAAGATAATAATATTTCATGGTTGTTTAATATTTGAGTTTTGTGTCATATACGCTATCAAACATAATATTATTATTTTAAAGTCTCAAGGAGTTAAATTCTACAACTATTTAATGAATTTAATTCTCTCAATTTGGATTTATGTTTGGAAATCAAGGGTTTGATATTTTAAAATTCTTTTATTAAAAACAAATATCATAAAAATGGATAATAAAAAATTCTCTTAAAAAGGAGAAACATAAATATAAAGGTCCTATGGAATAACACATATCTAGGTTTCCAAATAGTAGGGGTGTCCATGGGTCGGTTTGGGTCAGGTTGGGGGGTTTTTGGACCCGATCCAATCAAGAAAACTCGGGTCAGGTCAGGGATGTTTTTTAGCATGGAACTGACCCGACCCAACCCGCCTCGGATCGGGTTGGGTTGGGTCTTCCTGATTGGGTTACTGAAAAAAAATAACACCGCTTCATAAACCGAATCGAACCTGCTCCTGGATCTTACCAATGTGGTGACTGCTCCTCCCTCATGTGAGATTTTTCTTCCATTCCATTACCACCAACAAGGCGACGGGGGTGGGGATCGCCGAAGAGGCGATAGGGGATGGATATTGCAGAAAGGCGCCGATGGGGGTTGGGGACACCTAACCGAGTTGGCAATGGGGGGGGGGATCGCCGACGACGCGACAGGGGTTGGAGATCACAGTGAGGCGACATGGGGTGGGTATCGAAGTGAGGTGATGAGGGTAGGGATCATGACGAGGGTGGGGATCACCAGACCGACTTGGCGATGGGGGGAAGGGATCAGCGGAGAGGCGGTGGTGGTGGATGGATATTGCGGTGAGGCAACATGGGGTGGGTATCACAGTGAGGTGACGAGGGTGGGGATCATCGAACCGGATCACCGTATCGGCTTAGGATGGCGATAGCGACGAGGCGATGGGTGTTGGGGATCATCGACGAGGTGATGGGAGATGGAGTGGAGATCTTGGAGAGGCGACAGGGGGAGGGGGGTCACCGGTGAGGCGATGGGGGTTGGAGATCGCAACGAGGCTACATGGGCTGCGTATCGTGGTGAGGAAATGAGGGGGGGTTCCCGAGCGAGATGACAGGGGGTGGGAATCGCAGCAAGACGAAGAGGGTGGGGATCACAGTGTCGGCTAAAGAGGCGAGGTGATGAGAGTGAGGAACACGGCTGGACTCGGAGTGGCAAGGGAACGATGGGGTTCGCACCCTTTAAATGAGAAACCAAACCAGACAACAGGGGAAAGGTAGGGAGATGCACGCTGGAGTGAAGATATCGGGTCTTTTGGGTCAGGTTGGGTCATTTTTTCCCTACCCGTGACCTGACCCAACCCGACCATGGATCAAGCTGACCCAACCCGACCCGTGAATATAAATTTTTAAACCTAACCAAACACGGTCAGGTCGGGTCTGGTCCATCGGGTTGGGTCGGGTCTGGACACCCCTACCAAATATGATAACATTATTATGAATTGAAAACATGGAAATATAATATAAATTTAATTTATTTATTATAATGGAGAGTGAAAAAAAACATTGTTCAGAATAAAGTGAATGATCATGAGAAAGTTAAAGAAAATAAAACATTAAATTGATGAGGTGTGGAAAAGAACATAAATTATTTCAAGTTAAAGGTAATATGAAAACACTTTTGTTTTAATATCATTTTCCTAGATTGGATTCATTGATTTACCATCTAGACTAAGAATATAATGATATAAACTTACTTAACAAGTGGAATTTTATATTTTAATCAATTCACAATAAAATCTATTTTGTTGTTCCAAAACGATGAGTATTCAAGATGAATTTTTCATGTTCGAAGCTATATAGATCACAGGTTGTCATGCATAGATATTATGTCATTTTCTATAAATATTATGTCATTTTATATAAATATTTATTACATTACTCAAACATACACCTTAGGATCATAAAGGTATAGTGCCTTAGGAAACTTGGAAATACAAACAACTGATACATAGTTATACTACATCATCTCCTACTATGTTCTTCATAACTATATACCTTATTAGACATATCATACTTAATAAATTTATTCATAACATGGGTAAAGGAAACATAATAAAGGGTGATATTAGATGCTAAGTAATGATAAAAAAGGAATATACATAAGCATAACATGAGAATAATGGTATGAGAACATTAGAATAACATTTGAAAACCATACACTACATATCAAAGATCATAATATTGATTCATGGAATAAATATTGTAATTCCATAAGAAATGAATTGTAAGGTAATCAAAGAACATGAACCATTAGAAAATAACATTGGCATAAGACAAATAATTTTGGAATACACATAAGGATAGGAAATCATTTCCATAGTTGTCAATGCTCAATTACAAGGCTCTCAAGGAAAAGTAAATCCCCAAACAATCATAGTAGTTAAGGATAAATCTCAAGACCATAATAGTGGAAAAGTCCCTTACTGAACTTGATTTACTCCCCATTCAAGTCCTTTCTATCCCATGAGATATAAATCTTTACTTAATACATTGGAAGGAGATATAGGTTCCACCCATATCAAAATGAAAATAATACATATGTGTGAAATAAGATAATAAAAAATTCATCATATCATAACCCATGAAATAAAATGGTTTTCATAATCATTTTAGCATATCATAACCTCTAGAAAAGATATATGTTTCATAAACATTTCATCATATCATAACCTGTGGTAAAACAAAGTGGGTTTCATAAAGTCTTTTCATGGTATAACTCATTGAATATAAATGAGTTTCCAAAACATCTCATAATTATAAATATGAACCATTAAAAGAAATAATAATAATTATATCCTTGTATAATATCCTTATTAAATAAAAAATAACATCAAAGGTTGACATCTTATATGGAAAATTATTTTGAAAATACACATGGAACATTTCTTGATGAAAATAACTTTCCTTTAAAAATAACTTTTTACAACTAATAATTCATAAAACATTTTGGAAATATTTTTATTTTAAATTAACCTTGAAAACTTTTAAATTATTATTGAAAAGTTTTTAGGTTATGAACGTAGACAATTCTATACATGGAGTACACCTTAAAACAGATATTCATTTCACATTTTCAGTAAAATCCAAACGGTCATTATTTGGAAAATGACATGAAGATTCATTTCAAAAAAAAATTTAAAATTTTAAAAAATGGATAAAATTTTATATAATAAACAATTTTAATAATATGAAAAACATTTTTGAAATCAATTTAGAAAAATAGTATTTAAAGAAAAGGGGTTTTCAACTAAAGTGAGAAATAATATCAGATTTTCTTAAAAACATTACTCAATTTTGTAAGTATCCTAGAGTGGAAAATGGTAATATTACATGAAATATCATGAATAACCATAGTATAAAAAAACTAAAGATAATTAAAGAGAGGTGGATCATAATATTTCAACATTTTAGAATTAATCATAAACAATCTCGATAACTGATGAGATTATAACATAAAACCATTACTATTTTAGTAATATTTGAAACATAATACCCATTAAAGATAGATCCTAAAATGTATGTGTAATACCTATAATTTTCAAGATAATTATCATAAAATATATTAATGGGTATTATATACACTATATAAAATAGATATGTGATGAATATGGAATGTGTCTCATAGAAAATAATGGTGAGAAAAAAATCCCTTCCCACTTGAATATTTACTTCCTTAGGACACATTCAAACCTCATAGATAATAAATATTGGTTTTTTATATATTTATTAAATAATAATACCCATACATATAATATCATATTTCACCCCCTTATAACATTTCAATTCCCATTTATTAATAATTCCTTTATAAAATTGCATCTTTTGTGTGTTAACAGTTTTGCTTTTTCATGAGATTTTTTGTTCAGTAGTTCTGGTTCAAGTACATTGATAATCATTTTTTTAATCTACATAATGTTAAATGTGAAATTAATATCTTATATTTTCATTATATTCATATTTATATTCATTTAAAAAAATTAGATACAAAAATATGAAATGCATCGTTCATGGAGATGGTTGGTCGTACTTACACATGAATGTTGTTTCCATATTTTGAAGAATGGAAAAAAATAGTAAATAATAATTAAACTTCATATAACCATTATTATTTCATATATATAACATATTTTAATTAATATAATATTTATTACCTTTCATGTAAATATTTAGGGAGAACAAATCACATCGATTCGTGAGGTAATAATCTATCGTACACACAAGTGATGTTAGTGTACCCCCCACGGAATGGAAAATAAAAAAGAGTACATGTGATATTATAATTCCATAATTGAAGTTATATTAAAATTATTATATATGTATACTAAATACATTATTACACACAACCATGAGTGGTGGATATGGAAAATGAATTATATTGTTTCGTAGGGTGGTATTTTTCTGTACACATGATCAACAGTTTGGTTTCCCATTTGATGGAAGTGAAGATGGATATAGGTTATTAGATTAACATATTATCAAAACATTATATAAGAGATATTTTTGTTGTTATATTATAATTATTATTATAAAATTAAATGTGTAAAAAGAATAAATAAAAGTAAGGAACTTTGTGAAAACAATTATCTTCACTTAGAAGCACCTCCTTTGGATCTTTTATTAAGGATCATAGTGTTGGTATTTTGGGAGGAGTAGAATCTGTAAAACATAGATAAGGATTTTGAGGAGTTATTTAGAAAGATACATTTAGAAAACAAATATGTATTTAGATATGTGAATAAGTGATGGGTGGTTGTGGCCTTTTATAAGTGGGCGAAAGGAACCCACTTGGAAACTACAAGGAATTTTTCCAAAAGAATCCAAAATAAAAATATCATTCCCAAGAAAAACTTCCAAATGACAATAGATTTGAAATATTTTTGGATAATATATAAATATTTCCAAAAACTAGGAATTTTACATGTTTTATAGTCATTTTGACCCTATCTTCTTATTTTAACCCCCGAGTAAACAAATTTTTACCTTAACCATAGTGATTAATTTTTATTATTTTCACTATTAATTTTGATCAAAAATCAAGTATATGTTATTAGAAAATATAAATTATGATTATTCCAAATATGGGATCCATTTTTAAAAATTAACTTCATATAAGTGGAAATTTTTAATTTAAAATTAATCTCATAGATGTGATGAGAAAGAGGGTTTTCGAAGAGAACATATTCACACAATTATAAAGTTTTTATATCAAAATTAAAAATAAAAATAATTATAATGAACTAAATTTTATTAATATATATTTAATTTAAATAATTTTACTTTAATACCAATATAAAATATACTTTAAATTTATAAATAATTTAAATGAAAAAGCAGTTTTCAATTAAAATTTGATATTTTCATTATTCATCAAAAAATTGATCTTTTAAGAAAATTAAAAAAAAATCACCCTAAGATAATTTTGATATGATGGTTTCCAAAATTAATTTTTTTATTATTAAAAAAAATAAAGAAAAACATTTTTTTGAGAAAATAATTTTATCAAAATGTATAAAGACTATCAAAAAATAAATAATTTTTGGGAAATATGTTTTATTTATATAAAACCATTATAAAAAATATTTAAAAATTAGTTATTATTATTAATATCACAAATTTTAACATATTGGTTATAATGGTCATGTTTGAAGAATATTAATAATATATTGTGGTTTTGTTAAAACTCAATGTTGTGTATAATGCAATATAAACTCAGTTTTGTCTGTAACTCAATCTTAAATCGATGTTATGTGTAATACAGCTATAAAATAAATTCAATTTATTGGAAAAAAAATAATTCATAAAAACTGAGGGTGTTACATAAGCACTAAAATAAACTTCTAATGTACCAAATACATTTATCAAGATATTCCTCCTGTCTTTAGGAATTATCCAAAAACTAAAATTGTTAGCATAAGGTAAGATAATTCAAAAAATAATAAACTATGAAATAAAATGTTTTACTCCAAAATTTACAGAAAAATATCAAAGGTTCCACTTAGAACATTTCATAAAAAACCATATATCCTAAATAACCTCTATAACCTCAACATTAATGAATGGTTTAATTTCAATGCTAATCTCATAACTTTTAGCTTATACTTCTAAAAATTTAATTATATTCTTACCAAATAATCACTCGTTAAACCTAATAATTAAATATTACTCAAACCAATGAAACAACTTCCAAAATACCAATAGTCACCAAGATATATAACTATACAATATTTTAAGGTATTAAAATTTATGAAATTATCATGAATAAAATTTAGTTACTAACATGGAAGGTAATCCTTAAGTTGACCATAAATAAATATGAAAATATAACCTTATCAATGAATAATGTTTCAACCATCAAGATTATCTATATCCCACTATAAAATAGTCTATAATTAACTTATCATAAAAATAATATACTAACTCGAAGGGTTATTTAATACTCAATAGTGTATTCTTCCAAAAACCCAGTAAAAGATTCAAACCACCGAAAAATTCCAACATTTCAAACCTAAAAAATGGGTGTTTAATACTTTAAACTAATGATCAACCTTAAACCTATAAATAAATGATTTTTTACATAACTCCTAAGTTTACCTCAAGTGAAAAAAAAACAATATTATGAAATTTAAGAAAATTATTATTCTTCAAATAAAATTAAAGACCATTGACTATATTCCATAAATCAAAAAATGTAATAAACTTCATTAAAGATATCCTAAATCACATTACCATAAAATCACTAACAAATTCAAGGTCACTATAAATATTGAATCAATGTAAACTATCTCTTTATACCAGCTAACAATTATCACTTTTCTTGGTTATTTCTACCATTCAACAAACTGTATCTAATTTTTAAAGAAATATATTCTAGAAAAATACTTATATGATTAATGATTATTTATAATATAATATCATTGATATAATTGTTGAGTCCCCCTAGATAAATGTTTAGTATAATGTTGTACTTTTAATAATTTCATATGTTTTTTGAAAATCCCAACACACATTCCTAAAAAAATATTTTACTAACATTATACTATACATGTTTTTAGAAGGTTTTTGTAGAAAACATATATTTTTACCTGAGATATAAAACATTGTTAATCAGAGGATTTATAATTATAAAACATTTTTAATAAAGAAAATATTTACAATAAAACGTTATTTATAATTATATGGAACATTATAATTATAAAAACACATGATTTTTCCATTGTATATAAAATCTCAAATTTTATCAAATGATTTTTTTTATAATTTATATCTTAACAAACAAAACTAACTCCCACCAAATGAATTTTCAATTTTTTAACTGGAAAAACATTCATCATATAAAGGTTAACATGTACTCCAGATGAAACATTGTAAAAACTATTAGATAATGATCTTACTTTCACCAGATAAATAATGTTAATACTATGAGAAAAAGAATATATAATATATTTTATGGAAGATTTTACAGAATTATGATGATTCTATCAGAACGACCATAACAAGAAGTCTATACAGAACATTCCAAGTGAATGGATAATTCATTTTAAGTTGTTGAAACCAACTCCAAGAATCACAAAATATGACTAATGGATCTTTTACTATAAATATATGTGCATTATAGGAGGAGGGATTTGATTCTTTTTCATCACAATATGTCAAAAGTTTTCTTTATTACATTGTAAAATAATTTTACTAGTTTGTTCTTTTTAATCTTTAGATATTTTTATATTTTAAGAAATCTGTGTGAGTATTATAAATTTCATAAAACATTTTTCCTTTTTAATCTTTATATCCTATCAAGATTGATCGAGGGATTATGAGGATAGGAATATTACAATTTCTGATCTTTATAAACAATGGTTTTTAGCACTGGGAAGATGGATTTATTCCAATATTTTTGATAGATGGCTCTCTTCTTGAATAAATAATGAAATTAATGGTCAGGTTAAATATTTGATACATTAATTCAACATGAATGACTTAATTTACACTAAAGGATAATGTGTTTATATTATTTTATATGTTTATGTAATTTAGTACTTATAAATTTAAATAGTTTTACTAGGATTTTTTTACATATTTTATTTATTTTATACATTTTTATGAAAGGTTTTAATATTTTATAAACATTTATTATCACTCTAATTATATAAAATTATTCAAATAAAGTCAACTCAATAATATATTTTTGAAGATCGGACCAATAGTTTTTCTGATAAATTGAAAAAGTGGTAAATGTTAAATGTAATATTTATTTTTAAAAACTACAATTTATCCACATTTTTTTAGAAATTAGCATACTCTTAGAGTATTACATTTGGTATCAGAGCGGGTTTTATTGATATAACTTTCAATTTATTATTATAATTACTAATTTTATATCAATGAAGTTTAAAAGTTTAAAAACATTGTTGTTTACAAATTTTTTTAGAAAATATTTTAAACTAACAGATATTTTTAGAAATAATATTTCTTTTTTATCAAATATGGGAAGTACAAATTTTGGGACTCTTGAGAATCTAAATCCAAGAATACCTCCAATTTTTGAATATAATGAATATGAGTATTAGAAGGATAGGTTGGAGACTCATTTTATTAATAATTGAGTTGATAATTTTAGCATGCTTACTGGAAACTATATAATTCTGGATAAAGAATATTTATATTTTTGAATTTGGAGAAGGTGGAATATCAATTGAATTATAGGGTTAGAAATGCTTTTTTATATTCTATGACCAGAGATATATTATTTCAGATATCTTTTTGTGAATCTGTGAATAGTATATAGAAAAAGTTGGAAGTCCCTCACTTTGGGAAAACAAAAGTTGTTGAGACTTGGAGATGTATGTTGTGAGATGACTATCAAGATTTTTATTTCTTACGTGTAAAATATCTTATAAATATGCATCAAATATTTTTGAGTATTATTAATAGTTTACTATATTTGGGTAATAGATATCTTAGAGTTGAGATTTTGGTTGAGAAGTTCACTGAGATTATGCCTATGGAATGGGAATATAAAATAATAGCTCTTGATTATACGAAGAAATTCACAAAGTTGGTTTTAGAATATTAAATTAGAACTCTCGATCCTTATGAGGGAATATTGAAGAGAGATGATGAAAATATGAAAAATAAAAATATAGTATCTTTTTCTTATACATTAGTTGATTATGAAAGGGATAAGTATACCAAAAAAATATATTAAAACTTTAAAATAGAATAAATTTAAAATTCAAACTGAATGTATTTCTTATAAAGAAATTCAGAATAAACATTCCAAACTAGATCAGTGAATAACTAAGATAGTTGAAAAAAAGCATTATTTATTCAAGTATAAGAAATGTGTTTAAGATAGAAATATGAATAAAACTTATTCTAATATGATATGTTCTTAGTGAAAGAAACTAGGTAATATGATATAGGATTTTACAAAACTTAAGATGATGGAAAATAAAGAGAGTGGTTCTAAAAAGATATAAAATCATAAAATAAATAAAGTATAAAATTTTTAGATACTTTTATTGAAATTGGAGGAGATAGTTCAATAGATAATTATTCTTAAAGTGAATGTGATAATAATAATAATATTGGTTTTTATACAAATATTCTGAAGAAGAATAATTTATTCATGGAAACAGTATCTGATAAAACCTTAAACAACATTAATATTAATGTGATTTATCCAAATTTTGAAATTGAAAATATTTTTAAAATATATGAAGAAGAACCTATTTCATCTAAAGAGGATAATACATTACCAATATTTGAACAATTTTATAGGTTTTAAAATTTATTAGGAAAAAAAAATGAAAAGTTTCAAAAAAAACCTAAAAATGCTAAGGTATATCATACTAAGGAAAATTTTAAAATTTCCAAAATTAATACTAAAATTTAAAATAATTTTAAAGAATTGGATAATTATAATATTGAAAATTTATTATTCAAAATATTTGGAAAAATCATAATTTATTACCTCCAATGATAAAAAATATTTAGTTATTAAACTAAATTATGAAATTTTAAGTCTAAAGAAACTACTATCAAAATTTACATCTAGTAAAGAACGTTTTGACAATATATATATATAAATTAAACCTAATAGGAATTTTTCTCGAATTGGATTTACTAATTCAAAACCACTTTTTAAAAATAACTATTTTTTTCAAAAAAGTGATCCTTTTATACTAAGTACCAAATTGGTGGACATTATAGAAATACTTTCTCTTTAAATAGATTATAATATTTAGGATTTTATAAAGACTATTTTTACAAACTATTAGATATTATTGAACATAAATGAGTGAGATATAAGTTGATCCCAAAAATACTTTTGTCTAATAATGCTAGAGCCAAGAAATATTGGGTACCAAAATACTAATTTAAATAATTTTAGGAAAATAAGAAATGTCTTAGAAACAAAAAGATTTAGTACATGGATAGTGTATGTTCTCATCAAATGATCAAAAACAATGATTTCTTTTATAATATTATTTAGATGAAATTTGGAAATGTTACTTTTAGTGAAAATTATCAAGGATAAATTATTGGTATTAGCAATATCTTTTTTTGGAATGTTTTTAATTTCAAATGATTTATATGTTAAAGGTCCTTAAAATAATTCAATTATATGATAAGGGTTATCTTTTGAACTTTATGTATGAAAAATGTATCATTAATTGTTCAAAAGATAAATTTATTTTTTCTTCCAATCGGAATGACAATGTATACACACATAACTCAGAAAGCCTTAGAGGCCATGATATACCTTGTATTAGTTAAATGGAATATCAATCTTAGTTGTGTCATAGAAGGTTTTAACACTGTAACACAAGATATTTTTATAAAAATTCTAATAAAATACATGTTAACGATCTATTGAAGCTTAAGTTTGATTCTTCTAAAGGGTCAAATCCTTTTCAATATAAAATGAAACACAATACAAGTTTAAAATCTATTAGTGAAGTTTCAACATCTAATGATTTTCATTTAGTGCACATCAATTTATTTGATTCTAAAAATACTAAAAGTATTGGTAGTGAATACTATATATATGTTCTAGTAGATGACTATACCAGATAAAATTGGTCATATTTTCAATATAAATATTAGAAATTATTTTACTATTTTAAAAATTATGTAGCTCGTTATAAAAATATGAAAAATATTCCTTTGTTAACTATTCATATAGATCATAGTGGGTAGTTTGTAAATTATGAATTTGAAACTTTTCGTAGTACAAATTATATAATACAAAACTTTTTAATAATTAGAATTCCAAAGAAAAATGGGTTAGTTGGATGAAAAAATTGAATTATTTATGAGATTACAAGAACCATGTTGATTCAATACTCAATTTCTAAACTTTTTTAGGCTGAAGCAGTTAGTACTTCCTATTATGATAAAAACCATGTTTTACTCAAACATTTTATTAATAAAATTCTTTATGAGTTATGGAATGGATGAAATCCAAATCATTATTACATTATTATTTTTGGATTCAGAGTATTCTTATTGAATATTAAAGATAATTTACCTAAATTTTCTCCAAAATCTAATGAAGGGACATTTTTAGGCTATTATATAAAAAGTAAGGGTTATTGAGTTTTTTTTTAAATACAAATATTATTGAGGAAACAATACATGTAAAATTTTATGAAACATATCTTTTTGTTTTCAAATAACCTTAACCCATATACACAGATGTTATTACAAAAAATGATTCTCAAACCATATAGTAAATCACTTCTAATGAGAAAACCACAGAAGAAATTTTTTCTGATATTTTACATCAAGAACAAATTTAACTCGCAGTTTAAGAACATATTTCTTCAATTCCATGAAATTAGTTAATACTTTATAATTATACTAGTGATAATATCATTTTTGATTTATGTTAACCAGTTAGAAATAAAAATTATTTAATAAATAAAGTTGAACATTGTTTATTTTCAGCTCAATTCGAAAGTAATAATTATTAGGAGGCATTAGGTGATAAATATTGGATAAAATCAATGTATGATGAGCTCAATCAATTTGAGGGGAATTAAGTTTATTATTTGGTTGAACATCCTAAATATTATTTTTTAATTGGATTGAAATGGGTTTTCTAAAATAAATGTGATAAAAATGGATTCATATTTACGAATAAATATAAACTTGTTGAAGAGGGTTATAATCAACAAGAAGGAATAGACTATAAAGGAATGTATGCTTTAGTAGCAAGACTTGAATCTATTCACAAACATCTATCATATGCAACATTTTTAAATTTTAATTCTTTCCAAATGGATATTAAGTATTATTTTCTTAATGGATATGTACATAAACAATTTTATGTACAAAAGAGAACTATTTTTGAAATAAAATGTCTGTATCATGTTTTATGAGTTAATATAGACCTTTTTAGGCTTAAACCATCCCCTTGATCCTTGTATGATAGATTAAATATATATATATATTTTTTATAAAAAAAATCAAGGTTAATGATATTATAAATATTTTTATTAAAACAATTAAGGATTCAATTATTTTCTAAATTTAGGTTGATGTCATTGTATTTTGATCAAATAAAAAACCTCTTACATATTCCTTTGAAGATATTACAAAATATGAGCTTCAGATGAACATGATGGGTAAAATTACTTGTTTTATTGGTTTTCAAATTTCTACGACACCAAAAATAAAATTTTATATCACAACACAAGTTTATAAAATATATTCTTTAAAAGTTAAAATTTGAGTATACAAAAAGTTTTAGAAATACTATCAGAATTTCAAATACTTTAGATCTTAATAAATTTGGGAAACCAGCTGATCAAAATATTTTTAGTTGAATGAATGGTAGTTTACTATACCTAATAGATAGTTGACTATATTTAATTCCTTTTGTGTCCTCGTGTATATTATATCAAGAAAATTCTATAGAATCCCGTATTAATGTTGTAAAATGGATTTTTAATTATCTTAAGGGAATAATGAATCATGGTTTATTTTATTCTTCTAGAAATTATTTTAAACTTTGATTTTTTTACAAATGTTGTATCTAGAGGTTGTAAAATTGAAACAGAAAATTACAATTGGAACTTACCATTACTATAGAATAACTATACAATGTGCGGGTACTGTAGTAGGCACTGTAGCAGTTACTGTAGCAGGTACTATTCGGTACTGTAGCAACTGAAACTATTCACCATGGGACACCAGTTTGGGTTGGATTCCTTAAGGATTTCGAGCCACCTAGGCCTTCGGGTCAGTAGGGATTTTGGGCCACCTTTAAGGTCCTCGGGCCACCTCAAGGCCGTCGGGCCACATGTAGTTTCCCTAGACACACTACACAAAAGGAGAAACCCCAGAAGAGGATTTAGAGAAGGTGCACTCACCATAGCAGAACCAAATGGATTGTCATAATGAGAGGGTATGGCTATACCATCAGTAACAGCCTATTCTTGCACGGGAAGCCTAGCTAGACAGCCATGGAAATGTGGCGAGCTACTATCATGATGTAGATACTGGGGAGGGGCAGTTCCTTGTAGATAGTTTGGTTGAATTCCCTAAGACCTTCGGGTCATGTAATCTCCTAATCCTACGAGCCTTGTAATCTTTGAGCCTACAGGCCTTGTAAGGGTTCCCCTCATCCCTTAAAAGGGGGTTATCAAAAAATCAATAAAAATGAATGCCTTTGGGCCATTCAGAAGGAAGTAGAATATGTGGTATTTGGAAATTTTTGTGATCAAGTGTGGTGGATGTAACACACACTCACTGATTTTGGCATGAGTTTTAGAAAAATGCCAATTTTGAGTTATAACACAAGTTCCATAGCATTATGTAAAACCCTATTAAATCACTCATCAGCTAAGAACATAGATATATGAATCTACATTTTTTAATATCACATAGAAAAAAGAGACATCATTTTACAATTCATCAATACAGAAGAATAACTTGTTGATATTTTTACCAAACCTAAAATTATAACAGAATTGAATATATTAAACAGATTCTAGGAATATACAATATAAAATGATCATTCATATCTACTTCATTTTTAAAACCTCTCATTATATTAATGAACTCCTTTATAAATAGGGTGTACAACTCTTTAGTTTTATAAAATCATTACTTTTTTGAAGTATATAGTTTTCTAAAATCTTTATCTTTATATAATATTTAGTTTTTAAAAAAACTTATTTTTCTAAAATAGTTATTTTTTCAATTTTTTTAAAAAAATCAAAAAAAATTCATATAAAAATTTCTTAAAAAAAATTAAGAAAAATGATTTTTTAGAAAAAATTCTAGAAAAAATATTATTTAGAAATTTCATTAAGAGAATATTACTAAAAAAAATTATTACTAAAAGTTTAAATTTTAATTAGAGAGGTAGTTTCTAATATTCAGTCATTACTATATTTTGTTATGTTTTATTTCATATTGATTGCACCTTTTTAATTTAATTATTTTTCTAAAATCATTAAAAAAATTAATGTTTTTGCTTTGGAAAAAACTTTTGAGGAATTTTTTTTAAACATTGATATTTAAAAATATATATTAAATATTTTAAATAAAATTATCAACAATTGGATATTAAATGGGTTTCTTTGTGACCTATTAAATCATGAGTAACTAAAGATTCACCCCTCTAAGCCCTATAAATTGGAGTGTGGGTCACCACTTATCCTCCACCAATTATATTCTACTACCAACTCTGGAAATATAGTTTCTATTGTATCTATTTCATTTATATTATTATGTTCACAATCTTATATCTATTTAACAAATATGGAATCTTTAGAGTATTTTTCAAATATGTAAGTTGTAAAGTAAGCATTGATATAGATAATATGTTTTCATAAATATAGTTCTTCGTTGAAGAATGTGATTATCTTACAAGGATGGTAATATATTTGTTTTAAATAGAATATTTTTATCTTCACTATCTGATATCTGTGTGTTAATTCGATTATTTGGTGGTTTTTACTAAATAAGAAGGTCTGAAATTCATAATATTTAATTTTTTCAATGATTATTACAATATTATTATTAAAAATGTTTCATATCAATTTTTAGTTTCTCTTTAAGTTAAAGTTAATCTTGTTATTCATATGTTTCTAGATAAATTTGAATATTTTGAAGAGTCGAGTGTGGAAACTTATTTTTTTTATTTAAATGAGAATATATGGAAAGTATATCATATTTATTTAGGTGAATGAGAATTTTTTTGTGGATATAGAATTATCAAATCCCAGTAAAGGAGGATAGAGATATGTTGAATGAAAAATATATCTATATTCTTAGTTCTTTGTGTGACATGGGAAAGTTCAATATAGTATAGTTCATTTTTCTCTCTCTAGGTTATAAAGAAAGGAAAAATCAAGTTGGTGATTCTTCTATTTTCATGTTTTATAAACATAATATTGGAGAACATTATGAAGGTTCAAAATATCAATAATTAGTCCATAATAGTGTGGTAAAATGTTTCATATATTATTGAATAAACAATAAATATAATTTAAATTCTGTATGTTCATATGATAAATAAATTTGTAGAAAAATTGGGAAAAGCGGTGCCTGATGCCAAAGTGAAAATGTTAAAGAAAAAATCTCAATAAAATTGGAAATATGGATCTTCTATACTGCATCCATAATAGAAAGCAAAAAAATATAAGATGTGACTTTAAAATAATTTATGAAATAGAATAAATTGAAGAAGAAAGGTGATTCATGTTTTGGACTTGAAAAAGAATATTTTTTATCTTTAAATGAACAAATAGACAAAAATAATAGTGAAGAGAATACAAATAAAATGCTAAAAAAATTGAAGAAGAAAAGTTAATAATATGTCTTTTGAAAGGAGTGGAGAAATCTCATGTCAATGTTTAAGTTTCAACTCAACCAAAACCTTTATCATTCAATCCATTATTGTATGTTCATCCAATACTACATTTATCCATTCTTTGGTATGTTCCTCTATAATAAAAACATGTCAGTATTTCTAAAGTTACCCCAACTATTGTTAGAATAAAGGTAAAATAAATAGTATAATAATGTTCTCTACCTGAACAAGAATAAAAATAAGTTCAAGAAGTAATGAATTATTTGGGGAAAGGATCATTGAGGACCAATGATCAACTTTACGAAGACCTATAATAAAATATGGATCAAGAAGAAAAATTTCTAATAATTCTTCCACCTCTTTATCTTCCCAATCTCATAAGGATAATAATTTTGATGCATTATAAATAGAAAAATGATTTAAAGAAGTGGAAGAAGTTCATCATTAGTATTAAAAAGTTTCTAAGAAACCTATATCTAATAAGAATTTTGAAGTTTTAGAATTTTTAGATGAAGTAAAAGATAAGATAAAGAAGAAAAAAAATTGAATCATCTAAACCTCATATTTCATATGTTTCATTTGATTCAACTCATTCAGTTATAAGTGATTCTTGTGAAAAATTTGAGATGAGATTCACATAATTTGATGATATTTTGAAGAAATTTTTATAATCAATTCATTATTTTCTAAATATTTTTTGTAGATAAAAATAAATTTAAATAATATTGGATGATTTAGAAAATTCTAATGACTTAAAACAACATTCAGATAATGTTTTTTATAATGAAGTTCATTTTAAATATTTATAAGGTTGTTATAAGGTTAAAAAAAGAAGGTTTAAATAGTTTGTGGGATAGTTAAGACAAATGTAATGTGATATCATGTTTCATAATGATCAATTTGAATGATTTGTGAAATCCACTATTTTATTATGAATTCATTCAATGATTTTTAATTTAATGTATCTGAAAGTAAAATGGTAGTAGATAATATAATGAATTATGATGTGATTAAATAAATAGAAATATCATAATAGAGGAAGATCTTTCTATCTCTAGAATAAGAAGTGTTAATGTTAAAGGTGTAGAAAATTAATGTTTATTTTCTTGAAGAAAAAGTGATGAAATTGAAGAAGGAGAACAAAAAGTTTCAAATATTTGAAGATACAATTTCCAATATAGAATCTTCTACTTCAGTGTCAGAGAAGTTCAAGGTTGAATGGAATATTATGAAATTTATTGTAAAGGATATTTCTAAGAAAAATCGATTTTTCTATTTATCTTAATTCTTAATGGTTTTGTTAAAATCAAACTCCATTTTCAATGGATGTTTCTACATATATTTTTTAATGAATGTTTTTCTATTTTTTAGAGTAATATTATTTCTATATTTTGGATTAAGGTTCATTTATAAAAAAAATATTTCATATAATTGTTCTATATTACCTTTCATGAACACAATTTATTTTGGATGAATACACATTTTTTGGAAATCATGATGGGAGAGAATTTGAGAAAAGAACATATCCTAAGAAAGATGTGAAAACTAATGTTATATAAAATATTTAATAAAAATAATGTTAAACAAAGGGTGTGAAATAAATATAGGTAGATAAAATAAACAATGAAGAAGATTTTTTTAAGAATAATTAAAGAAGAATGAAGGCTTGAAATGTGTAAGTAAAAAAGGGAATGTGAGTTTTTCAATGTTATTTTTAAATTTAGTTTTTTCTTTAAGGATTATGTTTTTTACAAAAAAGGGGGAGATTATTGAGTCAAAATTTCTACTTTAAATAATTTATAATATATTTTTTGGAAATCATAACACTCTTTATTAAAAAACGTATTTTACAAACTTTATACTTTTAATGTTTTTAGAATGTTTTTGTAGAAAACATATATTATTATTGAATATATAAAAAAAATTATACAGATGATATTTATAATCGAATGATATTTATAATCATTTTAATCTTTATAATTTGAAGATATTTATAATTATATAGAACTTTATAATTCTATAGACATGTAATTTTTACATCGGATGGGAAATTTCATATTTCATCAAAATATTTTTTTCTAATGTATAACTTTTAAAGTATAATTAAGCCTCGTTAGGAGAATTTCCAATTTATTTACAATATAAAAATTCATCAGATAGAGGTAGACATACTCTCTAAATAAAACCTTGTAAAAACTATTGGATGATTATTTTTATTTCACTAGATGAATAATGTTAATCCTATAGAACAAAAAAATACTACTCTATCAGACTAAATATTCTACATCATTGTGATGATTCTATAAAAATGACCACCAGAAGAGATCTATACCGAACAGTCCATGAGAAGGAATATTTCATTAAAAGATGTTGAAATGAACTCCACGAATCATGGAATATGGCCATTGGATATTTTCTAATATATAGAGTTCCATTTGAGCAGAATAGAGCTGATGCTTTTTCAACTCAATCTATCTGATGCTTATTTTTTTAATTTGTAACATCTTGGTACTCTTTTGTGATTTTTAATCATTGGAGTTTTTTTTGTTTTAAGAAATAATTTTCAGGATTTTAAATGTCTTTAAAATTTTTGAATTTACAATCATTATGTCAGATCAGGTTTGATTGAGGGAATCTATGGACTGGAAGACTGTTGTGTCTGATCTTTTTGAACAGGTGCTTCTGTGGATATAAATAAATAGTTATTCTAATATTTGTGATGAAGGGAATTATTCTTAATGATATAAATATCATTAAAGTTAGGTTAATATGTAGATACCTTAAGTAAAGGTGATTGAATTACTTTACACTGAAGGTTAAATTATCAATATTCTTTTATAAATTTTCTATATTTTTTCATTATATCATTATAATGTTCTGATTTTCATGTTTTTGAAAGTTTTATTTTTGTAGTTAATTTGTAAGGAATGTTTTTATAAACTTTTATTATCACTATGATTATATAAAACTACCAGAATGAAGTTAGTCTAATAATATCTTTGTAACTATTAAATAGAGATTCTGTCTGATAAACTGACAGATAGGTAAAATGTAATTCTAAGGTTTATTTTTATAAACTACAATTCACCCCCTCCCCCCTCTTATATACATTTATATACTCTTATGATCCTAAAATGAATAGTTTAATCATTTCACTTCAAATATTTTCTTACCATTATCTCTTCCATAGTCTATGATATAACCCTTAGATTAAAGAATTATCTCAAATAATTCCCATATTCCGTACATGATACATTAAATAATAAATTTTACATTATGATAGACCTCATTTTCATCCATCGAACCGATCATTTTTCCTTGGAAATTACTCGCTCTGTGCCCCTCATTATTACATAGAAAATAACTTCCCTTTCCATTGAGACATTCCCTTGAGTTATTATTTCCACATTATTGAAATGTAAGAAGATGTATATTCTTTAATCTATGGTCTTCATGAAACTCCATCTTCCTATTATTAATTGTGTTAGGAATCTCACTTAAATATATGATTCTAATTGTATAATGAGTTAACTCATTAAGAATAATATTAATGTTTTTCATTATAACTCCCATTTAATTTCGTTTTTTATAAATATAATCATTTCATTATCTATCAGTATTAACATGAATTCTTCATGTTCCATACATTGACTAAAACCAAAAATCATAGTGTGAGAGACAATTGTAGTATAGATGATTAATGAAAATTCATTTATGGGATTTCAAAATTATGTAACCTTCTTTTCATTCTATGAAACCTTATGTTTATCCTAGGTTATTTATGGTCAACATCTACTAAAATAATTAATAATGGTTGGTAATGAAAATGTGAATTAACCTAATAAAATCCATTTGGAGTGTCAAACCCAATGCATTTTAAGGGAATAGTCACTGTGAACCAGAATTGTGGCCAATTTATAGTCAAACAACTCTTTTTAGTATTTTTACCTTGAAATGAATTTGTTCCAAAACCACGACCACTTATAGATCCTAGATATGGATATATTTCTTAGAAAACAATATACTCTCTTCCTTACCAAAACATTAGGATGTTATCTGATACATAGAATTATCCCTAGGTTTTTTACTAAATTTCTATAATAAAATATCTAAATATGATCTAAACCCTTTTTTGATACCAACTATAGAGACCTAAACATTTCATACATAAACATCACATCTTTTTAGATGAATTTTTAAAACATAACATTATTATCCATTCTAGAATTGTAATGTTTTTGTTTCTTTGGAAACTTCTATACATAAATAACGGGTTCATAAAATATCTAAAACATCACCCACTTAGTTTTTCATAACTAATGACCTTCTTAGACATTAATTCTTTAAAATTTTCATTATACCCTAGTGAAAAGAAAAAATTATAATTGTTGAGATCACAACCTCAGTAAGGGTTAACAAGGGATATATCAATTATCACTTGAGTATAATAAAAGCATAAGGGTATTGGAACATGATCACAACATTGGAAAATCATACCCTACATACCATAGAAAAAAATCTTGAGTTATGACATAAATATTAGCAATTCATAATACATGAAACCTATATGGATTAATGAATATTATTATTTAGAGTATAAAATTGTTAAAATTCTTGAGTTAGTGGAATACACATAATAATTGATAATAATTTCCTTAGTAGTCAAGGATAATTCACAAGACTATCATAGTGGAATTATTTTACTCCCTAATCCATCATAGTTTTCAAGGTTTTATTCCAATTTTATCATAATGGATGGGTTCCCTAACTGAACTGGGTTCACTCCTCATTCTAGTCATTTTTACCACATGAGATATCCATTTTTACTCAATCAATTATTGGGATTTATAATTCAAGGACTATGCATCACGTAATTAAAATCATAAATATGTATACCACAAGATCATAAAAAATTCATCATTTCAGATCCTAAGAAATGAAATGGTTTTCATAAAAAAATAATCATAGTATAACTTGTGTAATATAAACTTGTTTCATAAACATTTTAAAATTTCATCATAGTAA
Organism: Viscum album; assembly: GCA_963277665.1. NCBI lineage: Eukaryota > Viridiplantae > Streptophyta > Magnoliopsida > Santalales > Viscaceae > Viscum > Viscum album. The sequence goes on from OY728130.1 coordinate 1,545,364,252, forward strand.
AACATGTGGAAAAATAACAAGTTTCGTAAACATATTTTCAACATAAAAATAAACCATCCATAAAAATAATAAGGACAATATCATTGGATTATATTCCTAGTAGGACATAATTAACATCCAATGATTTCATCTTATATTAAAAATTACATTAAAATATCATGTGGAATATTTCTTGAGGAAAATATGATTTTTAAATTAATATCATTTATTTAGAAATTAAAAATTTCCCAAATACTAATGAATTTTTTTTGTTGAAAATAACCTTGTAAATTTTTTAAGGAAACTTCAAATCATTGAGTGGTCATGATATTGGGGAATTTTTTTCATATTGTAAAAGTTAATATAAAAAATTCCTTTTAAACTTTTTAAAAAAAGTCATAATGTTCATCATTTTAAAAATGAAGAGAAAATTAATTTTTAAAACATTTTTTGAAAATTAAATAATGATTATAAATGAATTCAAACAGCAATATAGGTATTTTATAATCATTTCTAAAAACATTTCTAGAAAACATATATATGGAATAAAAAGGATTTTCGACCGAAGAAAGAAATAATGTCGGTTTTCCTTAAAAATATTATGTCAGTTTCTTGAATAATTAAAGATAGAAAAATGAAAGGAAAACATATATTCTCTAGAAATAACCCGAGTATAGAAAAATTCATGAGTTTCTTGATATGTATATTATAATATCTCATCATCAAAAACATAATCCTAAACAATCTCAATAAATAATGATATTACAACAAAAAACCCTTACCACTTCAATAACATTTGAATCATAAAACCAATAAAATAATAATATAAAATTAAACATTAAATAACATGATCATAAGGATAATCATGATATAAAATTTAAAATTTTAGTATATAATCCTAAAAAAATAAGATAGTTTCATAACATAGCATATCTCCCAAAGAACATAATTTGAGATAATAAACCCTTGCCTCAAGTTCCACTTTTTTTAAATATGCTCATAACTCCTATATAAAAAAACTAAAAAATTTCAAACATGTATACTAGAATACTTTACATACATATAATGTTATATATGTTCTTTTTATAACATTTCAATACCAATTTACTGATAATTCTTTATTAAAATCATTATTTTCTGGTGTTAACTATTTTATTTTTCATAAGAATTTATGTTTGGTAGTTCTGATCCTTGTAATTTTATCATGATTACATCATATTCATAATATTAATCATGAAATAAATATAATATATATTTATTATATATTTATTTATTTATTTATTTATAGTCTTACATGATATTTAGATATTGAAAAATTAATTACACTTTTCATGGAGACTGTAGGTCGTACGTACGCATAAACATTTTTTCACCTTTAGATTGAATTGATTAAATAAACTAAAATTATAATTCACAATTAAAAAATAATAATTATATCATATATATAATATCTATTTATTAAATATATCTTTATTTCCATCCAAGTAAAAAATAAATGAAAAATGAAGCAAATCACTTCGTTGAGGTAGTAGTCTGCTAGTGCGCACGAGTGACGTTATAATTTTCCAACGGATTAGAAGGTAAGTAGTTAGATATGATATAATCATTAAAAAATCATAATAATTTAATAAATTTCATATATAAACATTAATCCCATCATAATACCCATGCATAAAATATGGTGCTAAGAAATGAATTGTATTGTGACATAGAGAGGGTAACTCGTACATATGAATTAGTGATACTTTGACTACTCATTTGATAAGAAAGAGTGTAGATAATGGAGGTTTGATAATAATAAAAAAATTTACGAATATTTAAAATATTTAAGTTATTATTTTATTATAATAAAATATATTTACAGGAGGTAAAATAGGAAGTAAAATGAAAGTGATCGGTTAAGGCGATTACCTCTTCTTTGAAAGAAATATTTTTGATAACCCCTTAAGGATCCTCATGATGGAATTTTTGGAAGACTAGAACATATATAGTGTGGATAAAGTTATTGGGAAGGTTTTTATTTTGGGTTTTATCAAGATATATTACTCAAATTGTGTGAAGAAGTTATGGGAATATGTGTCTTTTCATAATTACCATGAAGATCCAGAGTCAGGAGAACCTGCTCCTTGAAAAATAAATTAAAATGAAAAAAATTATGCTACAAGACATTACGGAGCTTCTCTAAAAAGATGAGTGTACACCTAACCATAGTAATCAGCATGATGAAGAATTTTACAATACTCATGTAAGATAAAAGACCAATTAGAACAAACCTTAGAGATTTCACCCTTTGATAGAGCATTCGCAACTTGATTAGATTTGTGATAAATATGCATGACTTCAAGGGAGAGAGAACCAATGAGTCGAAGACAGTTAGTCGAGGCTGGTAACATCTTCCATGGAAAATTATTTGAATGTAATTTAAGAATTTGGACTAAAATAGAAGAGTTTGATTCTAACTATAAGTCATGCCAACTGAAATGAATGGCATACCTTATCACTTTTATCATAGCCTAGAGCTCTGATTCAATGGAAAATACATTACCAATGAAATAGAGAAAGCACCCCTTCACAAATTCCATGTAGGTACGGAAGATGCCAAAATATCTAGATGAACCTAGAGCACCCGAAGTAGCTTTATCAACATTGACTTTTATCCAGAGTGGGAGGGGCAATATCCATCGAACATACTTTCATAGTTATAGTGAGGGGAACTTTTGAATTTTTTTAAAAGATTAATTTATAATAAATTAATTCTCAATCACCATTAATTATAAATGACCTTATTTTTTAATATAAGCTATTATTTTTTTAATATAATAACCTAGTTGAATTTTTGTAGGTTTATGTGGTGTTTTAAACCTTACCTTTTGGTTTAACCCCTTAATTAATCAATTTTAACTTTAACCACTCTAATGACTTTTTCACTCTTAAAGGGTTATAATTTTAATTATAAAGTAACTATTGACTCATAAATGTAAAATGGATTAAACTCTTGACCATATATTATCCTAATCATCCCTTTTTGATATTTTTATAAATTTTAAATAATTTCATAAAATATTATTTCCAAAAAATATCATTAATGTCAATTTTGGAAATATACATTTAAGTTGATGTTAAGGATACCAAGAAAAATCTGAAAATAGAATTAAATCCTTTTAAATATAAATATTTTTTCATATTTATCATAAAAATTCATGGAATAGTATAACTCACTAAAATTATATTACTTTTTAATATTTCAAAAATCATTTATTTTATTTTTCTATTAATTGAATAAATACTATATTAGCATTGTGAAATAATTTAAGGTATTTATTTAATAAAAGAATTATATATAAATAAAAATAATGAATATAATTTCATTATTCAGGAAATTACCATTAATATTCATTCAAGAGTTGGGTTTTCCCTATGTGAACACATATGAGATATTTAAAACTAAGAGAGTTACATTTTATAACTTTCATTGGATTAAATATTATATAAATAATTATAATGGGAAAGTGTCCCTTATGTAATTAAATTTGGATACTAAGTTGATAAATTTATAATTAAATTCATAAAATAGTAATGGTTCTAAATAATCGTGACCTTAACACTTAATTTTAACCTAAAATAACTTGATTTACCCATTACCAAGGTGATAAATTTTACTAGGTTTACTATGCATATTTTCTAAAAAATAAATTGGGATTATTTAAAAAATTTGATCCTTTTGATTCCAAATATGGAATATTTTTAAATATTCAATTTCTATAAGTGAAATAATTTATTTTGAAAATTAGCGTGTAAAACTGGTTGCAATCTAGTTTTTTAGAAAAATACATTACTAAGAATAAAACTGGATTTATTCTTATACCATGCCTAAACAAATATTAGATGAATGTTAAAAAAATTGATTAACATATATTTAATAAAAAAAATCCCCAATAGTGATACATTTTATTTATTATGATAAAATCACAATACGTGCATACATAAAGTCCTTTTAAGAAAAAATGTTTTTTATGTATAGTAATATTTTTATACTAAAATAAAAAAATAAAATTGATTAGGATAAACTTAATTGAATTATTAATAAAATATTATAACTAATTTTACTTTAATGTCATTTTCAAAAAATATAAATTTGTATATTATTGAAAAAATGCAGTTTTAAATAAAAATTAGTATTCCGCTATTCATCGAAAAGTCAATATACTCAGAAAATTATAAAATATTCACCCTAGGATAATTTTGATATTATGATTTAAGAAATGAAGTTTATTTTTTCATATAAACTTACTAAAAGTGGTAAATTTCTTAAAAAACAATAAAAATCATTTTTTAAGGAAACATATTTTTGAAGCATATTATAACTTTACAAAAAAATGAATGTTTATTTCTTATGAATTAATAAATACATTAGTATTTAGTTGTAACTTTATATATATTTCATAATTTTTTTATTCATATTCTTACTCGTTAATTCAACAACTAAGTTTTACTGGTCATAATAATATTTCATGGTCATTTAACCTCGATGTTGGTTGTCATATATGATATGGAACATAATGTACTTATTTTAAAATCCAATGGCTTTACAAATATTCTTACCCTAAAATAATAAAAAAAATTAGCAAACCATTTATATGAGTTCAGTATGGTGTGTGTCATGAACCAACCCAAGAAAACACTAATATGGTACTTAAACTAGCCCATGAAATGGCCCAAAGGGAATTCTCAATCCCTATGTGAAGTAAACTAGTTCTTAGACATAAAGGATACATCTTAGGAATTTTTTTCAAAAATAGTATGGATCAAAATGTAGTAAAATTTTACGAAAAATATGGTATGTTGTATCCATAAGTTAGACATTAATGAAAAAAAAAATTGAGCAACATAAAATATAAATTTAACCAAAAATTTGATAACTCAAAATAAATATCTATCTCTCTATTTAAAAAAAATAAAATAGGAAAACATTAAAAATAACACACAAATATATGAAAAGTAGAAATTTAAGGTTTATACATTGAAGTAGAATAAAAAAAGTAACCCAAAATACAAAACTGAAGATCTCCCAGTGACCCATATTCAACTTCCAACCTCATTATCATACCCACAACATATGTGGTTTAGGACAAGGATTCAATAATGAGAATATTCTCAAGAACCTCAACCTAAACTATAACCTGAAATCTATTTAATTTACCAATACTAAGGGTTATAAGTATGGTTATAGAAAAAAATCCTCGTCAATAAACACTAAGAAAAGATTCCCTAAATTTCCATTAATATGAAATTAAATAATATGTTGTTTGAAATATAACAAAAAAATAAAACTATGATATTTTTTAGAAAAAATCATGTAAATGCCTCAAATATTTTCCAAAAATTATAATGCATCATTAAATAAAACATAAATCATTTATTTATAAAACCTATTTAAAAACACTAAAAATCCTTCATAAAAGGGTATTTCGAATCACCTTATGAATAAAATCGTGTGTAACTATTTATATAATTACATGTATAATTAAATATAAATAGAAAATTATGAAAATAAGAAACTAAGTAATTCAATTATTAATTGTAACTATAAAACTATTTTACACATTGATAAGTGATGCTTAATTGAGGAATACACCTAAATATCCTCATAAAAAATTAAAATTTTAAATAGCACATAACATGGTAAAGAATTGAGTGAAAATATAATAAAATCTTGATCAAGGAGTAACAAAAATGAAATATTATTAAAGTGGCTCATATTTAGGATAAACTTTTTAGTTCATAGTGAGATTATTCAAGACATAATTATATTGAACCATATGATGACCATTCTATATAGTTCCTATCATAAAACTACTTTTATATCTATAAATAGTTTAACTAGATCTTACTCCATAAATAATGATTCACATTATTCTCTAAATTATTATATTCAGATCATAATTATAACTTTCATAGCAACCATATATCAATCTCCCACTAAGATACTTAGGGTCCCCATGAAGATTGCAACATCCCAAGTAATTAAAGAATACAACAATTTCATATTTATTAATATTTGTGAATTAAATATTAATTTTACTTTAAAAGGGATTCTATGTTCGATGGTGTACTTGACACGTAACAATGGGTTTCTCTGAAATCTCATGTCGCACACAAGGTTGAGTCATACTAAAAAATAAAAATATTATATTATTATTTTAAATGGTAGTTAACATCTTACTGTTGTATTGGTAGGAATGAAAATAACTAACCACATTATGATTAAACTTGTTTTTTAAATGTTTTTACAATTATCCCATAAAATTTCACGGCTTAAAATTAGAATGAACCCAATTTAAGCATTAAATACTCTAATATTCTTTAAAAGGTCGTTTTATAGCCTTTTGATGGAGAACCCTTTTTAAATATAGTTTTTGTAAGTTTTATATGTTCTATTTGACAAAATAAACTTCTTATTTAGAATATGAACATAAAAATTTACTTTGAGTAAATTTTTGGTATTTTTCTGATAAAATTCATTTTTTAATGAATAGTAAAAAATACTGCATTTTAATTCAAAACTGCATTTTAATCTAATTTATTTATATAGTTATATTGTAATTTAATTAATTTTAAAGTGTAATTGGATTATATTTTTATCATTTAATCCAATTTTGGTCATTGTAAGTAATTTTACGTCGAAATTAGACATAAACACGTATCAATCTTTGGGTAGTTTTTACTTCTTAAAAACATGCTTTTTGGTTTTGACAACAGAATTAATTTTAAATTAATTTCTGCAACTTCTGTGTTTTGAATTTGGAAAAATTGATTCCATATTTGTAATAATGATTTCTAAATTGTGTAAAAAAAATTCTTTTATTTTTAGACATTATGAATGGTAACTTCAGTAAATATTTCATTTTCCATGGTTAAAGGGTAAATCTGGTAAATAAGGGTAACAATAATATTATAATAATATTAAATTACCCTAAAACATGTCCTAACCCTAATGTATGAGATATTTACATCCTTGGGTATCCTTCGGTCTATTTTAGGACCCCATTGAGCCACTTTTGTGTGAAAATGACATTTAATTACTTTTAATTTAAAGTTAAGGAAAATATAACCTAAACATGTATCTTTTACTAAAACAATTTTTATGTGGGGTTATATAAGTTATATATTCAACTATAAATTCTCATTAGATATCTAAAAATATTTCCTACATCATGTTTTTTTATTTATAATTTTTAGACATCAAATAAATAATTATATTTATGACACAATGATGATGTAGTGATTACCTTGTAAATGAATGATTTAAATAAATGAGATTATAAAAACTAAAATAAATTTATTTTGAACATTTTTATGATATACACAAATTTAATGGATTATTATGACCATTTATATTTCAATTAGTGAAGTTTTTTGCAAATAATCAAGTTGTTATTGATTTTTAAAAAGTCATGATATGAATAGTATAAAATTGACGAAAATGAGTTTTTAAAACAAATACTATTTTATTAAATGATATAATAATCCTAAAAATATAATATTATTCCAAATGACTTATTTAATGTTGATAATTTCATTAATGATCCACTTGAGGTTCTATTTTTGTTTTATAGTAACTATATTAACCATATTGTATGAATATACAAGAAGACGTGGTAAAAGTTAAATTAGTTATCTAAGGTTTAAAGCTAAACAATAAGGTAATATTTGTGACCTAGACTTGTCTAAAACCTTTTGGTTGAGATTTTTTTGACCCAAAATCATTTATCTCTAAAATAAATTACTCTGGGACCTTTTGAAACCGAAAATAATTTTATAATAAAATAATACTTTCAAACTTTCCTAAAGTGCCCCTCCTCCCTCTTATAAAAGGACACCACATCTAACCCATTACTCACACCTATAAATCCCATTGAATCATCCAAACTCTATTAAAATCAGCTCCCAAAATTCCTCCCTTCCTCCTACAAGCCTTCCCCTAGGCATAAGGTAGTTAAAGAAATCCCTTTGGCTCAAGTCAAGAGAAGTTACCAGATTTGAGGTAATATCTTCTCTCATGTTCCTTTCCATTATTTTTCCATCTCCACTCCATATTCTCTTCTTATTATTTGTTTATATAAAAACCCCATTATTCTAAATATACTAGGTTTTTTTATAAGAAGGATTCTAACTACACTTACACACACCTCTATCTAATGGGTACAGAACATACTGTTTCTATGGACGGCGAACTACTGTCTCACGAAATGATGATTGTTCAATGTTCATCTACCACCTCTTATGGTATCCATTACGATGGAACTATAATTATATATGATATAGATGATATTTAGTTTATCTATGCTTCTTTAATTCTCATTTATAACATACCTTTATTTTATTCTTGTTGTATAAATATGATAATTTCATTTGAGGAAGTGTGGACTACCCCCCCCCCCCTCAAAGTGATATGACTCGTTCATGCGATACATGGAATGAATAAAGGATTGAATAATTAACTTATGTAACATATATAACATATATATTATACTATAATTATAATATACTGATGTATCATTTAGTTTTCATTCCTTTAAATATGAAAAACAAATGAAAGTAGTGTTCATTCTTACGTATGGTTTACCATCTACATGAACGGTGCATTTCATTTCCTATATCCAAACATTATGGATTATTATAAATACATATATAATGGATATATATGATATATATGATATCTAAATCATGAATATCATTCTATAGATAATGTACTTTTTACCACATGGACAATTGGTAGTTATAACAGGTTCATTTTTTAATCATGTACCGAACATCGACAAAACGACCGATATAAACTTGAATAATTATATGATTTTATAGCAAGGTAATAAGTGATATAAAAGGAATATTAAACTTGTAAAATGTTCATAAAAAGTATAAATTAACTTAAGTTTATTATTCAGGAATAATAGGGAACAAATGTGATGATTTGGACTTAAGGTAGAGGACTACTTCTCAATCTCCTTTCATTGAGGCATACTTTGATTTATACATGGCTGTATTTTATACAGTGTATAAACCCCTTTTACATTAAATTTAATTCAAAGGGAATATATTTTTCTACGAACTGTTTTACTAAATGAAAAAATTAATGTTTTTAACATATTCGGCGACAACGACCTTTCTGTCATCACGAGCATTATTTGATATTTGGCTTCCTTAACAAGATGTGATGTTTTTTAAATGAAAAAAAATATCATATACCATTTTTTCATATTTTGGTATTGAAAATTGTTTTTTGAAATGTATTGAGTATTTCAATATCTTGAAATTATTTCTTGTGATTTCAAATGAAATGTTATTAGTGAAATGATGATATTTGCAATATTTTACGTGTTATAATTATCTAATTGTACTTGGAAATTTGAAAGGTGGTTACTTGATAAACCAATGACAGGTGGTTACGTGATAAAAAAAATAATGGGTGGTTCTGTGATAAACCAAGGATGGTTGGTTAAGTTATAACCTCTAATTCATTGGGTATGGAAGTCGGCTATATGGTTATTTCATTTGTAAGATTGATTTGTGGAAGTCGACCATATGGATATTCCAATTAAGTATGATTATGACCCAAGTTTACCTTTTATATGTTATGTGTTATTTATATGGGTTTTATGGTAATTTTTTGGTTACCAAAGGGTAATCAGTGAGATTTTCTTCATTGAAGATAATTTAATACTTCATAAACGTGAAAAGTATTACATATGATAAAGCATTCATGGTTTACATGTTTTTTTGAAAAACTAATAGTTTTCCATCTTTATGTATCCCTTACAGAGCATTTTATGCTCATACCAAGTTTTTAAATGTTTTTCACAAGATTTAAAGGTGAATAGAGCCAAGGATGGGATCAAGGAAAAGTTGTGATGTTTAAGCGTGTAATGAAACCATGTTCTTTTTTTAAAAATTATATGTTTTATGAATGAAAATGGATAGTGAGTAGAAGTTTATACATTGTAATAATAAATTTTTTAGGTATAAGTTATGGCCTAATTATCTATTGCTCTAAACTTGAAAAGAACCTCAATGTGAATTATTAACTTAATTCAAGATTATGTAATGTTTAATTATTTTTCCTTATAAATATAACTACTCAAAGTGTGAAACTTTTCATAATTCATAAATCACATTTTAATAATATATCTCATAAGAAATTATTTCAATATGATTACAAAATCCCACCTATAGACACCCTTTTCCTAAATTTACCATTTTACAATTATATTAATAACAATTAATTAGAATAGAAGATGAAACATGAATTAAAATAGTACATGGGTGAGAAAAATAATCACCATTATATCACAATAAAGATATCATCATCATAACCATCATAAAATAATTTTAAAGAGACATTTAATGTGGTTTATTAATAATAATTAAACATCATTACATTGTTTTAAAATCCCATATATATGTTCTGAACAATGATTGAGTCTAGTTCATGCATAACATGTGTATAGAAATCATCACTTAATAAAATGTGAATAACGATTCATCCATGTTCACATATAAAACACATAATTTCATGAGATATTCCACATTAACAAAATAAATTTTTGGATATATAATTAAAATACCACCCTCCACATCATAAAATTCTTATAATAATGCATTCCACATAGATAGTGAACATATATCAATCCTAAAAATTTCATAAACCCATGAGAAAAGAATAGGTTTCATAATGATATTGTAAAGAATATATTAATGAATAAAGATAGGGGTTCCTAAAATAATAAGGTAAAACATATTTTAGAAATTATATACTATCATAAAATATCATAGATCATGGTGAGAATTAGAAAAACACATCCATATTCAATCAGATGTTTATAAAATAATGCCATTTTAAAAAATTATTTTAAATATCTTAGAAATCAAAACAATGATGTAAGAACATGAATATCCACATGAAATGAAAAATGTAAAGAAAAATAAAATTACATTTAAAATCTAAATGACAATAATCATTGGAAAATATATTGGAAAATGGATAATATAAAAGAACGATTTGGGTTAGAGATTCCACTTACCTTTAGTCCCATTACATTTGGTCCCCTTATTTTTCACCACATTTAGGCCATACTTATAATAAAAAAATTATTAAATTATGTATATAAAATTAAATTAAATTTATTTATATCTCTTTTGATTAATTAAAATCATTCTATTTTATTTTTTAATATTCATTGTGAATGGTTAAAAAATTTTATGTTAGGTTTTCTTTTAAATTATCCTATTTTTTAATTTTTATAAAATTGTTTCAATAATATTTATACATTAGTAAACTTAATTCAATATGCATACACATAAATATTATTACACACAAACATATATATATATATATTATAATATTTTTTATAAATATCCATGAGGTTGGTGATAAGTAAAAAGTTGGTGATGTTTGTGTAGGATTTTAACTAACCAATAATGAGAAATTCTAAAAAGAGAGGGAGATAGATATATAATAGATTTATATATTTTCAAAAAAAATTATATAGGATATTAATATAATTAATATCATATTAAAAAACTATCAAATTATTTATATATGGCTTTGATTAGAATGGAATAGAATCATAAAATAATTTAAAAGGAAAATGAATGGAAAATAGGAAGGAACCTTGCCTCCTTCTTAATGTTGTTCTCCTATTATGAATCATAAAACCCTAAAGGATTAAACTAGGAATACACTAGAACATCCATATGGTTTTATGGGTTTTTTAGTAGGGAATTGGTTAGATCTTGTGTTTTTAATATTTTATGGGAATTGGTTTTCCAAGGGAAGTGTGATGAGTTATTTATACATGAGGGGAGGAGTATTTTTGGGTTAAAATATTGCATAAATTATTATTTCCTAACTAAACCATGTAATGTGATAAATATTTCAATTATATTTATATTTTATTGAAAATATATTTTTCGGATAGTTAATACTTCTATAATCCTAATTAAAATTTTATAAAAATGAAAGATGAAATTTTAATTTTTTTTTAATGGAATACTTTACAATTTTGGACTTTGAAAATTACTCTTTATGGTTGTAAATTAAGTGTATTGTTTTTAAATGGGTAATTTATATTTTTTGGATAATCCAAACATTCTATTATTTAATAGGTAATTAATACATTATAAAGTATGTAATTAAATCATACAATTCATATAAAATTTGTATCTTTATTATTTTCTTAAATATTGAGGTATTTATTAAATGATGCAAAATTAACAGTTTGAGAGTTTGAATTTTATAATTATAGAAATGGAATTATTATTATCTAAATAATATTATAACTTTGTTAATATAAATTATTAACATAAATATTTATTGTTTTAATGCAATATATAAAAATACACCTTATCGAAAATATACATATGTGTTCTTTGAGATTATAATTTGAATACTTATTTCATGGAATTATAAAAAATTAATTTACTAATTTTATTAATTATATATATTATTTTAAGTTTTGTTATACTTTTTTATTGGTTTTATTACTCTTCTAACAGTCAGATTTATGTTCTTAATTGTCCAGTTATCATTCTTGATGACCATGTTACTATTCCTAAGGGTTATGTTACTATTGGAATAGTCATATTTGTTATATATATTTTTTGTAAATTATTCTTATTTTATTCATTCATTATTCAATTTAATTATTCATAAGGATTTATATTATATATTTTTGACATATCAATTTCATTACTAATGTTTTGTTTCTTTTTTTTACTACCTTGTTCAGGAGTGTGATAATTCTCAAAACATAACCCACATTGCCCAGATTATTTATAAAAAATCTATATAAGAGAAGATAAATTAGGTATAAAGGGTCTATTTAGAGCTTAAAAATATATATTAGTAATGAAATGTAATTTTTTTCAATTTAATATCATTATAGATGGAGTCATTTGGTTTTACATAAGAATTTTGATTCCATCATCACCATAGATTAAAAAATATATTAGGTGAATTATATATCACATTATTATCCATTATTTCTATAGTAACCACGATTTACCAAAATCTTATAGAGAATTTTTGGTGGGACAACATACATAAGTATGTTAAAAATTAAACCTCAATGCACTTGGTATGTCAGCAAGTAAAAATATCTTCGAAAAGTCCAATGGGATGACAAAACCTTTACCCATACCTATGTGTAATTGGGACAACATCACCATAGTATTTCCATAGATCTTTTAAAGAAATATAAAGTAAATAATTCTATATAGATTGTGGTGTAATTACTCAATAACATTTCCCACATGATCATTATTTTGAAAATATTTTCACTTTATTGAATTTCCACAATATATGTAAAGGAAGTGGTAATGAAATATGGTATCCACTTTAATCCTTTCTGATCAAGATCTATTTTTAACCTCTATATTTTGGAAGAGTCTTTAACATTAATGGAATAATAAGTATATATTAATTAAAAACGATCACCCCTATAATAATGGATAATATTAAAGGATCACTCAGACTATTGAAAACATGATGATAGATTTCTTGATGGATTTTATATAATGATATGATAAACATTGTCCACTGGTTTAGTTCTCATACAAAAATAGTTTCTACTAAATTATATGGATGGTTCCATATTAAGATATTTATGGGAAGATATATATAACTCTTATATGTTGGGATGATGTTGGTGAACAAAGGCTACATTAACTCAAATTTTTATAAGAGGTGATAGAGAAGACTCAATCAATTCCATAACATATTTATGGATCTTCGAGTTGGAAAAAGATCTACACTGACAATATATGAAGGGATATAGAGTTTGAAGTTAGAGAAATAGTCTTCCTTAAAATATCACCCTAAGAGATTCATAATATTTTGAATAAATGGAAACCCCATCCCAAGGTACATTGACCCCTTTCATATCCATTGTAACGTAGGAGTTGTTCCCAACCGACATGCATATCCATTAAACTAGGAATAAGTTCATGATGTGTTCACTATATCTCTCTTGAGGAATTATATACATAATTCCTCTCATTTTTTTAATCCAAAAGTTATATAACTAGATAACAACCTCTCTTATAAAGTGAAACTGGTTAAGATATCTGATCATAGGGATAAAGTTCATCACAACAATATTACTCACCAGGATAAAGTACTTTGGCATAACTATAAGTACAAAGGGGAAACATTGGAACCTAAAGATAAATTGAAATAGAAGTACCATTATCAATAACCAAATGAGAATATGAGTTGAAATTTTTATTACTCTTTATAAATTACAATAATTGGATTTTATTTGTGAATATTATTTGTTAAAGGTGAAATGGAAGATATTATGTTGTCTTTTAAATTATCAAATTTTATTTGGAACTCATTACATTGATTTCCTTATATTTATACATTAGAAAAATAAATTATAGAATCATAAAAATAATATAATTTTATATTTATATAATATAAATAATTTTATCTAACCAAACATGAAGGTGAAAATTAGAAAAGATTTGACAATGTATTTTTAAGCGATTAATTGACCACTAATGATACAGTATTTAAAGAGAGTGAGAGAGTTATATAATATATAATTATGTTGGAAATAACTATTTTACCTGATATTAAATCATTAAAAAAATATTAACATACTATTTAATTAATTTTTTAAGGTTTTTTTTTAGAAATATAGTAGGATATAAGAGTATAAAAGAAAAATTAAAGGGAAAATAGTGGAACCTTACCTCTTTCATGATGTTTTTTTATTGTTATGCCTTTAATGACATAAGTTATAGAAGTATAATGACACAATTATGCCTTTATGGTTCTGTAGATATTATATAGGAGGTAAGTAGCTAGATCTTTTTCTTTAAGAAGTAGATGAGGAGTATATTTTCAATAGAAGGTAGGGGATATTTATAGTTGAGGTGAAGAGTATTTTTTGGTAAAAATATTGAATAAATTTTTATTTCATATTTAAACATTGTAATATTGATATGTATAATATAATTACCCATATTTGACTAAAAAAGTTTGTTTTTATTACTTTTAAACCATTTATACATGAAATTTAATAGTGTTTGAAAATTGAAAGAAGAAAATTGAAAATTTATTTCATAATGGAATACATTACATTTTTAGATTTGAAATTTCATTTTAGCTTTGAATGATAGGTTTATTTTTCTTAAAAGATTAATTTACCACATTAATGATGTAATTAATACATTTCAACTCTGTAAAAATGTTTTTTAATATTCATAAAAAATTGATTTTCCTTAGAAAATTTGAAAATTTTAACCCTTACAAAATTTTAAAGTACTAATTCCAAAGAATTACACTCAATTTATGAAATTGATTTTATAAATTATCTAAATATAAATTTAAAAAAATTATATAAATACATTAAAATGTGACTTATCAAAAATATACTTATTCTGTATTTGAGTTTCTAATTTGAATAATTATTTTTTGGCTTCAAATTTTTTTATGTAATTTTTTTATAATAAGTATTATTTAAATTTTTTTATACTGTTTTATTAGTTAATTTAATATTTTAATGGTTATATTAGTATTACTAACTCTTATGGTACTAATTTTAATGGTTATATTATTATTCTTAATGAAAATCTTCCAATAAAAATTATCCTATTAGTTTTATACTTCCTATAAATATCTCAATTTATATTCATTAATCATTCACATCAATTAATAAAATGGTTTTATATTATTCATTACCAAAATATCCATTGAATTATTAATGTTGTTTTAATATTCATTATTTTTTTGTTAGTTTGATAAATATAATTAATCAAAAAAAATTCGTATTCTAGTTAATATATTTTTTTAATGATCTAATATACTACTTTTAATGTAATAGTAATGGTTAATATAAAAAGGTTTATTTGGTTTTTATTATGTGGTGCATCTATTTTTTTATGTACCATATTCCTAAATATGGAAGAAAATTTTTATTAAAAAATAAAATTACATATAAAAATTGTAGTTTGTTTCATTTTCCACTGTTTAGAAGTTTCATCCATGAAATTTCAACTCATATTTCAGGTTATGAATATATAATGGTACATCTATTTCATCATATCCTTAGTTTCCTTTGCTTCATCTTTATAAATATAGTTCCATAAATTTAGTTTGGAAAGGCAATTTTTCTTATTTCATAATACTTTGTCCCTAAAAACATGATCTTTATTGGTTAATCCTCATAATAGATATTGTGATCCTATTATACTACTTTTGAAATTAGAATATTTTAGGAATTATATATGTACTTACCCTAGAGAGATATGCTGTAAAATTCCTAAACATGATCTAGGTTTGGTTGAAGTGCTAGTTGATAGGATATAGTCACTATATTACCAATTATCTTAAAGACACCATAAATACATATGGTTAAGATTTCCTTTTGTTAAAAACCACCTGACTCTATGCTATGAATATTTTTTAATGGAAACTTTTTCTCCAAATTTAGACACTGAGTCCCTTCATTGACTGTTAATGTCGATATTTTTTCAACATTAAGAATATTTAATGTTTTTATTAATGTGTTAAACCTTTTTAATTATCTTTTGTACATGTTCAGGTCAAAGTGGAATCCTTTCATCAACTAAATCCCAAAAAATATGAGTCATGCATCACTTCCAACATATATTTTTAAATGGTTCCATCTAAATATTTGAGATAAAACTCTTATTGTATGAGAACTTAAAAAATGGAAGATGTTAATCCTTACCATTGTTAAAAACCATAATGAATTTTTTAGTATGTATTTGAGTGTCAAAAGGATCCATTCATATTAGACATTAGTGTAACATCCCATCTCCTTATTTCAGATATTTTTTTAATCTGGTTTTGGTTTCCTTTTTGTTTTAGTGTAATTTAGGAATTTCGTGGAATAGAGGACATTTTTCAAGAAAAAATGAACTTATGTTTAGGCATGTATTTTTTTTATTGATTGAGTATATATATAAATATATCAATGTATTTAGAGAGTTCTCTTTTGGTTCAGGTTGATTTTGAGTTTTTTTAGATTTTTTCTACCTAATCTTATTGTGTACTGTCTACAGAACATATTCACATTGTTATTGTAATACATGATGTGAACCTGTCACTTGGTAGAATACATGAAATAATTTCATAACATGAATTGGATATAAGCAGTGAGTGGTTTTCACTAAGTGAAATAGTTGATATTGGGATTTTTAACCTGAGGTGACACTTTTTAAGTGTAAATTCTACTTAGAGCATTCACATGGTGAATCGTGGATTTTCATCTTGATTTACTTGGGGAAAGTAGGTTTTTATGAAATACAAAAATGAAATCATTTATTTGTTTTCAAAACCACTTACCTTTAACTCATACGGATACACTTGGGAATTTTTTGGCAATTTCATCCCTTTGAAACATCTTATTTTGGAATTTGATCTCTATTGATTTTCCTCACTATGGTTTTCTCCTTCTCTACATTTTCCTTCCTTAATCATGGTTTAGTCTCGTACTTTATGATTGAATGAGATTTTGATATTGGTGATTTTTTTCTAGGTTTTCCTTATTGATCTCTTTCTCCTTTGTTTATCATTGGCATTTCCCGTTCTTAGTGTTTATTTGGTTGTTGATTAAAGCTAGTTGGTTTCATGTGATTCTTCCATAAAATTGAAACCTTAAATTTATTTATTGGTTTGAAATGGGTTATTAAATGATTTAAAAACCTATATTTGAGATTATTTATATTTTATTTTTAAAAGGGAATAGAAATTATGACCCCCCCCCCCCCCCAATTTCAATAGAATTTAAATTATTGGGTGGATTTTAGAAAATTTATGGCTTCATTTTGAAAATGATATGACAAAATTATTTGATGTCAGAATTTTAGGAAAATTGATTAAATTTAATGATGATTTGAAAAGAATTAATTGATTAAAATCTATGATTTTTTTAAATTAGAAAGGTGTGTTTCCAACTGAAATTTGTGAAATTATATTTTCAACTGGTTTAAAATGATTGATTTTATAATGATTTATTTATTGATTAAATGAAGTACATGTGATCCTAGGTAGTTAGTAAGTAATTAAGAAAATAAAGCTTAGATATGACCCCATAACAATGGTTTGATGATGAAAAAATTGACATAAACATACTGCTACATGATTTTATTGGATGGTGAGTTGAGTCTCGATGGCCTGAGCTATGAAACATGTGCACACTTTGAGAAAAAAATCACTAATTTATAGTTTAAGGATCATATTTCTTAAAACTAATTTACCACATATCTTATTACATGGTACTATAAGAGGTTTTATTTGTGGATTGCATTCCATCGATTATTGAACTATTTTATTCATGCCAACTACTTTATATAAATTATTTATATAAAAGGTTCATTTAATCCTATTTTGATATATCATCTATTAGTTTGATAATGAAATCATGTTTTATTGAAAATATATAAATGAAATTTCAATCCTTGTTTTATTTTAATTGAAACAATAATTGGTTTAATTGTTATGTAATTGATTATGTAATAGTTGGTGATATCCTACTGGGCTGTTTGGCTCACACTCTACCCTTTCCTTCAAGAATTTGTAGATTATTTTATTCAAGGTCAAGGAAAAGGGAATGTTACACTTGGAGGTGGTATATGTTCTTGATCCTTAAGACATGGAGTGATGGAGGTGACTGGTGGAGATGTGATCCACCCATTACATGGGATATGTCAGGGCCTTTATCTTGTAAGATGTTGTGTCTTTTGATGATATACTATTTGGGTACTATTTTTCCTATTTGGTTATGGTAATTTTCTCATCTAAGTGTTGAGAATATTAACTTGTATCTTTTGTCTTCTAAATTTTATTTTCTGTAAAAACAGTTCCCTCATGATTCTTGTATGATGACAGGTACTAGTTTCCAACCTGGGGGATCATTAATACCCTTTGGGCTATGTTAGAGTTGGCGCAGGTATCAATGTATCAGGGTATCCAATATGGTTCATGAAAAGTGGTATCAAAGAAAAGGTTTGGTAGTGAAATATTCCTTAATGTTGGGATGTATTTGGGTTTTCTTGGTAGATAGTAGGTAGGATTAATGAGACTTATGAGGTATTTTAGATTAATTTCTTGACCAACTCTCGTCAAAATGAGCCTTCAGTCACCATGGATGTTTAAGAAAAAATTTATTGATGAATAATTTGATCTAATTTCTAAAATTTTCCCTACTTCTAATCTATTTATATATAAATCTCAATCTTTAATTCTTCTTGATGTAATTGATATTATTTTATCTTTTTTTGAGTTTTTGATCTATGCATCCTTATTGATATTCCAGTATTTCCTTTTTATGTTGTGTGTCATCATGCCTCTGAGAAGAAATTGGAATAGATCATAGGAGGAAGCTATTGGTGAAATAATGTGAGAAAATACTCCAATGGACAAAAATATTATTGAGATACTGTTACATGTTGTCCCATCATTGGTAAAATTACCTATACCCATTCCCATTCAGAACCCTATAGTGAAATCTTATAGGGGTGAATCTAGAGATCATGCTCAAGAGTTTCTTTGTCAAAAACCACCCACATTCCAAGGTTCAAATGATCCTCAAGAGTATAAGGATTGGAAAAAAATATTGATTTACTTTTTGAGTTTTTATAAGTTCCAAGATCTATGAAGGTAAAATATGCTACCTCTAAGCATCATGGGGATTGTATAAGATGGTGAGATTTGATAGTGATGGAAAATAAACGTAAGGGTTTGGATTTGAAATACATTATATCTATTTTCACTACTTAATTATATCCAGATTCAATGGTCTTAGAAAAATACATTGAGTTTCTCAACCTCCATCTGAGTGATAGGACCATGACATAGTATATGAACTATTTTGATGAGCTTGTTCAGTTTTCACCATAGTTTTTATCCAATGAGAAGATGATGGATCAATGGTTCAAGATGGTTCTTTCACCTAATATTCAATCATAGATTTTCTTACTAAATATCACATCTTATGTAGATTTACTGGATAGAGAATTTATGGTTGAGCATGACCTGGTTGGTAAGTCTATGATGACGGTAGTTCCTTTTATATTAATGGAAAATTTGTGAGTTACTTTAAAGTAAAGATAATGTTTTAGGAGTATTGTGGTGGTTATAGATACTGGGTATCATCTAGAATTATTTTCATTTTTGATAGTGGCCCTTTGAATTGATTTAAATATGGAATGGTTTGGAATTTGAAATGGTTTTTTACTAAGGTAGCAATGATTTATAGTTATTGGGGTCTATCAATACGCCTATAGAAGTTATTATATTTATTTTATGTTCCATTTAGTGTAATGGGATCATTATCACCAATTATTATTGTAGTGAAATCATATGATTCAAGAATTAATGGGTTCTATCCAAAATCATATAGAATAAAGCTTCTTCATACAGTGGAAGATTTTCCATAAGAAGATAGCACGAGACCAATGATTGTGAGAGGTACCATCATGTAGTTCACTATTCTTTTTTTTCAATAAGGTAAATGATACCCTCAATCTTTGTATGGATTAACATTGGTTGAACATGCTTAAGGTTAAGAACAGGTATCCATTATGTTGTTTATATGATCTCTTTGAATAAATATGAGGATAAATTGTTTTCACTAAGATTGATATAACATAAGGATATCAACAAGTACTTCATATACCATCATATATTCCACATACATTCTTACATAGTAGATATGGCTTTTATGAGTATTTTTTCATGTTGTTTAGTCTTATAAACACACCATTAGTTTTTATGTAACTAATGAATCAAGGTTTCCACCATTTTCTAGATTTATTTATGGTGGTATTCATGGAAAATATCTTGGTGTATTCTCAAACTCGACATGACCATGACAAAAATCTTGAGATCATGTTGAATACACTAATATATCATTAGTTATTTGATAAGCTCAAAAAGTACCACTTCTATATTGATAAAGTTCACTTACTGGATCATATTATCTTAGATACAGAAGTATCAGTTGACCCATAGAAGGTGAGAGCTTTAGTTTACTAGGAGAAACCCAAGAATGTCTTTAATATATAGAGTTTCTTAGGGATAGCTTGTTTTTATAGGCATTTCATAAAGAACGTATCACACTTATCGAAACCTATTAGGGGATTTACTAAGAAGGGTGTAAAGTTTGTACGTTTAAAATCCTATGAGGCATCCTTTCAGAAGATGAAATAGAGACCGACTTTAGTGCCAATACTGATTCTACCAGATCTGACCATAATATATATAGTATATTATAATGCATCAAGTATCAGGGTAGGAGAAATTATGATGAGTATGGTTGATTTGTGGTGTATGAGTCTCATCAGTTGTGGTCCCATGATAAGAATAACATGATGAATGATCTCAAGTTATCCATTGTCATACATTCCTTGCACTATTGGAGGAATTATTTCCTAGGAGAGCATTGTTTGGTGTATAAGGACCATAGAAGCCTTTAGTGCACATTTAAATAACATGAATTCAATATTAGAAAATAGAAGTGGGTTTATTACCTATATAATTTTGAATTTGAGATTTCTTATATGCATGGTAAAGGCAATTTAGTGTCTTATTCCCTAAGTAGGATGACTCAGAAATAGGAAGTTTAGGTGAAGAATAGTGAGTTGATTCCTATGGATATATTTTTTGAGATAAATTTAGAGTTTAAGGACCATCATGGATAGTATTTACTTACATCATCATTAGTGACCTCTTTACTTCTAGAGATAGTGAAGATGATGCAGTTATCATATTTTGAGGGCTTGGTCATGTGGTACAGAATTGCAGGTGATGACCTACAGATAAGTTTTTTCATTGATAAGAATGAGATATTGTGCATTCATGGATGCATGTGTGTTAATACATACATATGAGGGTATTTTATGCAAGATTATCATGCCTCTATATGTACATTACATCCTGATCATACCAAAATATATCATAACTTGCACCATCAAAACTAGTGGTCGGGGATGAAGAGGGAGATAGCTGGGTTTTTTATCATTATTCTACCTATCAGTAGGTGGAGGTAGAAAACCAATAGCTAGTGGGAATTTAAAAGTTGTTACCTATTCATGAGTGTAATTGGTATGACATCACTAGGGGTGTCCAGGGGTCGGGTTGGGTCGGGTTGGGGGGGTTTTGGGACCCGAACCAATCAAAAAAAAATCGGGTCGGGTTGGGTCAGGTCAGGGATGTTTTTAGCATGGACCCGACCTGACCCAACTCGCCTTGGATCGGGTTGGGTCGGGTCCTCCTAATTGGGTTACTGGAAAAAAAATAACGCCGCTTCATAAACTGAATTTAACCTGCTCCTGGATCTTACCAATGCGGTGACCGCTCCTCCCTCATGCGAGCTTGTTCTTCCATTCCATTACCACCAACATGGTGATGGGGGTGGGGATTGTCGGAGAGGCGATAGGGGATGGATATTGGAGCGAGGCACCAATGGGGGTTGGGGTCACTGAACCGACTTGGCGATGGGGGGGATCGTCTACGAGCCAACGGGGGGTGGGGATCACCGGACCAGCTTGGCGATGGTGGGGGGGATCGCCGACGATGCGACGGGGGTTGGAGATCACGGTGAGGTGACATGGGGTGGGTATCGTAGTGAGGTGATGAGGGTAGGGATCATGATGAGGGTGGGGATCACCATATCGCCTTGGCGATGGGAGGCAGGGATCAGCGGCGAGGTGGTGGTGGTGGATGGAGATTGCGGTGAGGCGACATGGGGTGGGTATCACAGTGAGGCAACGAAGGTGGGCATCATCGAACCGGATCACCGTACCGTCTTGGGATGGCGATAGCGATGAGGCGATGTGTCTTGGGGATCATCGAAGAGGATACATGGGATGAAGTGTAGATCTTGGAGAGGCGACGGGGGGAGGGGGTCACCGGTGAGGCGATGGGGGTTGGAGATCGCAACGAGGCTACATGGGGTGGGTATCGTGGTGAGGAAATGAGGGTGGGGTTCCCAAGCGAGACGACAGGGGGTGGGAATTGCGGCGAGGCGAAGAGGGTGGGTATCACAGTGTCGGCTAAAGAGGCAAGGCAATGAGAGTGAGGAACATGGCTGGGCTCGGAGTGGCAGGGAAATGATGGGGTTCACACCCTTTCAATGAGATACCAAACCAGGCGACGGGGGAAAGGTAGGGCGATGCGCGCTGGAGTGAAGATGTCGGGTCTGTTGGGTCAGGTTGGGTCATATTTTTCCCAACCAGTGACCCGACCCAACCTGACCATGGATCAAGCTGACCCAACCCAACCCGTGAATATAAATTTTAAAACCTGACCCCTCCCGGTCGGGTCGGGTCGGGTCCATCGGGTTGGGTCGGGTCTGGACACCCCTAGACATCACCATGGATTTCATGATAGGATTTCCTAGAGCACCTTGGGGAAGCAATGCCATATGTGTCATCATGGACAGGTTGAAAAAGGTTTCCCATTTCTTTACTATAAAATAGACCCTTTCAGTGGATGAGATCAGAAGGATCTACATTCAGGAGATCATACACTTCTATGGAATTCCATGTTCTATCATATCTGGTAGAGATGCTCACTTCATGTCACAGTTCGGGATGGTGTTGAAGAAGGAATTGGGTTCATACGTACTACTGAGTACACCCTATCACCCACATAATGATGTTCAATCCAATAATATGATACAGGTCTTAGATTATATCCCCAAATCACGTTTCCTTGATTTTAGAGGTTCTTGGGAGAAACAGTTACCTCTTGTTGAGTTTGTTTACAATAATAGATTCTATGTGGCCATATAGATGGATCCTTAAGATTACCTATATGGTAGGTCATTTTTTCACCGATGTTCTTGTTAGAATAAGTAGAGGTAGTGCTACTAGGCCCTCATATCATTCAGAAGACTTCAGATCAAATTTAGGTTTTTAGGTAGTGGATGTCTACAACTTAGTCTAGGCATAAGTCATATGTTGATCTTCATCATTGACTACTTGAGTAAGAGGTTGAAATTTGGGTTTTCCTACTATTTTTACCTATTCTAGGGAATAGAATGATTAAGAAACAAGGGAATCTATCAACCTATTATACAAGGACTTTCAAGATTTTGGAGAGATTCTGGTCAGTAGCCTATCGGTTGTACTTACCTTAGAGGTACCGAATCACACACAATGTCTACCACATATCTCATATTCACTGATAAAATTTTTATACATCACATTTTATTCAGTCTAATGAGGTTGATTTTGAGGTTCATGCATCTTTTCAGGAGTATCCTATAAACTTTTTTTATCAATACATAAATTTTCTTTGATGTCAGACTGTTCCTTTAGTGATGGTGCTATAGAAGCTCAGCCATATATGCGATGAATCTTGGGATTGGGAGGCCAACATATGTGCACAATGGATGTATTTACTCATAGATGTTACTTTACCACCTGTTGGCGCCAAAATATGGCCCGCAAGGAAGGAAATAAAAAGAAGGCTGGCGCGCAGCCTCGCGAAGCACCGCCGCGAAGCACCCGCGCGAAGCCCCGCCGCGAAGCGCCCCGACCATTGCTACCTCGCAAAGCTCCAGAGGCGGTAATCCTCCGCGAACGCATTTGACATTCGCGAGCCGCCGCGAAGCTCCAGAGGAGGTAATCCTCCGCGAACGCATTTGACATTCGCGAGCCGCCGCGAAGCTCCAGAGGCGGTAATTCTCTGCGGACGACGTTGACGTTCGCGAGCGCGCTGCGAAGCACCAGAGGCGGCGCGCGAGCCCTGCTTCACGGCGCCCCTTCCCTATAAATACTGGACTCCCCCTGAGTCTCGAAGACGGACAATCCGACCTTTCGGCTTCTCCTCTCCCGAATCGTGAAGCACTCTTTTCCCTGGGAATCATGAGCTCCGTGAGGTACTTCTGCTTTGCGAGACACCTCTGCTTTGTCTCGTTTTGAGCCCCTCTTCCGAGAGGGATTCCCTTCGCGAAGCTCAAGGGCATTCGCGAAGTAAGGTGATTCCCAAGGGAACCCGGGCAGCCACGGAGCATTTATGCTTCACGAAACACCCAACCTATACTAGTGATCCCTATGCTAAGGCAGGATCGCTTCCCCTCGCGAAGCACACTGCTTCGCAGGACCTTGCTTCGCGAGGCACCTCTCCTTCGCGAGGCAGTGCTCCGCGAACATTGTTCCACTTCGTGAAGCACCTTCCACCCACACCTATGCCCCATGCTAAGGCCAAGGCACTCCACTTCACGAAGCACACTCCTTTGCTTAGCGATTCCCCTTCCTGTGCGACCCTCCAGGTTTGCACGATGTGATTTCAAAGTCCCATGGACAATACCACCCGTAGCGTTGCTTCTCCTAATGCTTCTTCGCATAGGCATGCTAACGGCTATTGATTCTTCTCATAGCCACGCTAACGTGGACCCCTTGGTGGTTTGTTCCACAACCCCCCTTAACCATGGCCTTACTGGTACCTTCCCTTCCCCAAGGAATAGAGGGTACCGGTTATGTAAGTCCTAGGGGTGCGGAGTGAACCCACCTCATCCGATCTGCAGGACGTTAAACTGCCAAGCACCACGTCCTCAACACATGACGTTAAATTGTGACCCGACCTCATGCCCCTCACGAAGGGTCCCCCCAGCTCGAACATTCTTTACACCACTCGTCTCCATGGGAATGGAATCACCCATTCACATGGGATGAGATCCTCCTTGTCGGAGTGGCGTATGTTCGTAGGAGTAGGGCAACCCTAGTTCCCCAACGGATGGCTGCACCTCTGCATCTCCATACTTCCCCACTACCAAGGTCAGTGGAGGGCGTGATAGGGAACGAGGAACCTCCCGTCATTGGACCAAGGTCTATCTTTCCCGCGCTTTGTCACGCCATTGGCCTCCATCCTGGGGTAAGTCCCAGTACCATGGTCCGCCTAACGCGTAAGCCCCTCTTCGCTTCTCACGGACGCATCCTTCGTGACGTGATCATCAGGTCCTTGCAACCTCTTGTTTCTCACACCGAGCATGACTCACGTGGGCTTAGAGTGAGCACCGACCCTGACCCCCCACCCACAGCGAACTACGAGGACTTTGATCCATGTCAAGGCATGGTACGTAGGAAGCCTCAATGAGGTTCAAGCCCACCTGTCATTTATTCACGTCGGGTCTCACAGCGAACTACGAGGACTTTGATCCATGTCAAGGCATGGTACGTAGGAAGCCTCCATGAGGTTCAAGCCCACCCGTCATTTATTCACGTCGGGTATCACAGTGAACTACGAGGACTTTGATCCATGTCAAGGCATGGTACGTAGGAAGCCTCCATGAGGTTCAAGCCCACCCGTCATTTATTCACGTCGGGTCTCACAGCGAACTACGAGGACTTTGATCCATGTCAAGGCATGGTACGTAGGAAGCCTCCATGAGGTTCAAGCCCACCCGTCATTTATTCACGTCGGGTCTCACAGCGAACTACGAGGACTTTGATCCATGTCAAGGCATGGTACGTAGGAATCCTACATGAGGTTCAAGCCCACCCATCACTCATTCACGTCGGGTCTCATTCCCGTCCAGCATGACGTTAAACTGCACTCTGGTCCAATAGCAAGCCATTGCGACCCATCCGATTTGAACTATGAGGTCTTTGATCCATGTCAAGGCATGGTACGTAGGAAGCCTTCCAGAGGTTCAAGCCCACCACTCATTGGACCAAGGTCCACTTTCACGTCGGTTCGCCGACAAAGCCCCATTTGAACTACGAGGTCTTTGATCCATGTCAAGGCATGGTACGTAGGAAGCCTCCACGAGGTTCAAGCCCACCCATCATCAAATTCACGTCGTGTTCTACCTATGTCCAGCACGACGTTAAACTGCAATTCCAGTCCGATGGCAAGCCGTTGTGACCAACCCGAACTACGAGGTCTTTGATCCATGTCAAGGCGTGGTACGTAGGAAGCCTTTTAGAGGTTCAAGCCCACCACTCATTGGACCAAGGTCCATCATTCACGTCGGTTCGCCGACAAAGCCACCTTGCTCGGTCGTTCATTCACGTCGAGTTTCGCCCTCGTCCAGCATGACGTTAAACTATATGCCCCCTTTGTCCCGCATGACATTAAACTGCACACTTACCCAAACTATGAGGTCTTTGATCCATGTCAAGGCATGGTACGTAGGAAGCCTCTACGAGGTTCAAACCCACCATCTGGTCGTTCCGACCTCACTCACGTCGGTTCATCCCCATCCTGCATGACGTTAAACTGTATTCCCCAACCCGAACTACGAGGTCTTTGATCCATGTCAAGACATGGTACGTAGGAAGCCTCTCTGAGGTTCAAGACCAACAATCATTGGCCCAAACTGTCTCCTAGTCGGTGTGTCAGGTCCCCATTTTCATCCGAACTATGAGGACTTTGATTCATGTCAAGGCATGGTACGTAGGAAGCCTCCCCGAGGTTCAAGCCCAACTCCCATCGGACCAAGGTCCCTCATTTACGTCGGTTCGCCGACACCCACCGCCCGTCGTCTATTAACGTCAGGGTTCATTATCATCCCGCAAGACGTTAAACTGTATTCCATCATTCGAACTACGGGGACTTTGATCCATGTCAAGTCATGGTACGTAGGAAACCTTCCTAAGGTTCAAGCCCACCACTAGTGGACCCACGGGTCTACTTTCACGTCGGTTCATCGACGAAACCCATTTGAACTACGAGGTCTTTGATCCATGTCAAGGCATGGTACGTAGGAGGCCTTCCAGAGGCTCAAGCCTGCCATTCATCGGACCATGGTCCACCTCCACGTCGGTACGCTGACGATGCCCATCGGACCAAGTTCCACCTTCATGTTGGTTCGCTGACGACATTCATCGGGCCAAGGTCCACATTCACGTTGGTTTACCAGCACCATCCCGAACTACGCGGACTTTGATTCCCTGCCACGGGGATACGTAGGAAGCCTCATCAAGGCTCAATCCCAACTTCACTGTCGCCCCTGCGATGGTCCCATTTCACTCTCCCTCCACTCCATTCATCAACCTATCACCCATCCTGATTCTCGCCCGAACCGTCTTATCCCGGTGAGACCATGTCGGTACGCTCTTCTTCACAGCCGCCCATGGGCTGGCCCCGGTATTGACATCCCTTCAAGGAGGGTCCCTCAATCCGATCTATCCTAGCTAATGCTTTGGTTGGGTTGATCTGTCTCCGCTAGACGTTAAACTCGCGGCATACCCTGTGTTAAACACGGGAAGCTGAGGAAAACCTCATATATGTGTCTATGACACATAATTCCCCACGCTCGATGTGGGATGCCTCGGGTTTCCACGCCCTCGAGAACCCCTGTGACCAGGGATAACAGACAGACATGCCAGGCTCCCCAGCATCCAAACACGCTACTGATGGCTCAACGTGACTACTCCCCCGATTGAAGGTTGTTGTCCTGACTAGACCCTTTGGAATGTCCCGACAGAAGCAGTGTAATTAACCGGTGACCATAGGAACATGGAATTGAGAAGAGTTTCACGAACTACGTATTAAATATATAAGGGAGACCCGGACTAGGTGACGAGTTCTGAGGAGGAATCCCCAGAAGGAAGAACCGACATCCCATCATCCCGTTTCAATCAAGGAGCAGACATCCCTAAATAAGGAGCGAATGCCGCCCGCCTTTGGAAAGTGGGAATGCGGGGCAACAGCAAGCGTCGCGCGTCCCCCTCCACGGACGGAACGGATGCGCACGCGCGCCCCGGCGGAAAGCATCGGAAATATAAATGGTGAACCTGACGTGAATTTCTTCTCCTCAATATGGAGATTAGTAGCGTTAGAGATGCCAGTAGATTGACGTGTCACCGGATCCAGATATCTGGTGCTTGGTCCTGCCAAGAAAATAGCGGGCCTGTCGTGAAACTCATCGGAAGTTGGGGCAGTAGAACATGGGGCACTCCGTCCTTCAGCGTATTGGCGTGGATCCTTCTTACAGACGTGGAGAATGGAAAGACGCTAGGGCACTGGCTGTCGATCCTTTTCCTCTCAGTGCTGATGAGTTGATCCCTTCGTTTCTCAGGAACCAGGTTTCTATTTCAGAGATGCGATCACAGCCCGCTCGCCTACGCAGGGGCAGGGGCAACATCGCCACAGCCACCCCACATGGTGCCGCTACCACCACGACGGCCGCCACATCACGGAACACGGGTCGCCCACGTCCCCTTTCCCCATCAGAGGTCATCCAGCGAAGGGTGATCAACAACCTCGTGCGCAGGTACGAGGAAAAAGGGGTCATCCCAACTTGGGATATGGCCCGCCTAGACCTGGAGGCCTCCAGGCCCCGTCGTCAACGCCGCCCTAACAGGCCGCGGAGGGAGCCCCTGCTCCCCACCCCGACATTAAACCGTTTCGGGAGCCTGTCTCCGAAATGCCTTGACGACTCCTCGCCTTACTCTAAAGAGGCGGGCGCCGTCCGGCTCAACCCGCTTAGGGTCCCGATCCGAGGGCTCTAGGCAAGAACTCCCGTACGGCCGCGTCAGCACCGCCGTCCGGCCCCGCAGGAAGAGCAGGCAGGCTACGTCTCTGCACCACCTGCACTAGCCCGCCTGACCCGACGTCAGCGTCGGGCCCGGGCTGAGGACGCTCGCTCAGGCGCGTCGACGTCGACAGCTACAGTGGCCCGAGCCACGTCCAACGTGCACCATGAAGCCCCTGCATACACTAAGCAGGGGCACTCCTTCACCCAACCAGGGTCGAGACCCCAACCGCCCCACGGGCAGGCTGGGTTGACTCTCCGGGTTGCAGGCCCAAGTGGTGATCGCCGCGAACTAACCCGCGGTAATATCACCCCGTACGGAGGTCCTCCCCGTACCACTACTACACAGAGCGTGGGCCTTCCCCTCTCCAAACTTTGTCATGGAGACATGCCTCATGCTACCCCCATCCCGAAGGAAGACCTGCCCCGCGGCAGTGACGCTCTGTGCAGAAACCTTTCCCACGCCCACTATGCAGGGTATGGAGTCCATCCTCCTGCCCCCGACCGCCAACCTGAAGGCACCGTCCATCCGGTCCTTCTTCAACATGGGGGCCCTCCCTACGTCCTTTCTGAAACCGGCGAAGGTCCTCCTCGCCCCAGCAACTCGAGGAATGAAGGTCAGCCTCGCTCCACTCACATCGACCATGGAGGTCCTCCCCATGCTCTTGCCGGTTCCAACAGAGGCTCCACCTATACGGGTGTTGTTCATGGAGGTCCTCCCCATGTACCCTTCGACATTTGCCCTGGTGCCCCTCGCACCCTGGCTACCTCGATTGGGGGCCCTCTCCACCATGGCGCTAGCGCCACCCCGAGGCTGCCTGATAGGGGTCAACCCTGTCCCGAAGAGCCACCCCGGGGCAGGAGAACGGGTCGTCGCCGCCACAAGAAGAACCCTGGGAAGGCCCAAGTGGAGATCAAACCTGCCCTCTTCTCCGACTCGAAAGCGGAATGCGATTCAGCGATGGAACCTTCTCCTCGCTCCTCCGTATCAAGGACTGGGGTAGGAACCAGACGCATTAGCCTCGTTCTCCCGGAATTTGAGGTCCACCAGATTCCCATCTCCCTCCGCAGGTACATCCAAGAGGAAGAAATCTTGGGAATTCCGCAGGTCTCGACCGCGCAATCACCGCCTTTGTCCCTAGAAGCGCCATCTACCTCTACCAGAGATCACAGGGAGCTGTTTTGGGGGCCAACGGCGGTAGTGTGATGACACGAACTGTCACCGGTAGCCGTGACTCCTATGCCGGAAGTTGTGGCTATCAGCCCGTCGTATCGTGATATCGTGGCCAGGTCACCTCACTCTTCAGAGGATGGTCTGGAGTTCGGCGGCCAGTCAGCTCGTTCACCATATTCTCCACCGTTGAGCTTGCTATCCCAGAGGTCCGCCTCGGTACCGTTACCGGTCCCTCAGCCACACCTGGTTGACGAGTGGGGAAACATAGGGCCAGACCCTGAGTCCGAGCCCAGGATCTTCTGGAGTATTCTTGCAGCGGATTACTTCCCGGAGAAGTTCTGGCCGACGACGGCGCTGAATTTTCACATACCGGAGTTTCTTACCCCTGAAGAAGTGGGGTGCTTTTGTCGAACCCTATGGGAGACACACTTCCTCCTCCATTATGAACGGGTGGCGTACCCCAGGAGTCGAGAGCACTTCGAAGAAATCGGCGAGCAGTGTTGCCTGATCGATGCGGCCGCACTCCTTGCGGCCCAAAACCCTGAGTCGCCAGGCCGCCAAAGCGCCCTTCAACGGAAATGCGTTCAGAGTTTTAAAGCACTCTGCAGAATCGTCAGGGAAGCCACCCCCCATGTGCAAGTCCGTGGTTGGGGACACTATGCCGCTCTCCTCTTAGACCCTATCCGACGTCAGCTCGATTCTCTATGCGACATCAAGGACATGCCCTCGAAAGTGGTCGCATTCCACATGGATGACGTCATGGAAAAGGAAGATGAGCTCGAATTCCTTGATGGATACTTACCTGCCGAGGGCGTACCGCCACTGCTCCACCCATCAGGGAGAGTTACCCGTCAGTAGAGGAACCTGCTAGGCCTCCCCGTACCCACCGAGTCACTGGTACTCGGTCAGAACACCGGCAAGGGTAAGGAGCACGTCGGAACAGTCAAGCACTCCGACTCGTCCACCTCTGTGCAGAAAACAGACGAAGATCCCGATAAGGCCACGTTACGCCAGCTGCTTGCTGAGCAGAAGAAGATGGTGGACGAACTCTTGGCTGAGCGCGCCGCAGAGCGGCGAACCGACTATGGTAATCCCAGGCCGGGGCAGCAGGGGCAGGAACAATTTCCCCCCGGTGAGATTCCTTCGGGCAACCCTGATCATGCTACTTCCGCAGACAGGGCAGAAGCCGGAACGTATGGAAAGAGGGCGCGATACGTCTCACCAAATCCCCCCAAAAGATGGGGCAATCTGAAGAATCCAACCCGGATTCCCCCAGTCGCCCTGCAAGTCGTCCATCCAGTTGACCCAAGAGCGTCTGAAGTCGTCTATCGTGTTGAAGAACCTGGCAATGCACTTGTGGTTAGGGATCCCCATCAAGATAGGGACCCCCACCCGGAAGATCTTATCGCGGCGCTCATAGCCCGCCTCGAAGCGTTGGAAACGCGACAGGTAGCGGTCCCACCGGATGGCAAGCCTTATCCGGCATGGGTGGATGATATACCCACACCTCCTGGTTTTGGGAACCCCACCTTCTCGCCTTTCAACGGGACAGGGGACCCGCCGCAGCACTTGGCTCATTTTTCTTCCAGGTGTGGCCCCATGCTGGGGACCCTGGCTCAGCAAGAAGCCGCCAAGATCCGATGTTTCATACAGACATTGGAAGGTTCGGCATTCGTCTGGTACAACCAGCTCCCTATCAGATCGGTGACCGGTTGGGAGGACCTCCGTCGGCAGTTCTTATACCAGTTCAGCTCCACCACGTGGAAGACCAGCATTGCAGACCTCTTCAAGTGCAAGCAAAGGCCTGATGAGCGAGTCGCAGACTTCATCGCCTGGTGGAAGGGACTTACGTATTCCCTCGATATGCCATTGACTCAGGAGCAATTACTGATGATGTGTGTCGGGAATGTCAAGACGGAGCTGGTACCCTCCTTGATCACCCAGAACTACCCTGGAGGGTTCAGAGATTTCTTAGATAAGGTTCAGCGCCTTGAGGAAGCCCTGCAACAGGCTAGTCAGGCACGTTTGTTTCCCCCTATGATCCCGGCCAGGAGGACCTCCAGGGATGAACCCACTGTGGTGGCCCAAGTAGAAGCCCCCAGGCAGCTAGAGTTACTGCCGGCAGCACCACCCCTGCAACCCCGTAGAGGTCCTCCACCTCAAGTATAGGCTCCTGCCCAGCAGCAGCCGCCTCAGAACCGACAGGTTCCCCCGCGCAACGCGCCACCGCCACCTAGGCGAGACAATCAGGCGCCGCCTCCTCAGCAGGCCCCTCCGGCCCCTCTTCAGGGCCAGGTCCCCAGGGCCCCCTATCCGGAAAGAAGGTACCAAACTTATTCATTCAACAAAAATCAGGTCCCTGTATATTTCCGAAGTGCTCTAGAGCAAGGGATTGTGCGTCTGCCTGAGTGCAGAAGGTCGGAAGAGGCGCATCTCACCGATCACCCCAACTACTGCCCTTATCATCGGATCCTGGGGCACACCCTCAAGCAATGCTATGTGTTTAAAGACTGGATTCAGGACCAGGTCAACAACAACATAGTCAATTTGGGCCCAGCACCAGCGCAAGTGGCAGGTGTCTTTGCAAGATCAGAGATCAACAGTGATAGCGAAGGCGAGTGGCAGAAGGTCCCTAGCCACGGATCCTGGAAATACGACGACTGGATGGCTCGAAAAACCGTCGTTCTTGCCCATGGTATCATCCGGGCGCGCCTAAAGAAGCCAGAACCTTCAGAAGAAGTAGTCGGTGCCTCCGCATCATCTTCACAGTCGACCTCTTCCCAAAAGGGAAAGCAGTGGCAACGCAAGAAGAAGCAACGCGCACCGCCATTGCCGTCGTCATCCCGCACCCTCGGTGACTTTATGCCCCCTGAAATGGGGATTCCTCCCAGAATCCGCCCAACGGTGGATGATTCCTCGAGCGACAGCCAGGGGTACGCTTCGGTTAACACCGTGGAGCTGGTAAAGCCCTATATAAGTCTTGACGAGGGGGAGCGCCAGGCAAACCTCCCCAACGTTTCCAACCGATGTCAACGACAGCGGAATCACAACCGCGCCGGTCATCGAGGTACGTCAGCAGGCACTTTTGGCCAAGCCGTGCATGCTACTGAGACCAGGCAGCAGGCTCAGCGCAGGTCTCAGCACGCGCAAACCCATCTAATTCCCTCGGCTCTACCTCCACCGTCGTTCGTGCTACTGGATCTGGGGGAGTTTCCTCGTTCATATCACGGTCAGTCTTGCCCGGCTACAGGCCATCCTCTGCTGTCCGATCCTAGTTCGGTGACTACTCTCCATGCTTCTACTAGTAGGCAGCAAGACGTGCCTAGTACTAGTCGATCTCCTGTCCAGCCGGCAGGATCCGCTATGCCTCCAAATGCTGAACGACCTCCTGTAAGCAGAGGTTCGCGTTTGGCACGAAAGTATGATGTTCTGAAGCACCTGGTCGGCATTCCGATGAGGCTCTCCATCCTTGAGGCCCTTCGCCTGTCATCTGAAATGCAGGAGGCACTTGCCGAGGCCCTAAGGAGCCCCCTCCAGTTCGAGACGGAGGTAGAAGCTGCAGAAGACTTCCATACCGAGACGATTGAAAACGCCGAATGTTAGGATATTATCTCGTTCTCCGGTGAAGATGAGGACCCTCCTATACAGGGGAACATTCGCCCGCTGTACATCACTGGCCACTTCAATGGCGTGGAATTCCGCCGCTGCCTCGTGGACACGGGTTCCGGAATCAATCTAATTCCGACCCGGATGCTGCGAATGCTGGGTCTGTCTGAAGGTGATTTAACTCCCTCTGACCTCAGGATCTAGGGGTATGACAGGACCGAGCAAACCCCAGTCGGCAAGATCCGCCTGAAGACTCAGTTCGGTGGCTTAATTGCCAGCACTGAGTTCATGGTTGTCTCTCAGGACACCGCCTACAACGCATTGATGGGTAGGCCATGGCTCCATCTTCATGCAGCGGTCCCTTCGTGGTATCACCAGTGCCTCAAGTACTCGCTCAACGGTCGAGTAGGCGTGCTCCAAGGAGATGCGTCCCCTTTCGCTTCTTGTGAGGCCCGCTATCTGGACGCGGGTTATTCCAAAAGTAAGGATAATCAAATCCTCGTAAGCGAGGATGAACCCGCCCCGGTCACAAGTGATCCCTGGGAAAGAATGGATGATGCCTACATCCTCCCGATCCACCGGTTGGAGGCCACGACCCCCGACATGGGGCAATGTTTTATTGTTTTGGGTACGCAGGGAAGGCATGTTCCCGTGTCCAAGAAACGATGGAAAATCACCTCGTACTCCTACATTAACCAGGCTCAGATCATCCCGGAACCTCCTACCCCTGTACGGTACCGGGACATCAAGCTCATGACAATGGAAGTGTGCCATACGTGTCTCTTCCGTCGGGCTGGAATTAACTGACTCAGGCTGACACGTCACCACTGCTTTGATATTATCAAACGCGGCCCCTTAGGCTGAAGGCCAGATGGGATAGGGTCGACCGCCTTCATTGTTATGGTTTCAATAGGAAGTGAGTCTCTCGATGTGCTGACCACTGCTGCCCAAGCCGGCACCAGCTGCCCCTCGGATTTTGATAGCCCAAAAGTACCCCCCGTCGCGGGAAGTCCCCCCACGGGTGGGGAGGAAGACTTAGAGGATGATCCCCCAGCCTTTGAAGAAGGCGTCTCTACCACGGTTGATGAACTGGTACAGGTGAACCTTGGTAGCGAGGCAGATCCAAAACCCACATTGATCAGTGCAGCCATGTCCTCCGAAGAGCGGCAGCAGTACGTAGACTTCCTCAAATAGCACCGTGATGTGTTTGCTTGGAGTTACAACGAGATGCCAGGGCTAGATCCCCAGGTAGGCGTTCACCGTTTGGGCCTCCCGGCAAAACATCGTGGGTTTAAGCAGCCTCCCAGGAAGATGCACCCTTCTCATGGTGCTATGGTTGAGGCCGAAGTTGACAAATTAATCAAAGCCAACTTCGTCAAAGAGGTCCAGTACCCCAAGTGGGTTGCCAACATTGTGCCAGTCAGGAAGAAGAATGGGCAGATCAGAGTCTGCATCGACTTCCGTGATCTTAATCGCCACTGCCCAAAGGATGACTTCCCACTCCCGGTAACGGAGTTTTTGATTGATGCCACGACCGGGTTCCAAGCTCTCTCTTTTATGGATGGGTATTCTGGGTACAACCAGATCCGGATGTCCCCCGAAGACGAGGAGTCCACTGCCTTCAAGGCTCCCCAAGGTACCTTTTGCTACCAGGTTATTCCATTCGGTTTGAAAAATGCAGGTGCCACTTATCAGAGGGCCATGCATCGCATATTCAAGCCGATTCTCGGGACATTGGTGGAATGCTACGTGGATGACCTCGTAGTCAAATCATGTCAGCGCCAGGACCATCTCAAAGACCTTGAGAAAGTGTTCGGTTTCCTCCGTTCCCGTCACCTGAAGATGAACCCGCTGAAGTGTGCCTTCGGGGTCACCTCCGGGAAGTTCCTGGGCTTTGTTGTCAGATACCGAGGTATCGAGATCGACTCGGAGAAGATCAAGGCCATCAGCCAAATGCCTCCCCCGAGAAACATTCGGGAGCTTCGAGGACTTCAAGGCCACTTAGCCTATATACGCCAATTCATCGCGAATCTGGCCGGCAAGTGTAAGCCCTTTTCCCGGCTCATAAAGAAGGGCGCCGCCTACGAATGGGGTGAGGAGTGTCGGACCGCCTTTGAGGAAATCAAGAAGTATCTGCTCCAACCTCCGGTCTTGATGCCACCCGTCTCCGGAAAGCCGCTGGTCCTTTACGTGACCACCCTGGAAAGATCCCTCGGTGCACTGCTCGCCCAGAAGAATAACGAGGGTACTGAGAACAGTCACTACTATCTCAGCCGCATGCTTCTCGATACGGAGGCCAGATACTACCCTATTGAAAAGAGCTGTCTTGCGCTCGTCTTCGCCGTACAGAAGTTGCGACATTACCTGCAGCACCACGAGGTGCAATTGGTCTCCCGGGTAGACCCATTGAAGTACATCCTGAACCGTCCCATGCTGACTGGCCGACTAGCGTGGTGGGCAGTGATTCTCCAGCAGTTTGATATTAGGTTTGTACCTCAGAAGGCCATTAAGGGACAGGTGTTGGCAGACTTTTTAGCTTCCCATCCAACCTCCGCAGATCAATCCCTGGACCTGGATTTCCCTGATGAGACGATCCTCTCAGTCGATCATGTTGTCTTGTGTTGGCAAATTCATTTCGACGGCGCCTCCCGGAGCCCCACCGGTAGGAGGCTCAACGATCCCAAGCTCAACAGAGTGGGTCTGGGTATTGTCTTCATTACCCCGGCACAAGCCATCCTGCCATACTCGTTTCAGTTGTCAAAAGGTTGTATGAACAATGAGGCAGAGTACCAGGCCCTCATCACTGGTCTCGAATTGGCCCTTGAAATCCATGTTCCCCATCTACATGTGAAGGGAGATTCTGAGCTGGTAATCAAACAGGTTAATGGAGACTACGTCGTCAGGAAGCCAGAGCTTGCACCATTGTTGGAGTACACCCTCCGCCTAATGGCCCAGTTCTCTTCTCGACCAGAGGTTACCCATGTCCCACGGTCGCAGAACGGTCAAGCAGACGCCTTGGCTAGCTTAGCCGCGTCGCTCGCAGAACCCGAGCAAGATGATTTGATCATACATGTGGCACACCGGAGAGTCATTGCCCCCGTCACCCAAGAGGACCATGATGGCCTGCAGGTAAGTCATCTCACCGCTGGACCCTCCACGTCAGGGGTCCCGGGTTCGTCAGACGCAGTGGTTGAAGCCACTCCCGACTGGAGGGCACCTTTTGTCGAGTATCTCCAAAATGGTTGCCTCCCGGACGACCGGGATGAGCGCGAGCGAATCTGACGCCGCGCGCTACAATTTACCCTCCAGAGCGGCCCCAGTCTTGAACAAATCCTTTATAAGAGGAGTTTCGATGGTGTCCTCCTCCGTTGCATTCAAGGAGTAGAGATACCTCAAGTTATGCAAGAGGTTCACGCTGGTTCCCGTGGCGCCCATCAAGCTGGGCCGAAGCTGTCCCATCAAATCCGGAGGTTGGGGTACTTCTGGCACTCTATGATCCACGATTGTATTGGGTATGCCAAGAGATTCCATGCGTGCCAAGTTCACGCCAAATTCCTGCATCGGCCGCCAGAGCCCCTTCACCCCACCAAGTACTCTTGGCCATTTGCAGTATGGGGACTTGATGTAGTGGGACCATATCCACCAGCAACAGCCTGCCAGTGTAGATTCATCCTGACTGCTACAGATTTCTTCTCCAAGTGGGCAGAAGCAGTTCCACTCAGAGAGGTCAAGGCCCGTTCCATCATTGACTTCATGAGCTCCAACATTATCCACCAGTTTGGAGTCCCTCACACCGTCCTCACCGATAATGGCACCAACTTCCGAGCAGCTGAACTAAAGAAATTGTATGCCAAGTACGACATCCGGTCGAACCATACCTCCCGCTACTACGCGCAGGCGAATGGACAGATCGAGGTGTTCAACAAGACCCTCTCTAACATTCTGCAGAAGATGGTTGGCCAGAACAATAAAAGTTGGTCGTACAAGCTCCCCAACGCCCTCTGGGCTTACCGAACGATGACTCGCAACTCTACCCAGGTGACCCCATATTCCCTGGTGTATAGAGCCGAGGCCATCCTACCCATTGATATCCAGTTGCCGTCGCTACGCACTGCAGTTTATGATCACCAGACATCAGATGAGGTAGCCGAGATCAGTCTAGCTGAATTAGAAGCAATGGACGAGAACCGGCTTTGTGCCCTGCACAATCTGGAAAGGCATCAAGATAAGATAGCGAGGGCCTTTGACAAAAAGGTTCGTCTCCGCTCTTTTCTACAGGGTGACCTGGTACTGGCCCTTCGAGCGCCAATGATTCCCGGTAGGAAACCGCCCAAATTATAACCCAAATGGGAAGGGCCTTATATCATCCATAATGTTTACCCCAATGGAGAATACTCCTTGGTGACCACAGATGGAGAGCGTATAACCCCTCCCACCAATGACAAATTCCTCAAACGATACTTTTCCTAGGGAAGAAAGGGTCCTGCATGACCCTAAACTACAAAATGGTCCCGCATGACCTTAAACTGCATCTTTGTCCTGCAAGATGATAAACTGTGAAATGGTCCCGTATGACCTTAAACTGCACATTATGGTCCCGCATGACCTTAAACTGCATATTCGTCCTGCAAGACAATAAACTGTGAAACGGTCCCGCATGACCTTAAACTTCACATTATGGTCCAACATGACTCTAAACTGTGAAGTCCTGCACGACCATAAACTGCATCTACGTCCTCACTGCAAGAAGTTAAACTGCAAGCCAGTCATGCCTTCCTGACCGAGGCTCAGCCTCAGGCCCCTTGGCCTCCTCGGGCCCCCGGCCCCAGGTTCCCTGATTTTCCCCGACTTACTCTCTTGAGGGATTGTACGATATGGTTTACACGTCGTGCCGTACATATCCCCCAAATGAGATGCTCCTCGTCCTGCACAACGTTAAACTGCATTTCAATAACTACGTGTGGATTGATTCCCATCATCATGGGATATGTAGGAACGCTCAGACGCCTCGTCTTGAGCCCAGCCCCAAGCTTTTCTCTCCCACTATTCCCCCTGGGAATAGTTTCCTTGGAGGATCTTTGTGTAGCAGGGAGTAGGCTCTCATACAACCCCGCTCACACGATGATCATAAGGGTCGCACCATGTGCCCACTCCCGTTCTTCTATCCTCCTACGTCCTCACCGCACGATGCTAAACTGCATGGCCTTCAAGAACTACGTATGGCTTGATTCTCATCCTCATGAGATACGTAGGAACGCCCGGGCATTTCGTCCGTGGGCCCAGCCCAAAAGCCAAAATCTTCCCCTCGGGTCAAGACATGGTAGGATGCACACGTTTTCCCCAATTCACATCGATCAAGCCTCGACCCGGCTACACATCCCCCCTGGAGATGTTTTCCTCTTTCGTGGATGGATACAGCTATTCTTCACCCACTCCTTGACTGGGATTCCATCATTTTTCACACCCAGAGGGACCCCCAAGAACGTCCTGGATACTACGCCCAAGGGCTCTCCTACCGATACGGGCCAATGCCCCTGAGGGTTTTCAAGAAACAAGTCGATACAAGTCCCGCATTGCGAATTTGGTCAGCGGTCGACGCTCATTTGTTGCTCCCATACCAGGTCACCATAGGAACGCTGTGTTTCGAACATGGTCAATAGTGTCCTGGATCTTCGGGTACACCCCGAGATGTCCCAGACATCGAGTGCAGTGATTCATTCTTCCCCATCCCGAGGTGACAAATTTCCCCCCGGGTGGTGCTAGCAGTCGTGCCCACGACCCCGATTCCCCGCAGGAGTGTACGGTGTGGTGTAGGACTATGTCATCATCCACGTCGGGATCATGTACCATGTCGTACGCCTTCCCTTATGAGGCCCAGCCTCAGGCCCCTTGGCCTCCTCGGGTCCCCGACCCCCGTCCTCATGTAAGACATTAAACTGCAATCCAGTCAGGCCTTCCTGACCGAGGCTCAGCCTCAGGCCTCTTGTCCTCCTTGGGTCCCCGACCCCCGTCCTCATGTAAGACGTTAAACTGAAAACCCGTCAGGCCTTCCTGACTGATGCCTAACCTTAGGCCCCTTGTCCTTCTCAGGCCCCTCCACCCAACTTCTTACCCGAAGTGTACGATGTGGTGTGGGACTACGTCCTCATTTACATCGGGATCATGTACCATGTCGTACGCCCCCTCTTACGAGGCCCAGCCTCAGGCCCCTCATCCTTCTCGGGTCCCCGACCCTCGTCCTCACTGCAAGACAATAAACTGCAGTCTGGCCATCCTGACCAATGCTAACCATCAGGCCCCTTGGCCTTTTCGGGCCACAACCCAGGTCCTCTCTTATAGGATTGTACGGTGTAGTGTAGGACTACGTCCTCATTCACGTTGGCTTCTTCACCATGCCGTATACCTCCCTTGTTTAAGGGTATATTACTCCCCTTCTCGTCCCATATGACGTTAAACTACATTTAGATAACTATGTGTGGCTTGATTCCCATCCTCATGGGATACGTAGGACCACCTGAATGTCCAAGATTCAGGTCCAGCCCCATCTCTCAGGAATCCTCATCCCATCTTGGCCCCTTGTCCTATCCTTCCTCCATGAGAGGATTATATGGTGTGGTGTGGGATTATTTCCTCATTCACGTCAGTATCGTAATGACCACGCCATGTACCTCCCCCTACTGAGCTGTTTCGTCGATCCCTTTTCGGCGGTTCACCAATGTGCTTAAGAGTACTCTGGTTTATTACCTGGAATTCCAGGCTTTACTCGGACACATCCGCACCCACTTTCCAGTCTTTGTGTATCCCTGCATCAGGGCTTCCATCATCTTTCACACCTAGAGGAACCCCCAAGAATGGCCTGGATACTACGCCCAAGGGATCTCCTACCGTTACGGGCCAACACCCCTGAGGGTTTTGGACAACAAATCGATAAAATCCCGCGTTGCGAATATGGTCAGCGGTCGATGCTCGTTTGTTGTTCCCACCTCAGGCTAATGCGATATGGACACTGTGTTTCCACCATAGTTGACGGTTTTCCTCTATCGCCACGCCAACTCATTAGGCCCAAAATGTCGGGTGCACAATTCACACCCTTCATCACTTCACCGTGTCCAAGTAGAATCTTGGAACTCTTGGTACTTTTCTTCCATGCACGCCTGCGCATTGGGAGAACAAGCCATGTCAAAGTTGTCCTTCGGGGCTCTCTGTTGACTCCCCTTCGATGGGTGCCCCAAGTATTGCGATAAGGATCTTCCTCCCTTGTTTCCCACACCGAGTTTATCTCACGTGGGCTTAGGGATTGGGTTGACACCTGTGCTTACTCGGGGAGTTGTCACCATCCACGGTCCAAGCTCTAAGACCATAAACTAAGATTCTCATCTGGAACTACGTTCAGCCTTATTCCCATCCTAATGGGATACGTAGGAATGCCCAGACCCCTTGTCTTTGGGTCCAGCATGAGTTCAGCAAGTTCACTTCTTTGGTCCTGCCTTCAGGACCCCAACTACGGGACCGCGTGGCGTAGTGCGGGATTATGTCCTCATTCACGTTGGGTTTGCAATGGCTGCACCACGCGAACCCCCGTCCTGAGGGTTAGCCCTCCTATTCCTTGTCCCACATGACATTAAAAGGCACCCTTCAGAACTACGTGTGGCTTGATTCCTATCCTCATGGGATACATAGGACCACCTGAATGTCCAAGATTCGGGTCCAGCCCCACCTCTTAGAGATCTCCTGATCTCCCGGTCACCTAGGCCACTTGGCCCATCCCTCTCTAGGAGGGGGATATGTAGGTATGATACAAGGTTTTGGGCACCATGCCCCCTTTTCCCGGGAATCTTCCATATCTCGATCACCCTCAAGTTGAGTCCCTTGACTCCTTGCAGCTACCAACCCATGTGTTAAGAGTACTCTGGTCTAGGACCGAGAGTGTCAGATTCAACTTGATCAAGTTCCTTCCACTTGTCAAGCATCATGTTCCCCTCCATTCGGGCTTCCATTACCTTTCACACCTGGAGGGACCCCCAAGAACGGCCTTGATAAAACGCCCAAGGGCTCTCCTACCGTTACGGGCCAACGCCCCCGAGGGTTTTGGGACAACAAATTGATAAAGTCCCGCATTGCGAATACGGTCAGCGGTCGATGCTCATTTGTTTGTCCCCATTTCAGGCTAACGCGACAGGATGCTGTATTGCGAACATGGTCAGCAGTAATCCACTATCGTCACGCCATCCCCTTCAGTCCTCGAATGTTGGTTGCATGATTCACATCATTTTCCACCCCATCATGTCCAGGTGGAATCTCGACACTTTTGGCGCTATCCCTCAGTGCACCTTTGCATGTCAGGGGGAAAAAGCTGCAATATGGCGTCCTTCGGCGCTCCCACGGTCCGAGCTCTAAGACCATAAACTAAGATCCATCCGGGATGACGTTCAGCTTTATTCCCATCCTAATGGGATATGTAGGACCACCCGGAAGCCTCGTTCGGTCCATCCCATTTGGGGAGATAGTCTCCCCCCATGTTTCACCTCTTACCTCTATATAGGCCCCTCGGCCTAAGGTTTCCCTCTCCGAATGGCGTACAATTTGATGTGGGATCATGTCTCCATCAATTGTGTTTTATAACACTGCGCAAATTACCCACCTAGCATCGTCTCTACTACGTCTGCGCTGCATGATGATAAAATGCATGCTTGGTCCTATCATATGACCCTAAACTGTGACATTATCGTCCTGGCCGCACGACGAAAAACGGTACTGCATTGTGGTGACCTCGTTGTAGAGGACATCACGTTGGGTATTGGTCACGAGCCATGCCACTTGTCAACGCCCATCACGGCTTGATCCTTATGGGGACACCACAGCCTACTATTCTAGGCTTGTCGCTTCACAAAAAAAAAAACCATTCACCTTAAAGAACAAACAAGATTTATCAAATTCCGCTTCTTTTAGTGCAAGGGCCACGGCCGCACTCCCCTTTTCCCCTGGCATTGGTACCTTACCATGTCACCCTCCAGAACTACGTATGGCTTGATTCTCATCCTTATGAGATACGTAGGAGCGCCCGGGCACTTCCCTGCGGGCCCAGCCTAACCTTCGTGCTTGGTCCCTCGACTCGAGCATTTCCCCAGAGAACGCATGGTAAGTAGGGCTTAGGTCCTCCCTCACGTCGGGTCATGATGCCATGCGTCCCCTGGTCCTTTTACCCATTTATGTTATAAGGCCCCTCAGAACTACGTGAGGCTTGATTCTCATCCTTATGAGATACATAGGAGCGCCCGAGCATTTCCCCGCGGGCCCAGCCTAACTATGGTCCGAATTCTACGACCATAAACTAAGATCTCCCTATGGGAAAGGAACCTGCTCCCTCCCCCTAATATGTCTAGTTGTCGTATTCAGATGTGTTTCGACAAAGAGCCCGAAGTGTGGGACTTTTATACATACATTCCCTCCGACCTCGACCTCGAGATAGAGGAGGCCCACCGTCACCGACCCGGATAGTCGGTTGCTTCAGCATCTCCCTTGGGTAAGCAGCCTCCCAACTGATGGCGTACTCCTTCACCAATCCGAAATCAGCGGTGGATGGAGGCAATGCAATCCGCATCTTTCCATCTTCCCGTGTGAACATGAGCCACAGCTGCCTCATCACACACGGGTGCTCCTCGTGACGCACCTCCCAGTAGACCTGCGGGGTCAACCATTGGAGGCACCAGAACTTCCTCGCAAACTGATGTGGGGTGTACGATTCACAGAGTGTCTCACGATCTATTCATGCCACCAAAACTCCACCTCGGAAGGCCAGGAGGTAAGCCCAATGTTCTTCCGTTCCCCATCCGTCATCAGTAAGCATCCCCGTCGGCAATGGGAAGGGGTGTAAGTTAAACTCATCCGCCCTCCACACCCTATTCAGCACCATCGGCACGGCTAATTTGAACGGGAAGCTCCCGACCGTGTTCAGGATGGAGGGGCGGAAGTTCGATCCCGGCGGGAAAATGGGGTTTGGATACTCATAAATCCCCCTGATATGCGCTGCGATCCACCCATACAGAAGGTGGAAGGGCCCGCATATCCTTGGCGGCTTCTTGCCCTCGCTAATAGGCCGCAACATTTTGTACAGTTTGGTGAGTATCAGAATCCCCAGATTGATCTGCTGCCCCATGGCCAACATCGACGCCATGATAAACGAGCTGGGCCGCACCCCCATGCTTGTATCTCTCACCAGTAGGATCCAACCATAGATGAGTGCCGCGATGAACGCCGCCAGCTTGACTATCGGCTGTTTTTCAGTGCTGACACTGAAACCCCAAGTCTTCCATTGGCTGTCCTCCAGGACCTACCAATACGAGTGCCCCTTGCCCCGTTGGGCCGCCCTTGGACAAGTTCGAGGCCTCGGAGGGAACTCTCGATTCTCTGGTGAAATTCA
The DNA here is from genome assembly GCA_963277665.1 of Viscum album. NCBI lineage: Eukaryota > Viridiplantae > Streptophyta > Magnoliopsida > Santalales > Viscaceae > Viscum > Viscum album. The sequence continues at coordinate 1,545,408,950 of OY728130.1, forward strand.
GAAATCATTTGAACCATCTCCTAAAATGGACATCCCTCACTGCCTCCTTGTCCTCTCCAGGGACGAGTTCCATCAGCGCCGACGCCAGTCACAGCATTTGCTCCGTATCCCCCCACGCGCTGGCGACGGGGAGGAATTCGTCATACATGGCCCCCAAGATCGGGACCCCAGAAATCTGGTGGACATCCCATAGGCTGATGCCCACCTCCCCGTGATGCAGGTGAAAAGTGTTGGTCCTAGACGACCATCTGCTCAGCAGTTCCAGCATCAGTTGCTTGGGTTGGTAAATGTGGAATTGGGAGGCCCATGCCGCCTCATACAGCCCCACTCTCCTCAGCTCGGCCCCAAACTCCTCGCATGAGGCGCCTACCCAGTAGGCCCAGGCCCAGTCATCAGTGAAGTTGTCGCCCTGGCGTAGGTCCCACTCATCAGACCATCCCTTCTTCGAATCCTGCAAATCCGCCTTCAGCATGGTACGGTAGAGAGGAGGGGACGTCTCTGGTTGCAGTGGCTTCCCGTCAATGTTGTTCACATGGTTGTAGAGACAGTCAGCGGTGACGGGTGTGAAGTTCTCTTGTGCGTGACCATCGGCTGCCCTGAACCATTGATTCTGGAATGGTGTGCTCCTGAACCAGCAAGCTGGTTCGTCCCTACTCGCCTCAGGGATAAAGATGTCATCCCTCAGCCCGAAGCCGTACAATGGCAGTTTCTTGCATTGCGGATAATCCTTCTGACCCTCCGATAGAAGATCTGTCAAAGAAGTGTGATCCGAGTGGCTTCGAACCATCTCCCCCAGGCCTCGACAGTTGGCCATCTCATCCCGCAGAGCAGCATTTGCAAGCACCCCCAATACAGCCTCTTGATGGGCCATCTCAACTCTGGCCCTCAGAAAAGAATTTTTTCAGCTGGATCAAGAAGCTCGACCGCGAAGATGAATCGTGAAGCCGGATCGCGAAGGTCGGTCGCGAGGCGAAGTCAGGAAGTCAGGCCAAGGCCGACAAGAAGGAGTTCGCTTGGCGCGAACGCGGAGTCAGAGACCCGCAGTTCGCCGCGAAGCTCGATTCGCGGAGGGCTGTCGTGGAGTACGCGGAGCTTCGTGAAATCGAGAGCGCAAAAAGACAAGGAACTCACGTGAAGACAAAATAAGTCGACCCCCTATTTATAGGCGGCGACCCCGGAGCATCGCGGCACGCCTCACCCGCACGGAGCATTGCGGCGCGTCCGGATCCGCGGCCCCGGCGAGCACCGCGGTGCCCCTTCGCGATGCCGCATCGCGAACCACCGACAATTTTGGCGATTTTCCCTCAGACTTCGACCCTTCGCCCTCCGCGGCTCCAAGTCTAAGGGAGGGAATTTGTTGGCGCCAAAATATGGCCTACAAGGAAGGAATGAAAAAGAAGGCTGGCGCGCAGCCTCGCGAAGCACCGCCACGAAGCACCTGCGCGAAGCCCCGCCGCGAAGCGCCCCGACCATTGCTGCCTCGTGAAGCTCCAGAGGCGGTAATCGTCCGCGAACGCATTTGATGTTCGCGAGCCGCTGCGAAGCTCCAGAGGCGGTAATCCCCCGTGAACGCATTTGACGTTCGCGAGCCACCGCGAGGCTCCAGAGGCGGTAATTCTCTGCGGATGACGTTGACGTTCACGAGCGCGCCACGAAGCACCAGAGGCAGCGCACGAGCCCTGCTTCGCAGCGCCCCTTCCCTATAAATATTGGACTCCCCCTGAGTCCCGAATAAGGACAATCCGACCTTTCATCTTCTCCTCTCCCGAATCGCGAAGCACTCTTTGCCCCGGGATTCATGAGCTCCGCGAGGTACTTCTACTTCGGGAGATGCCTCTGCTTTGTCTCGTTTTGAGCCCCTCTTCCGAGAGGGATGCCCTTCGCGAAGCTCAAGGGCATTCGTGAAGGAAGGGGATTTCCAAGGGAACCCGGGCATCCCCTGAGCATTTATGCTTCGCGAAACACCTTACCTGTACTAGTGATCCCTATGCTAAGGCAGGATCGCTTCACCTCGCGAAGCACACTTCTTCACAGGACCTTACTTCGCGAGGCACCTCTCCTTCGCGAGGCAGTGCTCCGTGAACACTGTTCCACTTCGCGAAGCACCTGCCACCCACACCTATGCCCCATGATAAGGCCAAGGCACTCCACTTTGCAAAGCACACTCCTTTTCTTAGTGATTCCTCTTCCCGTGCGACCCTCCAGGTTTGCACGATGTGATTTCAAATTCCCATGGACAATACCACCCGTAGCGTTGCTTCGCCTAATGCTTCTTCTCATAGGCACGCTAACGGCTATTGCTTCTTCGCATAGCCACGCTAATGTGGACCCCTTGGTGGTTCGTTCCACAACCCCCCTTAACCATGGCCTTACTGGTACCTTCCCTTCCACAAGGACCAGAGGGTACCGGTTATGTAAGTCCTAGGAGTGCGGAGTGAACCCACCTCGTCCGAGCTGCAGGACGTTAAACTTCCAAGCACCACGTCCTCAACACATGACGTTAAACTGTGACTCGACCTCGTGCCCCTCACGAAGGGTCCCCCCAGCTCGAACATTCTTTACACCACTCGTCTCCACGGGAATGGAATCACCCATTCACATGGGATGAGATCCTCCTTGTCGGAGTGGCGTATGTTCGTAGGAGAAGGGCGACCCTAGTTCCCCAACGGATGGTTGCACCTCTGCATCTCCGTACTTCCCCACTACCAAGGTCAGTGGAGGGCGTGATAGGGAACGAGGCACCTCCCATCATTGGACCAAGGTCTATCTTTCCCGCGCTTTTTCGTGCCATGGGCCTCCATCCTGGAGTAAGTCCCAGCACCATGGGCCGCCTAACGCGTAAGCCCCTCTTCGCTTCTCATGGACGCATCCTTCGCGACATGATCGTCAGGTCCTTGCATCCTCTTGTTTCTCAAATCGAGCATGACTCACGTGGGCTTAGAGTGAGCACCGACCCTGACCCCCCACCCACAGCGAACTACGTGGACTTTGATCCATGTCAAGGCATGGTACGTAGGAAGCCTCCATGAGGTTCAAGCCCACCCGTCATTTATTCACGTTGGGTCTCACAACGAACTAAGAGGACTTTGATCCATGTCAAGGCATGGTACGTAGGAAGCCTCCATGAGGTTCAAGCCCACCCGTCATTTATTCACTTCGGGTCTCACAGCGAACTGCGAGGACTTTGATCCATGTCAAGGCATGGTACGTAGGAAGCCTCCATGAGGTTCAAGCCCACCCGTCATTTATTCACGTCGGGTCTCACAGGGAACTACGAGGACTTTGATCCATGTCAAGGCATGGTACGTAGGAAGCCTCCATGAGGTTCAAGCCCACCCGTCATTTATTCACGTCGGGTCTCACAGCGAACTATGAGGACTTTGATCCATGTCAAGGCATGGTACGTAGGAAGCCTCCATGAGGTTCAAGAACACCCGTCACTCATTCATGTCGGGTCTCATTCCCGTACAGCATGATGTTAAACTGCACTCCGGTCCAATAGCAAGCCATTGCTACCCATCCCATTTGAACTACGAGGTCTTTGATCCATGTCAAGGCATGGTATGTAGGAAGCCTTCCAGAGGTTCAAGCCCACCACTCATTGGACCAAGGTCTACTTTCATGTCGGTTCGCCGACAAAGCCCCATTTGAACTACGAGGTCTTTGATCCATGTCAAGGCATGGTACGTAGGAAGCCTCCACGAGGTTCAAGCCCACCCATCATCCAATTCACATCGTGTTCTACCTACGTCCAGCACGACGTTAAACTGCAATTATAGTCCGACGGCAAGCCGTTGTGACCAACCCGAACTACGAGGTCTTTGATCCATGTCAAGGCGTGGTACATAGGAAGCCTTCCAGAGGTTCAAGCCCACCACTCATTGGACCAAGGTCCATCATTCATGTCAGTTCGCTGACAAAGCCACCTTGATCGGTCGTTCATTCACGTCGAGTTTCGCCCTCGTCCAGCATGACGTTAAACTGTATTCCCCCTTTGTCCCACATGACATTAAACTGCACACTTACCCGAACTATGAGGTCTTTGATCCATGTCAAGGCATGGTACGTAGGAAGCCTCTATGAGGTTCAAACCCACCATCCGGTCGTTCCGACCTCACTCACGTCGGTTCATCCCTATCCCGCATGACGTTAAACTGTATTCCCCAACCCGAACTACGAGGTATTTGATCCATGTCAAGACATGGTACGTAGGAAGCCTCTCTGAGGTTCAAGCCCAACAATCATTGGCCCAAACCGTCTCCTAGTCGGTGTGCCAAGCCCCCATTTTCATCCGAACTATGAGGACTTTGATTCATGTCAAGGCATGGTACGTAGGAAGCCTCCCTGAGGTTCAAGACCAACTCCCATCGGACCAAGGTCCCTCATTTACATCGGTTCGCCGACACCCACCGCCCGTCGTCTATTCACGTCAGGGTTCGTTATCGTCCCGCAAGATGTTAAATTGTATTCCATCATTCGAACTACGGGTACTTTGATCCATGTCAAGGCATGGTACGTAAGAAACCTTCCTAAGGTTCAAGACCACCACTAGTGGACCCACGGGTCTACTTTCACGTCGGTTCATCGACGAAACCCATTCGAACTACGACGTCTTTGATCCATGTCAAGGCATGGTACGTAGGAGGCCTTCCATAGGCTCAAGCCCGCCATTCATCGGACCAAGGTCCACCTCCACGTTGGTATGCTGATGATGCCCATCGGACCAAGGTCCACCTTCACGTTGGTTCGCGGATGACATTCATCAGGCCAAGGTCCACCTTCACGTCGGTTTACCAGCACCATCCCGAACTACGTGGACTTTGATTCCCTGCCACGGGGATACGTAGGAAGCCTTGTCAAGGCTCAAGCCCAACTTCACTGTCGCCCCTGCGATGGTCCCATTTCACTCTCCCTCCACTCCATTCATCAACCTATCACCCATCCTTATTCTCACCCGAACCGTCTTATCACGGTGAGACCATGTCGGTACACTCTTCTTCACAGCCGCCCATGGGCTGGCCCCGGTATCGACATCCCTTCAAGGAGGGTCCCTCAATCCGATCTATCCTAGCTAATGCTTTGGTTGGGTTGATCCGTCTCCGCTAGACGTTAAACTCGCGGCATACCCTGTGTTAAACACGGGAAGCTAAGGAAAACCTCATATATGTGTCTATGACCCATAATTCCCCGCGCTCGATGTGGGATGCCTCGGGTTTCCACGCCCTTGAGAAGCCATGTGACCAGGGATAACAGACAGACATGCCAGGCTCCCCAGCATCCAGAAACGCTACTCATGCCTCAACGTGACTACTCCCCCGACTGAAGGTTGCTTCCCTGACTGGACCCTTTGGAATGTCCCGACAGAAGCAGTGTAATTAACCGGTGACCATGGGAACATGGCATTGGGAAGAGTTTCACGAACTACGTATTAAATCTATAAGGGAGACCCGGACTAGGTGACGAGTTCTGAGGAGGAATCCACAGAAGGAAGAACCGACATCCCATCATCCCATTTCGATCAAGGAGCAAACGTCCCTGAATAAGGAGCGAATGCCGCCCGCCTTTGGAAAGCGGGAATGCGGGGCAACAGCAAGCGTCGCGCGTCCCCCTCCGCGGACGGAATGGATGTGCACGCGCGCCCCGACGGAAAGCGTCGGAAACACCACCCTTGAAAGGAAAATAAAAGGATTAATCTTTGAGGGGGAGATTATAAAACCCAAATTTTCTATGAGGTATAGAACCATTTTCTTCCATTATTTTCTTCACATTTTTTCTAATGGGTGTGGTAATGAGTTCATAGGAGTTTTATATGTTTTGGGGGTTTATACAGAGCTTGTAGCCTTGTTTTAAGGGATATACATGTGGGATACATGGTTAGATAAAATAGTGCATCTCAGACTACATGGTTTCGATAAACCATGCAGTGTATTTTAGCGAATAGTATAGGGCCACACGGTTTACCCTAACCAAGTGACCCAGGACACATGGTCTTGTGACTTATATCAGACTTTAGGTAGAGATATTTTTTATGGGTTGTGAATGGTTTTTAAAACCATGAACCTAGCCTATGTGAGTGATGTATTGAGACAATTTTGGGTGCATTATTGTTGAATGGTTTGGGAAATCATGCTTCCAAAATATGTGCCTCTTAAAAAGTGGTAAATTTACTGGTTTCACTTATTCCCTTTAAAGGGTTAACCCTCCTGTTTTATTCCTCATGTATGCGCAACATCCCCATCACCTTATATCTCTCCCTTATTCCTATATCAGGGTTTGGAAGTATCCCGTCAATCCAGACTCTGAATTGCTTACCGTTATTCTCGTTTGATGCAAACTGATAATATTCATATTCTGATATATCATTTCTTAATTTATGTTCCTATAGATAGATCTATTTTAGTGTAAGATCATATGCCCTATTTTCCAAAAATTTGTCTATTTTCTCAATTTATTCCATTTTAACTCATATTAGCGGGAAAATAAGGATGAGGAGTCGACTTCCATGCTAAGGTTGGTGGTATCATGAATTTATCTTAAATTATTAGTGCTGATATTTTATATTATTGTTCCACATGCCTAAATTTTTAAGAGGATCTTGTTAAAGGGAATTTTATTCTTAATTAAATGAATAGGCTTAGATAATACAACCCATGAGACCTATTTAAATATTATATAAGGTTAAGGGCCTTAAATTTTACAAGCCCTTTGGGTGTGTTAGTAAAATGGATAAAACTACCATGGGTGGCCTATGAATTCATTCACCTTTTGAGGTGAGTTATTTTACCCCTTACTTATGGGATGTTAAATGATCTTCTAGACATGTAATTGAATTAAATGAATTATATAATGCAAGACCATGTCTTTGTTCCCTTGGCCATTATTCCTTCTCAATAAGGCTTGAGAAATTATTGAATACTAAAATTAACAATTGGGATAAATGGGATAATATATGACAGACTAGGACTTTTAAGCCTAGCTAATGTTTTTATCCACCTTATTAAGTGAGTTAGATTTGATTATTTAAATGTGATTATATAAATGTGATGGAAAATTTAATTAGAATAGGAACTTAAATGGTATGGTTAGACTCTGGGACCATGACCATTCATATTAACAAATTTAGAGTGATATGCGGGTTTATACTAGGAACACTGTGAATGGACACATTGGGATTATTAAGTTAAATGAATTTTTAATGGAATTGTCATGTGAGTTGGGTGACACATGTGTTCTTATATGAATTTCATGGATGGAATCATTTGGGATATGGACTATATTTTTCATCAGAGACACATGAGTTCTCATATGAACTCTATAGACATACTCACTTGACAGTTGGATCATTATGTATGCTCGAATGATACTTAGACTGCTCTGGAAGGACTCGGAGGGATGATAATTATATGTTCCATGAGTGATACTTGGAATCCCTTTGAGGAATTACAAGGTCAAACACAGAGGTAATATTTTCATATAGTCTATGAGTGGCCATTGGACTCCCTATATAGACTACCAAGGAAAGACTTAGAGGGTCGTCACCTAGAGTGATACTAGGATTTCTATGAGGATTGCCTTGTATGGTATTGTAAGGTGGTGGTTTATATATGATTTGACTGATACCTGGGTTACAAATTAGGAATTCCAAAGATATGCTCAATTTTCATATAATGATAATGAATTAATTATATGATGTGTCATATAAGCCAAATCACAAGCTTGGATTTGGTCGGAGCCTTACATATATGATAGCCTTATATACATATCATCTTCAGATATGATTCATGGGGGATTATTAGGCCATGAGCCAGGTCCTGCTAATTTATAATAATTTTAGATAGGACAGTCTCTTTATTCAGAGATATCTTGGCTAAGGCCAAAGCAGATAGCATGGGACAAGTATTCCATTGGAACCTGAACCTATGCAGGTTATTCATTTACCACATTTAATTTTTAGATATTACTATTATCTTTATAGTGTTTTTTATGTACTAATAGACTAGATAGAATTAGAAACTTTTTGTGTTGACCTACTAAGTATATCTCCCACCCTATCCAGGTCATCGTTCGTTACCTAAAAATACATCATGGATGCAGGTAGGGACAAGGTAAAGTGACCTGCTTTGGATTCTTGATTACCTTGCTAGGATAGAGTATGGGGGTAGAGGACCGAGCCTATTCTTAATATTCTATTATATATAGATTTTCTTATTTTTTATTTATGTATAGCGTGTTTTATATGCATGCTCCTTTGATCCCCCAGTATTTTCTTTTTTTATAGAATTCCATGACCATCATTTCTGTATATGACATTGATGTATGTGATACTTCATTATTTATTTGGTGGATGATTATTATTATATTGTTTAGTTATCTTTTATGACTCCACTATTGACTTATGTGATTATAATGATGTTATACACTCTAATCATGAAAGTATATTCTCCCCACTATTCTACCATGGACCCTCACTACTAGACGGTAACCTCTGGCATACGGGGAGGTGCGCTTGAGGTCATGCAGAATACTGGGTTTGGTTACTTTTGAGTGAATTGGGTCTAATATGTCACAAAATATTTATAAATTTATTCATTAAAGGAACTATTTATCAAGCCCATAAATATTTATGTGAATTTTTAATCCCAAATAGCATCGCTATGGACACATTATGTCTATATATCATATAGAACGTTGGCTTTTTAATATTCTCTCTCTTCACTGATAGTTAATGATATTCATAATGGTGATCCACTTTTAATAATTCTTGATATCCTCAATACTGATTGAATATGTCACCAATCCTTGGTAGGGGATATGTATTCTTTGTGGTGACATTTTTAAACCCTCAGTAATTAATGAAAATTCATATTAACCCATAAATATGAAGAGGGAATATTAGAACATGAGGAAAAAATGAAACAGAAGTACCATCATCTATTATAAACAATGAACACATATTTATATTAATTTTAAACATTAAATTTAGAGAAATAATATAACCAATAACATTTAAAGTAGTATAATGGGATAATGAAAAAAAATAAAATAACAAGAACAGGAAAATTTAGATCATTTTGATATCCTAGAATTATCACACTCATGAATAACACTATACAAAAAACAAGACATTAATAAATTAATTTTCATTTTGACAATGAATTATATAAAACCACTATATTAATTTAAGTGAATGATAATAAATGAAAATATGAGGTATTTTTTGAATATTTCATGTCATTTTCTCCATTTAAATAACAAATTGACCACTAGGAATAGTAACCTAACCATTGTGAATAGTAGTCTAACTATAGGAATAACATGTTAACCAATAAAACCATATAATAAAATCTAAATAATATTTTACTAATATATATTAAGAATATATAAATATTATAATTCCACAAAATAAGTACTAAAATTCAAAACCCAAAGAAAGCATAAGAATATTTTTTATAAGTTCTATTTTAACATATTTTTTAAGAGCAATAACTTTTATACTAATAATTAAAATTATTGAAGATATAAAATTATTTTGAAAAAACAATGTAATTTTTTGAATCAGGACTTGGAATTTTTTTAAGGGAAAATTTATTATAATTTTTGAGAAATATCAATTTTCATACGAATAATAAATATACATTTTTTATAAATATGTCTTGTTTTAATTATATTATCCATGATATAATAATGAACTAATCAATTATATAATTGGTTGAATGAAAAAAATAGATCAAATAATATAATTTAATCATTTAAAAATAATTAATATAATTCCTACACCAAAAAATTAATTTTCTAATTTAAAATAATATATTATATTCCATTAAGAAATTATATTTTATTAATTCCTTTTTAATAAACTAATAAATTTTGTTTATAAATGGTTTGAAAGTAAAAAATATTTTTTTAATAAAATATAGGTAAAAATGTAAATAATATTGCTATTATAAGTTTTACATTGGATATAATAACTTTTTCAATATTTTAACACAAAAATACAACTACCCAAAATTATAAATACCTCATCTCTTTTCCCATGGAAAACTAATTCACATACACATACCAAATACCATTTTATGCATAATTTCATCCTCATATGTCTCCATAGAACCTTAGGGAAATTTTTGTGTAATCCTACTCTAATCCTTAAAAATGTTAACGGTTGTAGTGGAGAAAAAAAATCAAGAAGGAGGAATGGTTTCTTTATTTTCCTTTTTATTTTCAGTTTATATTCCTTTATGATCCTATTACATTTTAATAAAAAAAACTCTCAAAATAAATTAACTAGTTTTTAGAATACTATTAATAATCTTAACCTCGTGTCAGAATCTTACTTTTTATACATGAATATATTATATATGTATCTCCCTATATTTTGAAAATTTCCAATTAACCATCTATTAAACACCTATGAGGATGTTATAGATTATTATTTATCATCACCCTCATGTATGGTTAGAGAAAATTAATTATAATATACTAATATTTAATTCTATGCATGGTTAAGCTTCTACAAATAATTTGAGAATTTTATAAATAACATTGAATCAATGTTATGAAATCGACCCCAAATGGGATGATTTAAAATAAAAGATGATATTAACCTATTAGACATTTAACAAAGATAATTAAAACAAAAAATAATAATTGATTAGGATTAAAAAAATATGTTTAATTCACTTATGGATACATTTTCTAAGAAACGTAATTTTATTTTATAGTAGGTGAAAATAAAATGAAATAGAATAGAATATAAGGTTAGGGGCTCTATAACCCTACTCTATTTTGATTATATTTTATTCCTCTATATTTTCCAATGATTCTTCTCATAAACATTATAGTTGTCATTTAAACATTAATTCCATTTTCATTTCCTTGGGATATGGTAATTTCTATCTCATTATGATGATTTATATTATATTTAAAATTATTTTTTAAAAGGGTTAATTTTCTAAACAACACATTAATTAATCATGAGTTTTAATTATTCATTCTATGAATTGTGATCTTTAATGAAAATATTTAATTTCCTAAAATATATTTTCCCATCTAATTTTGGGATACTTCATGGTTATTTATTAGTATATGACTTTCAATATCATTAGGAAAACTAATCTTTTCTACTAGATTTATTTCTTCTTTATGACAAATATATGTTACCTTTTCATATAAAATACCTGATTATGGGAATTTTATAGTGTTATGGGTTAACCTGGAATTATATATTCATCCTAGGAATTGGATAATGTGATACATCTCATGAAATAATTTGTATTTGATATGAACATGATGTTATATCTGTTCATAATTTATAATATAAATATTTTTACACATATGTTATGTATAAATACAATGATATATTTTTTTTATAACATAAGTGTTGGCTTTGACCTCGATACTATGATGTTTCATTTTTATTCATATTCCACATTCCACATTCCATTTAAGTTGTAAATGGTTCCCTCATTTTAGTCAAGATGGTCCTTTTCTTATGATATAATGATGATTACTATTCTCGGTCACAAATTATTTTGATTCCCGTCCCATTTTCCTTTCCTATTATTCATCCCATTACATAGATTTTGGATCACCCTTTGACTCAAGTATGATGTTAAGTTATTAAAAATACTAAGTAAAATGTAAAATATAACAAGAGGGCTATGATTAAGGGTTTAAATAATGTTTAATTTTATATGTATGATTATTTTTTAGGAACATAATACATTTGAGAGACTAAACATTTTAAATATTGATAGTGATATTATTATGTTATTTATCTAAAAAATGATGCAATAATCATGTAATAATGTTGTCGATAACTATAGTTGGTTTTGTAGAAATGTTTAATGAGTTTTTTAATTTTCTTACTAAAGGATAACATAGGCTAAACATAGGTATCCAATAGGTGAGGGATTTAAAATTTATCCACACACGTGTATTAGTTAATTAATCATGATTTTTTTAATTATATTTTGTTTCAAACTTTTCAATTTTAAAAAATATTAGGGTCCTGAAGAAACTAAAAACATATCATATGTTATAAATATTAACCCAAACTATATGGATGTTACGACATTTCCCAAGAATGAAATGTTATATATTATGTCCTTTACACACTAGTGGCCACGAAAATTTAGTGGAATTTCTTATACATTTGTTTTGTATAAAGGGTCATCTCCCTGGAAATGTTCTGTTACGTGCTTCATTGTTTAGAAAAACTAAAACTTATACTATTTTTCTATTTTTATAAGGAATAAATGATCAATGTAGGAAATTGATCAGGGATGCACATATTTTCATGAGCCCCCCTCCACTAGTACCCCTCCTAGAATGACAATGAAGAGAAGTAGTGAACCCAAAAGCCTACATATAATAGTATAGGGAATAGAGACTATCATAGAGGGTATAAAAAATAATGGGAGTTGTTACCCTCAATAATATAAGTTTTGGACCATAGATAACACGAAACCATTAATCAACCCCATATCATATAAAGATAAATTATCAATCATCTTAGAATGAATTTCAAGTGATTAAAATAAAATATACAGTATAAAAAATACCTAGGGATATCCTAAGGCACCAAATTCATAGAAATTTGGATCTCCAAATTTATAGTGTCCAACTTGGTCTCTAAAACCCTCCTATAAACTCAAAAAAAATATTTTATATATATGTAGAGAGATCATAATATGTATACTCAAAAGGATCATACCCAAGGTCTCTCAAGAAAATGTGAGTAGAGCATACTAATACTCTAGTGAATGAATAATAGAACTACCAAGCAACTAAATAAGTTAACTAATCCATCTCCAACCACATTTATGCCCACTCACCAAGTAACATGAGAATTTATTAAGATAATATTGATTAAACATTATTCAAGAAATCTCAAACCCCTTCCCTGCTAATATTATACTCTCACACCCCAACAACTGAGATCATGTGATCCTATCCCTTCTATAGTCCACTGAACATATTAAAGGATATAGTGTATCAGGAAAATGGAGGACAACAACCTTTTTCCCTCCTCCTATCTTGCATGACCCCCACTAAACATTACATCAAACACTGACACTAACTTAGTGATACATCATCAACATAAATCAACACCAAGTATGCAATGATAAATATGAATCACCACCAACTATACATTTTTCTTAAGGAATTTACACTAAATAATCCATAATCCCTAAGTATATCCACCAACTAAGATATCAAAGTAAGTAATCACCACTAACTATTCCATCAATATGAGGAATCTTCATTAACTAATATATCAACATGAGGAATCACCACCAATAAACTAATCATCATTATACACCTCAGGTGAGGAGAGAGTGGGGGATAGGGTGTAGTCATCCATATGCCCTTTCTAGCCTTGAAATTAGGGAAAATACCAGAAACTAAAAACATTTGTGAGTTGGTAAATATATACAACTTAAGCGAGGTGAATTTAGAAATAACATAAGAATATAGGGATAATATCCGGATAAAATACCCTCCTTAAGGTTATATAAAAACATAACAAGATTAACCCATAATACGACCACATCATATCATGATATTCACCAAAAACTGCTTCCACTAATAAATTCAACTAACAACACCGAAAAACCACACAAATAATTCATAATTCCTTCATTAATATTACATTCTATTAATTTGAAAAATTTCCCAATTTTTAAACTGGTCATTATTTAATAACCATGAAATTACATATTTAACGACAAAAAACTCTCAAGAACACCCCAAGATTAATTTCAACCATTAAATATTTTTTAACAACTCATATAAAGATTAAATGCATGAATCGATTACCATATATTGAATTCCATCCCATGCTTATTTATTTCCATCACATGTTTATTTAGTTTTAGTCTATGTTGTTATTGTTTACTCATTACTTACAACTTCTCATAAATATAGGGAAACTAAAACACATTACATGACATAATAGCCCAAACATCTCATAAAAACAAGGTAAAATAAGACTCTAGGGCCATTAAATTGGCTCAACCAACACACATTAACAGTCATCAACGAACCAATAAAAAACATCCCTCGTTATATGCTATACTAAAACAATTATATCCTCACTACATTCATATAATCCACACTAAACTGGTCACTAAAATCACTATATAAACCCTAAAATATCCACACAATCACAATGGAATTTTAGTAATCACGTTAATATAAGTATTAGTATATTTCAACATGTATTGTTTCCACTATTTCAATTCAAATTAGGGTTTCGAAAAATATCATTTTCAATTGAATAAGTGATTTTATATAAATTAAATATTCAAAAACAACCAAATTAATTATAATTTTTATGCGCATAACCTTTTATGAATGCTAAAGTCAACCAATCAATCATTGTTGGGGAATACAAATAAAAAATACCCCAAAACCATATCCATAAATATTCAAACTAAAATCACAGAACAATAATGAAAATAACATAAAATAGTTAAACACATGTGATAACATAATTTTTTTATAATTTTACATAAAACACTTCATTATAATGTTTAGGTTAGTCTTTAACACTGACCCAAATGGAGAAAATAAATTCTAATATCACAGATGTTTCAAATAATAAGGTGATAAAAAGGATACCTTACCTCATTCAAGGTTTTCTGAATAGATATGAATGGACAAGGTGGAGAAGGGACATACATAATATTCAAATCATGAAAATAAGGAATCAGTAACTTATAACACAATGTTCACTATAAAAATCCTTCCAAAAAATCTCTCAAATAAACAATTTTTGAAACCAAATTCTTCTACTAGATAATAATGAGAATGGAATGTTGAGATAAAATAAGTAAAGTCAACTTAGATAATGGTAAATTAGTCTACAAATTTCAAGGTTTAATGACAAATATGAGTGGATGAAATACCTCCAAAATAGACCTAGTTCTCCAAAGAGTCAAGAGACAGGTCAAATAAGTGATAAGGATTTAAGGGGTGGTGCAATTTATACCCAAAATATTTTTAAATGAACAAGAACATACAATTTTGGACATACCATAGTGAATATAGATTCACTAAAAACTATATTGAAACAATATGGGCTACATTTTAATCTACCCTTGGTCCAACCTCCTTCAAAATCTACAGAGCATTAAGTGGCCAAATACTATTTACTTAAAGTAAGTCCACTGGGAAACTAGTACACCATTCCATAGCCATCCCTAAATTTAAATAGATACAAAACCTTCATATATAGGGATCCACTAGCTACTCTCCAACATTCTATATCCACCTCTTATGTGATAGTGACATGGGAAACACAAGCTCTTAAACTTATACAGTATAAGAACATCTTCAAACCAGAATAACTTTCTTGTAAATAAAACCACATTAATTCTCGACCCACTATATCTATTACATAATTATAAGACCCACCAAAATTATTCAAATCAATCCCATGTTCCCCAATAAATACACTATGCCACAAGTTTCTCCACAACACCACTATTCACCACTCCACACTACATCCTCTTTCACTTGTTAGGATTCTATATCTAATTCCACCAATACCTCATCAAAATTTCTCTTGAAACCTCATTTAATCGAAACCACACAAGGTAACAAGATAAAAAATTTGGTTCATCAAATTTTATACCACTAAAATTATTATATTCCTTAATAAATAAAACTAATCCTTAACCCAAAGGAAGAAAAATGGAAATTATATAAAATTATTCCATGAGATATCTCTTAGAAACCCCATTATAAAAAACAACTTAACAAAACACAAACAAGAAGAGGAACAAACATATCTCATAAAACATAAAAAATAAAGTATAATGTCACCAAACCTAAAAAAAATGATACATGAAAAATTCAAAACTATTGAGCCCACTCCCTATCTAAGTTGTATTTTTTGTCAATGTATGTTGGATTTTAGTGGTTTTAGATTAAATATAAATATTTCATTATTTTAAAAATATTGAATAAGTTGTTATAAAGAATAACCTAATGGATATTCAGTTGAATTATCCAAGGAAAAGTGAAATTATTGAAAAATATTGGATAAATTAATTAAATTTCTCTAGTATTATTATCTTTAGGATGTGATTTTGAAGACTTTGAGTTTCAGTTATATTTATTGGTGAACTCTTATTCATGAATACAACATATTCTATGATTTTTCGAATAACTCATTAGTTATACACATTACAATGTTAATAAATTTTCCTTAACTATTCTCCTTAAGAAGTGTGAAAGGGTGAATGGAGAATGTTTCCTTAAGATAAGGTGATCTAAAACACATTCCTTAAGGATTTTTAACAAAATAAGTCTTTGAAAATGCACTGATGAACATTTAATTAAGAAGATTCAAAGAAGGGTGTTATCATATAGATAAGGTGGTAAAAAATGAATAGAAAAAGATAGGTCATAAGAAGAACATTTCCATAATGGAAATGAGATTGTTGTGGAAAGTTAACTCATGTATTGTTAGTCACGAAACTGAGGTTCCATAAAATAGACAATTATGATGTTTTCATTACATGGGAAAGTCTGGTTGGATATACCTCTTTTTAAATTCCATGAAAAGATATGTTTAACTAATTTTCATTCATGGAAGTATCAGAAAAACATAATCAAATAAATATTAGTTTATTCTAACTTATGTGTTCTTCACTAGTCAAATTTCACAATTCAATGTGATTTTCATTAAAGTTTAATATGTGGAAGAATAGATATACAAAGTGTATTAGATGAACTTTTATAAATATTGAGATGAGATGCAAAGAAGTTACAATGATATGGTAATTAAATGAATAAGTTTTCTATGACTTAAGCCTATAGATGTTTCAACAATGTTACAAAAAATCAAAAACTCAAGTGAAAATGATATAGAAGGATTTATAATAAAAATTTGATTTCAATACTTGATGAGGTTTTTTTTGCTGAAAAAAATTATAAAATGTCTCCTAAAAAATCATTTTTTTATCAGATAGACTCCACAAAATGGAGGTTCTCAAATGATCAATCATGGGTTTTCTGAAATAATAAACTATTTTAATAAATGTTTGATGATCATTGAATGAATGATTTTTTCAAGATATAATCAAACAGAGAATAAGTTTCCATTCAAGTTGATAAAACAAATATTTCATAGTTTTATAAGTATTTTAATTTGATAGAAGTTTCTGATTGATGTTATAAAGACATCTGGAAATTTTTATAAATCCATCAGATGAAAGAAAGAGGTTATATTTTCAAGGTTTCATCAGATGAAAGAAAACTAAAAAAATTAGTGAAACCATAAGATGGTGGATTTGTCTATAAAAGTATGAACTATGAAATTTTGAAGGGAATGTCGAGGAAAGGTTCCCAGATAGGGAAATAGATGAAGTGTTGTGAATAATGTCAATAGTCAATGGAATATTTCTATAAATAGTTTATAATATTTTACAATGATGTTGAAAAGGAACCTTAGACAAAGTTTCACCAGAATTAATAACATGTTATGAAGTTATAATAGAAAATATGTTCAGATAACTTTACTATATTTGTAATGTTATTAATTATGATGATGTCCAGCTAATAATTCAATGTTTTAATAATCACAACGGTTTTTTATGATTCCATCATAGTCGTAGAAGTTTTTAGATGTTATTGGGGCTTTGATTTAAGGAAATTAAAGCAAATTTTTATGCTCTTGGATATTATAGAATGTCTAAGAAGATTTTGAATTAAATATAAATGAGATGGAAGTTTGAAATTCAAGTTTGAGATTGTAATGAATGCATATTTTGGTTCCTATATAAATGTACCTATATAAAGGTGTTTTTATATCCATATAAATGTGTGTGTAAAACATTTTTCGAATGTGAAAGAGATAAATTGATAAATAATATACACTATAAAAAAGTCCTCACTGAGAGTATTGAGAGCCATTGTCATTAGGGTTAAATATTTGGAACCAAATGGATCATGGGGTATCAGATGGGGAAAAAGTATCGAATGAAACTAAAGCACCATACAAAGTGATGAAGGGATTAGAAAAACTACCATAGGATAAACATTTATTGAATGTAATATTCTAGATGAATGGGTGAGTGAATAAAATAAGAATCGGGGTCAATTCTATATCAAATGAAGTTTCCTTATCACGTGGGGATCTATAGAATAACGGAGAAGAATAAATATCTAGAAAACTATCATCAGAAAAACATCACATAATGAATAAGATTAGATGAATAGTTTTGTAATAAGAAGAAAGAAGGAGAATACATTGGTTTTATAAAGATAAGAATAAGAAATGTTCAATATAACTATCACTGGAAAAACTACATCGGATGGATAGGATTGGACTGAGAAAACAGGCAGAAAAAATCCATACAAAGAAAGAAGCAGGAAATTTCTTACATGTAGATGGGTATAAAAGTGAAGAACATATTTCTATAATATAAGGAATTAAGAAGAAAAAACACTATGAAATCCTATAGAAGTATAAACAGGTGTAATACATTCTTAGTGTTACAAATTATCTAAAGAAGATGGTGAAAATTGTCTTTAGAGGTAGTATAAAGAACCAGTAAGCAGTTTCATGTGGGACTATGTTTTCAATAATCTAGGGAAGAGGATTATTTCTAACCCCCCATCCTAATGTGTATGGACTCACAAATGGAAAAATATTTTTTCTCTTACTACACCACTATATATAGAAACATATCATAGTAGAGAATCCATGTAGTGTTCATCACCATACACAGTAAGAACTAACTGCTCTAATTAAGTAGTTAAACTTTTAAAAGAATCATGTTCCATATTTATATGTCTTTATATACCTACATACGATAGGAAAAAGGTAATAATAGAATAAATACCATAACATGTCAAATAGGTAAATTGATCAAAAGTTATAAATGGTTAAAATTTCTTAATATTGATTCACCCCCCCCCCCATTTTAATAATATTCCTATGTGGAATTCTCAATTGGTATTCGAGGCATAGGTACACCTCATAAAATTATCTATAGTGAAGCTATTTTATTTTGAATATTTAAATTTCATTCCTTTATTAACAATAAAGTCTAGTTTTAGTGAAGATTCAATTATCTCTGAGAGGAATTCAATCACTACAAATACTGTGATAAACAAGAGAAAGAAATAGAAAAGAAAGAAGAATAATTTATCCCTCTAATCTAATTTAGTGGAAGTATCAGTTCCTCCATGCCTTTCCAATAATGAAGATATAATTATCTTGTAATGTGAAGAGAATGTGGCTCATGTTTATACCAAGGAGAAGGAAAATTTTCCTACCTAATGTAAATCAAGAATCTTAAGTGATCATGAGTTATGTAAAAATTTATGTACAAATTTTTATCAAGTAGAAGATCCTATAATAGGTGTTAATGATGAAAAATATAAAAAAAATTAAGATATATCAATTGATAGATTAATTGATATTCTTTATGGTGTTACCAAAGAAACAGTCTCCCTTGTTTGTGGAGTTTTTCAGTGTATGCAGGTAGAGATCACCTAGTTGGAAGAAGAAGCTCGTAGCACATATAATTCTTTACAAGAAAATATTATAGCATGTATAAATCTCTCTAGATAGGTTAGATACTTAAAATAAATAAATATCGATCATGAAATAAGTTCCTCAAAAAGTCTCAATAAAATTGTAGTGCAACAAGTATTCAAGAAGAATTTAGAATAACAGATCAATACTCTTTAATAAAAGATGAAAAATAACATGGGGGTTAGGGGTTTTCAACTGGAAGTAAAATATAAAATGGTTAAGGAACATTTCACTTTGTTTCATTCTAAGTTTAAGCTGCATGAAGTGGAATTTGGAATATTGAAGAATTTTTGTGAAGAAAAGGTGGTTATGATTAAAGATTAGAAAAACACCCTCAATATGAGATTTATAGAATTGAATGTTATATTAGTCAATTTTGAGAAGACATATATTATGAATTCACAAAAGAATGTGAATTTTTTTTATAATAATCAATAATTATTGGAGGATTATAAATTTGAATGTCCCAAAGAATATGATAATAATATCATGACATTTTTTAATTATTTATCTTAAGAAACAATAAAAAAAAGGGGAAACCATCCATACAATCTTATAATAGTGATCCTAAATAAATTTTCATGAATAGTGTATATTAGAAAACAAAATATATAAAATTTGGGTTGAATAAAGATGAGAATATTACCACCATTACTAGGGTGGGTAGGGAAAATAATGTGGAATTGGGTTCCCAATAAATTACCCAAAAAGTTATGAAAAAACACACAAACATTATAAGGAAAACATAATAAATTAAAGATTTATGGCTCAATATTGGTTCTGCAACAGATTCAGGAATTGTTCATTGGATTGATATTACAATACTCTAAATAAAAATTCAAAAAGGAATCCAATACCAAGTGGGACCAAGCCAAAGATTAAGATGAAACATCCATAGTGTAATAAAAATTAAAAAACTTCTAATGGTTTGGGGAAAGTTTAAAAATACCTATGATGTTAAAAAATCGGTGGTTAGAAGTTTGGTGAATGATTATCTCAACATGTATCAAATATTAATTAGAAAGGAATACCATAGAAGTTAGGAAAGAAATAAAAAACCATTATTGGGAAGTAATAAGAAGAGTGTTTAAAAAAATCTGCCAAGAAGTTTTCATGTAAGAAATGTAAAAAGAACATGGATTCTAAATCAATGAAGTTATTTAAAAGTGATACATTGAAAATTAAAAATAATAAGGATGAAACTTTAAAGAATATTTTTAGAAACTCCAAACAATATAACAAAGTTTCTAATGATATTTTTGTTTTCTTGAAATAATATTTGGAAAGAATAATGAAAATAGTGTAAGAAATATCAAAGGATAATGAAAAACGGAAATCAAAAATTCCATAAGAAGTTAACAAAGTTATGTGTGTGAGGAAGAACAAGGGTAGACACACTAAAGAATATTGTTATATAATTATTATAGCATAAGACATGTTTTTAATGAAAAATAATATTACACCAGGAAATACAAGTTCTTTAAATTATCTTGAGAGGATAAATTTTACATAGATTGAGAATAAAAAGTGATAATATCCACACAGACCAAATAAAAATCAACATTAAGTTGTAAAATCATGAATAAAAAACTAATTTAAGAAATTTTATTGATAAAATCATTTAAACCTTACTATTCATGTTGAATAGGTAAGGAAGAACCACCTTATTCCCATAAATTTTGTGTTTTTAATTTTTACTCTTAAAACTAGGAATTAAAGGTAGGGCATAATTTTAGGGGGTGAAACTGGAATAAATATAATATTTTTCAACCTTAAACATCATTTTTTAAGAAATATTCCTTCTTAGAATTTTTTCTATGGAGGTCCCCTGAAAATTCTTATAAAAGTATCGTCCTTGGTGAATATTTGAAAATTTTCAATTTTATACCTCCATATAAGAATGATCCATCTTGATGCTTTCTCAACATAAAGTTCACTTAGAATTTTTTTAATAGATTTATCATTATGATGTTAATAAGGAATTAATACTTGAGGGGGATACATTTGAATAATGTTGAGGATGATACAATGTTTTTTATCTCATAAAAATCTGATTATTCTTGAAATTACTCTAAGATCATGCCATTTGAAAAGGTATTCATTTCTAAATCTCTCAACCATGGCCATTAAAATAATAAATCTAACAGAAAGAAGTATAATCTGAATTAATTTATGGAATAAGAAATTTTTGAAGTATTAAATGTTCCTCAATACCCTTTATCATTCTTCTTGATCTTGAATGTTGTTTTGATCTATTTTTTGAAGTGAACACATGAGTTCCAAGTTGGAATTTCACACAAAAGTTTCATATCACCTTAATCCAAGAATAAAAATAAAAATCTATTGAATACATGATTAAGAGGTTTCATTCCATGAGGTACAAAGATATATTGGTAATTGATAGATTTTTTCCCTAAATCAAATGCACTTTTTTCTATACCAAACATAGTCCACATAGACAAAGAGTAAAATTATGATGATCTAATTTCTTAAGAAAGATTTAATACCCTTTTCACATGAAATTTGTATTTCCTATCAATAAGGGGGAATGATATTGAAATTAAATTAGGAAAAATGAATGAGGGAGATAAAATTTTGTAAAATCAATGGCGAGATAAATATCTATATATTTATATATTTATCTATATTGAACATTGAAGGTATTTCCAATAAGCACAAAGGGCGGGTTAGCCCTCCCCATGTATAGGTTTTATTGTTTTCCAATTAATGTTGGCTTCCAATGGTTTTCAATGAAATAGAAATATTTTATTGATGTCAATATGTTTAATAAGTTGTTTTAAATAGGAAGATATAGTAGAATCATCTAAAGATTCCATGTATATGTAAAAATGTTGATAAAGTTTGTATAAAGTAAGGAAGTTTCTCATGTATTATTATCTTAATAAGTTTTTATTGAAGACTTTGAGTTCTACTTATGTAAATTGGTGAGTTTTTCTTCATTATTACAAAATGTGCTATGATTATTGGAGAAGCATATTTTTTATCAGCATTACAATTTTAATGATTTTTCCTTAAGGATTTCTATTATGAATTTTGGAAGGTTGAACAAAAAAAGTTTCATTAAGAAATGGAGATCATAAAAATATTACTTAAGAATATTTCATGAAATAAGAATATGAAACTAAACATATAAACATTTTATTAAGAATAATTATAGCAGAGTATTACCATATAGAGAAGGTGATGAAAAATGAATAGAGAATGAGTGATTTTTAAAGAAACATTTCTTTAAGGTAAATCAGATGTTTATTGAAAAGTACCTTAACTAAGGGTAGTTTTGAAACCAAGTATCCATCATACATACTTTCATGATTTATTAACTATAGAGGAAAGTCCAATTAGATATACCTATTTGTAATGTCCATGGAAAGAAAAGTTTGACTTATTTTCATTCATGGATACATCAGACAAACATAATCGTAAAAATATCATTTAATGCTATGTGATGTGTTCCTCGCTAATAAAATATCAAATTTCCTTGAGATTTTGATTAAATACAAATATTGGGAAGAATATATATACAAATTCCTTCAAATGTACTTGTAAAAATATTGATATGTTATGAAAATAATTTCCAACAAATTCATAATCGAATGAAGAATACTTATGTGACAAAAGTCTTTAAATTTTTCAAAAATGTTAAAACACATAAATGGCTTTGGTAAAAAGATAGAAAATGAGTTAGAATAAATAATTAAATTCAATTGTTGTTGAGGTTATAGTAGTATAAAATAAATTATGAATTCTATCATACAAACTTATTGGGTCGTCATATAGACACCACCGGATGGTGGTTCTCAAATGATCGATAATAGGTTTACTAGCACAATAAATTGTTAGAATAAGTGTGAGAAGATCATCATACGGATATTTTTTCACATGAAATCATCGAATAGAGAATAAGATTCCATATAATAAGATTAGTCAATTATTTCAAAAGTTTCTGAGTAGTTTCATGGGACAAAATATATTGAGCATTATTACAAAGACATCAATTTGTGTTTTATAAATCCATCAAAGGGAAGAAATAGATAATAAATTTTAGGTTTCATCAGTTAAAGAAAACATGAAAACCTATTGTGAACCCATCAAATGGAGTGAGTACCCTATGAATTTATGTGGTATAAAAATTTAAAGTGAAGATAGATAATGGATTCTAATCCATGGAAACATATGATATTTTTTGAAGCATCTCGACAGTCAGAGGAAAATGTTTTTGAAGAGTTTCTGAGATGTGCCTAATTTTTTTTAAAGTGACATCAAACAAAGCCTAGCTGGATGGAGGAACATGTTATAGAGTTTTAAAGGATGATATTTTCAATGAACTCTACAATTTTTGTAAAGTTAATAATTTTGATGATGTTTAGATTATATTTCAATATTCCAATAATCATGAAGGAATTTTTTGATTCTAGAAGTGTTAAAAAAAATT
This sequence comes from Viscum album, assembly GCA_963277665.1. NCBI lineage: Eukaryota > Viridiplantae > Streptophyta > Magnoliopsida > Santalales > Viscaceae > Viscum > Viscum album. Next base: position 1,545,432,955 of record OY728130.1, read on the forward strand.
CATTGATGTTTCTTAAACTATGATTCAAGGAAATTTGAGGGTGTTTCAGAAATTGTAGATTATTCCAAAATGTTTTAGAAGATTTATGGAAAAATAAAATGATATAGAAGTTTGAAATTAATGTTTGATCTAGGAGGGTAATGATATTTTAGTTCCCATATAAATTCACCAATATAAAGGGGCTACTATATCCATATAAATGTATGTGGAAAAAATTGTTCACATGGGAAAGATTGGAAGTAATAAAGTATTTGTGATATAAGAAAGAGAAAACCACAAATATTGAGATCTATTATTATTATGGTTGAAGTTTTGGTACCAAAAATATATGGGGGTATAGGAAAGAGTTATAACATCAAAAAAAACTAAAGCACTGGATGAATAAAATAAATGATCAGATGAGTTGCCACTAAATAAACATTCATTAGAATGACTATTTTGAATGAAAAAGTGTCTAAATTAAAGAAGAAGAGGAATCAATTAGATATCATATAATGTTTCCATATCAAGTGGTGATCAATAAAATAAATAATAATAATAAGAAATGTCATATGAACTTTCATAGAACAAACACCACTAGAGAAAAATAAATGGATGCATAGGATCTAACAACTAGTTATATATGAAGGAGAAAGAAAGAAAAAACTTTATTTTGTTTCTATGAAAAAGAATAAAATTTCAACCAAACTAACATCAGATGAACTATATTAGATTGATTAGAATAGAAATAGAAACTGGATGGATATGATCTTGATAGGTAGAGAATAATGAAATTCATACCATCAAATGGGTAATAAAGTTAACAATTTCTTACTAGAAGAGAAATAGAGGAGAAGAAAAAAAATAGCACTATTACATCCTCCAGATGTATCAATAGGTGGATGACTTTAATGGAGTTATAAATTATCTTAATAATAAGTTGAATATTGTCTTTAGAGGAAGTATAAATAACTATTAGGGTATGACAACCCTGCTTTCTATTAAAACCTAAACATGCTTTATTACATATAACTTCACTTGATACAACAAATAAGATCGAGAGGTTTAGTGTCTTTGGGGCTTAGGATCATTACATAAAAACTTTAAACTTTAAATACAACATCTTTATTGAAAACTTCCTTTACATGACCACTACATTCCTTCGTACTTAGCATTGCATGGGATAACCTGAGGACATGCATAAGAAAAGGGTGAGCTATAAAGCCCAGTAAGGGAGTACACAATGAATAACATGAGGAGTTCAATACATGTTAGGCAATAGGAATATCAATAGAGAATAAGAGTAACATGAACATAAAGGCATTATAAAGCATGATAATCATAACATGGAAATGTGGCAACAACACTTAACATTGAATTAGCATGAGCCAAGGCTCATTGCACATGGAGCATGAGTAAACCCTCATTTCACTTGAAGCACGAGTAAACCCTCGTTGCAATTGAATTAGCATGAGTCAACACTCATTGCACATGACTTATCATGATACTATACTTTACCCAATGCATTGGAGCGCTATAAGGGCGCACCCTTCTTAAACATTTCATTTCATGCATAAGTGTGCCACATGGATCATAAAACATGGATTCATAAAACATAATCATTTATTCCATGATAAAGGAATGTGGAATTAATACATGAAACTTTATAATCAATAAGTAAATGTGCATAAAGGTGAATACCCTTGATGGAGAAATGGGCATGGTATTCACTACACAATGATATTGGCTTAGAAAATCGGTGTGATTTCGGAAGCGTAACGGCGTGACATAAGAATTCATAAAAATGGTTGATGAGAGAGAAAGGGGTTCCTCATCATATTTACATGTAATGGAAAGTAAGGAGGTCATATAGATACATTTCCTAACAGTTGAAAAGGAATTTAGATTCATGATACAAAAGTATTTCTTGAATATAAAAGAGGATAAAAAAGTTCCTTTCGGAATTTCGGCATAGTAACGGGTGTACATGGGAGGCATTTAATGAGAGAGAAAGGGGTCTACCATCATTAAAACAATAAGAGGGCAGTATGGGGGAGGTTCGAAACCATACCCCAACATTCATAATTGAAATTAAAAGGGAAATACAACTTAAAAAAATTGACAAAAATGAGAAAGGAAGAAAAAACCCTTACTTGGAAGTGTGCTTCCAAAGGCTAGAGAGAGGCTTGTGAGAGGCTTCTTGGGAGCTTGGGGCACCTTGAGAGGATTATAGAGAGAGTATCGTAGAGTATGGACGAACTAAAAGGGCTTTGAGTGAGGAGGAAGTGGGAGCTTGGGTGGGTTTATATAGGAAAGGAGAGGGAATTCTTTATTATTTAGGTTTGGGACCCCTTATATTAAAATAATCCAAACCAAAAACCATCCCATGGTATTTGCCCATGGTTTCTGAAAAAGGAAAGAGGAAAACAATATTTTACAATGAAAAGGTCTGAACTTTTTAAAAAAAATAGGGTTGCTTATGTGGAGGTGAGTCACCCTCCCATGGAAATTAATTTAAAAAGGCAAAGTATTGAATAAGTCTTGAGGGCTCCATTAATGCTTTGAAAGGTAAGTCAAACAAACCCAAAACCTCATTATTTTAATTATAAAAAACATATTGTCCGAACAAAAGGATTATGGTATTTTATTACATCACCATTGGGTCATTATGATGTCATAAAACACATTATATATTTAAATGGTATTTAATTTTTACCCAAAAATTTGACTGTCTCAGAAAATTATGAAAAATTCACCATTGGATAATTTCGACGTCCTGATTCCAAAAATAATATTTATTTTATCTAAATAATTTTCTAAATATGTGAATTTTCACTTTTAAAATAAAAACCGACATTTATAAAAAATTCACGGGTTTTGACAGAAATGGCTTTCAAACCTTAATAAAAAATTTAATTGCATTCATAAAATTATAAGATCATTTATATTTAATAAAAATTAATTTAATATTAATAATAATATTTTATTAAAATATTATTTAATTCAAAAATCCTTTAATTTAATAAAATATAATTCTTAATTAAATAATAACTAAAAACACCATTTATACTTTAAAAACTAATTAAAATGTATCAAAAATGACTAGAAATTATATTCATTATTATATACAAAAATAATGTACATGAACATGGTGCTACTTATTTGTTACATAACCCCTTAAAATAGCCGCATAAGACCTAAGGGTAAGGTATGCGATGGTGACAGACTCTTGGGGCGGCTCGGATAACATCGCTCGAGTGGTAATCTCTATCAACATCCACTTTTCCCGTAGACGGTCCCGTTCAAGCTTGACATAAAGAAGCTCAGATTAGGCTTGGTCAAGGGAGAAGCTCAAAGACGCCACCTCTTTTCCGAGCTCCGACAAATGGGTTTCATAAGGGAAAATTCTACTAGATGAGGCCATCTCTTCCTTTGTCTGAGTAGAAATGGGTTCGTTAAAGGCTTATATTTATACTACTCAGATGATCACTGTTCAATGGCTATAAAAGTAACGGTCAAAAATCTTAACGTAAAACTAAAGAAGTTGACATCTTATAAAAACACTTTTCATAAAGAAACATTTAACTGGATCAAGAGGGATTTTCCATTAATTAAACTTTGGGTCGTTACAATATTCCCCCCTTAAGAAATTTCGCCCTCGAAATTTTCTTTTTCCCACACTAAAACAAATGTGGGTAACTCAGCTTCATCATATCCTCCGACTCCCAAGTTGCTTCTTCAAACTTGTGGTTTCTCCACAACACCTTGACGAGGGGCATTGTCTTATTTCATAGAACTTTTTCTCTATGATCTAATATCTTCACTGGTTGCTCCTCATAAGAAAGATCATCTTCCAATTGTACCACCTCGGAAGAGAGTACGTGTGAAGGGTCTGGTATGTACTTCCTTAAGAGGGATACATGAAAGACATCATGCACCTTGGCCATAGTAGGTGGAAGTGCTAGTCGATAGGCCACATCCCCAACACGATCAAGAATCTCGAAGGGGAAGATGTACCTTGGACTTAACTTCCCTTTCTTTCCAAACCTCATGACCTTCTTCCACGGAGATATGCCTAAAAACACCATGTCTCCGACTTTAAACTCAAGGTCTCATCGACGATTATCTTCATAACTCTTCTGTCAAGTTTGGGCTGCCTTGATATGCTGCTGAATGGTTTTCACCTTCTCCACCATTTCTTCGACCATTTCTGGTCCAAGCAGCTTAAGTTCACCGACCTCATCCCAACATGTCGGTGTTCTACACCTTTTCCCAGACAGGGCTTCATATGGTGCCATTTGGATCCTTGAGTGGAAACTATTATTATAAGAGAACTCAACCAGAGGAAGATGTTGATCCCATCCTCCTTTAAAGTCCATTGAGCATGCTCTCAACATATCCTCAATTGTTTGGATAGTCCGCTCGGATTGGCCATCAGTTTGAGGATGATAGGCCGTACTGAAGTTCAGTTCAGTATTCGGAACTTGTTGAAGACTCTTCCAAAACATAGAGGTGAATCTTGGATCTTGGTCAGAAACAATAGATAGTGGTACTCCATGCAACTGTACCACATCCCTGATATATATCTGTGCGAGTTGATCCAAAGAGAAATCCTCTCAAATAGCAGTGAAGTGTGCAGTCTTTGTAAGACAATCCACAACAACCCAGATTGCATTGTTGCCTTTGGATGTCCTTGGAAGTCCAGTGACAAAGTCCATGGTGATGTTCTCCCATTTCCATTCTGGTATGGGCAATGGTTGCATCATCCCCTTAGACTTCTGCCTCTCTGCCTTCACTTGCTGACACACCAGGCACTTTGATGTATATTCAGCGATCTTCTTCTTCATATTATCCCACCAAAAGTTTTCTCGGAGATCTCGATACATCTTTGTGCTCCCTGGGTGAATAGAGAAATTTGAACTATGTGCATCATCCAAAATTTCCTTCTTCAGCTCCGAACTTGATGGAACACATAGTCTCTTCCCAAACCGCACAATTCCTTCTTCATTAACACTAAACTCTGAGGATTTTCCCTTTTTGATAGCTTCCAATTTTTCTTGGATTCCCGCATCATCCTTTTTAGCATCCTTTAACCTTTCCAAAAGAGATGGTTGAGCAATCATTTGTGAAAGGATTGATGATGTTCCCTTCTTTATGATTCCCACAACCATCTTCATTAAGTCTAAGAAGATTGGATCCTTCTCAATTCTCATCATTGATAGAATCGCTGGATCCTTTCTACTTAGGGCATCTGCCACCTTGTTCACTTTCCCAGGGTGGTAATGTATTGAATAGTCATAATCCTTGATCAGCTCTATCCATATTCTCTGGCGCATATTAAGCTCTTTCTGTGTGAATATATATTTAAGACTCTTGTGGTCAGTATATATCTCACATTTCTCTCCATAGAGATAATGCCGCCAGATTTTCAAGGCAAAGATCACCGCCGCCAACTCCAGATCATGCGTTGGATAGTTTCGCTCATGGATTTTCAACTACCTTGAGGCATAGGATATCACTTTATCATTCTGCATCAGCACACATCCTAAGCCCTTCTTTGAATCATCACTGAATACCACAAAAAGCTCCCCACTTGTGGGTAATGTGAGCACGGGTGCAGTGATAAGCCTCATTTTCAACTCCATGAATCTTTCTTCGCATTCATCACTCCAAGAAAACTTTACCCCCTTTCGAGTTATCTTGGTAAGAGGGTTGGAAAATCGTGAGAAATTTCTCACAAATCGTCGATAATATCCAGCTAACCCCAAGAAGCTACGGATATCAGTTACCGATGTTGGCCTCGTCCATCCCTCAATTGCATCTATTTTGGAGGGGTCCACAGATATCCCATTGCTTGTGATGATATGGCCCAAGAATGAGACCTCCTTCAACTAGAACTCACACTTGCTGTACTTGGCCTAGAGCTTCTCCTTGCGCAAAGTCTCCAGTACAGTTCTTAAATGCTCCTCATGGTCCTCCTTAGTTTTGTAGTATATTATAATATCATCTATAAAGACAACCAAATATTTGTCTAGGTAATCTCTAAAGACTCTATTCATCAAGTCCATGAATATTGCTAGAGCATTGGTGAGTCCAAAAGGCATTACTATGAATTCATAGTGCTCGTACCTTGTACGAAAAGCAGTCTTGGGGATATCTTCCTTCTTCACCCTTACTTGATAATATCCCAACTGCAAGTCCACCTTGGAGAAGTATTGTGCTCCACGCAGCTGATCAAACAAGTCATCGATTCTTGGAAGAGGATACTTGTTCTTTATCGTGATTTTGTTAAGTTCACGATAATCGATGCAAAGCCGCATTGACCCGTCCTTCTTCTTAACGAAGAGGACTGGTGCACCCCATGGTGATGCACTTGGGCGTATAAACCCTTTATCCAGATTCTCTTATAGTTGTTTCTTCAGCTCTTCAAGCTCAATAACAGCCATTCTATATGGAGTCTTGGATATTGGTAGCACCCCAGGTATAAGTTCAATTGATAACTCAACATCTCTTCTTGGAGTAAGACCAGGAAGTTCCTTGGGAAATACTTCAGCAAATTCCCTCACAATAGGCATTTCTTCAAGGGTGGTTTATTCCTTGGACTCAATCATCTGATCTAGATATGCGTTCTCATAAGGCAGTAATATCTATGCTTGAGATGATGGATCTAAAGGAGATTCATCTTCCTCCTGACACTTGTAAAGAATCGGGGGTCGATTCTCCATATGGAGTGTGATTTCCCTCTCCCGACAATTTATGTTGGCTCTATATAAGGAAAGCCAATCCATGCCAAGAATTGCATCAAATTTCACCAAAGGGAGTATGATGAGGTTCGCCAGGGAAATTCAATCCATAGATTATAACAGGGGAGGAATTATACTCATGGGATGCAATGATTGCCCCATTTTCTGTACTCACCGACATCTTTACTTCCATGATTTGTGGTGGTGCAGGGATTGTTCTGCTAAACTTTTGGGATATAAAAGAATGCGTAGAACCTAAATCAAAAAGTAAGTTCACTATTCTTGAATGAATAACTAGCGTACCTGTCACCACTTCATTGCCGGGGTTCACTTCAGCAGAAGTGATGGAAAAAGTTCTTCCTTGCTGTCTTGGAGGTTGCTGGTTGCCTCCGATAACCCTTGGATTAGGGAACTGATTTGCAAAATGACCCGGTTCTTTGCATTTGTAGCATTGAACAATGCGTTGAGGTTCGAATGGAGCGTTCCTCTCCTCTGTCGCAGCCGCGGGTCCTTCTTGCTGACAGTTAACAGCTAGGTGCCCTTCTCTTCCACACCTGAAGCATTTTCTTGTCCCCCTAAGGCAATTTCCAGGGTCATTCTTTCCACACTTTTGGCAAGTGGGGTGCTGGAACTTCTTAGCGCCGTTGGATTTATCCATCGGACCACCAGCATTGAAGTCCACCTTACGCTTCTTGTCCCCATGATACCCCTGTGATTCTCCGATATCCATTTCAACCTTGAGGGCACATCGGAAAATTTCCGCATAGCTGTCGAAGTCACGGATCGCTAATTCTTTCCACAAGCTAGGCTTCATCCCACCAAAGAAGCAGTCAACCTTGCATTCGGGGGTAACAACAAAGCCGGAAGCGTATCGTGCAAGCCTTGTGAAGTTTTCCTCGTACGCTCCCACAGATTATTCATCTTTCTGCTTGAGGGAAAGGAAGACCCTTTACATCTTAAGACGGAGGGTGCACGGAAAATATTTATCGAAAAACATCTTCCATAATTCCTTCCATTCCAATGCCTCGATCTCCTCCTCAGGATTTGTATTTTTGATCAACGTCCACCATTGATCAGCTTCACCCTCCATAGGATAAGCTGTCAGGAGAACCTTCTCTTGTTTAGAACATTGAAGGATAGAGAAGATCTTTTCAATGGAGTTGATCCATTGCTCAGCGATCGTGGGATCAGATGATCCACTAAAAGTAGGAGGCCTTTGTCTCATGAAGCTCTCGGTAGCGACTTGTTCTTTCTTAGGGGGGGGGGGGGGGTTGAACGTTCCTCTTGACCCGTGTTTCTATTCAAAACTTGAGTTAGCTGAGAGAGAAGCATGACAAAGTTCGCGATTCCCGCTCCCATTGGATTGGGAATCTCATTAGTACAATCATCACATTGATCTTCACAACGATTCTTAGCCCGAGTTCTCCTATTACCGACCATTGGCTGGAATAAAAGGAAAGTTAGGGGTAACACATAAAGGGTAATCCAAAGACAAAAGTTGATGACTTATAAATAAACTTTAATCTCTTTAACTCATGAGTCTATAGGATTCAATCCAGGCTTTTCATGATCCTCCTTCTAACATATATTCTTAGGGTCATTTTTCCCTTAATAAGGGTTCATACTAAGATTGTGAATTTATCAAAACATATCCCCCGGGAGTGTCGTAACCAAGAGTGCAGCAAGGCCCATTGTCGTGCACCAGTTCCCGTTCGAGTCTAGCTCAAAGTGGTGTTTCCCGGTTTTACCCCTAGGATACATCTGTGCCAGAGCCGCCTCTACCTGCTCGTATCCAGACAGGGATTTATTTGTTTGATAAACCACTTACTTAGTATTTACCAAAACTTAGGGATGTTTTTATTATACTTAGTCTTGTATCTAAGGCTTTACTAGGGTTTCCTAATCCCAAAAATAACTAAACCTATCCTTTGATACCAACTATGACAACCCCGCTTTCTATTACAACTTAATGATGCTTTATTACATATAACTTCACTTGCTAAAACAAAGAAGATCGAGAGGTTTAGTGTCTTTGGGGCTTAGGATCATTACATAAAAACTTTAAACTTGAAATACAACATCTTTATTGAAAACTTCCTTTACATGACCACTACATTCCTTCGTACTTAGCATTGCATGGGATAACCTGAGGACATGCAGAAGAAAAGGGTGAGCTATAAAGCCCAGTAAGGGAGTACACAATGAATAATATGAGGAGTTCAATACATGTTAGGAAATAGGAATATCAATAGAGAATAAGAGTAACATGAACATAAAGGCATGATAAAGCATGATAATCATAACATGGAAATGTGGCAACAACACTTAACATTGAATTAGCATGAGCCAAGGCTCATTGCACATGGAGCATGAGTAAACCCTCATTGCACTTGAAGCATGAGTAAACCCTCATTGCACTTGAATTAGAATGAGTCAACACTCATTTCACATGACGTATCATGATACTATACTTTACCCAATGCATTGGAGTGCTATAAGGGCGCACCCTTCTTAAACATTTCATTTCATGCATAAGTGTGCCACATGGATCATAAAACATGTATTCATAAAACATAATCATTTATTACACGATAAAGGAATGTGGAATTCATAAATGAAACTTTATAATCAATAAGTAAATGTGAATAAAGGTGAATACCCTTGATGGAGAAATGGGCATGGTATTCACTACACAATGATATTGGCTTAGAAAATCGGTGTGATTTCGGCAGCGTAACGGTGTGACATAAGAATTCATAAAAATGGTTGATGAGAGAGAAAGGGGTTCCTCATAATATTAAGATGTAATGGAAAGTAAGGAGGTAATATAGATACATTTCCTAATAGTTGAAAAGGAATTTAGATTCATGATACAAAAGTATTTCTTGAATATAAAAGAGGATAAAAAAGTTCCTTTCGGAATTTCGGCATAGTAACGGGTGTACATGGGAGGCATTTAATGAGAGAGAAAGGGGTATACCATCATTAAAACAATAAGAGGGAAGTATGGGGGAGGTTCGAAACCATACCCCAACATTCATAATTGAAATTAAAAGGGAAATACAACTTAAAGAAAATTGAAAAAAATGAGAAAGGAAGAAAAATCCCTTACTTGGAAGTGTGCTTCCAAAGGCTAGAGAGAGGCTTGTGAGAGGCTTCTTGGGAGCTTGGGGCACCTTGAGAGGATTCTAGAGAGAGTAGGGAAGAGGTTGGATGAACTCCAAGGGCTTTGAGTGAGTAGGAAGTGGGAGCTTGGGTGGGTTTATATAGGAAAAGTGAGGGAATTCATTATTATTTAGGTTTGGGACCCCTTATATTAAAATAATCCAAACCACAAACCATCCCATGGTATTTGCCCATGGTTTCTGGAAAAGGAAAGAGGAAAAAAATATTTTACAAGGACAAGGTCCAAACTTTTTTAAAAAATTAGGGTTGCTTATGTGGAGGTGAGTCACACTCCCATGGAAATTAATTTAAAAAGGCAAAGTGTTGAATAAGTCTTGAGGGCTCCATTAATGCTTTGAAAAGTAAGTCAAACAAACCCAAAACCTAATTATTTTAATGATAAAACACATATTGGCCGAACATAAGGATTATGGTATTTTATTACATCACCATTGGGTCATTATGATGTCATAAAACACATTATATATTTAAATGGTATTTAATTTTTACCCAAAAATTTGACTGTCTCGGAAAATTATGAAAAATTCACCGTTGGATAATTTCGACGTCCTGATTCCAAAAATAATATTTATTTTATCTAAATAATTTTCTAAATATGTGAATTTTCACTTTTAAAATAAAAACTGACATTTATAAAAAATTCACGGGTTTTGATAGAAATGGCTTTCAAACCTTAATAAAAAATTTAATTGCTTTCATAAAATTATAAGATAATTTATATTTAATAAAAATTAATTTAATATTAATAATAATATTTTATTAAAATATTATTTAATTCAAAAATCCTTTAATTTAATAAAATATAATTCTTAATTAAATAATAACTAAAAACACCATTTGTACTTTAAAAACTAATTACATTGTATCAAAAATGACTAGAAATTATATTCATTATTATATACAAAAATAATGTACATGAACATGGTGCTACTTATTTGTTACATAACCCCTTAAAATAGCCGCATAAGACCTAAGGGTAAGGTGTGCGATGGTGAAAGACTCTTGGGGGGGCTCGGATAACATCGCTCGAGTGGTAATCTCTATCAACTTCCACTTTTCCCGTAGACGGTCCCGTTCAAGCTTGACATAAAGAAGCTCAGCTTGGGCTTGGTCAAGGGAGAAGCCCAAATATGCCACCTCTTTTTCGAGCTCCAACAAATGGGCTCTGTAAGGGGCAATTCTACTGGATGAGGCCATCGCTTCCTTTGTCTGAGTAGAAATGGGTTCGTTAAAGGCTTATATTTATACTACTCAGATGATCACTATTCAACGGCTATAAAAGTAACGGTCAAAAATCTTAACATAAAACTAAAGAAGTTGACATCTTATAAAAACATTTTTCATAAAGAAACATTTAACTGGATCAAGAGGGATTTTCCATTAATGAAACTTTTGGTCGTTACATAGGGACTTAAATATTGGACCATGTTTTCACTAGTATAGGTAAGATGATTGATTCAATCACACCTCCTAATTTGTAGGGACTCACACATGGATACGGAATTTTTTTATAACCATGCCACTTTATTAGAAAATATATCATAGTGTAGAATTCATGTAGTGGTCACCGCCATACTTGTAAAGGACTAGTCACCCTTATTAGTAGTGAAACTTGTAAAAATATTGTTTGGATTATTTACATGATTTCATATACCTACATACAATAAGGAAAGAAGAATAAGATAATTAGGATCCTAACTAGAAAATTATATAAAGGTATGAAAGGTTATGATATGATTAATGTTTCAAACACTAATTCATGCCCCACCCCCTCCCAATGTTAATTATATCTCTAAGATGTCCTCTCAAAAACTACTCATGTTACTGAGACTGAATTCACATTTTTCACTCCCAAATACTCTATTCTAAATGATCGTGCCTCTAAAACATACAAACCAATGAAATGAAAAGTCAACATAACACCTTCTATTGATGATCCTAGATATTAACCTACCTCTCCAAAAATATCATGTCAACCTCTATGTCGAACACACCATAGTCAATGATATCGTATTACCCATGAAGATACCAATGAAGCTATAATGTATATAATATATGATAGATTCTGTCCAACATTTTTGGAAGTGACCACCATTATACCACCTCAAAAAATTATTTAGCACCTTGAAAGGCCCTAAAAACCCATGATATAGATAATCCTCATACCAAAGCTTCATTTCCCCTGATGAGAAGAATCCACCTAGAACACATGGTCACTAGAATCAATCTCTAGAAGTATTCTCATATGGTATGAATAATATTTATAGTTTTCTGATACCACCATCATAGATTTCCAAACCATTAGGATCATATACATTGTAAATTGTACATTATACCACTTATGGTATAAGGATAGTAGACTCCACAACCTCAGTACTTCACAATCCATCCATCCAATGGCCCGAAGGCATTCTTTTTTTATTTATTTTTGATAATCCACCTTTCAAGGGGTGAGGTGGAACCCTTACAAGGCCCGTAGGTGTAAGTATTACATGGACCATAGGCCTTAAAGGAATTAATTTCCCATAGGCTTCAAACATTGCATACAACCTAGAATAACTACTTAGAACTGCTCCTCCCTAGCATCTTCATTGTGAATTAGATCTCCACCTTCACATGGCTATTCGTCTAGGCTATCCCGTGCATGCATAGGCTTTTCCTGAAGGCAGGTGCCATACCCTATCATTCTTGCAATCCATGTAGTTTATGTTTTGGTGAAAGTTCCTTGCTCATCCTCCTTATAGAGCTTGTTCCTTGTAGGTTTTATGGTTTGCATCTGCACTTAAGGTGGCCTGAAGACCTTGAGGTGGCACAAAGGCCTTACTGGGCTGAAGACTTGGGTGGCCTGATGGCCTTAAAGGACTTAGGGACCAAATCAGTGGCCCGAAGGCCCAAACGGGGAGAAATTCTTGGCAGCTACATTGTCTCTACAGTACCTGCTATAGTACTGCACAGTTCCCGCTACAGTGCTACTATAGTAACCCGAAAATTATGCCTCCGCCTGGATTTGATCCTGGGTCACCTGGATGAACTTAAGAGTCACCTAAACAATGTCACGAATGAAACCATATCAATGGATAATTGATCAATATTATTTTAGGAAAACTAAACTAAGGATAACTTCTTTACCCATGATATAAAAAGGATTAGAACACCTAATTTCAACATACCCCCCCCCCCCCCCAGTGTTTGGATGGTTTTCATTGTCTTACCTTCTATCTGGGTATGATAAGAAATATTCAGGTGTAGTTGGGAGCTAAAAATATTCTCAAAATACTCCTCGTATTCAAGAGGTGAATCAAGGGTCCTAATAAAATATGATGGTACTTGGTACCTAATGGAGACTCACCACTTCATTTATGTATAACCTTTCTAGAACATACATGACACTCAACTTCTGAATCACAAAAAATTTGTTGGACATCATCAATAGATCAACAATCTATGAAACAAAATAATTTCTTTTCAAGTATGGGGGAAAACTAGGGATAAATTATATAGATATGGCCTCTCACTTCCAAACTAATGCATTTAAAGGTAGTAATAACCATTTGAAATAAAAATATTTTCTACTTTAATATGATGTCAAACTAAACTCCAGGCCATGAACTCCACTACAAATCAATTCCTTATAGGTTAACAAATTCATATCCCTAAGACACAATAAATCATAGACACACTGGGATGCACCTCTATGGGTGAGTTTTTGAACTCATGGAATACTACCTCATGTATGACCATTAGAATATACAATCTCTCCTAAAAACAATAGATATTTTCTATCCTATGAAAAAAACATTTGGAGCGTTACCAGGACCAACATGGTCTCTTATCATCTGCACACCTAAGTCTTATCACCAAGACTCCACCATAGGAAATAATTATTAAGAATCTACAATAATTTGGTAGGGTTATCCCCTCTCATCGACCTCCTCGATAATAATATGTTCAGACACTAATTCCTCTATCACCCTCTAAGTATCCTCAGACTCTCAAACTTTATATCCTCAATACTTCCTACTGAGCATGTTGGACACAACATTCTCCATTAATTGGGTATAGAATATACCAAAATCATAATACTTATGAAAATCTATCCACCTCTATTGATATATATTTAGATCCTATTGAGTGATAACATACCCCAGACTCTTTTAGTCAATAAATACCACAAAGCACTCACATATGAGGTGATTCCATCACAACATCAGGGAAAGGTATCATCACACCAACTCCATGTCATGGTAGGTATATTTATTCTCATGAATACATAACTTCATGGACCCATAAGAGTTCACTTTCCTTTGTTGCATCAAGATTCATCCAAACATATAAGGGAAGAATTATAAAATAATTCAAACATCACCCCTTCCTATGACAACCAAACCACTAGGTACTAGTCAATATCTCTTTTGGGTAGTCAATCACTTTCTATAACTGATCATCCTAGATGAAATCCTAGTCCTTCCAAATTAGGATTATTAATGGGATTACTATTATAATCAAATTTTGATACAAATCACTGATAATAGGCCACATGAACAAGAATATGTGAACCACTTCCATGCTCTGGGTTTCTACCTAAGAAATAACTCCCTCAATCATTATCGGGTCCATGGGAACACTATTTTGAGAAACTATATGTCTAAGGATGTTTTCCAATAATGTTAAAAAAATTCTCTAAAATAAAATCCCAGAGATATTATGGTATCAAAGAACGTATAGGAAAACTCTTAGGTTCTCATTATACTCCAAATCTCACTTTGTATATATGAGGATGTTTTTAATGAAGACATCTATGATCTAGTTATGAAACTCATAGAAAATAGATTCCATGTGCCCCATAAACATAACTAGTTTTTTCATGACACCAAATTATTGACTATGAACTTGAAGTTTCCACACTTGTACTAGATAGATTTCTTAAGGATATCATCCTCCATTATCCTCAACTAATGATATCCAAACCAAAAATTGATCTTCAAAAACTAACCATATCCCATCACCTTGTAAAAAATGATCATCAATCTTCAAGATATGGTAATAGTTCTTAATAATCACCTAATTCTACCTTTGGTAGTACAAACACATCCTTAGACCACTATCATCCTTTATGGTGAATAACACTAGAGCACCATAAAGTAATACAATAGTATGAATGAACCCATTCTAAATAAAATAATAAATTTTTATCCCCAATTCTAGTACTTCTTTAGGTTATATATAATATGGTTCAATTGAATTCAAATATACTCTAAGTGGTAACACTATCACAAAATCAATATCACGATAAGTGAGTTGTTTCACATACTAAACTAGAAATAAATTTAGGAACATCCCAATAAATTTGGAAACCTTCACTATTTGATCGTTCATTGACAACTTTTATAATTGATATAGAAAATACTCTATAGGTCTTGCACCCATCTAATAATCCTTCTCACAAAAAAACATCTCTCATCAACCTTTCACATCAGAAAATCATTATCCACTTGAATCAATTTACTTATACATACATAAAACTAATATAATTCATTACAATGTTGAAATTTTAGGGATTTATCTATATTAATAAGAATTCACCCATCAACTGATGTTTCCCCATCATTAGTCTTCACCCTCAGCACACACCAAATAACATTTCTAGAAATCCAACTATAGTGGATAACACAAATAGAATTAAAGTATATCCTCTTCCAATCCTAATTCTTGGAAAAAATGGTGAAATTAAAGATTGTAATGATACAAAACCAATCATGTAAAAAAAGTTATATGATAAGTTGATCATACATTATACAACCTATGTAATTTTCACCTTTGTATAATTCATCAAGCCATGACTGCCTCCTTTGACCCATTACTGATGTCCCACAAGACAACACTCATGTCTAGGTATCTGAGGACAAGGAGTAACATGAGGCTGACCTATACCACCCCATCCCCTCTAGGCAGAATCTGAACTTACTAACCAAGATTCTAAACATGCAATGTAAGTAACTATTACTGATACAACCTTAATAGAAGCTACTACTTTTGTGGCTAAAAATGGTCTGGACAACCCATATCATTCAAACCTCCCTGAGCAGTTTGGGATTGAGATTAATGGTGACCATGATCCTTATAGATATAGTATATTAATCCCTCTTTAGGTGTTTTATAACTATTATCCCCATTTTAGTGAGAAACTGAACTTTTAGGTCTTCTCTCTTCCAATTGAAACCTTAGTTTTCTTGATATCCATGATTTCTTGAAGGTATACTCATCGACAGAATCTTTGGAACACACTATGAAGGAACTTTCCCTATTAATGAACTCTATTAATCACTTCCACCTTTTTTTTACCTCTACATATGCAGGAATCATAAATTTGGTGATGAAATATCATATTTATAGATGTAGCGCATCTTAAAGGTGTCATGTTCAAGAATAATCCAAAAAAGGTCAAGAGAGAAGAAATGAAGGTCCTTGAACTTGTCCCCGAGCTCATGCCAAGTCATTTTCACTTTTCAAAGGGATAAAAAATATTTCTTATTTTCTTCTAACATCATAAACTATAAGATCTCAAAATGGAACATCTTTTGGAAGTTAGTCCATGAAACATTAACCTCCTTATATTCTCATTTATATAACATTCACCACTAATGCACCATCCCCTTATCTAATTGATTGAAAAAAAACTCAATGCTCTTCTTAGTACCAAATTATAATAAAGGATAACATGATATCCTCTAAAAAATTTACCATCTCCCAATAATAGATGCTTCCCTCACACATCTCCAAACTTTGTTGTTGGATGTCACGCAATTTATTTTTTCATTAGTCTTCCTCCTCAGTTATATTAACACTCAAATGATAAATTGAATCATCCTATCAAAAAAAATCCTCATTGAACTGTAAGTGTAAGATAAATAAGATCCATTTCTAAAAAGAAGCAATAGAGTAACTTTAAGCCTAGTGAAATGGATTTTAATTAAATTCAATCACAAGGTCACCCCATTCAATCACAATTACACAAAATCATGATGAATATACCACTCCTAATTCTATACCACATTAGAAGTGTCACTTATCTTATAATATTAATATATTTAGGGCCCTTACATTAGATCACATGGGCCACTAAAATCATATATCTCAGCTGGTCTCCCTAACACATACCATGAGCGGAGACAACTAATGTTGTTTCTTTACCTGTCTATTAAAGCCTTAAAATTTCATGACCCCAAATTTCATCCTATATCTCAGTGAAATTCGTTTATAATGCTTTGTCATGAACCCCCCCCCCCTACTAGTAACCCTATTAGTACATCAACAAAGGGAATAAGTGACCCCAAAATCCCACCACTAATAGGCCCTATGTTAGAAATAAGTATCAAGGGTATAAAACATACAATTATAGGTATTTCCCTCAATAATATAAGTTGAGGACAAGAGATAAGATGAAAACCTTGATAAAAACCATATCATATAAATATAAAATATATATCATCTTCTAATTCTTATTAAAAATACAAAAAGTGGATTCAAAATAAAAAAAATACTGAGGGAAATCCCAACAATGAAAATCCATGGGAACTCAAACCTTTGAGATGATAGTGTCCATATGCATCTCTAAAACCATAATGGATACCTAAAAAATTATTTATATATAGGTTTATAATAACATGTATACTCAATAGGATCATACATATGGACTCTCATGAAAATTTGAGAAGAGCACACTAATTCTCTAGTGAATAAACAACAAAACCAACATGCATGTAAAAATGTAATCTAATCCATAATAAATGTCAATGAGGTTCACTCACCATGTAACATGATAAAATTGTCATATAATATCAGTAGAACATAATTAATAGTGTGATGTGTCCACTTTTACACATGTTAACCACTCTCATGTCCTGAAATCTAATGTCTTGTTCTCCTATCCATTCAATAATCCTATGAATATATCAAGGGTGGTATAGTATCATAAACCTGAAGGAAATCATCCTCATTTTATCCTCATAACAATAATGAACCCCAACACACATTTCATTAAAAACACTGATATAATTATCCATCATCACAAGGAATCGCTATCAACTAATACAACAACATGAGGCTTCACTACGAACAAGTCTATCAATAAAATGAACCACCACCAATTAATTAGTTGACATGTGGCATCTACTCAAAATAAGATATCATCAATATAAACCTCTAGGTAAGAGATAGAAAAGGAATAGGTATAGTCGGCCATCCACCCTTTCCAACTTGGATGTTGGGGAAAACACTCAGAACAAAAAAGAATTTCACATTTTTATAGATATCCAAATTGGGTGGGATGAATTTAGAAATCACATGAAAATAAATAGATAACAGTCACATATATTAACCAATATAAGGTTCCACATTAAACAACACTATAATAAACTACAATACTACAACATTATTATGTGACATTCACTTCCAAATTCTATAACTACTAAATAAAACCCACAATACAAAAAACCACACACACAACCCATGCATATTTTTTTATTCTCAATATCTATCAAATTCAGGATTTACTAATATAATAACTGAGCATCATTTAATAAACATATAATTCAATATATGGGGAAAAGTCACTCTCCAGTACACCCCATGATTAATTTCAACTACTAAACATTTGGTTACAAATCATATAGACATTAAATTCATTAATCAATTGAAACATATTGAATTAAAACCCTCACATATTTAATTTTATCCCAATTATTTAATTCCAACCCATGTTATTATAGTTTTATCATTTCTAACCTCATCTCATAGCTACCAGGGAAAAAAAGCACACTCTGTGACATTACAACCTATTTGTCTCGCAACAACAATGCATCATCTTACTATAGGATCATCATAATGTATCAACCAATTAATATCAATATCCATCAACCAAGAAACAAAAAAATGACCTCAACATATCACCTGCCATACCAATCATAGCCACATTGCCTCAATATATTCCACACTGATCTAGTTATCACCATCGCCATATAATCCCTAAAATATCAACATAACCATAAGAAAATTTCAGTAAGTTCCTCAGCACATGTAGTAGCATATTTTAGTATCTATATTTTCTATAATTTTAGTTAAAAGAGGTAATTTAAAACATTTATTTACCACATACAAGGGTAATTTCATAGAAATTACATATTTGAAAAAAAAATAGTTTATTATAATATTTTTTTCATAACCACTTATGAATGGTGATTTCAAAAAATCATTCATATTAGGGTTTAATAATTCACTAAATCTACAAAAACCACATGATAATAATATTGATGATAAAATAGAGGAATAAAAATTAAAATAACATAAAATGGGTAAAGAATTATGATAATACCCTTCTTAATTAATTTCATTTAAACTAGTTCATTATAATATTTAGGTTAGTCCTTAACATCCACTCAATGTAAAACTATGGTATGTTAAAATCATAAATTTATAAAATAATGAAAAAAATCTTCCCCTACCTCAAACAAGGTCTTTGGAGTCGTTATGTAAGGAACATGTGAAGAGGGAATTTTTATAAGATCTAAATTGAACCAAAAAAGAAATAATATCCTGGAACACAATATTCCCCATTAACAACTCCCTAAATATCTCCCAATGTAAAAACTACCAAAACAATAGACTTTATTGGGATAATAATTTTAAGGGAAAAGTATGGTAAATAAAGGAAACTCACCTTACATTACCACAAACAAATCTTAAAATTCCATAGGTTAATTCCATATAAGAGGGTATGAATGATCTCCTAGAAATGAATCATGGATTCCCATGTAGTGACCCAACCCTAAATAGCCCAGAGCTAGTGTCTTCTATCAATTAAATTTCTATGATTACAAGGAATCAAATCCCAAAGTACCAAGAGTTTATTAGTCTTCGTAAACTTGATACATGCATGAGAAAATAATACAATAATTACAATTTAATTTTTTTTATTATTTCTAAATAAATAACCTCTAGGATAACTCTAATTTATCAAGTAAATCACATTATATATTTCATAGTATGATTATTGGATTCATGGGGAAAGAAACATAATAAGGGTGTGATCAAATGCTCGGTAAGGGTAAATTATAGTGGTAACAATAATGAATCAATGAGAATAGTAATTCTAGCATGGTAAATAACTAAACACACATACCATATAATCAAAAAAACTAATAAGAAAGTTATTAAATAATATGGAATGGTAAATAACTATAAATTAATTCCATTTAAATAAATATATAATTAAAAAATAAATATGGCATTTAAAGAAACTAAAACACATTCCATTTAATCAATGAACTGAAAATGAAATGTATCCATTGATATCTCGACATAAAATCTCATGGATGAATAATAACTAAAAATAATTTAGGGAAATTATTAATTATGGGACATCATGACTAAGGCACATGAAAACCAATATCATCAAGACATTTCATAAGATGGTTTAAAACTATGAGTAGAAACTCGTCAATACTACTTGGAAAAAAACTCAAAGGGTTTTTCTCCAACTAATTTCATCTCATGAGACTACTGATACATTGATGGGTTTTCATTAACTGGTCCCCTACCCATAGTTACTGCATTAACTGGTCTCAAACCCATAGGTCTTGCATTAACCATCACCCAACCCTTATAGTGCATGTCCAAACCATTTAAATAAAAAAAGGGCCTTATAAAATATTCATATTAAATAAAGGATATTATCTTATCAATATTTCCCTAAATAATCAAATAAATTTCAAATTTAAAACCATATGAAAAATTGAATATGGTTTATGCAATAATCATATCCATGAAAAATGAAATGGATATTTAGGGTAAATTCAGTTTCAAATGATCATAGGGACTTAAATATTTCAAGGGGATTAAAATAAATCAAGGAAGTGAATGTGAATATTATCCTTGTAAAAATAAATCATAAACCATCCATAAGATGAAATAGGATGGTATCAATATAACATATCCCAAGTAGAGTGTTGTTTTTTTATGAATATAAATACTATAAAAAGATCTTTTAAAAACATTCTTGAGGAAAATATCCTTTTGTTTTGAAAAACCTTTTGAAAAACCCATTTATTTGAAAATAAATTTAAAAAATATTAAAAAATTAACTTTTTAAATATGAAAAGGAAGCTTCAAATAAATGATGGTAGGTAAATCTTTATAAGTCATACAAGGTAAAATAACATTCCTTTTGCATGGTAGAAAAATTCCTTGTTTGGAAAACAATAAGAAGGTTCATTTGAAAATATTAGTAAAATATAAAAAGGGTAAAATTATCTTTAAAAAATAATTCTAAAAACATTTTAGAAATTTTTTTAATAAAACATGGTATTTAGAAGAAAATAGGTTATACGACTAAAGAGATAAATAATGTCGGGTATTTTGAAAAACATTTTCTAAATTATTTTGAGTACCAATGAGTGGTGAAATTGTAATAATAAATGTAAAAGGTCATGAATAACTAGAAGAGAGAAAAATTAAATATTTTATTGAACAACGGTCACATAATTTCCTCAAATCAAACTACCACTAAAATATTATTAAAGTTATTGTTGAAGAAATTAATCTTTAAACATTCCAAAGAGTCTCATACCACTTTGAAACATTTTAAATCATAAACCTCATAAAGTAATAATATTAAATGAAAGTTTTAAATACCATGATCATAAATTAATTCATGATATATATAAATAAATGGTCATTAGATACACCACACAAAATAAGTAAGTGGTGAACATGACATTTATCTTACATAAGTAAAAACTAAGATGAAAATCCCTTACCTTGAGTCTTTCTTGTCTTGTGTGTCTTTATATTATTGAATAATAAACTTATGTTAATTATTTAATTGATTTAGAAAAATTTTCATGTTTATCGTTACTTTTATTTCACTTATTAAATTTTTTTAAACAACTACTAAGTCAATTAAGTTTATGTCGGGTGTTTTGACCAGATTTGGTTTATATGTCAAAAATAACTTATATTGGTCAACTATGGTCAAAGAAGTCATTATATAACACATACAAAATAATAATTTTGACATAATTATAATATTTATACATAAATTGTTCTTTTAAAATCAATCATTAAATATTTTTATGAAAAATGAACCAACGTTACAATCATAGAGACAGTAGGTCATATGTACTCGTGAGTAATGTTCCCATTTTTCAATGATCATTGTAAAAAGAAGGTAAGTAACTTAAATATTTCTATAATTATAATTATATAATAAATACCATATTATTTAATCTTATATATATATATATAATTCTTGTGATGTAAAGGAAATCACATCGTGTCGAGGAGGCGGTAGTCCACACATCCACGAATGACGTTATCACTTTTTAAGAGTGTGAAAGGTTAATAAAGAAAATGATGTATTATATTTACATGAATTTAATTATGTAATTAATATAATATATAGGTTGTTTATTTCATATATGTTTAATTAAAAACATCCTTCATATGTTCCATGTATATTGTTAATGAATCACATCACTTTAAGGAGGCGGTAGTCCACACTTCCACAAATGATGTTATCATCTTTACACCAAATGGAATGTATAAGGGTAAAAGAATTAAATCAGAAAAAAGTAATAATAAATATCATATATAAATATATTTTTCATCATAATTTCTACCATGATATGTGGAAGGAAAAATAAAGAATCATCATTTTGTGAGGCAGTAGTTTTTCACACATGTAAACAGTATATTCGTTATCCATTAAATGGACGTGCATGTAGGTGTAGGTAAAAACCATAGCCTAAAAAATCCTACTATATTTAGAATAAATTTTTTTATAAAAGTATGTAATAATAAGTGTTTATGGATTGGATAATAGAAATTAAACTAAAAATCTTGAAGAAGTTTGGTACGTATTATTTGGGTGACTCCTTTTGTTTTTCACCAAAGGGATTCCTCGGATTGATTTATTCCCACTGGGGGGATTCTAGGATGAGTGTAGGTATATTGAGGAGAAATTTTTATAGATCTTTTTTGATCCAAAATGGATTGAGATGTGTGAATAAGTGGGAGGAGAAGCGGCCTTTTATAGTGGAGGGAGAGGACAGACTTGGTATTTTTTAAATTAATTATGTTTTCTCCAAGTGTAAAATGGACCATTATGGAACTTTATAGGTTTATTGGCCTAAATATGGCCATAAAATAGGTTTTGGACAAGTTTATATGATATTTCGGCCTTTAAGTTTAAGTTTTAGTACTTTGTTAATCTTAATGTTTCCTTAATAATTGTAATTAATTTTAATTTCCTTCACTAAAATTTTTGTTCAAAAACGAAGTTGAACTTATTAAAAATTAAAAATTAATCTTTTTCCAAATATGGAATCTATTTTTCCAATTTCCAACCATATAAGTGGCATAAATTAATTTAATTTTAATCCTATGAATGGGATGACAATGTAGGTTTTTAAAGTAAAAACATCTGAAAGTTTGATATATTTTATAGTCAATTTCAAAGTGAAAATGATTACTATGACCTAAATTAGATTAATTAGTAAAAATATGAAATAATTAAACCTTAAAATTAATTTAAAATATAATTTATCCTTATAAATAAATAGGATGAAAAAGAAGTTTCAAATTAAAATTCAATATTGTTTACTCTTTATTAAAAAAATGAAACTTCACATAAAAATACCAAATATTTACCCTAACCTAATTTTTATATTTAAATTTAAAATATAAAGTTTATTTCTATATATTAAATTCATAAATGTGTCACAATTGGATTTAAAATGGGTTCTCTATTAAAAATTGGTAAAAGTTTCTTAATAAAAATATTGATTTTCATGTGTAAAATTGGGTTTGTTCTTATCTTATTCCCATAAATCTATTGAATAAATATAAAAAATATATTATTAAATATAATATATATATATATATTATTAATATCACTCAATAAGTGTAATTAATTTAATCTATTAGAGTAAAACAACATTCTGAGCATAAAATATTCACTTTATATTCAATTGCATCTTATATTCATTTGTAGTTAATTTGTAACCAATTAATTAATTTTATATTTTTGTAAACCATAATTTTTATATGTTAGTTATTACTATTCATAACTACTAATTTAATGGATATATTATATAAAATAATGTATTATTTTTTGGTAAAACTCGGTTTTATGTGTAACGTAATCCATTGAAAAACCCGATGTTGCATATGTCGCATGCCAACTCAATATCGCGTGAATTGAAATCTATAGAATATATTAAATTTATTTACAATAGTAAATATATTATAAAGTCTCCAAATATTATATTCCCTTACACAATTTTTTCAATTTTCATACATGAGATCAAATACATGGTTCTTACTTTAGAATTTCAGGGTGTTACATTTTCCCCACCTTAATTAAATTAAATCCTATCAATTTAAACTCACTCATAGTGATAGATTATTTGATAATTACAATGTGTGAAATTCCACATCATGAGAAGGTTTCATAAAACATACCCTATAATAGAGATAATGTAAAGCATAATGGTCACATGGACTAACATATGACAAGGTCTCTAAGTAGAAGAACATTAGAGGAAAGTAGATATACATACTTGGAGGAAAAGTGTAAATATATATAGGGAGAAATTGAGTTCATCAATCACAAACAAGTGAATGATCAATAAAAATTTCAGGTCTTAAAATCCATAAATCTACGATTATTTAGAATTCCATCAGTTCTAAAAATAGGGTATTAGCATAATATTTTATTTCTAAGTCATTTTCCTAATGTTGGGTAATTAGATTACTAGCTGTGAATATAAGGAAATTTAGTTACATGATGCATTTTGATTTTATGTAAACAATTCCATCTTTTGGTTATGCTTTGATCAAATTTTAATTCATCCCTTACTTCAATAAATAGATATAAAAAATTAACATTGATTCTTGAACCACTAAAATAAACATTTAATGGATCGTAAGGCCTGTAAAATAGTGAAAAGTCTAACTATTTGTCTCTAACTATTTTCCAAATTCAATATATGGTTAATAAATTAATCTTTAAACCTAAAATGTACTTTTTTTGTTCATTATTAGTATCTATTCATCAAATTGTTTAACTAAAAACAATGGCATATTAACCAATACATTGTGTAGGTTAGTGGTTTCTGTGAAACCCTTATTGTCTTTTGGTCATGGGTTCAAGACCCACGGCCTTGCTGGAAATTATTGGTTGCCAACTGATATAAAGGTTGTCCATTTTTTTTAACAAATTAATATAATTTCCTAAATAAATATGATATAAATCCTTGAAATAATATTAATAACTAAATAACCTTTTAACTAAGGTTTTTAATGAAACCCTAACACATAAATACTACATTTATTTTCACATAGGTCCTTCATTGGTTTAAGGTTTATCCATAATATAATTTGTATGATTTCTAAATCATGACACCTTTGGTTTAATCTAGGTCATTAATTTTCATTCTCTATTCAAATCCTTTATAATGGTTTGTAAAGATAATGTGAATTATTCTAAGTAGATCCTCAGGGAGTGTCAAACCAGGTGCGCAGTAAGGCCCATTTTTGTGCACCAGGTTACATAGAGTCAGGCTCAACACACCTTGTTAGGGTTGTTACTCCTAGGTATATTTGTTCTAGAACCACGTCAATTTATAGTATCTGGTCAGGGATTTATTCTTATGAATACCCTCATAATCTCTACTTTACCAAAATTCTAGGGTGTTCTTCTACCCTTATCATCAAATTCTACCTTAGGAATATGTTCTATAACCTATTTTTCCTAAATATAGTTATCAAGGTTTCTACTAAACTTTCTTTGATACCAACTGTAGTGACTCAGCCCCAAATATCCCAGATCCGGTGTCTTATATCAATTACATTGTCATGATTACATGTAATTAAATCCAAAAGGACCAAGAGTTTAATAGTATTGGTAAACTAGATAAATACATGATAAAATAATACACTAATTAAAACATAATATTTTATTCATTATAAATAAATAACTTAGAGGATAACTCTAATCCATCTGGTAAATCCTTACATATATTTCATAGTACACTTCTTAGATTCCTGGGGAAATAAGAATAATAAGGGTGATCTCAAATGCTCAATAATGGTAAATTTTAGCATAATAAATTATGAATCAAGGAGAATAATAATTATAGCATGGTGAATAATTGAACACACATACTATATAATCAAAAAAATGAGAATAAAGTGAGTAAATAATATGGAAAGGTAAATAAATATAAACACATGTCATTCAAATAACTAGATTAGGAAAAATCAATATAGCATGGTAAGAAACTGAAACACATGCCATTTAATCAATGAACTAAAAATGAAATGTATCCTTGAATATATCGACACAAAATCTCATGGATGAATAATAACTAAAACAAATTTAGGGAAATGATTAATTATTAGATGTCATGTATAAGTCATATGAAAACCTATGGCATCAAGACACTTTACAAGTTCATTTAAAACTATGGGTAGAAACCTGTATATACTGCTTGGAAACAAACTCGAAGGGGTTTTCTCCAACTAATTTAATATCATGATACTATTCATGCATTAATGGCCTTTCATTATCTGGTCCCCAACCTGTAGATATTGAATTATTTGGTCTCTAACCCTAAGGGCTTGCATTAACTGTCCCCCAACCCGTATAGTGCATGTCCAAATCATTTAAATAAACCAAGTGCCATATAAAATATACATATTGAATAAAGGATACAGGTTTATCAATATTCCCCCAAATAATCAAATAACTTTAAAATTAAACACCATGTGAAAAAATGGTATACGGTTCAAGAAATAATCATATCATTGAAAAATGATATGGATATTTAGGATAAATTCAATGTCAAATGATCATAGAAAATTGAATATTTCAAGGGGATTAAAATAAATCAAAGAAGTTAATTTGAATTCTATCCTTAGATAAATAAATCATAAACCATTCATAGGAGTAAATAGGATGGTATCAATACAACATATCTGAAGTAGAATAAAATAAAGTTATGCTGTTGTTGATGAATAAAATACTGTAAAATATTTTTTTTAAAGGTTCTTGAGGAAATTATCCTTTTGTTTTGAAAAACATTTTAAAATAACTTTCTTTGAAAATTAATTTTTTAAAACATTTTATTCAAAAAGTAACCATTTAAACATGATAAGAAAGATTTTAATAAATGATAGAAGGTAAATTAGTACAATCCATATAAGGTAAAAGAACATTTCTTTTTCATAATATAAAAATTCTTTATTTAGAAAGAAATAAGAATATTCCTTTAAAAAATTTGGTAAAAGAAAAAAGGGTAAAAATATCTTTACCAAGTCATTTTAAAAACATTTTTGAAAACATTTTAATAAAACATGGTTTTTAGAAGAAAAAATATTCTCTGATTAAAGAGACAAATAAATTAGGGTTTTCTAGAAAAACATTTTCTAAAATATTTTGAGTACCAATAAGTGGAAAAATGGTACTAATACTTGAAAAAGGTCATGAATAACTAGAGGAGATAAAAATTAAAGATTTTATTGAATAATGGTCATATAATTTCATTGAATGGAAATACCCTTAAAATATCATTAAATTTACTATTGAGGAAGACAATATTTAAACAATCCAAAGTGTCTCATACCACTTTGAATCATTTTAAATCATAAACCTCATGAAGGAATAATATTAAATGAAAGTTTTAAATACCATTAATATAAAGGAATTCAGGATATATATATATATATATATGGGAAATAGATACACCACAAAAAATAAGTAAAGTGTTAACATGAAATTTATCTCATATAAGTGAAAAGCGAGATAAAAAACCATTAACTTGAGTCTGACTTGTCTCATATGTCTTTATATACCTAAATAATAAACTTATGTTAATTATTTACTTTATTCAGAACCTTTTTCATTTTTATCATTACTTTTATTTCTCTTATTACTATTTTTTATTCAACTACTAAATCAATTGAGTTTATGTCGAGTATTTTGACTAAATTCTGTTTATATGTAAAAAATAACTTGTGTTGATCAACTATGGTCAAAGGGTTCATTATACAATGATATCCCATAGGTTATTGTTAAATTATTATGGGGATACAATAATTTAATGATTTATTAAACTATGAAAAACTAATAAAAATATTTTACTTGGTACGTATGAGTGTCGAACCTATAGGGACAGATCGTATGTTCTAAATTAATTAAATAAACTGAAATCGAAATTTTTTGGTTTTTTTGCAAAAATAAAAACAACAGTAGTATTGATTGGGTTGAAATTCAATATAGAGTCATTCCAGGCTTAGTTATTTTTAGGTTCATTCTCTAGTAATTTAATTGTAAATATATTTATTCATGTTTGGTTTTGAAATTGGTTCAGTAGGGATCCTTAGTCTAGGCACCCTACCCTTATCTTGTGATTTCACCATTGGAACGGTCTTATACTTGGTTCAATCATAGAAATAGGAGACCTAAAACCTTTTCTAAACATAAATATCCTAAGTTGAGTAATGGCCATACATAAAATATATTAGTCAATTGAAGTAATTAAAATAAACAACCTCAGAACGAAACAATGGTCGTGCAATATGAAAAGAGGATGAATTGAATTGAATAAACTGAGTTGTAGCAATAAAAAACAAAAATAATGGGTAAAAATAATCCCTATTCAGCACTCACCAAAATAATCATATCACTTGAAACAAATATAACAACTCTCTCATTCTAATCATTATGATAATGAGAAGCATGGATACCTAAAGAAGAATGGTGGTGAAGAATGGTGGCGAAATAGGGATTTAAATCATCACTCAATGCATCTTGTAGTCTTCCATTGGTTCCAAGCTCCTCCTATGGTCCTAGAATCTCCCTTAGGTGTGGACGAGGGGCTATTTTTATATATAATCCCATCAAAACTCATTACTATAGAATTTATTTATTTATTTGTTCATTGATAATTACACAATGTGTAACTGACTTTAACATCTTGCAATATCTCAATTTTAACAATTTCGAAGCACGCCATGAATGTTAGCGTAAATCGGTCTTGAAAGATATCACATCATGTAATTTTCTTTCACAGTATGTAATGGAGTCGTGAATTTTCCTGCATGGTAACATCCTTCAAAAACTCATGACATGTAATTTCATTACACGATGTGAAACTGGTATTTGTTATGTTTTCCATCTTTCTTCATATTTAAAAATATGGTATTGCATTGTGAGTGAAGCTCACCATGTGAATTTTCCTTTACCTAAAAATTACAACCCTTCTCATTCCTTTTTGATATATTCATTGTTTCCTTCCATAAAACATTGAATAAGTCAAATTTTCTAAAAATTGTCAAGATTATTCAATTAAATACACAAATCAATACATTAAAAATACCATAAAATGTATAAATGAAATACACTTATAATATAACATTTCTATAATAATAAACATGACATAACTATCATATTTATAATAAATTATAATTTAAAAAAATCATTAAATATGGTTATGAAAAATGAACCAGTGTTATAATCATGGAGACGGTAGGTTGTACGTACGCATGAGTAACATTCTAATTTTTCAATGATAATTTTGGAAAGATGGTAAGTAACTTAAATCTTTCTATAAATTTCATTATATCATAAATTCCATATTATTTATTCATATATACTTATATATAGAATTATTGTGATGTAAAAGGAATCCCATCATGTTGAGGAGGTGGTAGTCCACATATCCACAAATGATGTTATCGTTATTTAAGTGAGTGAAAGGGTAATAAATAAAATGATATATTATATTTCAAGGAAGTTAATTATTTCATAAATATCATATATAGTTTTTTTATGTCACGTATTTTTGATTAAAACTATCTTTTATATATTCCAGGTATATTTTGAATGAATCGCGTCATTTTGAGGAGATGGTAGTCCACACTTCCACAAACAATGTTATCGTTTTTACACAAAATGGAATGTATAAGGGTAAAATAATTTAAAAAAATTAATGATTAATAAATATCATATATATATCATATATAAATATATTTTCCATCATAATGTCCCCCGTGATTGGATGTAAAGAAAAAATGAACAGTCATCATTTTGTGACACAGTAGTCTGTTGCACACATAAATAGTATCGTCGTTATCCATTAGATGGAGTTGTGAGTAAGTGTAGGTATAACCCTTAGAATAAAAAATAATATTACATTTAGGATAATTTTTTTATAAAATTATTAAATAATAAGTGTTAGGGATTGGAGAATATAAATAACACTAAAAATATTGAGGAAGTTTGTCACCTCTTATTCAGATAACTTCTTTTGGTTTGCACCAGAGGGATTCCTTGGATTGATTTATTTACTAGGAGAGTATTCTAAATTGAGGGTAGATATTTTTAGGAGATATTTGGATATATATTTATCGATCCAAAGTGACATGATAGGTGGGAGGAGGTTGTAAGAGAGGAGGCATTTTTATAGTATAGGGAATGGACACACATGGTATTTTTAAAAATAATTGTGTGTTCCTAAAGAATTACTTGTTACCCAAGTTTACAATACACCATTATAGAACATTATAGGTTTATTTTATGAAATCTTTCAATACAATAGGTTTTGGTAAAGTTTATAGGTTATTTTTTGCCCTTATATTTAATGTTTAGTGTTTTCTCAAGCTTAATTTTACCTTAATAATTGTAATTAATTTTAATTACCTTCACTAATATTTTTGGTCAAAGAAATAAGTTTAAATTGTTATAAATTATAAATTATTATTTTTAAAAATATTTAGACCATTTTTCCAAATTCTAATAATAGAAGTGTCTGAAATTAATTTAAATTTAATCCCACAAACTAGACGACAATGCGGGTTTTTAAAGTAAAAACATCTGAAAGTTTGCTATGTTTTTATAGTCAATTTCAAATTAAATATGATTACAAGGACCTAAATTGAATTAATTTATAAAAATATTATATAATTAAACTTTAAAACAAATCTAAAATATAATTTAACTTTATAAATAAATTATATGAAAAATAAGTTTTGACTAAAATTCAATATTTTTCACTATTCATTAAAAAATGAAACTTCACAGAAAAATACCAAAAATTCACCCTACTCTAATTTTTATGTTTCTCTTTAAAATATTAAGTTTATTTTGACATTTTAAATTCATATAAGGGTTAAAAAAATGTATTTGAAATGGGTTCTTTATTAAAAGGTGGTAAAAGTGCCTTAATAAAAATATAGGTTTTTATTTGTAAAATTGGGTTTTTTATTATCTTATACCTATCAAATATATTGGATGAATATTAAAAATATTTGTTTGAATATATTATATGTATATATATATATATTACAATAATTTTACTAAATAATTATAGTTAATTTAATCTATTAGAATAAAATAAAATTTTTATCATAAAAAAAGGTTTCTAGAAAAATAAACACTTTATTTTCAATTGCTTCTTATATTCATTTATAATTAATTTATAACCAATTAATTCATTTTATATTTGTGTAAAATATAATTTTCATAAGTTATTTATTACTATTCATAACTACTAATTCAATAGCTATGTTATATATATTAATATATTATTGTTCGGTAAAACCTGGTCTTGCTTGTAATGCAAGCCATTAAAAAAACTAATTGTTGCATATGTGTCATGATAACTCTATATCATGTGTATTGAAAACTATAAAATATTTTGAATTTATATAAAATAGTAAATATATTATAAATTCTCTAGATATTATATTCTGTTACTCACTTGGAGTCATGTGTCATTCACGCTATTGAATACAAGGTTCTTACTTTAGAATTTTGGGGTGTTATATACTAAGATTCAAGAGATAAGATGAATAAGTGATGAGTTTTATGGGGTTTTAAAAATTATACCCAACTTATTTTTAAAGTACCATGATTGAAATCTAATGAACAATATTTAGGGAATAGGGATTTTCCTAAAACAATGACCTAAGACCATGAGCTATTCCATAATCAACCTAGATCAAATCTATTCCAAAATCCAGGATATAGTTTGCATGAAGATCCTACTCACCTATGGTTGAGCTATGACAAAACCAATTCACAATTCAAAAACCACACCAAAATTTATATTGATACAAAACCATCACCACTAGCAATCTACGCCACAAATCTCCTCTACCCTGCTACCACCTCTTGGTTTGTAGAGATAAGGTAAACCCAACCCCTCTATATTTCTCCTTATATGAACAACTCCACACTAAAGGACCCTAGTTCAATGACACAACATTTGGTTACTACTCCTCATGCCATATCCATGCAAAAATTATAAGTTTTACCAAAACCAATCATTTATATCCACAATGATATATGACCACCAATACACTAAAAGGTCCTCCATAACACCACAACTCATAGCTCTATACCACAATTGCTTCCTCAAGTGGATATTCTTGCTCAAGTTTCACCAGTTATTTCTTGATCCTCCTCCCCACACCTCCAAAAATCATATCCACAAAATATAATGGGATGGAAAATCTAGGCCATCAAAAATCAAAATGATGATGTAACATCCAATGAATTTAATAATATTATTCTTTGAATTAATTTTTAATAAATATATTGTTTTATAATTTATAAAACCAACTAAGATATGTTTTTATATACTCTTTTATGAACCAAGATGTTTTTTCTATAATCAAAATAATTTTTAAAATATTCAGATCCTAAAATATTACTTTTTAAACAAATAATATTTTATTTTATCAAATTTAAATATAATAAATTTTTAGTGAATGTTAAAATTATATAAGATAAATTAGCTTTCCTATAAATATTTACAAAGATATGATTTTTAATATACATTATTTCAAAAATAGTTATCTTTTATTAATACAAGTATATGTAAAAAATGATTATTTTAAAGAACCTTTATATGAAAATTTATAGTGTTGGGTTTCAATACTATTTTTATAAATTATATTTAATGAAAATATATTCATTTTGTTAAATGTGTACATATATGGCCTGATGTGATTAATATTATTTTAAAATCATAATTTTTTTGAAAAACTAAAAGTATTTATTAATTATTTAAAAGAATATATAATTTTAATCTAGAAATTCAATGTTTTCAAAATATTATTTTCCCTTTTAAAACTATATTTTTTTCTTAATAAAATTGTATTTGAAATTATTGTTAAATATTTAAGTATGCTTTTATTTTATGAAAAATTATAATTTTCAAAACATGTCATGAACTACCCAGGTTACCCTAGTAACCTAATACCTGAGCCGACATTGACATGGCCCAAAGGGAGTTATTGATACCCATGGGTTAGAGACTAGCACCTAGTATCATAAAATATGAATGTGGTAACCAATTTTCCACAAACATAATTGAAGCAAGATAAAGAAGTCAATATTCATACAAGAGAAACTCTGTAGGGAGAACTGTACCAAAAGTCAAATAGGAATAAATAGCCCAAAGTGCAGGAATGAAGTACTAGAAAATAGGATAACAACCCAAGTCCTACCAAACACAACTCTCCAAGCCCAAGGATCAATAGTTACTACAACCTCCAAGTGTCACCTTACCCTTTCTCGAACCTGGAATAAGATAATCTAAAAACACTTGAAGGCATAGGTAGGGTGTGATCAAAAATCCCAATAAGGTCTCACCAAGGATTTCATAATAAAATGACATCACTTAATTAACTTGGTAAAGCTTTAAATTTTAAATAAATAGGCATGAAATTTCCAAAGCATATTTAATATAAATCCTGATTTACATTTCAATTGATTGAAATACTTTAAACAAATGGATTAATAAACATTTTATCTAATAGAGTTTATATAAATTTACAAGTCATGTATAAAATAGTTTATAATAAACAATGGAATATATTTCAAATAACCAATGAGAAACCTAGTCATCTTCCAAAAGGTACAATAGTTCCAGGCTATGATATCCTATTATGCTCTAAGGTGATCACAGATATATGTGTATACATGCATCCCCCAAACATTATTCAAAGAGGACTCATCACCATCCCATCAGGGTTTTGACCTACTGCACTAGGTTTTATTTCAGTTGTAAGGAATAAAAATAGTGTTATACCAATAACTAACTAACTACCTAGGTCTACATGTGATTTAATAACAATTAAATATGGGGAATTTATTTTAAAATTATTCAAAATACAATTTATCCCATTATCACATTTCAAATATGTTAATTTACTTTTAAAACACAACACATGGGTTTTTAATCAAAGCATGCCTTTTTCCAAGATAAAACCACTTAGTTTTTCTCAAAACCATTTTAATCCATTTTCTTAAATACCAATTTTAAATCAATTTCATCAAATCAATCTCACAATTATAATTCCAAAATTTAATTTCACAATTTAATTTAAACAATTTCCATCTAATTTCACAACACACCCTGATTCTATGGAGTTGGGGGGTTTTCCCCCCATTTCATGCCAAATTGAACACAAATGATCAATTCAATGAAATTAGGTTTTTCAATAAACCAATTGAAATAAATTTCATTGAAAACAATTAATTTAATTTAAATCATGCAATTTAGTATTAATCAAAATTGGCCATAATAACGGAACAACCTACCTCAGGATCAAGGGATTACAAAATTCAAAGACCTAATTGGAAAAATCCAATGAAGAATGTCAGAAAAGATGATCCAAGAATCAAACCTAGATTCAATATATAAAAAATAAAGGATTATATCCTCCAAAAACATGTATATCTATAAAACCCTATGGAGTAAATAGGAGAAAGAGGAAAAATATAACATGAAGAGGAAACTTACTGGGAATAGATCGAACATCGTTCTCCTAGCTTTAATCCTCTTATAAACGGGTTTAGAGGGTCCAAAATAAATTATTTGGAGACGTTAAAGAATAATAAAATTCAATGGTTCATGTTAATCCCATAGGGAACTTAAAAGGAGGGTTTCAATATTTTAGAAAAATATTTTCAAATTAAAAAATCTTATACGCACGGTTTCCTGAGTAGGGTCGAACGGTTATACAAACCATGCACCCTAACTATGTGCCCCATTCTGAAGGGTTGAAAGGTTTATCCCTGTGGGGATCATGGTTTTTCAAACCATTATCCATCCATGAAAACCCCCACTTTTTTATTTTTCATGGTTTCCCCAAAGAGGGCGCAAGGTTTTGGTAAACCGTGCACAAATTGTGCATAGCACCGAAACATTCAAAATTTACTAAATTTTCACCTAAAACAACCCTAAATGAAACAAACCAAATATTGATCAAAATAGAGGTTTAAGAATACCTAAAAATAGTAATAGTATGTTACAAACTTCCAACCATAGAAACATTCTATCTCAAGAAAGCCTACTAAGAAGCTTCCATACCAAAAAGATAAGGCCACTTCTCTCTCATCAGTGCCTCCCTCTCCCACATCACATGAGAATTAGAATATGGCTACCATAGCACTTGAACCAAAGGTATCATCCTCCCAAAAAGTACATTTTTTTAGATTCAACTATCCTGACTGGACACTCAGTCACGGATAAATCATGTTCAACCTTAAGATCACTCCAAATTAGAATATGAGATGGATCATGTAGATACTTTCATAGCTGAGATACATGGAACATGTTATGTACCAATTTCATCTTTGGTGGGAGTGGTAAATGGTAAGAAACTTCCCCCTGGTCAAAAACCTCAAAATGTCCCACAATGCAAGGATCAAGTTTCCCATGCCTCACAAGTTGTTGATGATCCAACTGAGGTGAAAATTTCAAGAACACTAGATCACGAATTGAAAACTCCAATGGTCTATGATGAAGATCAGTATAAGATTTATATTGGCTCTATTCCATCAACATTTTCTAATGAATAAACTAAATCTTAGTTTTCCTCTCTTGAACCGAGCTCAGTCTAACCAAGGAACATTCACCCATCTCCGACCAACACAACAGATATTTATAAGTATATCTATACAAGTCCTAAAAAGGATCCATTATGATATAGGACCGGTAACTATTATTATAGGAAAACTCCACCATCCCTAGATGGTTATCCCAAGATCCAATAAAGTCAAGAACATAAGTACAGATCATGTCCCCAAGAATCTATATAGTTCTTTCTGTCTGACCATCCAACTGTTGATGGTATATCATGCTCAAACGGAACCAAGATAGTAGTGCCTCATGGAGGCCTCTCTCAAGCATGATGTAAACCAAAGATCCCTATCATAGATTATAACAGATATAACTCCATGTAAATGAATAATATCTTTCACATATAGATTTCCCAACTCCTCGAATTGGTTATATCATGAATAGATATAAAGTGATCTGATTTTTTCAGTCGATCGATCACAACCCATATCACATTATTCTTTCTTTTGTTATGCATAAATCCAACCAAAAAGTCCATAGAGATATCATTCAACTTATAAATAGTAATTATATGTGTATAAAGAAATCCCAAAGTTTTTTGGTGCTTGACCTTCACCTGTTGGAACATAAAACAATGATGGGAAAATTCATTAATGCTATATCTCATACCTATCAACTATACTTGTCACTGCATGTCATAAAACATCTTTGTGGTTCTTGGGTGCACATCCTACTAGGAATTATGGAAATCCCTCATCACATCATTTATTACCACTAATAGCACTACAGAGTGATTTTGATAGCATTAAATTCCCTTGGTATAGAATGACTTGTCAAAGCCCCGCCACAAAGAGAGTCTCTAATGCTACAAATCTCATCATCAATCTGTTATTCATGAAGAATCTTCTTGAGAGGTGTGGATGTCAATTAAACACTATCCAAAGAAACCTCGGATCCTGATTCCCAGACTCCAATATGAAACTATAAAAAGGGATCCATAAAGTTCCACTCTTATGATGATTCCTTCATGGCCTCAGTCGGAAGTTTTTTGCTCAAGGCATGTGTGATGACATTCCCTTTCCTTGGGGTATAAGAGATGTTAAAGTCGAAATATTGTTGGTATTCCACCCAATGACTCTAATAGAGATTCATATATTTTTTATATAAGATATAACTCAATCACTTGTGGTCTTAATACATAGTGAACATTTCTCTAAAAAGGAAATTCTTCCAAATTTTAAGCATGTACATCATAGCTACGAGTTCAAGGTCATGGGTCAATTCCTCTTATGTAGCCTAAGTTTACGAGATCCATAAGAAATGACTTGACCACCTTTCATAAGAATACAACCCAAGCCTAAACCCAATGCATTACAGAAGACCGTGTATCCATGCCCAACCTCTAGAAAATTCAACACCACTATAATAGTAAAAAGACGTTTCATCTCAAAAAAATAATTCTAACATTTTTCATCCTAAGAAAAATTTACTTCCTTCCAAGTAAGAGAAGTCATCGGAGAATCCAAATTTGATAATTCCTTTATGAACTGGTGATAATATCCTGCTAAACCCAATAATTTTTTAATCTTGAAAACATTTCATTGTTGTTCGCATGTCATCATAGCTTTAAACTTTTCAGGATCAACTATACCATATTTTGACACCATGTGTCCCAAGAAATTCACTTCCCAAATCGAAAAAACACATTTCAAAAAAATTTCATAAAGTTATTTATTTCTCAAAAAATCTTTAATTGATATTAGATGGTGAACATGATTCTCCTCATATATAGAGTAAACAAGTCTTTCATCAACAAATACCACAACAAAAGTATGAAGATACTCATGGAAATTCTTGTTCATTAGATCTATAAAGACCGTCGGAGCATTTTTTTTAGACAAAATAGAATGAAAATTTACTTATAATATTCGTACCTTCTTTGACAGGAGGTTTTTGGAATTCCATATTCTTTTATTCTCAATTGATGGTAAACTGATTGAAGATAAATCATAGATAACCACTTATCCCATTTCAAATGATCAAATAGATCATCAATACACAGAAACAAATATTTATTCTTCACTATGACTCTATTGAGTTTTATGTAATTAGCACAATGGTGACGTGAACTATAAGCTTTCTTAGCATATAAAACATGCACTGCCTAGAGTGACACACTCAGGTATAGAAATCCTTTCTCTAGAAGATCATCCAAATGAGTCTTCAAATATTTCATTTAGGCTGGAGACAT
This sequence comes from Viscum album, assembly GCA_963277665.1. Lineage (NCBI taxonomy): Eukaryota > Viridiplantae > Streptophyta > Magnoliopsida > Santalales > Viscaceae > Viscum > Viscum album. The sequence goes on from OY728130.1 coordinate 1,545,471,045, forward strand.
ATTATAAAAAGGAATAGAAACTAGTTGAGTACTAGGTACTAATTCGACAGAAAACAATAGCTCCTTTACTATTGGAAAACTAGGTAATTCTAAAGGAAAGATATAATAAAAATCAATGACCACTGAAGGTAAATCACAACAAAAATATTCTCTCCCTATATCAAAGGAAAACACTAATATTACTTTTCTTAAATCTGGATAAGAGGTTATGGATCTACTCAACCTCAAGTCACATTTTCCTTGAAAGATATGTAATGCCCCATTGGGTGTAGTAAAGGAGACCCATTGAATATAACAATCAAACTGGGTTTTATTGTAAATGAGCCACTCCATCCTGAATATGACTATTGACACTCTGTTCCGTCAAATAGTCTAAAAATGAAAAAGGGAAATACTTTATAAAAAAAGATAAAACACATAAATAAAATCAATATTTTCAATGTCATGAGCTTTGGATCTCCCTAGTCGGAACAAGGGGTCGTCAGTGTGCAACCTACTTGTGCGCCCCCATCTAGAGCGCAGCCTAATTGCGTACCTAATTTAATTTTGACTAGGGTCATGTTTTGCCTATAAATATACCCTTGGGGCCTTCATTTCTAAAAATAAATTTCCCTAAATCCCAATTGATGCTCTGGTCTCCCTAGTACTTCTCCCAAGTCTTTCAAAACATTCAATGTATTTCTTTAACACCTAGAGTTTAGTATTTGATAGAGGATCATTGGACTTAAGTCCTTTTAGTGTTTTAAATCCATAAAACTTGTGCTCTTAAAGCTTCCAACCTCCCAGAATAATAAACACTTGCACGCCACCTATTCCTCTCATAGTAACTTAAGTGCCCCACTTCTGAGATTACCTATGAATACTCCTGAAGGCTTGATCCAAGTCTAACCCAAGTATTAACATCTTGGATTTTCGTCACTTAAGTGAACATATGGTTGTCCAAGCCTACTTTCACACCCATATATTCACATTGTTATCTAATTGGGATCCCCTCTTTGATTCACCTACTCTCTTCTGTCTACAATCCATCAATCCATCCTCAAAACCATTCATGTAAAGGCTTATTCTTTATTGGTTCCCTTTTCTGAAAGGGATTTTGTTGAGACCTCCACTAAAACCTCCTAACATATCAAACCGTTGGGAAAGACGCATTAGTGGGGATCCCATTTGGGTTTGTATATCTGTAGTGAGAGGTTTCAAACATTTGTTTCACAACGAGGTTAGGATTCATGAAGTGTTTGTAGGTTTTTATATCTTTAGTCACAAGGAAATTTCTCCTAGAAATAGTGTTGGGAAGTTTCCAATATAGATGATTAGGGTTTGGATTGTGTCATTCCCTTTTCATCTCTAAGACCCAAAACCTCAGGTCTCTGGTAGGGAAGGTAAGGTTCACACTTGATTTTCCCATTTAAGCCAAGGAAAACTCGCCCTCCTCTACTAGGATCAATTTTAGGGCAGCCATCTTGGTGTAATCCCTTAACCTTATTCACCCCTTCCTTTAATTGGACCCTTGTCCAATGTAAATACAATAGAGGTAAGGCTCATCACCTCGACCTCATCCACCTTCACCGCCGTAGGCGTGCCCTCTTCTACCAGCGAAGGAAGAAAAGTGTGGGTGCCTTTGTTGAATATTTTACATCCTCTTGTTTCTCACACTGATCATGAATCATGTGGGATTATATATTTTTTATGATCAAAAAATTTTCATCAACTTCATGAACTATAAGAACTCTGATTCATGTTCAAAATAGGATATGTAGGATGCCTTCCTGAAGGCCTGAGCTCAAAAGGGTGCCCTTCCAAAGAGGGTTCACCTGGTCATGTCCCCTCAAATGAGCTGAAAAGGGTTCCCTTACAAAGAGTTTTCACCCGATCATGTCCTCTTAAATGGGCTCAAAAGGGTTCCCTTCTAAAGAGGGTTCACCTAATCATGTCCCCTCAAATGGGAAGATTTTATGCACAAGCCGCAACACAATGAATAAACTATGAGAACTCTGATTCCAATCATAATTGGGATATGTAGGAAGCCTTCTAGGGCCCGACCTCATTGGATATCCTCTTCATGAATCCAACTCTAATTCCCTTAATCTGGGCATCCTTCTTAGTAGTAAGCCCCAAATTAAACCCCCAAATAATCAAGGTATTATTTTCAGGAAGTAATCCCAAACTCATTTCTCTCAAAGGACTATACTCTCCTATGAGACTTATTGAACTATGTGGGCTTTGATTCCCATCCACATGGGATAAGTAGGAAGCCTTATTAAGGTTCAAACCCAACACTTCAAATCAATCATGTTCTCCTAGGGCCATATTCCCAACAGGGTATAATATTACTTAGAAATCCATATTCTTTCCAATATCCTTGGGCTGCTTAGGCATAAGTCCCAAACCAAACTTCACTAAGCATATTTCGCTTATATTTCCTTACCATGTGACATTAAACTTTACGTCTAGGTCTTTATCACATGACTTTAAAAGGTATGATGTGTCCCATTAAGAGGCACCAATCTATGAGGGTTCTAATTCATTTCACAAGGATACATAGGTAGCCCATTTTACAGGTACAATCCCAATATCAAAACAAAATTTCTTCTTCTTGGATGACAATAAATTCTAGAGTGATTTACTGAGTGGCTTAAAAAACAGTATCACCATAATGATGATTAAAAGAATCTATAAATCGTATATGAGAGGATACCATTGATGCAAAACCTAGAATACATATGGATATCTCCAGTAATGAAAAACCTCAAATACATACAGATGATTCTGAAATTCACACATGTTAATAAGTGATTGAAAATTCCAAGGGAAACTTATGTTATACTTGGTAAATTAATAAGTATTCATGAAAATATCTTAAACTTATAAAGAGATTCCTTGAGTAGACAATAATTTCCCCCAAAAGGTTGTGATGAGTCTGGCCTCCCATCCTCTCAACCAATGCTTGTTCTTAAGTATCGTAATGTTCAAACTTAACGAACACCTACCTTTGGAAAGTAGATCTCTTTTGGATAAATAACTATTGGTTGTTTCCAATTATATGAATAAATCCAATGGAAACTACCTGAAAGCAGTGATTCTTAAATTAGAACACATGTTTCAAAAAACTATGAAACAAAAATGGTGAACCTGACGTGAATCCTTAACCAAGTTAATAATGTTACCCACCTGTCAGGACTCTATCAGTTTATAAAGGAAATACAGCCAAAAGAATCAATAATGAATTTATCCATCTAAATGATGTCACTTTAATGGATTTTATTTTGAATTTAAAGTTTTTTCTCAGAACTCGCTTCTGTCCAAATTGGCCTTCTTTAAGATGACATCTGTGAACTTCTTGACCGCTGCTCAAGTAAGATCCATATCCATAGGAAGGATGCCATCACCCACCTACAATCTTCAACACTGGGTCTCTAACGTTCTGTTAAGGGATTATCGTCATCATGGTACAATCCCAACCTTATAGGCTACCTGATAGTCTCTCCATGTCAATAATAATCCTCAATTGTTCTTCTAATGATGACTGATGATTAAGAAGCAGACGGTGCCAACCACCGTCTTCAACTATTTTGTGTCTTTATCCCTGGAATGCAATAACCAGTCCCTCCCATACTATAGGAAGGTGGATCAAGAGGTCACTTAGGTCCTCAATTAAAAGATACAGGGGTCCTTCCTAAGGACTCCCATAGACAGTCGCAACCAGAAAAATTGTGCGATAGTGAACCCCCAACATGATGGGGGTGTTGCCTCGGGATGTTCAGCCCAGGTCCCTTAGACCTCGGAATACAAGACGAACCACTGAGGACAATGTAAGGTCAAAATGGAGTAGGTTCTTACCTTTTCCCCCTCCAGAGAAATCAATCAACCTAACTTGATGGCGAACAACGAGGGGGAAAATACACTCGTCCATATTAATTCTGCTTCCTAGCAGACTCGTCTGGTAGCAACCCACAAATATTTCCTGGAAAATCTAGTGGAGTACCGTCAACAGTAATATACACATTTTTACAAATTATCATCCAGTCAGTAGGCTCTTCTGGCTGCGTTTAAAGAATCCCGCCAATCAAATGTAGTGGCAATAGGTAAACAGGAACATACACCTACTTACACTCATCAATTCTGCCAATAGTCTCTTCTTCCAGTATTAAAGGAATTTTTTCAACCATACTTGATGAAAAATATCCAGTAGGAACATACACCTTCCAGCGTTCATCAAGCCTTCTAACAGTCTCATTTGGAACCACCCAGATAAGTAAGTCGGAAATCTCCAATGACAAATCTGGGGCAGACTCAACTCTTTTCCCCCATACATGAGTACTGTCAGTACCCATTTACTGGAAAAGGAGGACAGGAGAAGAAACATGCATCTAATCTAGATACATAATGGACTTATATTCTCATTCTGACTTCTTAAGTCACCAAACACATCTTATTAATGGTGAAAGGACAGACACAAATTCTTTCCCATATTCTGAAAGCATGATAGAATATTATAACAACAACTTCAGTAGTACCAGGGGAACCGACACATAAATCTCTCCCCACACCTCGGATTACACATCGATATTCCATCTCGGAACATATATATACCTATATTCTATTCTATGAGGGTCATGGGGAATACTCCCCCATATCATACGGACAACTGTATCGGAAACATATACCCTTTATAATTGAAGGTAATAATCATGTTCTCATGACCACTCCAATGCAGGAACATACACCTACCCATGATAACCAATTCTCCCAAAAATTGGCCCCAAATAAGTGTGCAAAATCATCAAAGAAGAAATCTCCCCAAACACAGTTGTAAAATCAAGAGTCATGTTGTAATCTGGCTCCTCTTAATGCTAGATTTCTTGAATCCCTCAGAAATTTATTTGTTGCAGCTCAAGATCCTACCCTCTCATTACTAAATTATGTAGTAGTAGCATTAATTTTGAATTTCTCCATCAGACACTTCATCATGAAGGCTTGATTCATGAAAATTTGGTCAATCCAGAGAGACTATCTCTAGATAAGGACCATGGAAACCCTCCATGTTTCCAGATGACCAAGGAGAAATAGGATTTATCCATTGCTATAATCCACCATGGTGGTCCTCCTCATGATGGAATTCGATGCAAAAGTCCTCTCTATAGTAGTATTTCGCGTTGTCAGGATATTTCTATAATTGACAATGTAGTAATGATAAATCCCTCTTATCTCAAGGAACTTTACAACATAAGTCTAGTCATGTCTAATGCCTTTTCATTAACAAGTTAAATACTTTCTCAACCAGAAGATATCTTAAGGTAATAGTCATTATTTTAACCTCCCTTGGGTCATTTTTTTCTAATACAGCAGAGGAAAAAGTGACTGATTCCATTGTTTTTAATAAAACAATCTATAAGCGTCCAATTTGGTCAGAACAAGTAGAGAAACCTCTGGTGAAAGATGATGAATATATGTGAAACATGAGAAAACAATTAGCTAAAGGATAAGTACAAGTCATGTTATGGCCATTAGAAATTTCTCAATACAAAATTTTAGAATTGATGGTAGAAGACTGCATTCATGATGCCCACCTAAACTTATGGAATACTCTTCATCATTTGAGAACCAAAGTATTAAAATATAATGAATATAAAAATCATGTGAAGGTAATAGAAGGGTTTCAAATCCAAATTGACTTTGAATCTCTCTCAGTTTCCCAACATCTGAAGGATGAAAAGTAGTAGAGAACCTGTTGGCGCCAAAATTTGGGAAGAACAAGAATGAACGGAAAGAATTAGGAGCTACCTCACGAAGCCTACTCGCGGAGCCCCCGTATCCCCATGGTTGGCGCAAAGCTACCCCTTCACAAAGCCACTACGGAGAAAGGATGTGGTATGCTCTACGAACCCATTTGATGTTTGCAAAGCAGCCACGGAGAAAGGAGATGGGATGCTTCATGAACCCATTTGACATTCAAGAAGCTGTCATAGATCAATGAGGCAGGACGCTCCGCAAACTGATTTTACATTCATGAAGCCTCTTCGGATCAAGGAGGTGGGATGCTCCGCAAACCGATTTGACATTTTCAAATCTGTCGTGCAGTTACGAAAAAATGTCATGTGTCTTCATGTCAAGAGAGCTCTGCTTCACGGATCACCTTGCCTATAAATATCGGGCTCCCCTAGATCCCAAAGGATGGATCCTCTGACATTTTTCCTTCTTAGCTCCTGAATCGTGAATCAATTTCTGCTCTGCGAACCATTAGCTTTTCAAGGTACTTTTGCATCGCAAAGTGACTCCCCCTTTGCATGAATTCAGCCCCTCTTCAAAGAGGGATGCCCTTCACGGATCCCACGGGCCTCTGCAAAAGAAGAAGATCCCCAAAAGGACTCAGGTCTTTACGGAGCACTTATGATTCTCAAAATACCCTCCATGCACATGTGACCCACATGCTAATGTAGGGTCACTGTGCTTTGCAAAGCACTATATTTGCACATGCCTTTCCACTTCGCGAAGCACCTTCCATATGCACCTATGCCCTACACCTAGGCTAAGTCACTTCACTTCACAAAGCACACCCCTTCACGAAGCCCCTCCACTACATGGAGCACCAGAGCTTTAAGAGGATTCTACCTATGAACCCCTTTGCTCTACAACTCCTTGTCTCGTGTGACCCTTTAGGTTTTCACGAAGTGATTTCAAAGTCCCTTGGGCGGTACTTCCTATTGCGTTGATTTGTCTCATGATTCTTTGCATAGGCATGGTAACGGTTATTTCTTCTTCACATAGCCACGCTAACGTGGAACCCTCAATGGATCACTCCATAACACCCCCTCACCACGGCATTGTTGATGCCTTCCCTTCTTCAAGGGTGGGTGGGTATTAGTTATTTAACTCCTAGGGGTGCATAGTGAACCCACCTCGTCCAAGCTGCAAGATGTTAAACTGTCAAACACCATCGTCCTCAGCACATGATGTTAAACTATGACCACACCTCGTGTATCATACGTGGGGTTCCCCACCTTGGATATTCTACACGCCCACTGGTCTCCATGGGAGTGAAATCATTCGTCACATGCAATGAGATTCTCTTTATTAGAGTGGTGTCTGTCCGTGGGAAAAGGGAAACCACCTTTGTGTAAACCCCTAGCCCTTCATACAAGAGGTAGCGCCCCTGTTCCTCCTCTCTTACTCAATTCCAAATCCCTCTCTCTTTGGGATTTATCACCACTAAGCCTCCACCTTGTATTAATTCCCAATCTCCATCTCCCTAGGCTGCTAACCACACGTAACCCATGTTTCCTCTTTGGGATGTTAACCACAGGTAATCCCATGTTTCCTATTTGGGCTGCTAACCACGCGTAATCCCCTGTTTCCTCTTTGGGCTACTAACCACATGTATGACCCAATCCACTTCCCATGGATGCACCTTTTGCGACGTGATCTTCAGGTCTTCACTGCCACTTATTTCTCACATCGAGCATGACTCACGTGGGCTTAGAGTAAGCATCGACTATGACATCCTCTAGGTTGCCTGGAGTGTAAGTACTGTACCCCTTCAAAACTACATGGTCTTTGATCCTTTCAAAGGCAAGGTACGTAGGAAGCCTCCCTGAGGTTCAATCCCAACAAGCATTGGTCCCGACCACCTTCATGTTAGTTCACCAATCCCTTCTAAACTATGTGGTCTTTGATCCTTACCAAGTCAAGGTATATAGGAAGCCTCCCTAAGGTTCAAGCCCAACATCCATTGATCCTGAATCCCTTCACGTCGGCTCACCAACCCCTTCCAAACTACGTGGACTTTGATCCTTACCAAGGAAAGGTATTTAGGAATCCTCCCTAAGGTTCAAGCTCACCATCCATTGGTTCTTACCCCCCTTCATGATGGTTTCCACTCCTTCGGAACTACGTGGTATTTGATCTTTGCCAAGGCAAGGAACGTAGGAAGCCTCCCTAAGGTTCAAGACCAATAACCATTGGTCCCAATCCCCTTTATTTCGGTCCTTCCCTGTCCTTCATGACATTAAACCATACACCCATTTTCATCCCACAAGATGTTAAATTGTACCCGCTTGAACTATGTGGGCTTTGATACCTATCTCGCAGATAGGGCACATAGGAAGCCTCCATGAGGTTCATCCTCATCCAATGGTAAGTCGTTGTGTCTCCATCCAGTGGTAATCCATTTTTCCCTCTTCCAATGGTAATCCGTTGTGAACCCCATTCAGCGGTAAGTCATTGTCAACCCAAACCCAACAGTAAGTTGTTGTCGTCCCTTCTATTGGGACCCATATCGCTGGTCCATCCTAGTGGAGTAAGACCAACCTCGGGATGCTAACCACGTTTAAGCCCTGGTATATTGTTGGGTCATTGTCCTCTACCCACACCCTGATTCTATACCTCCATCATAAACTGTGTGGACTTTGATTCCCTACCACGGGGATATGTAGGAGGTCTCTTCGAGGCTAAATACCAATATCATTGTCACCCATGAGTCGACTCCATCTCATTCTCCATACACTTCACTTGACCATCCATTATCCATATTGATTCTTACTTGGGCTACCACATCCCAGTGATATCATGAAAATTAACCTCTTCACTGCCCCTAGAAGTAACCAGGTAACTAACCATGCGTTAGCCCCGACATCAGTGTTCTCTCTAGGGGTTTCACCCATATGATCCACTCTAGCCAGTGTTCTGGTCAGTCTAATCCGTCTCTGCTAGACGTTAAACCTGCATCATACCCTGTGTTAAACATGGGAAGCTGAGGAAAACCTCAGAGACATGAATATGGAATATAATTACCTACATTTGACGTGGGATGCCTCAGGATTCTACACCATTGAGAAGCCCTGTAATAAGGGGAAGAAACCTAAACTCTCTAGTGTTCTAGTGTCCAGACATTACAGTGAAGTCCAACGTGACTACTCCCCTGACCAAAGGTTACTGCCCTGACCGAACCCCTTGGAATGCCCCGACAGAAGTCGTGTAATTAACTAGAATCCATGAAGACATGGCACTGGGAAGAGTTTCATGAACAATGTCTTAGTCTATAAGTGAGACCCAGACTAGGCAACGAGTTCCGAGGAGGAATCCATCGAAGGAGGAACTGACATCCCATTATCATGTTTCGATCAAGGAGAAAATTTCCCTGAATAAGAGATGGATGTTGCCCGCCTTTAGAAAGTAGGAATGTGGGACAACAGCCAACACATCCTCGTCATCCCCAAATGGACAGATGTGCGCACTTCGGCGAAAGCATCGGAAATAGAAATTTTGAACCCGATGTGAAAATATTCTCCTCAATGAGGATATGAGTAGCATTCAAGAAATCAGTGGATTAGTGTGTCACCAGATCCAATTATCCGGAACTGGGTCCCGCCAAGAAAATAGCGGGCCTGGCGTGAAACTCACCAGAAGTTGGGGCAGTCAAAACGTTGGATATCCTGTTTTGCGGCATTCTTAGAGTGGATCCTTCTTACCAGCTATAGGATATGGAATGGTGCTAGGGCACTGGACGTTGATTTCTTTATTTCAACACTAATGGTTTATTCTCCATGCTTTAAAGAACCAAGATGCTGCACCAGGAATCCGATCGAAACCCACCCACCGACGCAGGGGTAGGGGCAATGCTAACAAAGAGATCCCGCGTGGCTCAACCGCTTCTGTGGCGGCTTCCACACCCACATCTATTGGGCTCTCACACCCCATATCCCCTTCTGAATTCGTACAAAGAAGGGTGATAAGAAAGGTCGTATTCCAATATGAGGAGGAGGGGATTATCCCAACTCGGGATATGGCCCTCCGGGATTTAGAGGTGTATGTGACTCGTAGCAACCGTCGCTCCCAAGGGCTACACAGGGAGCCACTGTTCCCCACCCCAACGTATAATCGTTTCGGGAGCCTCTCCCCAGAACGTCTCGAAGACTCTCTCCCCTACGCTGATGAGGTAGGGGATGTCTAGGCCAGCCTAGCTGGGATCCTATTCTAGGGGCCCCCAAGGAGGGCCCCCACTAGGCCGCACCAGCGCCACCACCCAGTCCCATGGGATGAAGAGCTGGTAAGCTAGGTACCTGCACTATCGGCCCTGGTCCGGATGACCCGACACCATCATCGGGCGTAGGCTGAGGAGGATGCCCACCAAGGGGTGTCAACATCAGAAAATACTATGTCTTGGACCACCACTGACATGTATCATCACCCTCTTGTTCACACTGAGTAGGGTCACTTATATACTCAGCCTGAATCGAGGCCCTAACTGCCCCATGGGCAGGCTGGGTCGACTCTCTCGGTCGCCGGTGCAGGGAGCACCCACCGCCGACTGACTCGCAGTAGTGACACCCAGTATGGAGGTTCTCCCCTTACCACCACCATGGATAATTAGGGTCCTCCTCACTTCCAATATCATCATGGAGTTCCGCCATGTGCTACCTTCAATCCAAACGAGGGTCTTCTCCACATAGTGACACTCAGTACAGAAGCCTCTCCCACGCTCATTACATCGGGTATGGGGTCATTCCTCCTGTCATGAACCACTGATATGGAGATGTTATGCATTCATTCAATCTCCATTATGGGGGTCTTACCCATTTCCTTGTAGTAGCTAGAAAAGGTCATCCTCGCCTCAGCAATCAAAGGAGTGAAGGTCAGTTTTTCTTCACCAGCACCCAACACTAAGGTCCTACCCGTGTTCGGCTTGACCAGTATGAGGACCCTCCTTGCACTAATTCTACTAGGGGAAATAAGCATGGATGTATTACCTATGCTCCTATAAGCTCTAATAGAGGTCCTACCCACTCCAGCATTTTCCATGGAGATTCCCTCCGTACATCTGTCAATGTCCACGGTGGTCCTCCCTATGTTCCCTTTGATATATATCCAGGTGCTCCTCACACCCCAACTCACTTAGGAGGAAATCCTCTCTGCCCCATCACCAGTATAGCCAGAGGTCCTCCTCATGTTGGAAATCAACCATATCCCGAAGAACCATCCTGGGGAATGAGGGTTGGTCATCGCCACCATAAAAACAAAAGATGAGAAGATTCAAACTGAGATCAAACTGGTCTTCTTCTCATATTATGAGGCAGAATATGATTCAGTGATGGAACCCTCACCTAGATCCTCCATGTCAAGGGCTGGGGAAATAAAAATTTGTATCATCCTCATACTTCTAGAATGTGAGGTCCATTGGATTCCCACCTCCCTTCGCAGGTATATCCAGGAGGATCAAAATTTAGAAACTCCACAGGTTCTGTTCGTGCAATCACCTCCATCATCACCAGAAGTGCTCTCTACCTTTACTTGAGATCACAAAGATCTATTATGGGTACCAATGGTGGACGATCCGCAGTGTAGCCTATCGCCAGCAGTCATATTCCCTACGCCAGAAACTACGGTCACCATCCCGTCTTACCGCGATGTGGGGGCTAAGTCACTACACTCTTTGGAAGATAGCCCAAGATGTGGTGGCTTGTCAACTCGCTTTCCATATTCTATTCCATCCAGCCTATCATATCAATGGTCTGCATCAGTACCACTACAAGTTCCCTAGCCACCTCTAGTAGATGGGTGGGGAAATGAAGGGACAGATCTTGAATCTGGACCAAGGAGCTTGTGATATATTCTCGCAGTGGACCATTTCCCTGAGATGTTCTGGCCAGTTGTAGTGCCAAATTTTAGGGCACCAGAAGAAATCACCCAGGAGAAGGTTGGATGCTTTTTTCAGACCCTCTAGGTGACCTATTTCCATCTTTGACATCAACAAGTGGCCTACCCCAAGAGTCAAGAGCATTTCAAAGCTATTGGCCAACAATGTCATTTGGTTGATTTGGCTGCACTCCCCATGGACCAGCACCCTAAGTCACCAGGATGCCATAAGAACCTCTAACAATGATGCATCCAGAGCTTTAAAGTACTTCGTAGTATAATCAAGGAGGATTCTCCCCATGTGAAAATTTGTGGCTGGGGGTAGTACGCAGCCCTCCATTTGAGTTCCATCCAGCGCCAGCCTGATTTGTCAGGCGACATAGAGGATATGCCTCTAGGCAGGGTCGCGGTTAACATGGATGGCCTATCAAAGGGATAGAATAATCTATAGATCCTTGATGGGGACTTACCCCCTTAGGGAGTTCCATAACTACTGGATCCATTGGGAAGGGTCACTCGCCTGTAGAGAAATCTACTAGGTATTCCCATGCCCACTGGGGCACTAGTCCTCAGCCAGAATCCCAACAAGGTAAAGGAACACCTCAGAGCCATCAAACCCTCCAACCCATCTGGATTAGTGTAGAAGGTGGAAGATAATCCCTAGAAATTTGTGTTGTATCAACAACTCACCGAGCACAATAAGATGCTCAATGACCTCCTTGCTGAACACATTGCAGAGTGATGACTAGACTACGGTGATCCTTGGCCGAGGTAGCAGGGGCAGGCACAAATTCCCCTTGGTGAACTGCCCCCAGGTGACCCTAACCATCCCACCCATGCAGATAGGGTTGAGGATGGATCTTATGAAAGAGGGAACGATATGTGTCGCCAAATCCTCCTAAATGATGTGACAATCCTCGGGACCCAGCTCAGATCCCCCGAGATGCTCCACAGGTCATTCCACTAGCTGCTCCATGAGCCGCTGGGCCTGCTTATCATGTTGAAGAACTCACCAATGCACTGGTGGTTAGGGATTCCCATCAAGACAGGAATCCCCGCCCAGATGATCCAATGGTGACACTAATCGCCCATCTTGAAGCTTTAGAGACACAACAGGTGGCAATATTGCCTGATGGAAAGCCATATCTGGCATGGGTGGATGACATGCCAGCACCCCTGGGTTTTATAAATCCCACCTTCTCTCCCTTCAATAGAACAGGGGACCAGCTGTAGCACCTGGCCCACTTTATCTCAAGGTGTGGACCCATTTTGGGAACTTCAGCACAACAAGAATCCTCCATACTCCAGTGTTTCGTACAAACATTGGAGGGGTCGGCGTTCTTCTGGTACAACCAGCTCCCCATCGGATCGGTAGCCGGCTGGGAAGACCTCCATAGGAAATTACTTTACTATTTTAGTTCCACCACTCATAATATGAGTATCGTGGACCTATTCAAGTGCAAGTAGAGTCCTGATGAGCGTGTTGCAGACATTTTCTCCAAGTGGAAAGGGCTCACATACTCTCTTGACATGTCACTGACTTAAGAGAAATTGCTGACAGTGTGCATAGGGAATGTCAAGATGGAACTAGTACCATCTTTGATCACCTAGAACTACCCCAGTGGATTTTGAGACTTCTCTGATATAGCCCAGCGCCCAATAGAATCCTTACAATAGGCCATCCAGGCTCGCCCGTTGCCTCCTGCAATCCCTGCGAGAAGGGATTCCAGGGTCGATCCCACTGTAGTGGCTCAAATAGAGGCCACGGGAAAATAGAGTTGTTACCAGTGGAGCCTCCACCACAGCCTCGTAGAGGCCCTCCACCTCAGGCACAGCCTTCGGCCTAGCAGCACCCAACTAAGAATCAAAAGGTGCCCCAGTGCATTACGCCGCCACCGCCCAGGCAAGATAACCAGGATCTACCTCCTCAACAAGCTCCTATGTCCCCTCATCAGGGTCAAGTTCTAAGGCCCCCTTCCTAAAAAGGAGGAATCAGACCTACTCATTTAATAAGGATCAAGTCCTCAGTTATTTTCGAAGTGATCGGGAGGAGGGTATTGTATGTTTTCTGGAATTCAAGAAGCTAGAAGAGGTGAAACTCACCGATCACCCTAATTATTGTCCCTATCACTGAATCTTGAGGCACAGCCTTAAACAGTGTTATGTGTTTAAATACTAGCTTCAAGACTAGGTGAATAACAACATAGTCTGATTCGGGATAGCTCTGGCATAGGTGGCATGTGTCTTTATGAGGCCAGACAGCAGTGGTGACAGCGAAGGCGAGTGGAATCAGGAATTTAACTACGGGGCCCAGAATTATAATGACTAGATGGATCGTAAAATAGTCACTCATGCCCATGGTTTTATCTGGGAATGCCTGAATCGTCCAAATACTTCAGAAGCCGCAGAAATATCTACATCTTTATCTCATCTATTCTCTTCCCAGAAGAGTAAACATCAGTGGCGTAATGGAAAAAAATCCCCCCTCCAATTCCATCGCCATCCCGTACTCTCAGGGACTTCATGCCCCCAGAGATGGAGATCCATCCCAGAATCTATCCACTAGTGGATGACTCTTCGAGTTACGGTCAAGGGTATGCCTCGGTTAAAACCATAGAGCTAGTAAACCCCTACATGATTCCTGAGGATGAGGAGCGCCAGGCGGATCCTTCCAACAACCCTAGCCATCGTTCGCATCAATGGATCCATAGAAATATGGGTCGTTGAAGTGCCTCGGTTAGTACTTCTAACCAAAATATGCACATGACCGAAACAAGGAAGTAGGCCCAGCATAGAGCTCATTATATACAGACTTCTCATCTGGTGACATCAGGTCCACCTTAGCCATCGTTCGTGTTGTTGGATCAGGAAGACCCACCTCGACCCGCATCATAACTAGCCACACTTTTCTACAGTCCTGTCTCATTTGTCTGGCCCTCATCCGGTAGTCACTCTATAGGCTTTGACTAGTGAGCAGCAGGATATTACTAGCACCATTCAGCCACTGGTCGAGCCCGTAGGGCCCACCATACCTCCTGTAAGAATAATTTCATGCTTGGCACAAAAGTATGATGTTCTCAAACATTTTTCTAGCATTCTAGAAAATCACTCCATCCTTGAGGCCTTCTCTTGTCATCAGATATGTGTGAGGCCCTCACCAAGGTTTTAAGAATCCCCCTTTAGTTTGAGATGGAGGTACCAGCTGTAGAATCCTTTCATGCTAAGGCAGTCGAGAATACTGAATGCCAGGACATCATCTCATTCTCTAGATAAGATGAATGCTCTCCCATACAGGGGTAAATTCTCCCACTATACATCACTAGCCAGTTCAATGGTGTGGAGGTCTGTCATTATCTTGTCAACACGGGATCTGGAATCAACCTAATCCCAACTCGGACACTGCGAAAAATGGGATTGTATGAGGATGATCTGAGTCCCTATAACCTAAGAATCCAAGGTTATGACATGACGGAACAGACACTGATTAGAAATATCCATTTGAAGACCCATTTAGGTGGTCTAATTTCCAACACCGAGTTTATGTTTGTCTCCCAGGATGCTGCCTACAATGCATTGATGGGTAGGTTGTGGCTCCACCTGCATGTGGTGGTTCCTTTATCATATCACTAGTTCCTTAAGTACTCCATTAATTGTCGATTGGGCATGCTCCATGATGACACGTCCCCCTTTTCCTCTTGTGAAGATCTTTATCTCGATGTTGACTATTACAAGAGTAAGGAATAGTAGATTCAGGATAATGATGTCCAACATGCTATAGCTGCGACCGAGCCGTGGCCAGGTCAAGATGATGCATACTTATTTCCAATCCATTGATTGGGGGCTACAGCTCTGAACATGGGACAATGCTTCATTGTTTCTAGAATTAGGGGGGAACACATTCCCAAGTATAAGTGACATGTAAGATCACATCATACTCCTACACAAACCAGGTTCAATTGATCACAGAGCCTCTTACTCCCATAAGGTATTGGGATGTCCACCCCGCGATAATGGAAATATGTCATACTTTCTTGTTTCTTCAGGCCTGAATTAACCTGCTCAAGCTGATGCACCACTATTTCTTATATATCATCAAGTGTGGCCCCCTAGGCTGAAGACCAGATGGGGTCAGATCAAAAACCTTCAACGCTATGGTTGCGGCAGCACAGGGGTTCCCCGCTGTAGTGTCCACTACCGCTCAGGCTAGTACTAGCCTCCAATCGGAATCTACCGACTCGGAGGAAACTCTTCCCGCAGAGTATCCCCCTACAAAAGTGAAGAATAGGATTTATAGGATGCCACCTACCTTTGAAGAGGGCATATCTTCCACGGTTGATGAATTGGTACAGGTGAACCTCGGTAATGAGGTAGACCCGAAACCCACATTGATCAGTGCCGCCAAGCCCCTCGAGGAGCAACAACAGTACATAGACTTCCTTAAACAACATTGTGATGTATTCTCTTGGAGTTATGATGAGATTCCATGACTATATCCTCAGTTATCCATCCACTACCTCGGTCTCCCGGCAAATCATCACTGGTTCAAGCAGCCTCCCGAGAAAGATACACGCTTCTCATGGTGCCATGGTTGAGGCAGAAGTTGATAAGCTCATCGGATCCAATTTCATTAAGGAGGTCCAGTACCCCAAGTTTCTGTCCAACATTGTGCTTGTAAGGAATAATAATAGATAGATCAGAGTCTACATCGAATTCCAGGATCTCAACTATCACTGTCAAAAGGATGATTTTTCCCTTTCTATGATGGAATTGTTGATCGATGCTATAGATGGGTTCCAAGCCCTCTCCTTCATGGATGGGTACTCTGGGTATAACCAGATACTAATATCCCTTGAGGATGAGGATTATACAGCCTTCAGGGCACCACAAGGTACTTTATTTTACCAACTCATTCCCTTCTATTTAAATAATGCGGGTGTAATCTATCAGTTGGCTATCTATTGCATATTTAAGTTGATACTCGGAACATTGGTGGAATATTACATGGATGTTATGGTGGTCAAATATCACCAGCGTCAGGACCATCTCGAAGACCTTGAGAAAGTATTCGGCTTCCTTCATTCCCATCACCTGAAGATGAACCCATTGAAGTGTGCCTTTGAGGTCACCTATGGAAAGTTTCTCAGCTTCGTTTTTAGATACAGGGGCATTAAGATCGTCCCAAAGAAGATTAATTCCATTAGCTAGATGTCTCCTCCAAGAAATATTTGAGAGATTTGAGGCTTCCAAGGCCACATAGCCTACATACGCCGATTCATCACAAATTTGGTCGGCAAGTGTAAGCCCTTTTCTCGACTCATGAAGAAAGAAATCATCTATAAATGGAACAAAGAGTGTGAGACTACTTTTGAGGAAATCAAGAAGTATCTTCTCTAGCCTCTGGTTTTAATGCCACCCATCTCTGGAAAGCCTTTGGTTATTTATGTGACCACCCTGGAGCGATCTATCGACACCTTTCTCAACCATAAGAACAATGAGGGAACGGAGAATAACCTCTACTACCTCAGCCAGATGTTCCTCGATACAGAGACCAGATACTCCCCTATTGAGAAAATCTTCCTTGAACTAGTATTCGCAGTACAGAAATTGTGACATTACTTGCAGCACCATGAGGTACAGCTGGTGTCCCGAGTAGATCTGCTGAAGAACATCCTGAACTGCCCCATGTTGACAGGCTATTTATCTCAATGGGAAGTGATTCCTCAGTAGTTCGACATTAGGATTGTCCCCCAGAAGAATATTTAAGGGAAATCGTTAGCAAACTTCATTGCTACTCATCTAGCCCCTGCATACCAGTCTCTAGACCTTTATTTTTCTGATGAGACAATCCTCTCTGTAGACCAAGCCATCTCGTATTGGAAAATGCACTTTGATGGTGCATCCCGGAACCCCACTAGGAGAAGGCTCAAGGACCCCAGACTCAACAGAGTAGACGTGGGTATTGTCTTCATTAAACTGACACAATCCATTCTTCTGTATTCATTCCTATTGTCAGAAGGCTGCACCAACAATGAGGAAGAGTAGCAGGCTCTCATTACTGGCCTCGAGCTGGACCTAGAGATTGACGTGTTCCCCATTTTCATGTGAAAGGGGACTCTAAACTAGTCATAAAGCAGATCAACAGTGAATATGTTGTCAGAAATCCAGAGCTCATACCATTGTTGGAATGCACTCTCTAGCTAATGGCCCAGTTCCCATCTCGTCCAGACGTTACTCATGACCCTTGATCTCAGAATGGTTGAGCTGACACCGTGGACAGCCTAGTTGCATCACTTATAGAGCCCAAATAGTATGATCTTATTATCCATGTGGCACACCGGAGGGTCATTGCTCCCGTCACTCCAGAAGATGATGAAAACCCATAGGTAATCCACCTTACCACCGGAACATCCACATCAAGACCCCCAGGACCCCTGGATGCAGTGATTGAAGTGACTTCTGATTGGAGAACCTCATTTGTTGAGTATCTCCAGAGTGGTAATCTCCTAGTAGATCGAGCCAAGCATGAATGAATCTGATGTCGTGCATTACTGTTCACCCTCTATGATGGCCCTGGTCGTGAGCATATCCTCTACAAGCATGGTTTTGATGGGGTCATCCTCTATTTCATTCAAGGAGCTGAGATTTCCCAGGTCATGTAGGAGGTTCATGCCAGTTCCTACAGGGATAATCAGACTGGGCTGAAACTATTTCACCAGATCTATAGACTGGGGTATTTTTATCCCTCCATGATCCATGACTGGATCAAGTTTTTCAAAAGGTGACATGCATTCCAAATTCATGTTAACTTCATGCATTGGCCACTAGAGCCTCTCCACTCCACCAAGTACTCTTGACTATTTGCAGTATGAAGACTTGATGTCATGGGACCATATCCATCGGTGACAGCTCGCCTGTACAGATTCATCCTAACTGCAACAGATTTATTCTCCAAGTGGGAAGAGGCAGTTCCACTGAAGGAGGTCAAGGCTCTTTCCATCATTGAATTTGTGAGCTACAACATCATCTACCAATTTGGATTCCCTCACACCGTCCTCACCGATAACGACACAAACTTCTAAGTAGCTAAGCTAAAGAAATTGTATGCTAAGTACAACATTTTTTCTAACCATACCTCTCGATATCATGCGCAAGAAAATGCATAGATAGAGGTGTTCAAAAAAACTCTCTCTAACATTATATAGAAAATGTTTGGTCAGAATAAGAAGAGTTGGACGTACAAGCTCCCCAATGCCCTCTGGACTTATTGGAAAACAACTCATAATTCCACCCAGGTGATCCCATATTCCCTAGTGTATGGGACGGAGGTCATCCTACCCATCGAGATTCAATTTCCCTCATTGCACATAGCTGCCTATGATCAACAAGCACTGGATAAAGTAGATAAAATCCATATAGTTGAGTTGGAAGCACTCGACGAGAACATGATTCATGCCCTGCACAATCTGTAAAGGCATTAGAACAAGATGGCTAGAGCTTTCACCAAGAAATTTCACTTTCACTTCTTCTTACAAGGTGACTTGGTGTTGTCCCTAAAAACACCAATGATACCTGGTAGGAAACCACCCAAGTTGGAACCCAAATGGTAAGGACCTTACATCATTCACAAGGTTTACTCCAATGGCGCATACTCACTGGTTACTATGGATGGTGAGCGTATAACTCCTCCTACCAATGCCAAGTTCTTCAAGAAATACTTTTCTTGAGTCCCTATGGTCCCGCACGACCCTAAACTGCATTAGGGTCATACATGAGCTTAAAATATCCGGTCTTATATGACCTTAAACAATGAAATTTCCTCCATGACATTAAACTGTGTGTCATCCTTCAAGATGTTAAACTACATCTCAAGAACAATGTATGGCTTGATTCCCATCCTCATGGGATATGTATGTAACGACCCAGAATTTTGAATAAATCTTGTTTCCTAATTTTGTGTTTTGTTTTATTTTATTTTTATACTCAACAAAAATGTTTCATTTGATAACATGAGTATAATTAAAATGAGACCGTTGGGTTTTGACTGTTATATATGACCGTTGTAAACTAAACGTTTCGATTATTCTCTCTAAATACAAGTAATCTTGGTTAATTAATATAGAAAGAAGATTCGATGGCCTCATCCAGTAGTCTTGGACCGATTGAAGCCCATCTAACAGAACTTGGGAAGGAGGTAGTACCACTGGGCTTTTCTCTGGACCAAACCCAAGCTGAACTTCATCGTATGAATCTAGAACGGGATCACCTTCGCGAGAAGTTCAAACGGATAGAAATTACTACTCGTGCGATGTTGGCCGAGCCTCCCTCGGATTCTCTCACCTTAGCACACCTTACACTTAGGTCCTATGCTGGTGTGATAAGGGGCTATGTAAGGAGACTGTAACTGCCTTGTGTAATCCTTTGTTTTAAATAAAAATTTTGATTTCTTCTTATGATGAAGTTTATGAATTTTCAAATGTCTGGATAAACATAGTATGCATAATTTTGATGAATTTTAGAAAAAGGATATTTTAAAAATGTTTAGGTAAACCTTAAATAATTAAAAATGTGTAATGATTTTCAAAAAATGATCTTCTACAATTATGTTCAGTACAAAATTTAGAGTCTAATAATATCAACTTAATTTTTGATGAATAGTAAATTATGAATAGTGATTTTATGCTTAGGATTAGTAATGTGACCAAATGGATTAGTAATCTCACTTAAATAAAGTATTAAAATAAGCTAGGCACTTTGATTAAGTAATGTGATTCAATAAAATGGTTAAATAACGGTTTCATAAATTATTATTCAAGTATTAGTTTTTTCGAATGAATAGTGTTTTTTAATTAAAAATTTAATTAAAAATATTTAGAGAATTATTTTTATAAAATGGACTTCATTTTTGAACTCAGAGCATCGATATTATGTTAAGGTAATTTTTGGGGTTTTTTCTGAAAAAAATGAATTTTTGGTGAATAGTGTATTTATTTGAAAATAAAATTAAAAATATTTAGAACATTATTTTTATAAAATGGAGTTCATTCTTGAAATCAGAGCATTGATATTTGGTTAATGTGACATTTTGGGATTATTCTAAGAAAGTTGAATTTTTGATGAATAGTGAAAATACAGTTTTTAAGTTACGGGTGTTTAATGACATCATTAAATGATGTATTAAGTATGTAATCAATATGGTAGACTTATGAATAGTAAGATAAGGTATGAGGTGTCCCAAGTGGACAATACCATGGGAAAATACCATGGTCAAGCCCATGGTTTTTCCAAAACCACTAATGAGGTGTCCCTTGGCCATTAATGCCTTGTCCCCTCACTTTCCCTATAAATACCAAGCCATCCTCTCATCCATTCGACTCCCCATTCTCCCCCAATGAAGTTCTGGTCTCATTACCTCCCAAGGAGTCCTCCCAAGGTTCCCCCAAGCCCTCAAGGTCCCAACCTTTGAGTTTTAAGAATTACATTTTAAGGTAAGGGATCCGACCTCTCTCTTTCTTTTCAAGAAATCTTTTTTATGTAATTTCTTTTATGCTCCATGTTCTTATGTTAAAGTATGTTCTTTTATACTCCTCTTACTTCCCTTTTAATTTTCATATAATGATAGATCCCCTCTTACTCTCATTATTTCATTTTATGAAGTTTTAGGTGGCTCCGTTAGGCTGCCGAAATTTTTGTAACGGATTCTTTCTCCCTTCTCATTTTTCAAGATCTATTTTCATGTAAAGTATTTCAAGTTCCTTTTTATTATGTTGGGGTATGATCTCTAAATTTATCATACTGATATTTTATGATCATATGATGAGAGACCCCATTTTATCTCTTCAATCCAGTATTTTGAAGTTTTAAGTGGCGTCGTTAGGCTGCTGAATTTTTAATTGGTTCTTTCACCTTTCTCCTTTTTCAAAGTTCTAATTCCATGTCAAGTCTTGAAATTTCATTTTTATTATGTTGGGGTATGATATATAAATATATCATACTTATATTTTATGATCATATTATGAGAGACCCTATTTGATCTCATCAATTCATTTTTGTTCAAGTTTAAGTGGCGCCGTTAGGCTTCCAAATTTCTAAGGGGTTCTTTCAACCTTCTCATTTTCAAGATCTACTTTCATGTCAAGTCTCTCAAGATCATTTTTATTATTTTGGGGTATGATCTCTATATCTATAATACTGATCTTTTATGATCATATGATGATATACCCTATTTGATCTCATCAATTCATTTTTGTTGAAGTTTAAGTGGCGCCGTTAGGCTGCCGAATTTCTAAGGGGTTCTTTAACCCTTCTCGTTTTCGAGATCTTCTTTCATGTCAAGTCTCTCAATTTCATTTTTATTATTTTGGGGTATGATATATATATCTATCATACTGATCATTTATGTTCATATTATGAGAGACCCCATTTGATCTCATCAATCCATTTGTGGGAAGTTTTAAGTGACGCTGTTAGGCTGCCGAATTCTCATAAGAGAAATATTATTTTTGTCTCCCTTTCAAGTTCTTCGTTTCATATGGTATATCATTCAAATTTCATTACCATGTTCTTAAATACTATATATTCTGTTCCCCTACTGTTTTATGTATCATTTTTGAGTGGGTGACCCATGTCCCCTCTCTTTTCAATGTTTTCTAAAACCATGTATCGTAGACGTTATGCTGCATAGTTTTCGTCTCAAAATGCCTCCCTCTTTATCTCAAAATGATTTTATGTTATTAAATGAATACTCAAAGCTCTTATTTCTACAGGGGTATTCACATATATATCAAAATGTTCTATTTTAAATTCTGGTATTTACATACATGAATCCCTCTTTCCCTTTTTCCGTGGGTTTAAAGTAACATGAAGATCATGTCTTTAGAGCAGTTTTTAAAACGTTATGATTATGAAATGAAACCCATTTCTTTTATGCTATATGGGTTGTTTATGAAATGATTGATGATGATATATGTGGCTCACATGATAATAAATACATGTCAAGGGTGCGCCCAGATAGCGCTCCAATGCATTGTGTAAAGACTTAATCTCTAGAGATGACCTTTTAGACTGATACCTTGGTGAATAACCTTGGTAATTTTTAATGACACCTTGGGGATGGACCTTGGTGAAATGAAATTATTTTCAATATTAAATGTTGTATCCACATCTTCAAGTTATAAAAAAATGTTATTTTTATTATGATATTCCACATGATTTTTTCTCATGCCTTAAAGTTCTTTTTCATGACATAGTTGATGTATCTCAAGTTCACATGTTAAATGTTTCTCTTGTTTCCCTTACTGGGCCTTCTTCTCACCCTTTCTTTTGATGTATGTCCCCAGGTTATGAGATGCAGTAATGAACCTAGGATGAACATGAGGAGAAGCCTTTCAAGTGTTTAAGAAGAATGTTTTATGTTTTCATGTTTTAAGTTCCTGGTTTCCAAGACACTAAACCTTAAAGATCCTAGGTTTTGTAAAATGTAATGAATGTTTATGTGATAAAAAGGCGGGATGCAATAGTTTGTATCAAAGGATGGTTTAGTTATTTATGGAAATTAGGATATGAAAACTCTAGGAAGAACCCTATAGAAAAGTTTAAATATAGTAAATCTTCCTGGTATTTTGGTGAGTATTGAGTAAGGGGTTGCCAAGAAAATACATCCCTGTCTAGATACGAGCAGGTAGAGGTGGCTCTGGCACAGATGTACATAGGGGTAAAACCCGAAAACACTGCTTTGAGCTAGACTCGAACGGGAACTGGTACATGACAACTGGCCTTGCTGTACTCTTGGTTACGACACTCCTGGGGGATATGCTTTGGTAAATTCATAAGCTTAGTATGAACCATTGTTAAAGGAACAAAGATAAAATAAAATAAATATTCACATAAAAATATATGATCATGGATAACCTAGATGGGAACCTAGGGGATCACAAGTTAGGGTATACTTTTCTTCTACAAGTTATCCTTATATGCTTTCAGTTCCTTTTCATGATTATTGGCTAAGTACTTAAGCCCCTAATTATGCTTTCTCTTCTTAGTTAATGGTGGTAAATGTAAGAACATGTCCCAACAACCAATGTGATAGGAAATGTGACGATTGATGTATTAATATGACAGGAATGATTAGGGGATTAAAAGATTATTATTATTTTGGAAGACGTCCACTATTTTGGGTACCCTATATGATCGAGGTAAATAGATTACTACGGTATTTTCATTGAGGATTAAGGTTGACTTATATTTTGAAGAATCGATGAATTTAAGGTGGACTTATAGTAATTTAGGTTACCTATGGGAATGATTAACCTATCTTGAGTAAAATATGTTTAGGTTAGCTACTTTTGTTATAAGATGTTAGGAGTGGTTGATGTTGTTTGGATATGAACAATGAAGTTTATTTTGGAAGACTATGTTATAAAATCCTTCTTGTATTTGGGTTTCAATCTTAGTTTGGTTTATTTTGAGGAATTTTAAGGACCGTTATTTATGGAATGGTCTATGATGAACTTTGGGTAGTACCATGTAACTTTGAAGATTTAAAAGTAGTTTCCATTCCTATGGGATTCTTTCTTTTTGAAGAGTTGTTTTACCTTAACCTTTCTGTTTTTGGGATAATTTTTAAAGATAGAAGAAATAGATAGTTAATATTTTGTGGATTATGTGATTCTATAGAAGATGATTCATGTGCTTTTTATGAGACCAAGTGTTTTTAAATTCTCATCATTTGGGGAAAATATTAGTATTGGTAGGGACTTATTAAAGGATGAAACTCTACTTGAAGGTAGGTATATTTTCTTATGTTTTTGTTCTATGTAGTAAATGAATTCCTCAAAATTATGAAAAGGAACATAAAACAAAAACGTTGTTGGTTTACGTTTCCTACTAGGTAATCAAAGACCGTTTACACACATCATAAGTTTGGGATTTTCTTATGGTTAACTTTCTCCTAATCATGTTTTCTATCACTCTCCCTTATAACGTGACCCTTGGTTTTTCCTCCATTTCCATGTTTTCCTACATGGGATCCTAGTATGGGTTAACTCGGGTGACCTTTGTACTTCCCTTTCTTTATTTTAAAGTAATAGTTTTACTGGATCCTTTTCCGATGTGGGGATTTCAATAAAATTCCGAAACCCAATTTTAAAAATTGCGAGGACGCAATTTCTTAAGGGGGTAAGATTGTAACAACCCGGAATTTTGAATAAATATTGTTTCCTAATTTTGTGTGTTGTTTTATTTTATTTTTATACTCAAAAAAATGTTTCATTTGATAACATGAGTATAATTAAAATGAGACTGTTGGGTTTTAACTGTTATATATGACCGATGTAAACTAAATGTTTCAATTATTTTCTCTAAATACAAGTAATCTTGGTTAATTAATATAGAAAGAAGATTCGATGGCCTCATCCAGTAGTCTTGGACCGATCGAAGCCCATCTAACAGAACTTGGGAAGGAGGTAGCACCACTGGGATTTGCTCTAGACCAAACCCAAGCTGAACTTCATCGTATGAATCTAGAACGGGATCGCCTTCATGAGAAGTTCAAACTGATAGAAATTACTACTCGTGCGATGTTGGCTGAGCCTCCCTCGGATTCTCTCACCTTAGCACACCTTACACTTAGGTCCTATGCTAGTGTGATAAGGGGCTATGTAAGGAGGTCATAACTGCCTTGTGTAATCCTTTGTTTTAAATAAAAAATTTGATTTCTTCTTATGATGAAGTTTATGAATTTTCAAATGTCCGGATAAACATAGTATGCATAATTTTGATGAATTTTAGAAAAAGGATATTTTAAAAATGTTTAGGTAAACCTTAAATAATTAAAAATTTGTAATGATTTTCAAAAAATGATCTTCTACAATTATGTTCAGTGCAAAATTTAGAGTCTAATAAGATCAACTTAATTTTTGATGAATAGTAAATTATGAATAGTGATTTTATGCTTAGGATTAGTAATGTGACCAAATGGATTAGTAATCTCACTTAAAGAAAGTATTAAAATAAGCTAGGCACTTTGATTAAGTAATGTGATTCAATAAAATGGTTAAATAACGGTTTCATAAATTATTATTCAAGTATTAGTTATTTTGGATGAATAGTGTTTTTTAATTAAAATTTTAATTAAAAATATTTAGAAAATTATTTTTATAAAATGGACTTCATTTTTGAACTCAGAGCATCGATATTATGTTAAGGTAATTTTTGGGGTTTTTTCTGAAAAAAATGAATTTTCGGTGAATAGTGTATTTATTTAAAAATAAAATTAAAAATATTTAGAAAATTATTTTTATAAAATGGAGTTAATTTTTGAAATAAGAGCATTGATATTTGGTTAATGTGAAATTTTTGGATTATTCTGAGAAAGTTGAATTTTCGATGAATAGTGAAAATACAGTTTTTAAGTTACGGGTGTTTAATGACATCATTAAATGATATATTAAGTATGTAATCAATATGGTCGACTTATGAATAGTAAGATAAGTTATGAGGTTTCCCAAGTGGCCAATACCATGGGAAAATACAATGGGCAAGCCCATGGTTTTTCCAAAACCACTAATGAGGTGTCCCTTGGCCATTAATGCCTTGTCCCCTCACTTTCCCTATAAATACCAAGCCATCCTCTCATCCATTCGACTCCCCACTCTCCCCCAACGAAGTTATAGTCTCATTACCTCCCAAGGAGTCCTCCCAAGGTTCCCCCAAGCCCTCAAGGTCCCAACCTTTGAGTTTTAATAGTTACGTTTTAAGGTAAGGGATCCGACCTCTCTCTTTCTTTTCAAGAAATATCTTTTATGTAATTTCTTTTATGCTCCATGTTCTTATGTTAAAGGATGTTCTTTTATAATCCTCTTACTGCCCTTTTCATGTTCATATAATGAGATATCCCCTATTACTCTCATTATTTCATTTTATAAAGTTTTAGGTGGCGCCGTTAGGCTGCCGAAATTTTTGTAACGGATTCTTTCTCCCTTCTCATTTTTTAAGATCTATTTTCATGTAAAGTATTTCAAGTTCCTTTTTATTATGTTGGGGTATGATCTCTAAATTTATCATACTGATCTTTTATGATCATATGATGAGAGACCCCATTTTATCTCTTCAATTCAGTATTTTGAAGTTTTAAGTGGTGCCGTTAGGCTACCGAATTTTTAAGTGGTTCTTTCATCTTTCTCCTTTTTCAAAGTTCTAATTCCATGTCAAGTCTTGCAAGTTCATTTTTATTATGTTGGGTTATGATCTCTAAATCTATCATACTTATCTTTTATGATCATATGATGAGATACCCTATTTGATCTCATCAATTCATTTTTTTTCAAGTTTAAGTGGCACCATTAGGCTGCCGAATTTCTAAGGGATTCTTTCACCCTTCTCATTTTCAAGATCTACTTTCATGTCAAGTCTCTCAAGTTAATTTTTATTATTTTGGGGTATGATCTCTATATCTATCATACTTATCTTTTATTATCATATGATGAGAGACCCTATTTGATCTCATCAATTCATTTTTGTTGAAGTTTACGTGGCGCTGTTAGGCTGCCGAATTTCTAAGGGGTTCTTTAACCCTTCTCGTTTTCGAGATCTTCTTTCATGTCAAGTCTCTCAAGTTCATTTTTATTATTTTGGGGTATGATATCTATATCTATCATACTGATCATTTATTTTCATATTATGAGAGACCCCATTTTATCTCGTCAATCCATTTTTGGGAAGTTTTAAGTGACGTCGTTAGGCTGCCGAATTCTCATAAGAGAAATCTTATTTTTGTCTCTCTTTCATGTTCTTCGTTTCATATGGTATATCATTAAAATTTCATTACCATGTTCTTAAATACTATATATTCTGTTCCCCTACTGTTTTATGTATCATTTTTGAGTGGGTGACCCATTTCCCCTCTCTTTTCAATGTTTTCTAAATCCATGTATCGTAGACGTTATGCTGCATAGTTTTCGTCTCAAAATGCCTCCCTCTTTATCTAAAAATGATTTTATGTTATTAAGTGAATACTAAAATCTCTTATTTATATAGGGGTATTCACATATATATCAAAATGTTCTATTTTAAATTCTTTTATTTACATACATGAATCCCTCTTTCCCTTTTTCCATGGATTTAAAGTAACATGAAGATCATGTCTTTAAAGCAGTTTTTAAAACATTATGATTATGAAATGAAACCCATTTCTTTTATGCTATATGGTTTGTTTATGAAATGATTGATGATGATATATGTGACTCACATGATAATAAATACATGTCAAGGGTGCTCCCAGATAGCGCTCCAATGCATTGGGTAAAGACTTAATCTCTATAGATGACCTTTTAGACTGATACCTTGGTGAATAACCTTGGTAATTTTTAATGACACCTTGGGGATGGACCTTGGTGAAACGAAATGATTTTCAATATTAAATGTTGTAGCCACATCTTCAAGTTATAAAAAAAATTATTTTTATTATGATATTCCACATGATTCTTTCTCATTCCTTAAAGTTCTTTTTCATGACATAGTTGATGTATCTCAAGTTTACATGTTAAATGTTTCTCTTGTTTCCCTTACTGGGTCTTCTGCTCACCCTTTCTTTTGATGTATGTCCCCAGGTTATGAGATGAAATAATGAACCTAGTATGAACATGAGGAGAATCCTTTCAAGTGTTTAAGAAGAATGTTTTATGTTTTCATGTTTTAAGTTCCTGGTTTCCAAGACACTAAACCTTAAAGATCCTCGGTTTTGTAAAATGTAATGAATGTTTATGTGATAAAAAGGCGGGATGTTATAATGTAGGAATGCTCGGATGCCTCATCCTGAGTCCATCCCCACGCTCTTCTCATTTGGATACCCCTCCTGGTTGAAGTTCCCTTGGAGGATCTCATGTGATGCATCCTAAGATTCTTGGGCCCCACTCATTTCAAGATTACGAAGTTCACGCCATGTGACCCTCCTTGTTCTTCTAATCCTCCCACATCTTTACTGCATGACATTAAAACTGCATGGCCCTTTCAAAACTACGTATGGATTGATTTCCATCCTTATGGGATACGTAGGAATTCCCGGACATTTTGTCCGTAGGCCCATACCCAAACTTTGGGACCTCCCATTAGGTCGAAACACATGGTGTGGTATAGGCTTTTTCCCTCATTTGTGTCAAGTTCATCATGACCGTACCGTGTATCCCTCCTCCCTGAAGATCCCCACCTCTTCTATTTTCCACTTGACTTCAAGTTTCATGGGAACATTTATTCTCCACACACTCCATCATCTGGTTTTTCATTATATTTCACATCTTAAGGGACCCCCAAATGGCATGGATGATCAACCCAAGGGCTCACCTACCATTACGGGCCAACGTCCTTGAGGGTTTCAAATGACAAATCGATACAAGTCCCGCATTGTGAATATGGTCGGTGATCAATGCTCATTTGTTGTTCCTATTTAAGGTTACCACAGTGTGGATGTTGTGTTTCTAATTTGGTCAACAGCTACCCTTCGTCATTGTTATAACCCCATATGTCCCAAAAATGGAGTATAGTGGCTCATTCTGCCCCGCTGTCTCTTCAAGCTTCAGCCTGCCTCGGGCAGGTTTGTGATTCCATTTGTCAGGCCCTTATATGATGGAGAGATCCTAGTCCCACTACTTATTTCCAACACCGAGAATTGCTCTCATGGTCTTAGGAGTTTAGGTAAGGAAATACCTTCATGAGAGTTTGTATAACTACAGTTATCTAGGATGCCCAGTCTTAGGTCCTTCAACCCCTTCAGCCCCCTGGCCTGAGTTCTCATTTGGGATTGTGCGGTGTGGTATGGACTCAAGTCCTTATTCACATTGGGATATTTTACAACGCCACACATATCCCTGAAATTCACGGCCGATTTTCGCCTATTGACCGGTCAAAGTTCCGGTGCTCTGCTAATGTGTATAGCAGCACTCAGGTCGAATCCTCGGTGATGATACTTTGAAATAGTCGTTTGTTTTTAGTTGATTGTATTCTGATTGGGGGGTTTGTTTGCAGAGCTTATGAAATAATTTATATATGATGTTTTATTTAACAAATTGATAAATATTAGGGTGAGTTCATCATTAGGTAGTTAATCTTGTGATATCCTTGAACTTTTCTTTATATTGCATTAAATTAACACCCATGTCACAAGATGATTTTGATCGGAATTCCAAAGTGTTAAAGCTTTAATCCAAGCCGTAACTTAACATAGGTTTCTAATCATTACCATTACTTGTTTATGGTAGTGTATTTGTGGTTCCAATAATCTATGGAATCCACATATTAAACAAAACATGTCACTAATCCATGACATATAAAGTTCAACATACACAATATTAATTTAAAGAACATTTGTCAAACAAAAGCTCTCAATTACTTAAAATACCCAAATTATAACTCACCCCAATTAAATATTTACCCAGCCATTAAAATGATTACTAATCTGGTTATAATTATTATGGTGATGAATTATAAAGAGAAGAAAAATAAAGGGACAAGATAAGAGTAGTGCGCCGAACACACACATAAATGATGAAGAAAATTAAAAATGGATTTTCGATTGAATGAGGAAGCAGAAGAAGGGAAGGGGATTCAAATGAATTTAAACTATTTTAATAACATAAATATTAAACTATATAAGGTGGATGAGAATAAGAGATATTGAATAAGTAACTTGCATTAAAACAGAATTACAAAGAAAGAGAATTACAAGATTACAAAAATGAAGAACACAAAAGTAAGTGAAAATAAAGAGAGGAGGAAAGGTCTTTCAAGTGAAAACTTGAGTATGGAAGGTCCTCCCAATCATTTGTAAAGGCTTTTGTCGTGCTAATATAATCTCCTCTCTTCTTAAATGTCAACCCCTCTCAAGGAGAGAAGGGGAGAGTATTTATAGCCCAAGGAGTGGACTGTTTGTATTCCAGAAATACCCCTCCACTTGGCTCGTATATATGGACATCAATACAGCTGAATATAGAGAAATATCCTTATTAAAAGTTGTAGATAATAAATTTTTACGACTACTTTGAATATTTGGAGGCATTTGGACAAGGGGAGCCAATGTTATGGTGGTTTTATTAAACAAAGGTAAACTGTCCATTTCTATCCATTCTTTTTTGATGTCCAAACTGTGAAAGGGTTTTTGAATATGAATATGCATTCAATTCCGAATGTTTTATTAAACAAATTCGGCCGACTGTATCTCTTATTTCACACTGCAAAATATCATCTCTATTTGATGCTTATATCATGAGATATGTCATGAATACTACACTGATTTTATTTCTCGGCCAGAATGGTGGGATGGACTTCAAAGCTTTATTTGGGCCCCTTGTACTTAGATTTGGGCCTTGAAATTTTTATCCAAGATGAAATGTAGTGTCCCCAGAATTATGGTGGAGATTTATTGTTTTTGGACTTCTGTATTGAGCCCAGTAAATCAATCTTTAAGGCTGGTCCAGTTTGTTCACAGATTCTTTGGTCTTGTTTGTGAGGACCATATGACCCTTCAAATAGAATAATTGGCTCATGGTACCTTCTAATGAAATGTTGTATATTGAAATTATAATCCTAAAAAATAATAACCACACAATTTGGATCAGTATAGTTACAGTTATTATTAAAACATTAAACTGACTCAATTGGACTACTTCTAAAAATGCTCAAAAATTATACTTAATATTAAAACATTAATATTTCACACAAATTATGCAAATTTCATATAAAATCAGTAAAGGGGAAATATAATAAGTCATGAAAATATTAATAACATCAACTCCCCCACACTTATTTTTGTGCATGTCCTCATGTGAAACCACTATAAAAACATGACAAAATCATTTTTACTCACCAACGGATATTAAAATTTTGTTTTCTCCAATCAGGGGAGGTTTAGACTATTTCACTCATCCATTATGAATTCCACCACAAGTTGTTACAGAAACAATGTTCCAAAACTAATTCATTTTTTCATGCTCAAATTTATAAATGGAAAATGTGGACACTCAATACTCACACCTCTCAAGATGATAAAATTCATTTGTGGAGGTTCAGTCTTTCACCAACCAAAAGTGAAAATCTTAGAGTTTGAAAAGAGATCTCAGCTTAAAATCCCTATCCAAAGTGAACAAGAATCAAGAGGTCTTTTTAAGGGTTTTTTCTGTGGCTATGGGATGGTAGGAATATAATTTCCAAGAGAGAGAAAAAGAGGGTTAAAATACCAACATAGAAAAAACAATGCA